>OU862908.1:68296984-68911151 GCA_917880885.1 Limnephilus marmoratus
GCACGTAGGAATTTCGAACGACGGGTCCTCGGTTTAGGGCGTAGGTGAGATTTCTTGACACTCGAGCTTGCAGCGCCTCCTGGTGTTCACATTCCGGTGATCGGCACCTTTTAACACGAAACCGAGGACTTTGAGAGAGTCCTCGGTTTAGGGTCTGTGTGTGATTTCCAGCATTAGCGGCGCCGCCCTGGTGGTTACACACCCGTACTAATGAAACACTAGCCAAATTAAACACGATATTTTTCACAACGAAAATGAGGACTCTCTCCGATTGGCCCAAAATTTCGACAGTTGACCAATCAGAACGCATAGATTATAGGTACATATTCAGTTTTCGCATTTCGAATCCGAGGACGTCCTCGGATTCGTATGAGTCCTCGGATTCTGGGTCTAAAGGCCTGTGAAGGTCCTCGAATAAAGGTGCATACAAACTCACCCTCACACATACAAACACTCTCACACACCCCTCTCCTTCAATAATTTATTAATTTAATTTAGGTATAATGTATTATTTATCTCACAAAAACATAAGTATATAACAGAGACATGTCATTGGTACCAATTATTGTATTAATTCTATAACTTTGTAACTATTTCCCATTATGTAATAATGTACTGTTTGTTTCTGCAAAATAAAAATAAAATAAAATAAAAATGAAAACATTATTTGGGAGGAATGCAGATCCGGGCACCGTGTGGAAATTTAATAAAAAGGCACTTTCTAGATGAGAAAAGTGTGGAAAAGCAGAATAAAACAAAAATTAAGGCGCGCTCGGCAAAATTGAGGGAGATACAACCGTTCAAAGTATTTAAAATTTCACTTTACAAACTGATATTGACAGTTCGCCCGCGTCCGCCCGCCATTTTTTTATAACCTAATACGCTAAACATGGTTTGTGATAGAAAAGAAAGTGCCCCCTTCGTAGCGCCTGCTCGCGTCACGGCAAAAAAACATCCCAGTTTTCAAGTGGTTTAGCGGCTACGCTAGGTTTGTGTAATATGGTTTGTGATTTTGGCGTACTATTAATTCTGTATTAGGTCTGGGATCCAACATAAGCAATGAAAACATGGCGAACGAACTGTCAATATCAGTTCGCAAAGTGAATTTTTAAATACTTTGAACGGTTGTATCTCCCTTAATTTTGCCGAGCGCGCCTTAATTTATTTTTTATTCATCTTCTCCACACTTTTCTCATCTAGAAAGTGCCTTTTTATTAAATTTCCAGACGGTGCCCGGATCTGCATTTCACCCCATTATTTAATTAATTGTTTGTTTTTACGAGGATACTGTCGTGAATAAGTACATAGAAAATGAGAACTTACCCAACATCAGTCCCATGACTTCCATAGGTACTCCAGCTCTACCGTGCTTTAACATCTTTAGCAGTGCCAGTGAAGATATGTAAACTTGTTCAGCCGTGTCCACCACGGGGGCGTCGGTCGGTGGAGGCGCCTGAGAGAGCCCTGGCATCCCACCGCCTAACCTCAAAATTCGATCCATTTTCTGCAAGTAATCACCACATAAACATCACATAAAGAAAATACATAACATTTTTATCTGTAAATAAAACATAACTGAACAATTAAACTAAAGACAAAACATATATGAATGTCCCGGATAGTTATTCAGTAAATCCAAAAGTTATTCATACTCTTTGTGCGGAAAATATTTAAATAATTTCGACAGAATTCCGGTAATATATTAGAGAATTACTCATTTACATGCAGAATTTATCGAAATGAAAAACTTACTTGTAATTACGACTACACCGGGTTTTTACTAAAGAAATATAGAAATGCAACGAACTGACAACTCACAAAACAGACAAATTGTGACAACCCAAAACTCAAATATGCAAGCTCACGGATATTCTAGAATCACGGAGTGTCAGAGTGGGACAGTGATTATGGCAACGATGGCTGACGATAAAACGGGACATGTACTTCCACGTAAAATGTCAGCAGGACCCCACGGATTAGGTGAGAATATTGTTCCAAGAACCATGAGTTTATATTAAAATAATTTGTATTCTTTGGCCGGTCTTTTATTCAGTATGATTCAAAATATTGAAATTGTGCCGATCAGTGTTGCCAACTAATAAACTCCGTGGTATCAGCCACTAGGCACAAAAATAAAGTTTGGGGTCAGTTGTAAATAAATTCAACTTCTTATGAACTATGGTGTACCTACCCAACAATTTGAAATAAAAATAATACCTACATTTTTTTGTTGTACATTCTCTCATTGGAAATAAATTTCAAGGACGAGGATAAATTTATTTTTTAATTCAGTTTCATTTTTTAAGTTGAAATTTAAATAGTGATCGGTAATATGGGTACGTAACATATATCTACTTTTATTTTGAAGTCATTTATTTTTTTTTCAGAATAAAATAATCAATGTTTGTTTTATATAATACAAAATTAGGCATTTCTCACAGTTTAGAGCACCCAATCAAAATATATTTCTATAGTACTGTACGATACGCTGGAAGCACAGTGAGAAACACGCAGAAAAATTTTATTTGTTAGAATACCTACATAATATTAGTAATCTGACTTATTTACATTTCAAAATCGTTAATTCAGAAAACAATACTCTATTAAATCAATATTCAACCACTGAAAGATTGTGGATATGATTACTGTTGAATTGAAAAAAAGGGGCTTTGTGATATTTTATTTGATGTGAAGATTGTGCAAAAAATAATTCTATTATTAGATAAAAGATCTAAAGTTGATGAATAATGTGAATATTGTATTTTTTCAGGGGAGCCTGATGACCTTACTTTGAGGGTAGTAGAGTCGGATGTTCTTATTCCCAAAATAATGCGAGATATAGCCAAGAAAGAAAAGTGCATTGCAGAAGTGAAGGCATTTGAAACATGCTGTGCCGATGCATCTTTATTAATGGTAGTCAAGTGCAGGAAGGAGAACACGGCCCTGAGGGACTGCTTGTCATCTTGGTATCAAAATGAAGATTTCAGAAAGCAATGCACAGAGCAGTATTTGAAGCAGAGAAGTGAATACAGGAGAACGGGAGTGTCAACTAAAAAACCTCGATGAGTGAACACCAGTTGATAAATTTAGTATGCCCGAGGGAAATTGTTACAACACACTTGTGTTTTTAGTTTAAGATTTATTGTTTTATAAGTAGTTTACATTAATAAATAAGAGGCATTATTAACCGAGCATTTTCATTTTCCATCGTCGTCACAGAGTCTCTCTTGTTTGGATAGCCAGCGTCTCAATAAAACCTCCAAAACCTTAATTTGCCCTAAATTCTCTGGGTTTTCACATAAAACATCCAAACTCTCGCCATCTGGAACAATCACTTGGGCAATGAGAACTTCCTGAAAAAACAAAATAATTATTATTACCACAGATTATTATTTAAAGGAAATATGAAACCGCTGTGAAGTTCCCTATCTTACCTACAAGTTAAATAATTAAAATGGAGTTTTACTCTTCTAAACAAGTATATAATTTTTATCACTGCAATTTCAAATATCAACTCTCAGTATCGCTCTGGTGTAAGACCACCATTCAGAATCGGAACGTTGCTTGAAACGACTTTAGCCATGTTTGGTAACTAGATCTGAATAGCCAGGTACTTTCCCACCCTCCTCTAACTCACTTCATTCCCCTCCCTATCTTCAGCCTCACAATATACCCCAATTGAAAATGCCATAGTTGCCCACTGGCTCCAGATGTTTGGGAGCAGTTGGGACTCTAGTGCGGTATTCACATTAAAAATATATATACATATATATGTGTATTTGCATTTTATTATACATGGTGTTAAAGGACGTACTTAATAGACATTACTTTAGCCAGTAATTCCTGAAATTATTTGGAATAAAAAATTTAAATGAAATTTTGGTCTACTGTGAAATTTTAGATTTTTTTTTCAACTTAAAACATAAAAAATCAGTAGGTATTGGACAGTTAGGGTCGGGGAGGGGGATTGGACAGTTATTCGGCCGAGTGACCAGTAGTCCGTAGTAGGTGTTTTTTTTAAAGATTTTTTTTTTTAAACTAAAAAGTTACCGGAGACCAAAATTTTATTAACATTTTTTACTCAAATAATGTCAGGTATCACTGGCTACATACAATAAGTCAATTACATCCCTTCACCCTGTATACTAGCTGAATTCCCCAGCATCACCCGGGCTTTAAGCAGGGTTTTTCAAAATCTAATGTAACCTTTCTCTAGTTTTTAAAGTCAAGTGGGTAAAATTTGATAATAAAATTGTAGATTTGCCGCCCGCCACAGACTTATATAAATAGAAGATGGACTAAATGAAGTGGAAATATTTGGAAAAGTCATTGAAATAAACTTTAAACCACTCTCTTCAATAATCTGAATTGGGAGGAATGCAGATCCCGCCAATGTGGAGGATTTTAATAAAAATGCACTTTCTAGATGAGAAAAGTGTGGAAAAGTTGAATAAAAAAGAATTTAAGGTGCGCTCGGCAAAATTGAGGGAGATACAGTCGTTTAAAGTATGAATAAAATGTCACTTCATGAACCGATACTGTCAGCCATTTTGACACTAATGTGTTGGTATTCCTGGCCATTTGACACTAATATGTTGGTATCTCTGACCTGATAAAACCAAGAGCCTAGATACGATTGTAGCTGACTTCATGTGATAGATGAGGCGCGTAATTATGAAATTTGTCTAGCGGACTTTTTTTCAACGATTTTTTAAACTGTTTATCACCTTACAAATTAAAGTAACCTAACCTAAGACTACGCTAAACATGGTTTGTGCCCCTTTATAACGCCTACTCGCGTCAACGCAAGAAAAACATCCCAGTTTTCAAATAGTTTAGCGGCTACGCTAGGTTTGTGTAACATGGTTTATGTAACATGGTTTGTGCCCCTTCATAACGCCTACTCGCGTCAACGCAAGAAAAACATCCCAGTTTTCAAGTAGTTTAGCGGCTACGCCAGGTTTGTGTAACATGGTTTGTGACCATTATTAATTCTGTTTTTCATGATTACGCGCCTTATTATATATCACACGAAGTTGGCTACAATCGTATCAACCTTCGTTTATAGCAAGTCTGAGATACCAACATAATAGTAACAAAATGGTGTAGTATAAGTTCACGAAGTGTCATTTTATTCATTTTTTAAACGGCTGTATCTCCCTCAATTTTGCCAAGCGCACCTTAATTTCTTTTTTATTCAACTTTTCCACACTTTTCTCATCTAGAAAGTGCATTTTTATTAAAATCACCCACATTGGCGGGATCTGCATTTCACCCTCTGAATTTTTAAGACACATGCATATTAGTATTTGTTTGAATTCCTGTGAAAATTTCTGTGCTGCTTTCGAACTGTTTCAATGAACTCGACCCACTGCCCACTACCCACTATGATCCCAGGTGTCCTTCTATATCTGTAGGAAAGGGTAATTTATTTTAATAATGTTTTTACTAACCTTTACGGCTGTGCCCGCCATACGCACTATTCCCAAAATAGTTTTCCAATCAAATTTCGAGTTTTGTGTTTTGTCAACAGAGTGTTGCGATGTAATTACTTCAACAAGGACAATGTAGCTGGCATGGTAAAATGGTTGGCCTTCTTTGTACAAAACTGGAATAGAAAATAATAGCAACATATGGTTGTAGTATGTGCAAACATTAATAATTTATTATTGCACAGCCTATTCATAATAATTCAAGTGTGAAAGTGACAAAAAATCAGGTTAAAATTTCTTACGAAAATCTCCTCCGAATTTGATTCCAGGTTTAACGATCCACCCCTTTGATCGATAGTAATGGTAAACAATATATTTTATGCAAAAATCATCCTGTGTTTTGCAAAACAGCCGCCAAGTTGCATCCAAATCCAGAGGTTTCTCACTTTCGTCCAAGATCTGAAGACAGCCGAGCCCGTAAGCCAAGAAATACGCTTCCTGTAATGTTAATACTAAGTTTTCTTGCAGACTCGATTGGTCGATGTGTAACTTTGGTTTTAAGTCTTTGAAGTAATCATCTTTGTCAGAATCACTATCCGGCAGAACGATCACAGAGTTGGGAGGGAAATGTAGATCGTGGATAGACGTGGCATCCTCGTCGCACTCCCCTTGGCGTAAATCCAGTGAAGGTTCTTCTGGATTAGATTTGTTATCCACATCTATTATAGAGATTGTATTACAGCTGGTGCTCGGCTGAGTAAGGTCTAAGGTTTCACTTTTATTATGGGTCATATTTTCTTCGTCGCTTGAAAGAACATTAATGATTAATTCAGACTTTTCTGGTACGCTTTTCGTCTGGGAAGTTTTCTTTTTATCATAAGTCACAATATTTTCAATGGTCGAGTGAAGTTTGTAGATATCGTCCAGTAGGTCGCTGTGGGAACTTCTTGATAACCTTTTGTTTCTGTTTTTACTGCAGTCAATTTTATTCATCCATTTTTTTCTGTGCAAATATTGCCGCTCTTTCAGAAAAATTGGCAATTTGGAATGATTCCGCATTATATACGGGCGCGACCTGGAGTTGGAACCTTTGCCGAAGTTTCCCATGTTGTGCAAGGCACTTATTTCGGCAGGGGCTTTCACTACGACTCCGAAGCCATTGAAAATTCCCGTGCAAATAATCGGTACCCAATTATCGATGGATATTCCTATTTCAGATTCGATGAAAATCGGGAATGGTTGTTGTGATTCTAAATTACATTGCCTTTTCCTCTTCGGCTCTTTTAAATCCATATTAAATATTGTATGTGCTGATTATTAACGTTATTATGTTCCTAACGAAAACTACCGATTGATTTAACTTCCCACGGGCGCTGAGCGCTGAGCCGTCGGAGAAATTTTGTAAACAAATAACAAATAAAACGATATAATATAACCTTTTTGGATTGGAATTGACAGAAGAATGACAGTATCTACTCTTTTTTCCAATCTATGGACATGATGTTTAGTGATGGCATAAATCATAATCGGTTTCTTCTTCAAACACAGCAAACTTATTTTTTGGCACCATTATTCAAAAAATAGAGTACTTACTTTAACCTTGTTTCTGTTTATGAGAAACGAACATGTTTCATTATCAATGCTCACCTTGTCAGGGTTTACTTAAGTAAACCATAAATAATAAAAGTAGTTAAAACTAAGTATTCTGTTAATTTTGCTTAATCGATTTATTACAAACACCAGCTAAGAAATAAAAAAATCCTATTACTTCAAGTTGGCTTGGTAGTAAAAGTTCAAAAAGACGAAAAAGATGATTTGAATGGTAGATTTTTAAATATGAATGTTGGAGGAATTGCGTTAATTAAAAAAATAACAATAAAAATAATTAAACCTAAATTTTGAAAATACTTAATAATTTTTAAATAGAGCAAAAATCTCTAGAAAAATGACGATGTTCCATTTAGGATAAACTGTGAATTTTGTGAAATAACATGTTAAATAATGAAACAAAATGCGTTTTTATGATTTTCGAAGCACACTTCGTGATTTTTTTTCTATCAGGGGAAGGCTCTTGAGGTGATTTTCACACAAAACGGCGCTATAGAAATGATCCAATTATTATTATTATTTAGTTCAGCATTTATATGACTTAGTTATAAATTAGTAAATCTTAGTTGTAAGCCAGTAATGTAAGTTACTTAGCCGTAAGTCTTAGATGTAAGTCACTGGTTTAATTTTGTAAATCTTAATTGAAAGCAAGTAATATTAATTCTTTTATATATTTATTTGTACAGCGCCCTTGAGGTGATTTTTCACGAAATCTGTGCCATAAATTAGCCAAATATAATTATTACTATATATACCCTTTCGGTTATACAAATGTATAGATATTATTTTTAAAAATAACATATTATTTTAGGAACCTAAAAACTTAATGTTCAAGAGAAATTTGTAATAAATCACTAGAAAATCAGAATGCGGGGGTATAAGCAAACGAGGTAAACAAAGCAAATAAGGTTTCAACCAGTGGCGGCTCGTGACTTTTGGGTGTGCTAGGGTGCTGATATTAAAAAAAATGGCATCATGGATGTTGTCGCATGCGAAAAATATATTTTTTTTTTTTTCAAAAATCGGTATTTTGTATGAAGATTTTTCAGGAAATCGGTGCGGCGCACCGCCAAACTGAAAACTTCCTGAAATTTTTCATACAAAAAACTGATTTTGAAAAAAAAAAAAAAAATTTTTTTTCGGCTGCAACAACATCAATAATGACATTTTTTTAAATATCAGCACTCTAGCACACCCAAAAGTCACGAGCCGCCACTGGTTTCAACCCCTACGTTGGTTGGTTCAATTCGCTGCTGACTAAGCCCTAATGTGTTAATTCAACTGAATTAATTAATATTCATAATTTTTAATGCGTAGTTTTGCCTGTGCCTATGTGTTCTTAAATCATTCAAAGCACCATTATAAAAAAATAATTTAAAGTAAATAAAAATTTGTTAGACTTGGAATGAGAAAAAATATTTTTCGGGCACTTAAGTTTGAGATTAGACGATAACGCTTTTTTTTCATTTTGGGAGGCGGGTAACCACTCCGGAACCATTTATCGGATAACCAACACCCTTGCCACTTTGGTGACTTACTGGCATAAATCATAAGTCTTAGTATCATAAATGGCGGCGGATGCGTTTGCCCACCTGGATCGGAAGAGACTGCACCGCTGTGGGAGAAATGGATTCATACGTCCGTAATTCCTGGACACATTATTGACACCCAGGTTCCTACCCATCCTCTTACCTTTATCCTTCCCAGAACTTCCATTCCATAAAAAGATCCTCCCCAAAGATAATTCATTGGGGCCTCCGTGAGGAGCCAATGGAAAAAAAGGACTTATTACATGACGTGTGATTGTAAATGAAGCAAGGAATATGGGCCGGGTACGGAGGAAGATAGGCCAGGAGATATAGGATTGCGGCATTTGGTGGGTACTTACGACTTACCACATTTAAAAAGGCGATTCGATTGTTTCTCATCCCATCCTTGTCAAAATTTCTATGGTCTATAAATGGTCCGAGGTTAGTGACAAATGTCAAAACTTTATATTAGAACTTTTCAGATGGTACCTTCCCTGCGATGGTAGTATTGATCAAAATATTGCTGTCCCGGTTTAACATACACGACAGATCCATTATGAAATGAGATACGTGATTTTATTTGTAGCTATCTTCAGTCGGGTCAGTCACAAGACCTTCTCAGCTGAGTTGTTCGCCTTATTTTATTATTGCGGATTTCTTTATTCTGGATGAGGAATTCTCTCAATAATTAAAGTAATTTTATTTAAAACCTCATCAAAATGTCGCACTCTCAAGATTCCAAGAACGTAATTCCTTTGGCAGACGAAAAGATCGGTAAGCTATATTATTATGCCCAGCCCTGGAAATTTATTTCAATAAAATTAATTAAAATGCGTGTTTTATTTAATATACGCCTAAAAATATCTATTTATTTTAGACATGATTGCTGCTACTAGTGTCCTGCAGCAGCAGGCCTCAGATATTCGCCAGCAAAAAGTTAACTGGCAGTCATATTTGCAGTAAGTATTGTCAGTTCATTTCGACTATTATTATATCTGGAGGTCTAACTTTTGAAGATTTAAATTTTCTGTAAAAGATAAGTTCTTTCTTTCTATTGACAATCAATTACAAAGTCTCACAGTTCATAATTTGATAATGCAAAAGGTGCCTTGTAAGCATCCAGAGTGGTAGATACTCTCAGTATCGCCATGGTGAAAGACAGTTTAGAATCGTTGCTTGAAATGGCATTAGCTGTTTGGTGTCCAGATTTGAATAGCCAGGTATAGCATATGCCAAACTTTAACCCCTTGTTTGCCGGGGTATTTGGGGTTGGTTGTCCACCAATTAGCGTTCGCAAAAAACGGCATCCATGACACCCAATGACATTTCGTGTCCAGCGATTCTGACAGTGTCCTTGAGAAATTTTGAACAATAGAAAGGTCAAAATCGTAATTAAAGGAATTTTTCCCGCGCATGCGCAAGAACTGCGCACATTCCCGCGCTCCGGTAAATTATTAATATAAATTATTTGGAGTGACCTGGCGCATTGCGGTTTTCTCTATGGTAAAGGGCGATAATAGAGCAAGCGATTCTGACCGTGTTCTTCATACACTTTCTTTATACATAAGGGTCAAAATCGCGTGTAAAATCTCAAACACACCGGTGCACGATTGGCATTCTAGCGGTTAAGACCGGTTTGAACGATGAACATATAGTATATGCCAAACTTTAAGACCGATGGTACGATCCATTCTTGCACAGTTACTGACTTTACAATGAATGTAAGCGAAAGAGAAAGATGCGTAAAAACATATGTGCGACAGAGAAAGACGTGGGTGGGGGGCATGCCACTTTTTTTCTGTCCTTATATAATCCTCTACCTATCTCCTTCCCCTCCCCACTTCATTCAGCATCACAACATACCTCAATTGAGGAAGTTAGATTTACATTAAAAAATCCTAGTTTGTACTACCAGCAGGACTGAGATAAGACATCATAAGAGTTGATGTGAAATGGTTCCAGGTCCCAGATGATCACGCAGGAGGACTATAACTTTGTGGTGGCCTTCGACAGCGCGGACTCCAAGACCAAGGAGACGCTGCTGGCCGACCAGCGCGCTCAGTGCGCCAAGACTTTCTTTAACCTCCTGGGACACGTCAGCAAGGACCAGACCATTCAGTACATCCTTATCATGATTGATGATATGCTACAGGTAAATCTGCATTCTAACCTACATACTCGTTAAAATATACCCCCTGTTATTAACAAACAACCTTTTGTACTTTTTAATTGAAAATTGTTCCTTCTGCTCCTTTTCTCGTCCCTTTTGTAATATCAATACTACAAAAGTTCAGTTATGAATCGTGGGGATTTCCTAAACAAAGTGAAGTTCGCTTGACGTGTTTATACATCGATAATCTATATATATAAAAATCAAATAATGCTTGCTTCTACGGTGATGTGTGAGTTGTCTATGCGTTGCTAAACCATTCATCCGATTGCGATGAAACTTTAGGAATTGGATGTGCGCATGCCTGCGATGGTTTCTATATACAATAGTGAGCTCTGGCGTAATGAAATTATGCATTCATAACCATTCATCTGATTGTGATGAAACTTTGGGTTTTGATGCGCGCATTCCCGCAATGGGAGCGTGGAGGGGAACGCGGGAGGGGAGAGGGGATCGTGTGAAGGAAAGAGGACACGGGAGAGGAAGGGGAGGCGAAAGGGCAACGGGATGAATGGGAAAGGACAGGCAGGGAGAAACAATTTCTTTAATAAATGGCATTGCAACGCATGCCGGGAAATCGATAGTTTATGTATAAAACATATCTGTGATGAAACTAGATCCAGGATAAGTTGAAATTAGAGAAATTGGACTTCTTGTATGTAGTTTGTACCCTGGTTCCAAATACTGACAGTATCTATCTATATTTTAATTTCGACCATTTTATAATAAATATGTGTTATAAACGAATATTGTTAATACCGACACATGATTTGTTGTTAGCGTGAAGTTAAATTGTTCATGGAAATTATAACTTTACATATTTATTATTTTGCCAAAGACATGCAATTTATCATGTAGGTCTTTTGGTTTGAGCCCAAAACCATGATGATAATACAATGTACAGTGAAAATTAAGGTGTTTAAATAAAAAATGCCGCGATTCCTAAACGCTTGGCTAAATGAAGTTTTCATCAGGATTTTTTCCACTTCGTAGCTCACAAACAGAAAACAAAAAGATGGTGAAGAGTGTTTGAAAGTCTAATGACAACTAATGTCAGAAGCGAGCGCCGACAACGAGATTGTTTGAGAAAAGAAGTACAAAAATTATGGAAAAACAATGCGTGGAGGAAATATCGATGCATTCTTTTTTTGCCAGTTTTGTATGAAATTAATTTGGGACTAGAAGAAATAAAAGACACACATGGGAAACTGATTATTCGAAGAAAGATGTATCGAGATTTCAGTGTACATATTTACATACGTTTGAAAACGTGACGTTATGGTGTACAATTTTTTATTGATGTGCAATTTTCTGCTTTAGGAGGATAAGACTCGCGTAGAGATTTTCCACGAGCACGCGGCTCGCAAGCGCGACTCCCTGTGGCTCCCTTTCCTGAACTTGTTAAACCGCCAGGACGGCTTCATCATGAACATGTCCTCGCGCATCATCGCCAAGATCGCATGCTGGTCCAAGGAGCTCATGGACAAGACTGACCTGCACTACTACCTCACTTGGCTCAAGGAACAGCTGAAACTCAACGTAAGTCCAAATAACCACAATATGTATAAAAAACACAATCATTTTGTTTCAGGATAAAGCTTTCGATAATTTTTTTATGAAGAAAAACTAATGTACGTATTTTTACACAGTGGTTTTTTCATTACAATCCTTATGTGGAAACTATGAAAAAGGGTATAGGGGAGCAAATGAAAAATCTTTGTTTTACACAATCATTACTTTCATTCTTATGATTAGAGAGGAATTAATACTTTGGGACGGTATTAAATCATCAAAAAATGGCAACACCTTGAATATAACCATAGATTACACGAAATCTGTCATCTATCATTTTTGCCTTTGCAGTATTACATGCGAAATTCACAATACTTAATAGTAATACCATTCACAATCAATATTATGATTGGACTTCTTATCAATGTTCTACATATAAAACAAAGTGATACCTCAAAAGAGCACCTCTTTATGTCTAGAAATAGTAAAGTCCCTTGGTGTAAAGACAAGGGAACTATATTGCAATCTGGTTGGGCAGCATTGTGAGGCGGGTTAAGGCTGTAGGAAGAAATTAATAATATGGTCTCTATACCTAGAGACCCGGATTGTACGAAGGAGGAAAAGCATGCCGGTATAGCCGGTAGCTCCTTCCACATACAAGTCTAATATAGTTACATAAAACAATGACAGAAGGCAGATTTCAAGTACATATTGTCTGCCATCTTAATGAGCGATGGCGTGTATACGAAAAAAAAAATGAAGGTTTCTGGGTATTCGGTTTTGGATTCACCCACGCTCATATATAATTTATAATTCCTCTGAATATTAATACGAACACATATAAACTACCTACCCTGGTTTAAAGCCAGTGAATCCTCCTATATTTCATCGTTTATCCCATTTTTGTAGATTTTATGAAAAAAAATTTGAATAAAAAGTAAATTACCAAAAACCGTCTACCTAGAACGATAAGACCTAAATAAGGGTAGACTGGTTTAAACTCTACGAAAATGAGTATCAAAACAGAACACATGCTTTTTTTCATCACAAATCCTTATGAAAAGATGACAAATATGGAAATTGGAAAAAAATCCATTATGTAATACGCCCATTAGTTAGAATACCTGAGTTTATTCATTTATATGATGAAAAAGGCTTCTCTAATATATTGATCCACTCATTTGATTTGCTGGAGATTACGGGTTCGATTCCCACCACAATGCAAAAATATATTAACTTGTTGTTTGTTTTCGTATAAAATTGCACTGTTCGTTGTTGTTATTTCAGATTAATTTATTTTTATTATTGCTGTACACATACACACATTTAATGATGCAATGCATTTTGTGTCTTTATTTCTTGTTTTTGGAATCGATTCTTTCCAGTCAACAGAGTTATTATTTACTTTTATTTATTTATTTCATTATTTATTTATTACATTTCATTACAGTAATGATGTAATCAAATATTATTTATATACACAGTATATCTTAAAAAGTGCATGTTTTTCTAACTCAGTAACTTATTTTTTACATTATCAAGTCTAATTATTATTTGGCTTTGGTATTTTATAAAAATAATTAAGTACATCACTTTTTAAACGTTACGCAATATAATAAGTGAAAATAATTTTATCATTGAAAAGGAGATAATACTATGTAATATATAAATCTAAATGAAACATGAAATAGGACAAGATACAGAAAAAGTAAAAGGCAATGGTCGCAACCGGGACTGGAAAATTTTATGGGGAAAATTAGTTGAGGATAATATTTTTATTCCTGAACTTGAAATATGAAGCGGGGTCCATAGCTTTGACATTTACCTCGACAGTCCCATAACGACATCCAATGTTTATCATCATCATCATAAATATTGACAATTTTTGTTGTGTTTCGAGCTTCCCATGTTCGACGGAAAACATTTCATAAACATTCCATCCCGGGTGAAGCGGGAAGGCTGGTGGGGGGGGGGGGAAAATTCATTTTTTGACAGATGCCGCGCAATGCGGTCGTGTATGGAGAATTAACGGAACGGCCTTTTGTGGTTAAGTGCAATGAGCGGGCATAATCACGAGTTTAAAATATTATTATACCTAAATATAACATAATAATAAAAATATTTGATAATAAAATTATAATACAATGTCAAATATTTATAATTATTCTGTTTTGACGTAAATATTTACGAACTGTAAATTCTTAATAGTAACTTTAGGTCATGCAATAATCGATATTAGTCGGAAATCTTTCCTGATAAATAAATATCTGTGTTTTCTTCCTGATGTAGCATCTTTTCTTCATCGAACGCATTTTAACATTTATGTAAACGATAAACGTCAAATGTCAAGTTTTTTGGTATTATGTCAACTACGCGGACCTAATAATTATGATTTTAAATTGTAAATAAATACAGTCATAACGGATGATTATTTCTTTCGTGAACTCACTTGTAAATAAAGTCTATTAATTTATAAATCGGTTTCAGAGACAAGGGAGAAATTAACCAATTCAAATCAGTATTCTATTTTTGATGCTACGTAATTATTTACGTACTCTAAATTCTCAATAGTAACTTTAGGTCGTGCAATAACCGATATTAGTCGAAAACCTTTCCTGATAAATAAATATCTATCAAAATATCTGTGTTTTCTCCCTGATGCATCTCTTTTTCATCAGAACGCATTTTAACATTGATATAAATGCCAAAAATGTCAAACGTCAAGTGTTAATTGCTTACGCGTCGACACGTCCTTATCGCAGACCACAAGCCAAATTGTGTGTGATCGCGCGAACTTCGCACCAATCTTTCAACCGTGTTTAGTGTTTTAACAAACGGAGGAGACGGAAAACAAGAAATGTTTTAGTGATGTTTGAGGGATTATCACGGCATATGTTTGAGCTTTGGACCCGCCTTGAGATTGTGTGTGATCGCACGAACTTCGCACCAATCTTTCAACCGTGTTTAGTGCTTTAACAAACAGTCCTTATCGCAGACCACAAGCCAAATTGTGTGTGATCGCACGAACTTGGCACCAATCTTTCAACCGTGTTTAGTGCTTTAACAAACGGAGGAGACGGAAAACAAGAAATGTTTTAGTGATGTTTGAGGGATTATCACGGCATATGTTTGAGCTTTGGACCCGCCTTGAGATTGTGTGTGATCGCACGAACTTCGCACCAATGTTTCAACCGTGTTTAGTGCTTTAACAAACGGAGGAGACGGAAAACAAGAAATGTTTTAGTGATGTTTGAGGGATTATCACGGCATATGTTTGAGCTTTGGACCCGCCTTGAGATTGTGTGTGATCGCACGAACTTCGCACCAATCTTTCAACCGTGTTTAGTGCTTTAACAAACGGAGGAGACGGAAAACAAGAAATGTTTTAGTGATGTTTGAGGGATTATCACGGCATATGTTTGAGCTTTGGACCCGCCTTGAGATTGTGTGTGATCGCACGAACTTCGCACCAATCTTTCAACCGTGTTTAGTGCTTTAACAAACGGAGGAGACGGAAAACAAAGAATGTTTTAGTGATGTTTGAGGGATTATCACGGCATATGTTTGAGCTTTGGACCCGCCTTGAGATTGACAAAAATGACAGAAAAATATAGGTCCTAAGGTCCTAGCTGCTAACGTTACCTTGTCTTGTTTTATTTCCTTTAGATTTATTAGTATTATCTTATTTTTCAATGATATATTACATGAGGGTATGACGTTTAAAAGTTATTCCAAAAAAATTGAAAATATTTTTAATTACATTAATGATTTGAGATGCCCGAGACCAGAAGAGCTTAAGAAGGTAAAAACAATCAACAATATTTGGCTGTGAATATTTTAAAAGTCATATGTTTTCAAATTTCTTACATTATTATCGATAAAACTTTCCAAGTAATTTTGCTTAGAACTACATTTAAAGCGGTGCTTAAGTCACTCTGGTCCTGAACGCCTCATTTATGCTGTTTTTTTCTTTAAATATTAATGTGTATGGTTTTTTCTTGTGACTTGTTTTTTTTTTAAACTATGTACATTCTAACAAACCTTAAAGTTCTTGCACATGTAATAATAATGTATTGATATAAATATAATATATGGTCTATTATAATATAATACATTAATGTAATGCATGTGAAGCAAACCTTAACCTTACTAACACCTGGGAAATAATAATGTGTGATGTTTAGTTTTAAGTTGCATTTGTAATGACTAACAATCCTCATGGTTTTTATATGTTAAATCTAAGTATGTAATAACACACACATTTTGTCCATCTTTTTTTACCTTCCAGCGATAGTCTGCTTGTCTAATTACGGCCGCCATGTTTATATTAAAGCAAACATGTCAAGAGATTAAAACCTATTTTAGTTTTGTTTGTTTTCTTGAAAAATAATTTATCATGTCACAATATTTTTTTTTGAGTTTTGTAAAAATAGTTTTAGTAAATGACTTCATCAATATTTGAAGTGATTTTTCACAAAAATGGGGCTATACAAATTATTCAATAAATGTTATTATAATCGCATGTAAATGATTTATTGTCAGACTCTTATAATGGTATATATTAGTAATAAAGTGTTTTGTATATTCAAAAAATCAAATGATTGTATTTTTTTTATTATTTACTCATTTCTGTTATTTTTTTGAAGAATAATAATTTTTTTTATAATGACATGTAATCTTTCAGAAAAATTGTTATTGTTTCCCTTGTATGTACATTCTTTTTCTCGCATCTAATTTTTCTCATAATTATTAACCAAAGCTTTTTTCACTTTAACATTAAATTCACTATTCTTGAGAATTTATAATATTTAATCTTAACAAGTAATTTGTTATTTTTTTTTATTTTCGCAATTTGTTTCTCTTTCCTCGTGCACTGTGAACTTTTTATAATCTTTTTTTTTCTATAAATCATCTCTCTAAAGGACCGGTATTATATTGTCCAGATAGGGTTTCCGATAATTTTTATACGTATTAGCTTATCTTACAAATAGGAAATATAGTTTCCCATTGTAATCTGTACACTATAATACTGGTCCATAAGATAGCATGGTTTGATTTACCGATGTTAACAAAATTTGTAAAATCAGGCTTTCAATAACTTCCATCATGAAATTAGATTTCTTCAATCATGCTTGGAGAATGTGGTATTTTATTTTTGCTTATATTGATGATTGTCATCGAGAGCCTTGATTTCCAAGCAATAGAACATAGAAATATTTTCCTGTGAATGCGCTAACAGTGTTTGTGAGTTTTGTATTAACTCGTTTAGGTGTCTAATACTTTAGGTTCTTTTGTCCTATGTTCAGATTCTATCTGTGATGTTCTTCCAAGATGAATTGTCTTAACCTCTCGGCTTCTATTAATAAACAAAGTGTTGCAAAAAGGAGCTTCTTGGATAGTTTAGCAGCCGCTTTGGGGACAGCTGTGTTTTCCATTTTTTGGAGAGTTTAGCTTCATTTTGACCTGATTGAAGGCGGACCAAATGGCGGCGGACATGATACATGCTGAGGCCATTCGCCAGTGGCACACGGGCACGGAAAAGGGAGCTAAGACTATTCATGAGTCGTATACTGAAGTCTCCACCGCCCTCGATGATCCTAAAACATATTCCGGTGTAATCTCGGTCTGTAATATACACTTTTTTACTGTCTATCCATCATTATTAAGAAAACATTGTTATTTTTCATTATTTCGACTGCGAAAAGACAGAAGGGAAAAACTTTTATAGAAATCTGTCTCAATTCTGTCATGTAACATCGTAGAGGTGATATACCAATGGCTATTCTTTTAAAAAACTATTTCCAGCTTTAAATATGTAATTCCCTTCTGCCTTTCAACCTCGACATTTGAACTGTCACTATTTTGACATCATCTCATAAAAAAATAACTAACTACAAAATTTATTAACTGTAGCAATAAGTTCTTATTCGTTCTGCGGTATCAGAATTCGGCAATACAAACATTCTGAATGATAAGTTCTGCTATTGTAGGCAAGGGAAGGAAACCTAATAATTAAAAAATATTGTAATGCAAATGTCATTGTTTGAATAAGTAACTGAATAATATTTCCTTTAACCCGTCTGCTTGGTTCCATATATTCCATTTATTAAAATTGTTAAAGTTAATCTAAGTTAAAATAACCCTTTCTGGGCTACCATCTTAAAATAGTTGACGGCAAAATACAATGCAACATCTGAATAACTTATGTAGGTATTACACCATCTCTTTTTTCAGCCCGATTCCCGTATAGACACCAAAGACAAAATTTTCCACTTTACGCAATTGCTATTTTCATATCTACGATTTCAGTTGGCATCACAACAAACAACATGGTTCATGGGTTGTTTGCTGTGACGCCAATTGAAATCGTAGATATGAAAATAGCAATCGCGTAAAGCGAAAATTTTGTCTTTGGTCTATATACGGGAACCGGGCTGAAAAAAGAGATGGTGTAATACCTTATGTGCATTGTAAAATAATATGTGAAGTCTTTGACTTGCACAATGTTGGCAGACCTGATTGTATCACCGTATCACAGCGGGGGGTATAACAAACAAGTATTTAAATATGAATTTTATAAGAACTATCATATAATCAAATAATATCGATGCTGAAAAGGATAAATGGCTAAAGCACTGGAATGGGAAAAAGCTTCCTTTCCGGCTGCGGCGCTTTAGCCATTTATCGTTTCCAGTGTCCATATGTTATCATTATACAGTACATAGAAAAGGAAGCACCAATCTGTAGTAGTCAGGATAAGATGAGAAGGAAGATAATATTATTTATGTAACATAATATTTTATCACTTTATTATAACCCATTATTACCACCTTACAAAATTGGGATGGGAAATTTCACCGGATCACCAAAACTTAATCTGGGATAATTGCATGAATTTGACACGGCTCTGTTTATTTGAGAATGTGCTGAAGCACCAGCACCCTGTGTGCCAATTAACTACTTCAAATTAAACTATCAGAATTAGCGATCGACATAATTCATTTTCAGAAACTGTTTTTCAATTGTTTCCATCGCTAGTCTGATTAAAGTAATGTAAATAAATTAAACTATCAGAATTAGCGATCGACATAATTCATTTTCAGAAACTGTTTTTCAATTGTTTCCATCGCTAGTCTGATTGAAGTAATGTAAATAAATTAAATAATGTTTAAAAACAACATAACTGTAGTAGATTTACATCTAAGTTTATTTTTTCAAATATGTAATTTCCTGGCAGCAGGTGGTTAAGGCTTATGATTGATTGTAAAGAGGCATCAGCATGAATTGGGTATCTAATATTTAAATTATTTATAATAATTAATATATTTCTTTCAGTTGTGAGTACATAGTATGTATTCTTATACTTTTAGACTTATTTTTCAGAACAATGAGTACATCCAGTCGGTAGCCCGCTGCCTTCAAATGATGTTGCGTATTGATGAGTACCGTTTTGCCTTCTTGTCCGTTGATGGCATTTCTACTATTCTGTCCATCCTGTCCTCAAGAGTCAACTTCCAGGTTTGCAAATTATCATTAACCTATGTAAAAAAAGGATTAAGCAGTCAAATATTTTTCGCTCACCGGTGAGTGACATTTTTTACGACAGTCTCAGCGCTTTTCACCGGTGAGCTCTCTAATACTTCCACACTGAAATTTTTTATGATGCAATTTTAACATTTTGAAAACTGTACAAAAGACAAAATCAGAATCGCTTGTGCTATTGGTGATTGTAGCTTCTGTGACTATCTAGAAAACATTTTATCTGTACATGTCAACATTCATCTTCGTTCAACAGTCTCCTCCTATAAATAAAAACCTACTAAATCCACTAATTAAAACTCAAAAAGCCATAATGAAAATTATACTGAAAGTTCCTGTAAGAACTAGCACTGACGAAATCTTCAACAATCTTAACATCATGTCAATTAAACAACTATATTCTAAAACTATACTCATTTACATTCATAAGTACAAAACCCAAGAAATAACAACTAACACGTACATTAAGCCGGCGCCAGACATGTGTTCAAAGATGTGTTCACACATTTGAAGACTTTGCGCACACCTTTGTTCACTTATGTGTGTCTCTGCCAGATATGTGTTCAAAGATTTGATCACTCCTTTGAGCTCACAGTTTTCAAATAGACTTCACACAACATGGTCGACGATTTGGTCGACACAGTTTGCTTCTATTATTTATGTGCGTCTAATTATTTATATTATCTAATTAATTTATCTAATTATATTTATCTAAATATATTTATCTAAATATATCTATCTAATTATATATTTATCTAAATATATCTATCTAATTAATTCTTCGATAGAGCAAGGTATTGAAGAGTGGTGTTTAATTGAGTTCCAGGCGTCATTGATGTTATTTCGATTTTTATGCCCTTTACGTTTCGGATCCCATATATCTGGCTCTACTTGCATCAACTCTATAAACTCGAAAACGCTCTCATTATTCCACTCCATCGTTAGTTCGTTTGGCTGTCCACGCACGACTACTCTCCACGGCGACGCTCGCGCAACTGAGCTTCGCGCAGTGTGGCAGGCATGCAAACATTTCGACGCTGATCCCTTTGATGTGCGCTAAAGAAACCGACACGGAACGGCAAAGCGCACATATGTGCCCAAATAAGTGAACACAGTATCATTTGCCCGTGCCACACATGTGCAACACATATTTGAACACATCTTTGAACACATGTCTGGCGCCGGCTTTAGAAACACTAGATCTCATGGTCAAAAACATATCCAACAAGTAACTACTAACACAACATTTGGGCAAAAAAGCTTCTTATATTATGGCATTAAACTCTACAATAAAATACCACTCTCACTCAAAAACCTCAACATTATAACATTTAAATTTCAAATAAAACGCTGGATACTAAATATGGGGAGATCAGAGATAGAAAATATACTGATATCAAATACAGACTAAAACCGAATCTAGGGAACTGAATTATAAAAAAAACACTATCTTATTTACTTTATAATTATTTAAAAAAAATAGTACATGATATATGTTACATCAAATTCATATTAATTTCTTATAATAAACATGAAACGTTTTTATCCTGATCTAACTCATTAAGGTAAAACTCATCAAGGCAATTATTATGAGAATTTTCCTACTCGGAGGTTCAAGAGGTTAAGTTATCTTCAAAAGTGAATGCTTGCACTAAACTTGGGTTTTGAATTTTTTTCTTATTTACTTATTTTACTGTTCTTATTGGCAAATTGCATTTCATTTTATTGTTTCATCACAACCATTAACAATTATATTTAACAACAAAAAAAACTTGGTAACAATTGAAGCAACTATGCTCCAGATTTTGATTAACACAAATTGAATTTATTTTGCCAATAATTGCAATTGTACGACTACCAATTGATAAGTAACAATGATTACTAGTAAACACTAGTAGCATGTTAACCCCTTAGGGACGGACCCCAGCATATGCAGTGTCATTGTACATTCATTTTGCCTTCAGATATTACCTCTACTAGTTAGCAGTGGCGGTTTGTGGTCTTTTTAACAGGGAGTTCAGAAATCCAAGAGAAGTTATCTAATCAAAATTTACATTTAGAATAATTAAATTGTTTAATGCTTTTTACAGCAATGCACATTGCTAATTATTATTGTTTTTACAACGAGAATAATTGCGTAGTATATATAAGTGGACGCTGAGGCCTTTTATTTTTAATTTCTAACCTTTTTTCATTTATATTATTAGCATTATTTTTTATGTACACAACACTGTATTCAGCGATATTTTAAAAAACATCACAGAATATTAGCGACAACCTATAAACGCAACCGTTTTCAATTTGATATCCAAAACAATACTGAAGTAAGTTCAACACAAAATTATAACATAATTAAAATTATTGTCCATAACTAGCGACTTGACAATGCGACGTTTGCCGAAAATAATATAAAATAGGGGAATGAATATAAACGCTAGAAATATTTTGATTTACACACCTTCAAAATTTTAAATCGAGCGTCTTTTTTGCACGAGGCAAGTACACGCCAAAGTGGTTTTTATTTATTTTTTGCATAATTTTATAAGAATGAAAAAAAGTTAGATCATAAAAAGGTCAAAAATAGTCTTAGCCATAAAGGGGTATTTTTTAAAATTGTTTCTCATGTTACTTCATAGTTACTTAAGTCATGAAAAAACGTTTCTTTAGTAGTTTACGCTTATATTTTTTGTTTCGTAAATAATAATTTTATTGTAATTCCAATCCATACAAAAGGTAGTAAAAGGTTCAATTTATCCATAGCATATTTTTTGATGTTCATAATGTAAACCAATTTGTAGAAAAGATTAATCTAAATTCTAAATAGTATCTAAATAAGATTTCGAGTATAGCTTCATCCGGTGCAAAGGCAATGTGTCATTCTGCGACGAACTCGATCGGTACAACTCGTGAAAGATCGGAGATCACATGGTATCCATGATCGACGCACCAAGCGTGCTTGAATTTGGTAAAGAAATGCAAGTTGCAAAAGAAAAGTTTCGTTCAAATCACCGTCAGAGGGATCTGTATGGGCCAGGATATTTTTCTACACAGAATTTTGTGCGGAACACATCTCGCACAAAATGGAAATAGGTACCGATTTCGACGCGGTGGCGCGAGTTTTAAATACGGATTTTAAAGGAGCCCTATTTATAGTGTGATTTCTTTACCAAATTCAAGCACGCTTGGTGCATCGTTGATGGATACCACGGTGATTGGTGAGTCATGAATACCACGTGATCTCCGATCTTTCACTTTCATGAACTTGTTTTATAATGATTACAAACTTGTTTTATAATAATATTATTTGTATATTATTATAAAACCGCCACTGCTAGTTAGTTAAAGGCAAAGATGAAAAACGTTACTTTATCAACTACGGTATTGTTTATGTTTTAGTTTTAACGAAACAATATTTTTATTTATTGAGATTTCTTGAGGGTAAATTTAGAAATGATTTTAGAATCTGTGTAAATGGTTTTAAACAATAATTCACCTTTAATTTTGAAATAGGTACAATACCAACTGGTGTTCTGCCTGTGGGTGCTGACTTTCCACTCACTCCTGGCGGAGAAGATGAACAAGTTCAACGTGATCCCCATCCTGGCCGACATCCTGAGCGACTCTGTCAAGGAAAAGGTCACCAGAATCGTTCTCGCCGTCTTCCGTAACCTCATTGAGAAGCCCGAAGATAACCAGGTGTGTATTTTAATTTGTATGTGGGGAGGTTGAATTCTCGGCGACCCAGGCAAATTGCCGCATGGTGAACTGCCACAAGCAACATTCAATTGCACATTGTTTGAAAGGGCAATAATGTATGTATTATAAATATTGCTCTATATAAATGTAGAAAAATCTTAGTATCTTGTGAGTACTCTTGTACAAAACGTAATTCATCATATAGGTATATTAGAATGGATTGCATTTCGGTGCCCTGAACGCCTCATCAAATCAAATGATTTATTCAGTGTACCACATTATAAGACTAAGTATGCACAAAATTCATTTATGGGACATATCTACAGAACATTCAACACCCTATGCTACGAGATGAATGTACCTTGAAATGAACTGTACTTTGAAATCATATAAATTAAAACTGGCTGAATCTATCTCTTGATGCAAATGTTTATTTTTATTTCTCTTTACATTGTAATGACCTGTTGATTGACAATATTGATGAGTCCCATGCATAATTATTTGTTCATATATTATATATAATTATTGGAACTTCATTGATTCATAAAAAATAAAATACCACTCTATGCTGATCAAGCAAGCCCTTCTGCAAACAAATACTAAAATCTATATTCATAATAAATGAGTAAATAATATTTATGGATACATTGGATGTTGTCATGGGACTCTGGTTTGTGGTTTAGGTGGCGAAGGAGCATTGCATCGCCATGGTCCAGTGCAAGGTGCTGAAGCAGCTGTCCATCCTGGAGCAGAAGAGGTCTGACGATGAAGACATCATGCTGGATGTTGAGTTCCTGAATGAGAGGCTGCAAGCGTCCATCCAGGACTTGAGCTCCTTCGACGAGTACTCCACCGAAATCAAGAGTGGAAGGTATGGACCTACTTTATATACCGTAACATGGGGTAACTTTGGAATCAGTGGAGACTTTGATCATCGCAATTATATCCCTAATTCTCGCTCCACCTACCACTCATAAATTTTTCGCTTCTTTTTAAATATTTTTTTTGGCCAATGTCAGATTAGTTGGTTTCTAGTAGTTATTTATTGACCCCCTATTGGGCTTTTATTATTTTTTATTTTTTGTACATATCGAATACAAATTTCATTTATTTATTTAGAGAACTCGTAGGTACAATTCAAATACCTACGAGTAACAAAAAAAAATCAAAATACATTAATTTTTACTTAATTACTCGTTGTTTGCATCTAAAATATGAACAATAAAAAATACAAACAAAAAAACTTGAAATAAAATAAAATGATTTCTCATTCATTATTTACATCTAAAAAGTGAAGGACTAATTATATTCAAACATATTGATGGTTGAATGGTGAAGCTGTTTGTTAAGGTGACCCGTCAGTTGATCCCCCGACAGTTAGTCCAACCAAATAATGTTTATTGTAAAATTATAATTTATGTTTATAATATTTATAATTTATCAATTGATAGTGTTATATTTTATGTGAGTAGGTATACAGTATTTTCCGGGGATTGAATTGTCAAGGAATTGTCAGGGGATCAACTGTTATGGAACTGTTTTTTTTAGATATTTTCAGAAAGAGAAATTGTACATTTTATAAATTCCTCAAAGATTATAATAGTTTTACTACAGCACGATTATTACCTCCCCATTACATTTTTTTCTCTTAAAATCCAATAGTTGTATAATATATCGTAGACCGATCGTGAAATGGCGGCAGATC
The DNA here is from genome assembly GCA_917880885.1 of Limnephilus marmoratus. Lineage (NCBI taxonomy): Eukaryota > Metazoa > Arthropoda > Insecta > Trichoptera > Limnephilidae > Limnephilus > Limnephilus marmoratus. The sequence continues at coordinate 68,322,176 of OU862908.1, forward strand.
TTTATGTGGCTAGGCGCATCACGATCTGTCCGATTTTATGATTGGTCTGCGATATATATCTCATATAATATGGCAGACTGTGATTTCACCAACCTCCATCAGATTTAAATTTTCAATAATTAATCAATTATGCATTTTTGGAAGCGGGTATGGGTAACGCCGCTCCGGAAACCATTTATTGGATGACCAACACCTTTGCACGCCAAGTGGTTAGGGTAATCTTTGGTTTTAGATCACCCAAAGTGGTTCGCTACGTTTGGTGACTTAGCAGGGGTGCCCGGGTTCATGGGGTAATTTTTATCCAGGTCTTGGCGGCCGATGCGTCTGCTCACCTGCTGCGTGGCGGGCCAGATCGAGAGACACTGGTTACCAGACGTAATTTGTATCATTTTTGTATCATTTCTATAACGCTATACATTGCTCTAATAAAGAAATAGACATTTTTAATGACCAATTTAAACATTTCAAAAAAAAAGTTTTACCTTTTATCATATCAAGCTGATACTGTGATGAAGCCCTTTATTTATAGAGAGGCAATATTGTACCTACCAAATCAGCGTCTCACCAGTACAGGTAACAATCATAAATTGTTTATGAACATTTACCTATCATGTACTTACCTTTTACCCATTCCTACTTGTCATTCACCTCAGCTTAATTACTTTTGTTACTATCTTTTGTTATTATTATCATTTCATTTATTTGTTATTATACAATCACTATGTTAATATTATCATTTTCGATACTATGTATTTTCGTTATCACTATGTTTAAACATTCATGTATATAATTTTTTGGGCACCATGCCTGTTTTATATACTTAAATAAAATAAAATATAAATAAAATATTGTAAAGTACATCAGCGTCATCGATATATACATGGTATCTGGAAACTCGTAGTACAAGCAGGAAACTGGTTAATCTACATCACATTTGGAGTTAATTTTTTAGTACAACTATTTTTGATTTGTGTTTTTGTTTTCGAGTAAATCGAATCCCAGATTGGCATTTCGTTGTTCTTCTTAAATCGGATCCTCATTGCTGAGGATCCCTACTCCATTTTCCGTGGTGGACAAGGCTCCTCCTTGTTGTTCTGTACTGCATGGAGAGCTAAGGACACTGATGTTCCGGGTGCACCGACGTAACATATCGTTGCAATAATCTTGTGTAAATAAAAAGTGGTACGGCAAAAAGTTGCCTTTCTCCGAAAGATGACTTTGATCACTTTTGATGTTTCTTTTTTTACTCCCCAAGCACATATACAATTTTTTGATATATACCTACTTCGATTGCCAAAACTTGTGCAATAAATTTGACATCAAATTTTCTAGTACCTACAAATGATTATATAAAAACGTTATTTAGTTTTGAAAATTGAACAAAGTTACCCCATTTTACGGTACTATAAATTACATCAGCACATGTGCACCAATGTGGAAGAAAAGTTATTGTCCCTTTGTTATTATTTAATAATTTCTTAATAACATTATTATTGTTAAATCCAGATTGGAATGGTCTCCGGTGCACAAGTCGGCCAAGTTCTGGCGCGAGAATGCGGCGCGCCTCAACGAGAAGAACTACGAACTGCTGCGCACATTGATTCACCACCTGGACACTTCCAAGGACCCCCTGGTGCTGTCCGTCGCCTCCTTCGACATCGGCGAGTACGTCAGACACTATCCGCGTGGCAAGCACGTCATCGAGCAGCTGGGAGGCAAGCAGCTGGTGATGCAGCTCCTCGGCCATGAAGACCCCAACGTGCGCTACGAAGCCCTCCTCGCTGTACAGAAGCTGATGGTGCACAACTGGGAGTACCTGGGCAAGCAGCTGGAGAAGGAACAGACCGGAGGAAACAGCGCCACTGGAAAACTTGGCAGCAGTGGAATCGGAGCAAAGTCTTAATACGGACCCTGCAATTTACCTTAAATTATATTTACTGTTTTATATTTCTTTGAAATATATCCTACTGTAAAATAAAACCTACCTTTTTGGAGTAAATACCACTATAATATAATTATTATAATCAAATCGTTCGCTTGTAAAATTTTACACATGTGAAATGTCTATGGATCATTTTTTTCTTATAATTATTCAGTTGTACGCCTTTGATCAATGTGTTCATGTCTTCTGTTTGTGTTTTTCTTTTATTGGTTGATTTGAATTGTACGTGCAAATTAATTTAAAAACCCCATTTCATAAGGCGTAGGATTCAATAAGTAATTTATTACGTCCCTTGTAAATACATACACTTAGTCTGACGAGTTAATTCACAGTGAACTATTTCAAATCATGTACATTCCAAATTACTTTATTATTGAAAGAGTTGATGATTTTATCTTCGTGAAACACTTAAAATGTATATAAAATTGTTAAAAAAAACCTATAGATTTATAAAATCACTCAAGACGCTTGGGTTCTAGCTTATTATGTGCAAATATCAATAACGTAGCCACTAAGGCCTGGTTTTTCATCAACTTCTCTAAAATTCACTATGAAAATGATGCTCTCGTTTCAATTGAGATTAATTATTTGCATTTCAGTGCATTTTATAACATTTTAGCTATTTAAGATCAAATATTAAGCTGATACTGGATTAAGCAACAATAGAGGTGACTTAAGTTTGCAGTATTGTTTGATGTGGAAAATGTGTCAGATTCTACTGAAGTTCCAAAGTTGGATTAAGCTGGTGATGAAAAACCGGGCCTAACTATTTACACGCTGTTATTTGATTTCAATCGCAGTTTTGTATATTACTTTCTAATATAATGAACTTCATGAGTGTACAATATCAAATTGCTAAGCTTTTGTACATACATCATAATAAGTTTCATTGCTTATTTCATACACTATCTCTTTTATTTCTATCATTATTTTCAGAGTTCTCTTTCCTTCAGATTGTGAGTGGCTACTGACCGTGTTTAACTGTGTGTATTATGGTAAAAGCATGTTTGAATATTTAATCATAAATATATGAACAAAATGCTTTCTAGTATTATAAATTTAGATTGTTACAAATGTTGAAAAAAATAGAGATGTATAATAAAAAATAAATGTTCAGTTATTAACATAATGGTTTTTCTTAACAATATTCGCCATAATACTAGGAATGGTTATTAAATTAAAGGTACGTTCAGCACCAGTGGAAGCTTGTGATAAAAATATTGTTAGTCTTATCGCCTACGCCAGATGAAGATTACTTGAACTTTGTAGCTTATACTGACCTGCAGAGTCACCATCGCAACACATATATATATTGTGTCTTGGGGTACTTCCGCTTCGCCGAAGAGTTCCAAGGCACTGGTGAACACTGTTCATGTTTGGGAAAAATTTCAATTCTATGGCCAACATCTACAGTAAGTTAGCAACATCAATTGTTGCCTAGTATTAAGGGTCGACCGAGACAGGTTTTTCGTTCTCGGCCGAGACCGAGACTGAGAATAAATTAAGATCTCGGCCGAGACCGAGAATAGATAAATTGAGAAAAAAAATGAAAATGCGCTATTTTTGCATAATATAGTGTATTTAGGAATGTAATAATAATTTGTTTTAAATAGTTTTAATAATCAAAATTGAACAACATGATGTTGTAGCACATAAAAAACAATTTTTCTGCATTTTCACCCTTCAAAGAGTGTCGCCTCGTGTTGTATAATTGACCTAAAAATCAGCGAATTGATGCGTTCTGATGAATGTGGCCACTGAATCTAAAAAATCTTCGTACACTTACCAGCTTTCCGACATACGTATAAATCTTGATATTCACTTAACTAGTTAATGTAGTTATTCTGGCTAGTAATTATAATTAATCACATCAACACATAAAATAACTTATTTTTTTCTACTATGAACAAAATTCAAACAAACTTGCTTTAACTACAATTGTTTGTTTACAAAAGTAGTGAAATGAAAGAACGGTGCGGCGCGGCGGCGGCAGCAGCGGTAAGTAAAACCTGCCTCGCTGCCAGCCGGTCAATCACAATCGACAGCTCTCTCACACACTGACACCAAGTGACGCATGTGGACACGCACGGTAGACTTGAATCCCATTATCTTATACCGTACCTACTTACAACGGTCTCGGTTATGGCCCAGAATGTTGGCAATTTTTCACCGAGAACCGAGACAGAGTTCTCGGTAGAATTTTTAGCCGAGAATGCCGAGACCGAGATCTCGGTCGACCCTTACCTAGTATAGCTAAATAATATAATTTATTTTGTAACTTCTGACAGCTTATGAAAACTGATTCACTGCGGATTATAAAAGAAGGTGAGAAATTTAAACAAAAGACATTTTATTAGTAAGTATATTAAAGTGAGTAAAATATAGTAAAAATGTTTATTTTTCACTGCGTCATAGAAAATAAGGTCAATTATTCATTATCTTCGTTCTGTCATCACGTCAAAATGTCTTTCCTCCATTTTGGAACACCACTGAAAAAAAGAGTGATCATTTAATGTTCAAAGATAGTAGATACCTTAATAGTACACAACTGCTAACCCTGTACAAATCACAAGTGCGCTTTTCTTGACTAAATTTTATTAAACTTCCCAAATGACAAAAATCAACAGTTATCCAAAATTGCAAGTAGGTATGTATATTTTTATATGTTTTTTTTTATTTATCTTATTTTATTTATTTATTTTTTTAATATTTGAGAATGATAAAAGCCGACATTATTGAATTTTCGCCTGTGGCGCTTTGTTGTAATCATTTTATTAAAAAATTACCATTTTAAAAATGCAAATGAGTTTGCAACACCACCGACTACCAATTTACAGTTTGGCAAGAAAGTGTAGAAAATAAATGATGGCGCTGCGATCGTTTTCTAGTTTTAAATGGCAACACCAAGATGGCTCATAAGACAAAGAACGTATGTTTTAAAAAAACACTTCTGGCAAAATGCATATTTCATAGCGTATTTGTATTTTCAAAAAAATTGCATAAAAACTGTAATTTAATAGAAGCAAAATAAAACAAAACAAGTTTTAAGTGGGCGTTTATTTCGATATAAAAACGTAGGTACTTAAAAATTTAAGTCTATTAATTTAACACCCGACATGTAATTATTGTCTTTGTCTTCGTGTGATTCTTCTTCTTCCGTATCTTCATCTTCATCTAAACGCAGTTCATCGATATCATCATATATAGTACTGCCTCGTGCATAATATTCTGCCTCAATTTTCATCAAGTGTTTGCAACAATTTTTCCAATCATCAGCACTTATGCTATTACATATTATTATTATTATGCCCATTTTCCGTTTTCCCGGTGTTTCAAATTTTCCATCTGCCTTTTCCCCTTCCTTGACGATTCGTCTTACCGTTGTTTCAGATTTACCTGTGTGTGAAAAACATCATTAAAATTATTATTATAGAAGGTAGTTTTAAAAACACACACTAGATAATATTCACTTAGAAAGAAAAAAAGAGAAAACGAGAAAAAAGGAACTTTTCTACGAGTTTAAAGAAGTTGCATATTATTATTTTTTTATTGAGTTATTCCCTTTTTCCTGTGGCCGCATATGAACTGTCAAATCGAAATGTCAAATTCGAATTTTTTTAACATAACCTCAAATCAGATTGTAATGATTATTATCGCTCGAAAATTGGCATAAATCTTGTAATACTAATGAAATTTATTAAACAAACTATACTACGTACCATTCATTTCTGCAGTTCGTTTTTAAACATCTTCTAAATCAAACAAAAGCTTCTTCGCGTGACACTCGGCTAGGCAGCGTTGAAAAACGCAGAATGTAACCCCTCTTGTATCACTATGTAATAATTTATTCATTTTAATTAAATTCAGGCAAACAATGAATAAAAATATTATCAAATCAGCGATATTCTACTCAGATTTAAGACAATAAATCAACCGTAACACGACAGCCGAGGACAATAGGAAACGATAACATAGGAAACGTCATATAATTCGGTGTTGCCATAGTAATGAACAGGTTTAGTTCCAATTGATTTAATTTCTAGACTTTCTTGCCAAACTATAACTATGTCAAGCTGTAGGAACCCTACCCCTGTGGCCCGAGCACAATTTAACTATGTCAAGCTGTAGGAACCCTACCCCTGTGGCCCGAGCACAAATTAAAAATGGATAAATTGGCCCTTCGGCTAAAAGGTTGATGATCACTGGTGTACGCAGAATGGAGCTACTATTTTGGCTCCATTTTTGGGCATTAATAATATGTTTGGTTTTTACAGTATGTATGTCAAATTCACCATGAACATTAATTAATCTTATCGTTATCACTAAGACTAAAATACAAATTGTGGCATTAATTATTTATTTATTGTTGTTATACGCCGTAGGAGCTTTTACATAGATTATAAAATAATTTTTAAGTTATCGGGGATAGAATATACATAGAATTTATACCAAAAGTTATAAAAGTGAAAAAATTTTATTTTTTTATTTAGTTATTGAAGAAAAAACCACTTGTATATTCTTGCGTAAAACCGTGAAATATTTTAAACAATGTAATATTTGACAATAACATAGAACAAAATATAGTATTGCATTACAATAACACATCAAATCGTAAAATATATTATACCCACGTTACAATAATTTGTAGGATTCCACAAAGTGTTGGTTTAAATTGCATTTTAGAATATAAAGGGAATCAGCGAATATATCTGCAACACCACCAAATTTGTTGCCTTAATCATGCATCCTATTGGTAAGTGAGTGTGATTGATAGTTGGTTGTGTATGTGTTGCAAAAGAATATTGTATTTTGTCTAGTATTTCTTGTCGGTATATGGAGTTTAATAGTAGCAATGATGGCAGGGCTGTCAATTAGGTTTTTCATAACTCTGTATAATAAAATTAGGTCTGAAATGATTCTTCTGTCAGACAGCGTAATTAAATTAAGTCGATTCATCAAACTTAAATAATTAATGTTTTCTATTGGAATTTTGAGTTTGAAATTTAAGTACCTAAGAAATTTGTGTTGAACACGTTCTATTTTGTTAGAGTGTACTTTATAGAAAGGGGACCAAATAGGTGAATTATATTCCACTTGACTTCTAACTAATGAAATGTAGAGTATTTTCATGCAATTCAAGGACTTAAAATCAGTTAGGGTTCTACAAAGCAAGCCAAGAATCTTTAAAAAAGCCTTATTAGTTATATCATCTATATGTGCTGTGAATGTTAAGTTTGAATCGAATATAACTCCCAAGTCGCGAATTTGTAATACTGGTGTTAATTTAACATTGTTTAAATTATATTCATGTAAGATATGAGAATGAGTTCTGGAAAATCGTATTACTTGACATTTCTCAATGTTCAAAAATAACATATTTTGTTCGCACCATTTAAAAAATTCATCTAAATGTTTAAAAAATTAATGTTTGATAAATTCAATTTTTTCATCAATAAAATGCATAACCATAATGTATATATGCAATTTGAATGAACTTACAGTTTAGGTAGAAAGTCCACGTGTTGTGCTGCGGTGGAGTCGCGTGGCGAGGAGATGGTGTCAGCAGAGCGGTACTTGTTGACGCGGCGACACCACTGCTCCGTGGGCTTGTCGTAGCTGCGTGATGGGTCACGGATGTTGCGGCAGCAGCTCTTCTTGATCACGTTGCTACGGTTCTCAAAGGAGTCGCACGATTTGGTTTTCCTCAGAGTGTTGACGTGCAATTTCCGATTATTCATAAACATCTCATCGCGCTGTCTGCAAAAACCATAAAAATCAATGAAAGTAATATTATATATGAGTATACACATAGCAAAGAGTGGCAACATTTTATTTAGATAATGAATTTACCTGTATTCCTTAATTTTTTTGTTTGCTTCAGAGCTTCTTCTTTCTTTTTCTCTCCGATGATCTTCTTCTTCTCTCATAAGTATCTTTTCCATTTCTAGTTTCTTTGCCTCGGTCCATTTTATAATATCTTTCTTGTCCAATTTTCTATGTGATTCCTTTACGGCTTGTATTTCCCGATGAGTTAGAGTTTGTTCCACCTTCAGCAATAAAAACATTGAAATAATAGAAAAAAATAAAGGACAGACTTGAACTAAAGCAAACCCCTTTACGTATGGCATTTAGCCATTATTTATTTACACTTGTTTTGCATCTCGGTCACTGCCGTAATTTAACGATTTGGACTATTTGGAGTGCTTTGAAAAGAGATGTTAACTCACGAATTTATCTTCAACATCCTTTTTTTGTTCCCCTTTACTATTTTTCCATATTTCCAACATGACTTTGGAGTAGGGAGAATCATTGGTGAATTTTTTAGGTTCCTTGATTTTTGCACCATCTCCCCTTTGAGAATCTTTCAAGGTAGTTTTATGGTATTTATGAGCTTCCCGCAAGGCTTTCCACACCTCCAAGGATTTATTTTGCATGTCTTTCAAATGTCTGTATTCCAATACCCAGTTGTAATGAGCTATCACATCTGCCTTTGATATATCTATGAAAATGAAATATTGGATATAAGAACAAGTAACAACAATAACAAGTAGAAAATAAAGTCCCTCCACCCAGGGCTGGGCAGTATTTGAATTACTTGTATTTGAAATACGTATTTGAAATACAAATACGTATTTTGTATTTGTATTTCAACTACTTCCTAAAAATGTATTTTGTAATTGGTATTTCAATTACCTGATGCTGAGGTATTTTGTAATTTGTATTTCAAATACTTATGGCTTCAAAATACATTTTCAAATTTTAGCGATCTTAATAATGATAATGAAAAATAAACTGACATCGATAATACGTAGACTAAAAACGCTAGAATCCAGTGCAATATATTATGTATGTTAATATTTAGAGTTGGCAACACGTCCTGCTATAATAGAACTGTTATTGTACATTTTCTATCATATTTGTATCATATTTTATTACGCTTGTTATTGCTAGGAATAATTTGACTGAATACTAGATTATTTTTAAGTTAATTACAGTAGAGCGCACTTGAAGTGAAATAACTAGTGACCGAAACAGGATTTTCTACCGCAACCGAATCTTGGGTATTTGTCTCAGTTTCGGCCGAAACCGAAACCAAAACTTTTTTAGACATGTTAAAAATCTATTGTTTTCTGAAATTCTGCTTATTTTTTAGACTTATACTTACTATAAAGGAAGGACCTCATAAATTGAGTATTTTAATTTTAATTGCGTTTACAATCACAACATTTTTTTTACATTAGCTCCACATGAGAGGCCTTGAGGAAAATAATTTCCCTCAGGGCGTATGTCATCTTTGAAGATGCTGTATGGAGGGTCTTTTTGAGGAGAGGAAGGAGTGAAAAAGTGAAGTGAGTTGAAGAGACCCATGTTGTAGGAGGGAGGAAACATAGAGGCCGGCAAAAGGTTCCACAGCCGAGCTGTTGAACTTAAGAACGAGTCATGGAAACGACCCGTTCTTATGTGACTAATGTAACCATGTACATATGTTGGGCGCAGGTTTGGCGTGTTTCCCGACTACGCACCGGTGCCGAGGGGATCATGGCGCTAGTTCCTCAGAGTATCTTCCATTGTAATACCGGTAGAACAAGGACAGCATTACCACCTGACGCCTATGCTCTAAAGATCGCAATCCGTTTGTGTTAGGAGAATCATTTGGACCACCGGTTTCTGCAGAGTCGAGGTTTTTTTTAAAGGTATTTTGGGGCTCCAGACCAGAGGTGGCTGCCAAATTCAAGAGTGGGGCGCACTTGCGATTTGTACAGTGTTAGCAGTTGTGCACTATTAAAGTATCTGCGGGCCCTGTACAGTACGCCCAGTTTCTGAGATTCTAAAACTCTGGCTTCGATGGAGCTCCCATACCTGAGCTGGTTACTTAGTGTTACACCAAGCACATCAAAGGAGGGACTGTTCGGAAGATTGCTTTCGTTGAAGGAGACTGGATTTTAATTTTCATTTGTGTTAAATGAAATAAATGAAAATAATTGAATTATGTAATCACATAAACAATACAAGCTGGCGAACTCAGTTGATGATGGTGGATGACATACGAACCACGAACTCACCCGAAGTCAGCCAAACGACATGCGATAATTCACGAATGCCGAAGGTTAAACCGAAACTGATGCTGAAACTAGATTTTTTTACCGAACCTTGCCGAAACCGAAACCGAACCTTCGGTCAGTCACTAGAAATAACACAAAACTGCGCTATATAAATGTCGTGTTATTATAATAATATTATTATTATTATCTAACACCTGGGTTCTTTATCACAAAACTTTACAAGTGAAGCGGAGATGAGATGTCTTTTGAGCAATATGATTGGTCAATTTTTGCACGTCTCTGTTTCACTCTGCTCAACATTGCTTCTATGGAAACGCACCCTTAGATAAGGGCACACAATTTATTGTAACCAAAGGTTCTACCAAAACGAAATGTATTTTGTAATTTGTATTTTGTATTTGAAAGAAAAAAATTGTTAAAATACTGTATTTTGTATTTTGTATTTCAAATACACGACTTGAAAGTATTTTGTATTTCGTATTTTAAATACATGCGAAAAAGTATTTTGTAATTTGTATTTTAATTACAGCAATGCATGTATTTTGCCCAGCCCTGCCTCCACCTATTATTAGTCAGTGTGTTCTGATGATTGATCTTAGAAAAATGACTTTTCAGCTTCTCCTTTAGTTTTAATAATAGAATTTCAACCTGGCAACAGCTTCCGCATGGCCTCAACCAGCCTGAGAATATGCGGCGTTCTTGAGGAGTCATTTTTGGCATTGGAATATTTGTGCCAAGACTTGATGAAGGCCGCGTGCTCCACCTCCCCCCACCCCCCTGTGTGGCCGCCACTCTTCTGTAAGAACCTTTGGAATCGTTGCACGTCCTGTAAGTATTATACTATTGATGTATGCTCATACCACCAACTATTATACTTACTTTTGTCTAGAAGATATGATAGAAACACTAGACCAGTGGTCCTCAACCCCTGGGCCGTGGACCAAATGCTACTGGGCCGCGCGAGAGCCTGCTTAAAAATCAAAAGAAAAAAAAAACATTCGAACATACACAATAAAAAAGTAAATAATTATCCACAAAAAAAAACCACTCACGACGAGCACCTCCCATAACGAGTAATTCGCATAACGAGCAAAACAGATTTGAAAAAAAAACGCTCCCTCAACGAGTGACTTTTCACATAACGAGGGGCATTTCGCATAAAGCAAGGAGAAGTCCCATCTTCACGTCACTCACTTGTGAGCCACGACTTCCGCGCCAGTTCATCAGTCTCTGGTTAGCACTCATTCTGCTAGTACATTAGTATCGCACGTGCTCATAAATTTTTCCAAATTTTTTGTTTTTTGATTTTTGTAATTTTTTTTCATTATTTGTAAAATTTCGGAATAAGAAAAAGGTCTTTCTCCACAGTGAGTCAGCATGTGGATTTTAAATTGTCACTTTCAAGAACACGAATAGTCGCAGTCGGAACATGATAAAGTTTTTTCTCCACTGTGAGACGGCTTGTGGACTTTTAAATGTTCCTTTTGAGAACATGAAAAGTTGCAGCTGGAACATGAAAATGGTTTTTCTCCACTTGAGTTAACTTGTGGGTTTTCAAAGTCTCCTTTCTGGTACATAAATAATTGCAACCGGAACATACAAAAGGTTTTTCTCAACTGTGAGACGGCTTGTGAACTTTTAAATGTTCCCTTCGAGAACATGAATAGTTGCAGTTTCTTATATTCTGGGTGTAGATTAAAACGACTTCCCGCATACAGATTCACTCTTAAATTAAAACCAGAGAAAAATCTTGGAGTCTTGATGAGTGATCACCCACCGGCGAGCCGCAGTTAAATGATCAAACTGACCGCTGCACTAGACCACAAACTTTTCGATTGTCCTGCTCTCAACAAATATAGATTTTATCAAGTAGTATATTCTAAAATTGCCTTCCCTGGTAGCATTTCTTTCCTCCTTAACTCATCAGTCACATCATTTAAAAATATATTAGAAATATACATCAATTCCTAAAATTTTTAAACAATCCAGGTTGTCTCCTATAACAAAGTTTCGTGTTTTTTTAATAAAGGTGTCATTAATTATAGTTTGCAGAACATTGTGAATTTTTGGAAAATATTGAAGAACTACGCCGTCAAAATGTAAAATGTTGGCATTTGCGGCCGCCCGAAAAGTGTATGACAATACGGTACTGCTACACTGCCGTTCTTCTTCTTCCTTGCACTGTCCAACTCATTGCCTAGTTAGGCTGTTGGGGTCGGCTCTTTTCGTTCTCAGGTTGTAGCTTCTTCGGTTTTAAGTATCGCCTTCATCCAGGCCGTTTTTCTGAAGTATTTTGGAGCATTGGGTCATTCAGGAATTCTTTGGTCTTCCTTTGGATGACTGTCGATGAAGCTCCATAGACATTGCCTGCTTCACTGTGTGGTCTGATGGTCTTTATCTTATGTTCCCACAACATCTCAATTGTCATTCCTCCAGCTTACTGTTTATGTCCGTGACACCTGGGCTACCCCGAATGTGTGAGCTTTTAATCTTATCTTTTAGTGATACTCCTGCCGACCATCTAAGCATTCGCATTTCTGCTGTTTCGAGTTGCCTAGAGTAGGAGTCGTACATAGTCCAGCATTCGGAGCCATACATCCCAGGTCTAACAATAGTCTGGTATATCTTTCCTTTAAGTTTTATAGGCATTTTGGAGTCGCACAATATTCCCGTTACGGATCTGAATTTAATCCATACCGCACCTATTCTATGGGTGACATCCGCTGCATCCGTGACATCCTTGACATCCTCCGTCTCTGTGGATGAGTGAGCCCAGATACTTAAATGAGTCACAGTTGGCTAATGTTACTCCATCCAGTTGCATCGAAGGAGTTACAGCATTTGTGTCATGTGGCAAATACAAATATTCAGTCTTTTTCCTGCTAATTTTTAGGCCATTATCCTCCAGGATCTTTCTCCACCTTTCCAGGCTATTCTGTAAGTCACAATGGTTATCTGCTATCAGTACTACATCATCTGCAAAAAGTATAATCTTGAGAATACTGTTGTTCATTTCTTGATTCGTAAGATAATTCATGACCATTATGAATAGCAGTGGGCTGAGGACAGATCCTTGGTGTACCCCCACTTTAATTGGGAATTTTGGTGATGTCCCATATGTGCATCTTACTTGGGTTTTTACGTTTGTATACATATCTTGTGTGGAGAGCACATATCCTTCTGGTACATTGTGGGATCTCAATGCCGCCCGTATCAGGCTTCGGGGTACCCTGTCAAATGCTTTTTCCAAGTCTAATTGCCGTTCTGATTATGAATTGTACCGAATCGTGTCTTGTGTGACATTATGAGACACTTCACTTTGAAAGCTCATGACTTTGTCATTTTGGAGATATCAAAAGACTAATTTTACTGTTGTTATTAACTTTGTAAATGTAATACATTTTCATCAAAATAAAATAAAATTGGGAGACAACTTCATTCCTGTTAGAATAAGTTAGTCCAAGAAAACTACTAAAAATGTAATACGTACCACATTTTCTGCTGTAGTGTTTCTAATGATTTTTACAGGACTTGATTTCAAAGATGCGTAGGTGTTCGTTGGTAATAAGCTATCTTCCTCTTGCAAACGCTTCTCGGTTATTCTAATCTAAAATTAAAAATATTTCAAAGGTAGGTAAGTACTGAAAACATCCCCAGAGGTAAAATAAACTAGATTTAGATAAAGGTAATTTTTAATTATGCAAGAATTGTCATCATACAGGGCCTTCAAGTTGCAATGTTATATATTTGGACAAATTCCGTAATCAGCGTTTCAAATAAAAAAATAATTTATAAAAATAAGAATACTTTTATTTAATAGTAGTTACCTCTTCACTTAACACTTTCTCCTGTTTTTGAAGGCAGTCTTTTTCTTTTTTTATAAACGATTTTATTTCAGCTAATTGGTTCTCCAAATCTATCAAAGTTTTCCTGTAAAAATCTACATCTGAAAATATTTTATTAGTTTTTTTAATAATTAATTCAGTACTTGATATTCATTTTTCTGTATTTTAACCCCTGCACGTTGTCACAATCCACAATCTGACAGTCCCAGTCTTTTGACAGAAAATTGTCAGTTGTCTTGACAGAAAATTGTAATAAACGAAAACGATAAGTATAGTATCGAAAACTTTTCTGATTTTGCATAATGACATATTTTATTTGTTCTGTTTTGAAATGCTTTTTCTTTTCTTACCAAGTTCTTGCCTTTTTTCACTTGACATTACATTTTCTTTTAAAATTTCCATGGAATGTTTGAGCGTAGCACATTTTTCATTTAGCAGTTGTAAATCTTCATTTCTGTAATTTAATATGGCATTGAACTGGTACTACAATCATTATTGAACTTGATCCAAAGACATCCATCCATTTTTTACTCTAATTACTCCCAATTGTAGATTCATGATACATCAAAAAAAAAATATGGCAGGATCAGATTTAGGATTCCACGGAATCCAGAACGATGGGGAAATTTACAAGGCAAAAGTAGTAGGGCGGAAAAGGAGAAATAAAATAATTGGGAGTACCCATCTATTATTATTATTTCCAGCCCATATAGAAACTGGCAATACTGAAATTATCTCTATTAAATCTGTGCTTTACCTGGAGTATTCTAAATCTGATACAAAATAAATCATATCATCATATTTTAAGGATTTGAAATTTGCAATAGTGTTCCCGCTCAAAACATTCTCCTGGGTTCGCAGTCTCTTGTATAATGTGTGGAATTTAATCAAATAGTCTGTGGATTTTGCAATTTGACTTTTCTTAAATAAATCATCCATTTTGACACCTTCCATCTGAATTATAAATATGTTATTTGAAACTGAAAAGGTAAATAGAACCCTCCAAACAAATAGTGTGTTGCCGAGTAACAAACTAATGTCAACAAAGTAACCATGGAACAAAATATCTTTGTAGTCAAGGTGTTGCTAGTTGCTAGAGTATGTAAAGATTTTGTGGATTCAAAAATCTTTGGACTTAAAAAATTGTTAGTTCATTGGTTAATAAATTCCTCTTATCGCCGCCTGCAGAGAGCTGTACAGTTTGGCAATTAAGTGTAGAAAATAAATGATGGCGCTGCGATCGTTTTCTAGTTTTAAATGGCAACACCAAGATGGCTCATAAGACAAAGAATGTATGTTTTAAAAAAACTTCTGGCAAAATGCATATTTCGTAGCGTATTTGTATTTTCAAAAAATTTGCACAAAAAACTGTAATTTAATAGAAGCAAAATAAAACAAAACAAGTTTTAAGTGGGCGTTTATTTCGATATAAAAACGTAGGTACTTAAAAATTTAAGTCTGTTAATTCAACACCCGACATGTAATTATTGTCTTTGTCCTCGTGTGATTCTTCTTCTTCCGTATCTTCATCTTCATCTAAACGCAGTTCAACGATATCATCATATATAGTACTGCCTCGTGCATAATATTCTGCCTCAATTTTCATCACGTGTTTGCAACAATTTTTCCAATCTATCATCAGCACTTATGCTATTACATATTATTATTATTATGCCCATTTTCCGTTTTCCCGGTGTTTCAAATTTTCCATCTGCCTTTTCCCCTTCCTTGACGATTGGTCTTACCGTTGTTTCAGTTTTACCTGTGTGTGAAAAACATCATTAAAATTATTATTATAGAAGGTAGTTTTAAAACATACACTAGATAATATTCACTTAGAAAGAAAAAAGAGAAAACGATAAAAAAGTAACTTTTCTACGAGTTTAAAGAAGGTGCATATTGTTTTTTATTTATTGAGTTATTCCCTTTTTCCTATGGCCGCATATTAACTGTCAAATCGAAATGTCAAATTCGATTTTTTTAACATAACCTCAAATCAGATTGTTATGGTTATTATCGCTCGAAAATTGGCATAAATCTTGTAATACTAATGAAATTTATTAAACAAACTATACTACGTACCAGTCATTTCTGCAGTTCGTTTGTAAACATCTTCTAAATCAGACAGAATCTTCTTCGTGACACTCGGCTAGGCAGCGTTGAAAAACGCAGAATATAACCCCTCTTGCATCACTATGTAATGGTTTATTCATTTTAATTAAATTCAGGCAAACAATGAATAAAAATATTATCAAATCAGCGATCTTCTACTCAGATTTAAGACAATAAATCAACCGTAACATGCGATAACATGACAGCCATAGGAAACGTCTAATTCGGTGCTGCCATAGTAATGAAAATGTTTAGTTCCAATTTATTTAATTTCTACACTTTCTTGCCAAACTATACCAATAGTGACTGGAGGTTGGTTATTTGGCAAGTACCTACATATGGTATAATCAAGTAGGTACTCATTTTGAAATGATCTGTAGCTACATATTGCCAACAATCTAATTTCAGGAATTCAAAATTTTATTAAATATCTGAACACAGAAACAAAAGCTACCCAAGAACATTTTTTCATAATTCCTTCCTTCCCTACCCTTGTCTTCTTCTGTTTGAGCCATATCATTTAATTTGTTTTTGAATTATCATCTGCATAAAATAATAACTGTAAATATACAATAAATCAACTTACACAACAAATCTTTTATTTGAATAATGATTTTTTTTTATTAAAAATATATACATCAGAGTGTGCAGTTCACAGCTTTAGAAATGAAACCTTCAGAAAACTAAAGTAGATGAGAGTGGGGAGGCTACGAAGCACCGCATGAAGGGAGACCGATAGGCTATGAAGCGCCGCACTCGAATTCCAGTGCACCTTTTCCTATACATTTTTGATCATCTTATTTGTATTCTTCTTCGGAGGCACTAGCTGTCGCTTTCTTTTGTGTTTTCTTTTGAGTGTTCATTTTAGAGTGGTTTGGAGAATGGATATCGATTTTAAAATTTTTTTTGGATTTTGTAGGATTTGATCCTTGGTCCACTAAATGTCTGGCCGCTTAGGTTCATCAGGCGTTTTATATCACTACACCAAAATTACTACTTGTGATTGAGTACATGTGAATTAAATAAATATTTTATTGCCATCTCATTCTCTCACAGGCTAAATCCTACAGTTGTATGTGTTTGTCTCTTTTTAGTGCCGCTCGTTTCCGTTTCATCGAGTTTCAAATCACAACAGTGCTAAAGAATAGGCCAGCGCAATTAGCGATCCACGATCGGAATTATTCCGGTAGTCTCAATTATTTTGTATGTTTTATACTCATCTTGTGATGCAAAATCTGAGTTTTCGACTTTGGGTCACTTGAGCTTTCACTGTCATTTTGAAAAAACCAGCCGAAGTCGAGCCAAAATCTAGTTTTTCTCAAAAATCTCGTTTCCAATAAAAATTTCGGCTAAAGTAGCTTTCCAAGTTAAGTAGAACATAAAATTACCTACAATTTTTATTTGAAGAATTTTCTTCTATCTCTAATAAATATCGAGATATGCAGGCGTAAAAATGTATATAAGTTTATAAAAGCAGGTAAATTGCTCGACTTGGTTCATTTTTTAGTACTTATCTCTTTTCTAGTACAATTTAGTGAAAAAAATACTGATATCAATTTTGTAGAGAATAAAATTTCATAAAAGATGTAGGTAGGTATATGCAGTGGATTGGTGCTGGCAACACGGTATTGCTTCGAAGTACTTAAGCACACATTTCATCTCTAACATTTACACATCTGCCCTGATGATGGACACTGTAACGCTGTCCGAAACGTTGGATAAAGGAGGAGGTAGCGCAACACGGCATAATACCCCAAAAGGAAATAACCATAAAAGATGTAGGTATATGTTTAATTTTTTTATCGCAATTAGGTAACCCGGTTCTAACACAAAAAATCAAAAAAATTGAATCAGAAGAATAGTGTTTAGGCATATAATCTAGGCATACCTTGATTATTATTTTTTTTAAACAATTATTGTTGAAGTAACACGTAACATACATAACAGCAACATTAACCATCAATGTAATCACAACATATAAATAAAATTATTAATTAAGGTACATAGTTGTGGTAAAAAAAAGAAAAAAAAATTGTATTTTCTTAAAATTTATAACTATTAACTATTCATAACTATAACTGTTAACTCTACTTACGGGCCCCAAACAGCTTCATTATAGTCTTTCTATGTCTCATTAGCCAAATTTGTGGCGACTGGGTCATCAAATTCCTCGCCATCATCATGAACGAAGGCTTCCACAGTATTCTCGCACGAGCTGCCATTACAATGAATACAGAGTAGGGAGCATTTCAAACCCGACTTTCTACATGCGCACTTTCCAGTGCTACCTTTTTTGCATTGTCATGATATAAGTTCAGCAACGCCTGAGGTGCAGCATCCTTCAACATTAGTACTGGAGTTAGTAACCCAACAGCGTCCTTCGTCCACCCCCATTCAGTTGGATCTTAATGGTGACCAAGCCAAGTCTGCACTTTGAAGTATGTTCTTGAAGCATGTTGCTTGAGTGCATCTTTGGTGGTAGTAGCCTAGGTAAATTGAATTTGTTCTTTTTCACTCCTTTGACAAGAATGTATTTACCTTAAATTTTCCAAATTTGATTTCTCATTTCCGCCATACAAAAGTGCAAAGAATTGTTCAGGGGCCAAAGTGATTGTTTCTCCTTTGCTTTTGGATCTTGAAATAAACGAAAAAGTTTTATTCACCAATGGTTCTCGAGAAGAATATTACAAAATTTGTAAATACTCGTACCTTGACTGAACGGAACACCAGTTGTGTCGCAGCCACTTATGGCATGAATGAATAAAATGTTTTCAACTATTTCAATGTGTTTAAAATATTTGTCAGAGTACACCTTTGATGATTTACCTTTACCAACTTTTTGGTAATATATGTGAGAGGGTCGTATCCTGACCAATGATTATGACTGCATGATATTGAGTTTGCTGTGGTTATTATGTGAACTTCAGCATCGTCTTCAGCCTTTACTGTCATTATTTGCGATCGATCAAATGAGGCTCTGAGTAGGGAAATAAAACAGGACTTATTCTTCTCATTTCCCAGAAACTTTTCCTTAGTGCTTTTCTTTTTAACCGAATCTGGGTATCCTCGAATACCACTACTGCATTGTCTCCATAATGATTTTGTACATATTCTTGGAAATTTTCTTCAAGTTTAATTTCACACTTTTTGGCAATACCTACACATACGATGAAATAGCATTAATGGATCTATTGTCACAGTCTCACTCTGATTTATTATACTGCTGGTCACCGCTGCAAGAAAAACTATCGCATCCTTACGTTTAAGTGTAAGTTTCCAAAGTTCTTTTTTTTATTTTTTATTAGTGACTATTTAATTACAGGTATGATGAGAATTACAAGGTATATGTGTATAAATATTTCATCTGTTTGTTCTTAGTCCTCCTCACTAGGTGGTCCGGGAGGAATGCAGATCCGGGCACCGTCTGGAAATTTAATAAAAAGGCACTTTCTAGATGAGAAAAGTGTGGAAAAGCAGAATAAAACAAAAATTAAGGCGCGCTCGGCAAAATTGAGGGAGATACAACCGTTCAAAGTATTTAAAATTTCACTTTACAAACTGATATTGACAGTTCGCCCGCGTCCGCCCGCCATTTTTTTATAACCTAATACGCTAAACATGGTTTGTGATAGAAAAGAAAGTGCCCCCTTCGTAGCGCCTGCTCGCGTCACGGCAAAAAAACATCCCAGTTTTCAAGTGGTTTAGCGGCTACGCTAGGTTTGTGTAATATGGTTTGTGATTTTGGCGTACTATTAATTCTGTATTAGGTCTGGGATCCAACATAAGCAATGAAAACATGGCGAACGAACTGTCAATATCAGTTCGCGAAGTGAATTTTTAAATACTTTGAACGGTTGTATCTCCCTTAATTTTGCCGAGCGCGCCTTAATTTATTTTTTATTCATCTTCTCCACACTTTTCTCATCTAGAAAGTGCCTTTTTATTAAATTTCCAGACGGTGCCCGGATCTGCATTTCACCCGGTGGTCCTGTGCTGAGGCGGACTGGTAGATTTCTTTGATTTTCCGTTATTTAGTTTCTATGATCTTTATTTTCTGGTTATTCTGGTTTTTCTTTTCTGGTTCTCTTAGATTTCTGGTTGATAACTTTAGACATAGCAAATTTCCCCATCTTTTCCCATTCTTTTCATCGTGCCACTACTTGTAGACATAATTACGTTTGTTTTAGGAAATGGTTCATGGCAAGCAAACTAACCAATGAGAATTTGGACGTCTTTGTCATCCTTCTTAATTCGTGTAGGCCTCATCTCTACATGTTGCTCTGATGTTCCTTATTCAACCCCACAGAATTACTTGATACCCCCACAAATATTATGCAGATAAACAAATCCATAATCCTATAAGAGCTATAATCCTGTGTAGTATAAGTTATGACCGACAATAGTTTCATGGGGGCTGGCGACTATAGAGAATTTATGAGAAAAAAACAACGAAGATTTCAATACAAAAATTACCAAAGAAATAACTCTTAAAATATCATTTTGGTTTATGACATTTGTATTTAGAGCTAAATTATCTGAAAAAAACATCTAAGAAACTAAACCACATTTTTGGAGTTGACGACCTCGATTAAGAACTAAATGTAGCTCTAATGGAGCAGATTTGGCAACACTGATCCAGACAGACGCGACATTGCTGACACCTGATGGCCCTTCCTGGAGTGGCCTGGGGGGGGGGATCGACCCCTGGCTCTCGTTAATTTATAGTTATAATATGTAAAAATGTAATGTGAACAAAAGTCGAATAACGTGGTAATATTGTGAAAATTTTCTGTTTTCACCTACCGATATTTATTTATTTATTTATTTACGCCCTTTTACGGGGCTTTTACATAAGTATGAAATTTACAAATCACACTATGATTAAATAATATGTAAATACTATTTCTTTAACAAAGAAATATAATAGGTTTTTGCAACGCAATATATAGTATTTATTGTATATGACTGAACTGCCTCAGTAACAGTATTTTGTATTTGTTTAAACATAAATTGAAGATGTCCACTGACTTGGTATAATTATTTCCCTCCATTAGTATTCTGGGCAAAGAGGAATACATATGGTAGTTAGTTCCAGAATTTCTGCACTGAAATAAATCCTGACTTCTGGTATTACGTAGTGGAATCCGGAAACTTATCAATTCTAGCAATATCGGACTATCAACTAAATCATTTAGAATTTTATATAGAAATACCAAGTCAGTGAAAATTCTTCTGTCGGACAATTTGAGCATATTCATATCATTTAAAATAGTGTTGTAGTTCAACATAATTGCTGGAATACCCATTTTAAAATTTATAAAACGTAAGAATTTGTTTTGTATTCTTTCAACAGCGTACTATATGTGTACTATAATGTGGATTCCAGACGGGAGAATTGTACTCAAGTTGACTTCTAACATAGGCAAAATATAACAGTTTAATAGACTTTATATTGTTAAAATTTCTAGTTAGCCTGGTTATAAATCCCAACATTTTTAAGCCCTTATTAGAGATTTCTGTTTATGGTTAACAAATGAAAGATTTGATTGAAAAGTGATGCCCAAGTCTTTAATTTGTGTTAATGTCTCAAGAGTATTGTTATCAATGTTGTAATTAAAGATCACTGGATTTTTTATTCGAGAAAATCTAACCACTTGGCATTTTGAGATATTTAAGTAAAGTCTATTTTTATTACACCAAATTAACAATTTGTTGATATTATCTTGAAGAATGTTGCAGTGGTAAATATTTTGAATAATTCTAAACATTTTGAGGTCATCAGCAAAAAGTAAGAAAAATACATCATGAAATATTTTTGTTAGATCATTTATAAACAAGATAAATAAGATTGGGCCAAGGTGTGAACCCTGTGGAACTCCACTTGTTGCATAAATTTTTTCCGACAGGGAGGATTTTATTCTGACAATTTGTTGTCTTCCAGTAAGATAACTTTCAAACCAGTTTAATATATTACCACGTATACCAAGTTTTTCTAATTTCCAAATGAGAATTTTATGGGAAACTGAATCAAAAGCTTTACTAAAATCAGTATAGACAGAGTCTACTTGTTTTTTTTCTTTAAAAGCATTGGTTATAAAATTTTCATAAATAATTAAGTTTGATAGAGTACCTCTACCTGGCATAAATCCAAACTGGTAAGGTGATATCACAGGTTTTAATTGTGTAAAAAGTTTGTCAAGTATTAGGCTTTCAAAGAGTTTCGGTATGGTGGATTGAATGCATATTGGTCTGTAATTAGAAATATCACTTTTATCGCCCTTTTTGAAAATTGGAGTCAAATAACTAACTTTCCACTTATCGGGAAAAATTCCACTGGATAAAGATAGATTAAAAAGTTTGGTTAAAGGGAGAGCAATTACTTTGATACATTCTTTGATAAATATTGTAGGTATATTATCTGGTCCCGCAGATTTGTGGATATCTAACGATTTAACTTTAGTAATTACATCAGAGAGACTTATGGTGCACTGTGAAATATCAAGAGTTTCATCTAGAGTTGTTGTTGGAACAGGAGCATTGCTTGAGTCTGTTGAATAAACACTTTTAAAAAATTTTGCAAACAAGTTAACAATACCATCAGTATTATTGCTATGGCTGCCATTTAGGTGCATAATACTAGGGAAATCAGAATCATCTTCTTTAAGAGATTTCGAATATTTCCAAAAATAACCAACATTATTTATTATGGAGTTTTGAATTTCATTTATATAGTTACGGTAGCAGGTCATAGACATTTTTTTACATGAAGTTCTTAAATCTTTGAATTCAATGTAATCAGAATTTTTTCGATATAATTTATATTCTTTATGTTTAAGTTTTTTAGTGATAAGTAGATTTATGAGTTCTTTGGAGTACCATTTTGGATAGGTGCTTGGCTTACATATCTTGGTTGGAATATACATGTTAATAGCCTTTTCCAAAACAGAATAAAATTTATTGGCAGCTGTGTTGATATCATCAATCATTTATATATATATATTTTATATCTGTAAAAAAACTACAAAAAACATAAAAATCACACATCTTTTTAGAAATTTTATTCTCTACACTATTGGAATCAGCAATTTTTTCAAAAAATTGTACTGGAAAAGAGATACGCACAAAAAACCGAACCAAGTCGAACAATTTACCTGTTTTTATAAACTTATACACATTTTTACGCCTGCATATCTCGATATTTATTAGAGATAGAAGAAAATTCTTCAAATAAAAATTGAAGGTAACTTTATGTTCTACTAAACTTGTAAAGCTACTTTAGCCGAATTTTTTATTGGAAACGAGATATTTGAGGAAAACTAGATTTTGGCTCGATTTCGGCTGGTTTTTTCAAAATGGCGACGAAAGCTCAAGTGACCCAAGGTCGAAAACTCAGATTTTACATCACAAGATGAGTGTATAAAACATGTAAAAAAATTGGAACTACCGGAATAATTCCAATCGCGACCCCCTTTTTTGCGCTAATTGCACTGGCCTAGAAGTTTTCACTTAAAAAATAATCAATTAATATTAAATCCATTTGTTACATCCAGTGGTGATGTCGAGCGAAGAGTGTTTGCACCCTGTGACAACTTAAGGTCAAATTGGGCATGTTTTTAGGAGAAGAAAATTCTTTTATTACATATACAAAATGTCAATTATTACTTGTATCGTAAAAAAAAAAAAAAAACTAACTAACGCGGGTGTAGAGAGGATGCAGGTGCAGAGGATGGTCTACCAAACAACTCGGTCTTGGCACACTTGGCACTTTCATACATACTAATCTATTATTCTGATTCTTGACATGGCCCCACTTAAGTATCTGATTCACTTGATCGTGTCATGTCTTCCTCAGGCTTCCCCGACTTCTTCCATCATTCATATTTGTATTATATTTTATTTTTAAAAATTATTTCCATCAAGATTTGTAAACAGTCAGTCATGATTGTCATGTATTGCCTATCATTGTCGACGTATTGGCCTGACTTGGCGATGAGTTAGCTTGGCTACCGATATTAGCATCTCACACACACACACTTTGGATCCACCGAGTCCCGCGCCACTTCAGGCCACCGTGCAGAAAAGTCTCATAGTGAACTGTGATACTTTTCTTTTTATCTTAATCTTTACTTTTCTGCGTGGCGGCCTGAAGTGGCACGGGACTCGGTCGCTCCGAAGTGTGGGAGATGCTATTATGACAATAATGCTGGGTCAAATCTATTTCCTTCTCGCTCTCTTACATAAATGTCTCTCTATTACGCCTCTGTTCGCCACCAACCTGCTATAAAAAAAATTATTAATTTCGAAAGCTAATTTCGCTGGGGGTCTTCAAAATACCACGCTTGGTACAAATGAGCGGCGGAGGGCTTAGGTTTTTGGTCACCGTGGGGGGGGGGGGGAGGGTTAAAAATTGCAAAAAGTTGGTCACGTAGTATGGGTATGTTCCCTTAGGAGTGGTGGCCTTGAATGATGATAGATTCAGACATTCGCTCATTGATCTCATCCCTTGATTATTGAAACATCACTAAAATATCCCATAGTAATTTATAAGACCTTTATGTAGTATCACTTAACATGCTATTTTATTGTTTTGTTAAAACACAGTCCTGACAATGGTGTTAGCTGTTATGACTTGTTCGGTCTAGGAAAGTAGTTTAGACGAGTACCGAGTAACTTGCTACTTGACTCGCCGAAAAGCGTTCGCATTACAGTCAAATAGAGTACATTAGTGAGCCGCGCGTTGCAAGATGACGGGCTGCTACACAACAAAGTAAATACGCTAATTAAGCTGATCGTAATGCTTATTTTATAAGAGGTGGAAGAATAAATTAGTGAGATGAAAATAAATAAACTATAGACACAAAAAGAGATCAATAGCAGCAAAAATAAACGATACGACATATCTGCGCTTCTGCTAATGAACTCTACTAAAATGACGGGTTCATGCATGTCAGTGCGCAGGGAATTCAATTCAATTTATTTTATTCTTTCAAAAACATTACAAAATTTACAATTTTAATGCGTTTTTAAAATACATTTGTAGCAGTATTATATTAAACATAAATATAAATGGTTAGCAAAAAAAACTATACGAGCATCAATTGAGCTTGCCTTTTAAAGGCAGCTTCACTGACGCTAAATATGTCGATATCCGAATTAATTCTGTTTAACAGCAAGATTGCTCTGGAAGCGTGGTGGGGGCCGCTACTCGCCCGAAAAAATATAAATGAATTGACTCTACTAAAGAGCTGACTAACTACTCTGCTAAAATTGTGGTTTTTGGACGCATTTAGTTACTATTATAATCGCTACTCGACTAAACTACTCTCCCAGTGCGAACGGCTCTTTTCAGCAGAAAACGCATACTGTGATACTGCATCTTTTCAGGTTCACTCCATTGATTCTGTAGAATATTAACACTTTTGGCGCACAATATACCTTATCATGAATCCCTTAGCAGCCCGGGTCCCCATGAGATTGCGCCGACCTGCGACGCCACTGAACTGATGTCTGACAAATTATAGCTGTGAAGTTTATTCCGTTTATTCCTCTTCTTTTAAACACTGTTACGTTACGGAATTGATTCCCGTGCGAGCTAATAGCGAATTGACCCCTTGCACAGGCCCTCCGCCCCCCTCTCCCCGCGCCGCGCGGCGCCCGTAGCCAAGCGCCGAGCGGCTCCCCGCATTCATTCCTCGGCCGACCTTCGGCATAACAACTGTGTCCCCGTGATTGCGCTCCCCGTAAACTGAACTCGCGATGTTTTTCTTTGATTGTGCATTGTGCTCAAGAAGCTCCCGCCTAACCAGTACCCGTCTGACGACTGCCTATCTCCTGTTTGTGAGTACCAATGAACCTTGCTTTCCCTCTGTGTGCTAAGAACTGACATTTAACTTCACTATATACGCGTAGAGAGAGAGTTGATAGAACAATAGCATTTTAGTTAGCCAAATAACCATGTGTTTAGTGCCGAGGCTGGCTTGTGTATAATCCTGTTCACCTTTAAATGAATAAACCCTTTTTCGTGCATAACTACTGTGTTCTGATTGAGGAAGGAGACCTGGAGATTTTGAGGAAAGGAAGGGGAGTAGGAATTTACAAGCGAACCACAAACACTCGCCCTGGGTTTAAGAGGGACCTTGCTCGCGCCGGCTGTGCAGAGCTAGCCGCCGGCTTGTTTATTGCATGTCCTTTCCAGGTTTTGGGTTTGGCGTTGGCCGCAAGTAGCGCCAATGCTAGCAACACTTAACATAAGCTTGCAGGAAGGCTTCATTCTTGTTTCATTTTCTTCTTCTCATGATTTAACCAGCTGTTGGTAGTAGCTGTGGTAGGGATTAATTTCACTATGGCTGCACCCATAGACATCCAAATTATCATCCAGGTATCATTTCGACAAACTGGAGGCAAACCACATGACCATATTTTTGGCACCAGGAGGGTTCGAGAATGCTCTGAATAAACTACGTCATCAGTCGTACATTGACCGCCGAAGAGCGCACATTGAAATAATCAGACCCTGTGCAGAAAAGTAAAGTTCACTAAAGGGAGGTAACGGTTTGCAGCGCAGTCCATTGTGGAACTTTTCCATATATGAAATATCACTCATGCACCACCCATAGTAAATTTTTTATACAAATTTCATAATGCCAGAGCTTACCATTACATACAGAAACCTTGGCGGGGATGCGCACAGCAAATCACTAAAGTTTCATCGCAATCGGATGAATGGTACGACAGCGCATAAAATATGAACAAACAAATATTGATTTTAATATATGTATGAGATAAGGTAACTATTGTATACAAGCTATCAGGGGGTAAAGTGCACGAACTTCGAGAGGTGATTCTAGATGGTATTAGAAGTAAAAAGACATTTGGAAATTTCATCTTTTTTTTTCAATCAAATTTTTTGGAAATTAGAAAAAGTAATTTATCTTTTTTACTTGTACTATTATGAAAATATATAAAATAAAATACCATAGATAGTGCACTCTACCCCGGACACTGTGTATAGAAGGTTCTGTTGAGTAATATAAAAAAACAAACACAAGCTCGTAATAAAGTTTCAGTTATTACTAGTAGCACTGTGAACGTAACAAGTATGTTTTTAATTTTCTCTTATTAAATCGTAAGATTTGTAAGTAGGTACTTAAATACCTACTTAATTATAAAATCATATATTTTATATAACATTTTTTTTATTTCAAATAAGGAATTATACAAAGAAACATCATTATCTCAATGACAATTATTTTTTCAAATTTTCTTCAGGCAGGTAGGTAGGTATTGTGATATTTAAAAAATATGAATACGCCTGTCGTCCCATTGAATCGTTAAGAGTAAAGAATCGACATGAACCTAAGACCCTGCTCAGAAAGGTCCCACAATGGCTACGATGTAAACCGTAGAGAACTTTACTTTTCTGCGCAGGGTCTTTGGTTTATTTCGATTCCTTACCTCTACCTTACGACGGACTAAAAAGTTCATATAAACACAACGATTTCACATTTGAAAAAAGAATCTTATTGAAACAACCACCATCTTGAAACGGAAAGTACAAACCAATTTATAGACAAACAAAATGCAAAATGGCCAAGTTAAAATAGGACTTTACAATGCTCAGGCAATAATTTATCACTAAAGACCGGATTATATGCAAATGCATATTTGCATATGCATTTGCATATTTAGACCCTTTTCAGTGGTACTTGCATATTTTAGCAAAAAATTTGAGATCTTGCATATTTACGTTCGATCTCGCTAGTGAACTGATCGCTCCGCGGCTAGTAAAAACGCTTGAAACTCATGGATTGGCGTTGAATGAATCTACTCAGGTTATGAAGAAAATTTGCTTTATGGATTCCTCGTTGCCAAAGCCATTCCCGAGTAAACTCAAAGAAAAGTTTGAAAATTTACTGAACAATAACCCAGGGTTTGAACCCTTGTGCCAAATTGATAGCTTCATCAACGGGACAGGTGAAATTTTGCCCGGCACAATAAGTTCAAATATCGCACCCAAATTTAAATTCTGTCCAGTCACATCAGTAGATGTGGAACGCTCCTTTTCCTCTTACAAAAACATATTAAGAGATCGTAGACACAATTTGTCTACAGAACATGTAGAACAGTAATATATTTTGTAATTGATATTTTCTAAAATACGATTGTTATCCTTGAGAACTAATAGCTTACTAAAATAAAAAATATTAAAAAATATGACTTCCTGTATTATTTCGTGTTGCATATTTTGGCCCTTTTTATGGATTTTCGTGCATATTTTAGCTATTTTTATTGCATATTTGCATGCATATTTTGGGCTGTTTTTGTTGCATATAATCCGGTCTTTATTTATCACGATTCATTTTTGGATTATGCCATTTTGCACTTCCTCCTTCTTAAGCTTACATTTCGGACATCAATACAGTATCCATCATCAGCGCAGATGTCCACAATATAATAATCCAAAAATGAATCATGATAATACTTTTGGCCACGAAAATCTCAAATCACATAATAATTTCGCACACCTAGATAAAGAATAGCACAACTCGAAATAATCCAAAATCGAGTATTGCCATTTTCGGAATCTGTGTCGAAAACTACACAAACCACAAAGACACCAGTTTAAAAATCTCCATCAATAAAATTGTAGATGGCACTTAAGTCAGTCTTTCTGAATTGCTCTACGAAAACCCCCACAAACAATAGTAACGCATCACCAGTTACGACATACCAACTGTAGGGGAAAGTGCTGTCAATACGCACAAAGACTGGATTATTTCGACTTAGTCTTGTATTCGTGATTAACCGCAGTCATAGTGCGTGAATATTTTGAGTTGATTTGGTATTCGTGACTAAACTTATCTTTTTTTCTCGGGCGTTCTACATATCAATTCCACTTACTCCGGTATTATGAAAATTATAAAACAAAATATACAGAATAAGAGTGCATTCATTCAAAATTTATCACTAATATGGAATCAATTTGAGTTGATAAAATTATTAAACAATGATTTTGTCACAAATACTAAAATAACACGAAATTAATTAATAAATGCGTGACACGTGCATTTGATGGTTAAGTAATTAAGCAAATAAATATCCTAGTAAAATAACATACAATATCATATAACAATATTTTTTATCGGTCAAATAGAAATCGAGTAAAATGTTTTTCGCTGTTCCTGAAAAAAAGAGGTATTTTGAGTTGTATTACTCTTTATCTAGATGTGCGATTTGTTCGAGGTTCCATAAATAACTAGATATGTAACAGGTTATTGTGCAAGCGCCGTGACATTTGTAATATAAATGATCTTTGTCCTGTAGCATCTCGATTTAGTATAATAACTTAATGAGTAATGACCTTTTATTATTTCAATATGCTCCGGTGCATCCAAGCAGAAAGTTGAAATATTGTAACCTACTTGACACCAGCTCATTAGCCATCAGCTATTTAAATTCATATAACATAAGTGATAATATTGTCTTTTATTATAAATTAAAATTATACACGCCAGCGCATATATTATACAAGGTATTCGGAATACAGGTACATCTTTACATTTGCTAATAAGATATATATATTATTATGTGAAGACTGCTCTTCGTAGTGCCTGTTTTTAGAATTTAAGTTAATTTAGTTATCAGTCCATCGAAAAGGAATCATTTCTTCTCAGTGAACAGAGTGCAATATTCATTGGATCAATACGACAAACCTCAGTAATACAAAATGATCAAAATTAATGGAAGTCATTGAGCGAATTTAGAATTTTTTTAATACCATGAAACAATTAAACAATAATTATTATACCAGCAAAAATAAGTATAAATATGTTACAATAAAAAAATATATAAGTTAAATAAAAAAGAAAAATTCTACAGGAAAATTTGGTGATATCCCTTACCTCTTAAAACTTTTCTACAAGTAGGACATTTCTTACTCGTTAATTTAACTTTTTTTATGCAAGTCTCACAAAATATATGACCACAAAATGTAGACACAGCATTCACTTTTTGTAGACTTTCCATGCAAACGGGGCACTCTCCATAATTCTTAGAAGGGGTAGTTGGGACTGGCTGCAGCGGTTGGTCCGTAGAGGGGGGAGGAGCACTCAATGAAGACATCACATTGAGGAGCGAGTTATCCGGAGAGATGAGTTCCATAGTTCGCATAATCTGTGGAACGGTGGTTCTGTTGGAACCCAACAAGGCATTATGTCCTTCGTACCCGTACCAGGGCACGCAACACTCGTCACATCCTCGGCACTCAGCAGAGTGCTGACTTCTTCCTGGCTGTGTTTTTCTTCGTTTGGGAGTTTGGACATTTGGACGACGACTGTAAGGATTCAATCTGGATACGGAAGGACTATCTGCATTGGAAGAATGACCAGTATTGATTGAAGTATCAGAATCAATAACAATGACTTCTGATGGTTGCTGCAGATTTTGGTTTCTGATCAAGTCTAAGTCGATGGTCTCGAGTACTCTGGATCGTTTATTTTTGATATTTTTATCCTTTCTTTCCCTTTTCTTTCCTTTACGAGTTCCGTAATTAAAAGGTATTTTTATCATAGATGACATCACATTAAAAACTGAATTGGAGAGGGACGGAGAATCCACATTTTGATCTTTAGGAAACTTGGGCGAATGCTTATCAAAGAAATCTTTCACCTGCTTCCTCATCATCACAAAGGAACTCAAGTGTTCCATCAGCGGAGAGGTGTAAA
Organism: Limnephilus marmoratus; assembly: GCA_917880885.1. Taxonomy (NCBI): domain Eukaryota; kingdom Metazoa; phylum Arthropoda; class Insecta; order Trichoptera; family Limnephilidae; genus Limnephilus; species Limnephilus marmoratus. The sequence goes on from OU862908.1 coordinate 68,352,861, forward strand.
GGCCTTCACTCGGAGTGGTGGGGGTGGAATGTGCAAGTTCAGTGTTGGAGTTTGCGGAGGACTCTAGCGGCTGCGCAGGAGCCGCGGAGGGCGACTCAGGGTCCCGGGGCTCGGGGGCCGGGGGCTTGGGGACCCGGGGCTCGGGGGCAGTGTCATCCAGCTGAATCACTTCCTGGGACTGACTGCTATTCAACACAGCATTGTTCTCTGCTATTAACTGATCCACATCAATTATCTCGCAGTCTGAATCGTATATTTTCGTATCTACATCATCCAGGAGCAAATCAATCACATCGGGCAAACTCTTTTTTTTACGTTTGGACCGTCTTTTTTTGTCACGAATAACTATCAGTGCAGAATCACTATCATCAGATCCGGATGAGCACTCGATTACATCCCCAGGTGGGTTAGACAGATTGGTGGTGCTTCGATTTTCAGGAGAGTTTGGAGAAGAAGTGTTTAAGCCACTAGCTTCATTAAATCTCGTATTATTTATGTCGATTATAATATTATCACTGGAAGTACTCGGAAGTGGAGAAAATGGGCGGATATCCGAAGACACTGACTTACTTGTAGTAAAGTAATTTTCTTCAGGTGTCGGAGAATATAAAGCTATATCGAATTTCTCGTCTTTAACGTCTGAATCATACACTATCGTAGAATCTGTATCACAGTCAGGCGAAGAACGTACACATTCGCCAGCATCATTGTAATCATCTACTTTGAGATCCGATTTGTTTTCAGAACTCACGATATCCTGGGAAATATTGCCGGTTTCCATATTTTCATCCCTACATTATTATTTCGAAGAATCAAAACAGAATTTATTTTTCAAAAACAAAAAGTATTTAAATTTTCAAGTTATTTATCATGTATTGTTTTCCAACTGTCAATTCCATGACTCCATTTATGTTTTTATGCAGTGTTACCAGGGATGTTCTGCCCAAAAAAATTATTTCCCTAGATTTCGAAGTGAAATTTCCCTAGAATTTCACATTTACGCAATTACCTAGGTAGCCACCTGATTGTGTAACACTAATCCTGTTATATGTTAATTAATATGATTAATTAATTGGAAAGATATCGGAACTTGGTAAATATACTAATAATACTGTGCTTTTCCAAATAAACCACTTTTTGCTACGTGAAGTAATAATTTAAAAGTACGAATACACTCACCACTGAATTAGAAACTGAATTCCAAATTAAAAAAAAACACTTTGTGAAATAAAAATCAACCGCAATCACCGAAAAAACGGAACTTAAAACAGAAATAATTTTTTTTTTACAGAGGTCCCATTTATCTTTTTAGATACCTACATAGGGAACGTACCCATACTACGTGACAAACTTTTTGCACTTTTTAACCCCCCCCCCCCCCCCCCCACCGTGACCAAAAACCTAAGCAACCCGCCGCTCATTTGTACCAAGCGTGGTATTTTGAAGACCCCCCCCCCGAACGTGTCACATAGTATGGGTACATTCCCTAATATCATTTTGAGTTGTCAGTGTTAAAAATAACATTGCATGTAAGTACATGAACAATAATTAAGATTCATAGGAATCCCAACAAATATATATACGTATATATATATAAATATAACATCAGTAATATTGTCATATGTAATAAAAAATTTGCCATAGTTTGAAATTTCCCTAGATTTTGTCCTGATTTCCCTTATCCCTAAAAAATATTTTTCTCCCCTAGATCTAGGGAAATGTCCCTCGACATAACATCACTGAGTGTTAAGGCATGACCAAACCGGCGCGTTCAGTTTGCGTCCGCGGTGGCGTGCACGGTGGCGTCCTATGTGCGTGCAGAAACCGTTCACACCAAACTAGCGATGCGTGCACTATGACGACACTCTTTTGACACCAACTGAACGGCCAAATGCCTTTACGGCATTGCAAAATATAAATCATAGAAGTAGTAATTATGCTTTCAATATTCGTGAACAGTATGTAAGATATTTCAACCTATAAGCCTTTGTATATAAACTCATATAGGTATTGAATATTGTGTTACTTTATGTATTAAACGAATAAATGTAGTTTTATCATTAAAGTTTATTTTAATCGCGTACCTAACCTATCAAATAAACATAGGAACTAATTCCGAGTCTCCATCCTATTTCGTCCCAAACCAGGTCCTTTTTTCTATTATTCTTATAATCAAAATGAGACGTATCATACAGCAATGGGTATTTGTGAACCTCATTTAAAATTTGTTCCGTTTCCCCCATACTTTATATTTAACAACACAGTTTTTACACATAGATAATAGCTGCGTGCAGCGTCCGAACGCAACATGCGCGATCTGATCGCCACCGCCGCGTGCAGACGCTGCACAGGACGCCGCGATCTGGCCGCGGCCGCCGCGGTTTGAACACGTCGCTACAAATTTGTACACAACAACTGATCGCCACCGCGCACGCCACCGCGGACGCAAACTGAACGCGCCGGTTTGGTCATGCCTTTACCGAAACCGCCCGAAACCAAAACTTCAAAATCGGGAGAATTTTTGCCTAAAAATCGGGAGAATTTTGAAGAAATCGGGAGATGACTAGAATTATTTTAATGAAATTTCTCTCTTGTCAATAATTCGAATCCGTTTTATTATTATTGCCGTAGATGTTGCCCGTGGAATAAAGCAATTTTCCCTAACGTTCAACGGAGACTTATTTTACGTCTGGCAACTCAGCACAAATTTTTGTGAAACTTCGACCTTGGACTGTCACCCGTACCTTAACGAGACGTCAAATTCATTTAATACCTACTTACTTTTAAAAGTGAACGATATTCATATAACAATCTTTTAATCAATAAGTAATAATTTTATTAAGGAACCAATAAACCACCTAATAGGCTTTTTCAAAACACCTCTTACCTGGCGACATATACTCGATAACGATACACTGTTTAGTAATCCTTTATTGAACTACCTACTTATATCTCAGTCTAATCATCAAAAACAAAAAGAAAGTGCATGGACCATATTAAAATTGTTAATGAAATTATGGAAATTATTACTGTTACGAAATACTTAGGAGTTATATTAGATTAAAATTTAACCATTAAACATTTTCATGTTTTGACTGCAACTATTCTTTTTCTTAAAAGGAACATTTAAAAGTCCACAAGCCGTGTCACAGTGGAGAAAAACCCTTTTCATGTTCTGACTGCAACTATTAATGTTCTTGAAAGTCATAATTTAACATCCACAGACTGATTCACTGTGGAGAAAAACCTTTTTTATGTTCCGATTGTAACTATTCATGTTCTCAAACGGAACATTTAAAAGTCCGCAAGACGTCTCACAGTGAAAAAAAACCTTTTTTAAAGAAAGTTTGAAGTTTAATCCTTGCCAAAATGTTAACCTAAAAAAATTGCTTTAAATATGTTGTTAATATATATCCAAATATGAGTAAGAATACAGCACTTATTCTGTGTGTGTCCGGTAGTAACTATTAAGCGAGCGGATGTTTTCCGTTTAAAAAAAAAATAAGAACAAACATCGCTCAAGATTTACGGATGAACATCTCCAATCGATTCTTAAAATAACTACTTACCACGAATATGACATAATTTTGATGAGCTTATCAAAAATAAGAGAAGTCAGGTGTCCGGCTCAAGATAATTTACCATTTCACCCTCCTTTGAATGAAAATTTATAGTAGCTAGGTACTTACATATCTAACTAAATTAAGATTTAAGCAATTGAGCATGGGTTTTAATTTTGAGTCTGGCCCGCTTACAAACGCAAAATATTATAAATGGCCCTTAATAAAATCCAGTTTGACACCCCTCTGTTTCGTAATTAATTATATTTTCCAGCTCATAATTCATAAATGATCTGTTTGTATGGGTCTGTAATAGAAATATGCTTATATTGCAGAATTTTGTAATTATTCTGGTCAATACCCGAATCCGGGGAATATATTTTTTTGCCAAAGACAAAGAATTGACGAGAAACGATCAATCGATGAGAACTTCGAAAAATCGGGAGATTTTGATGCATTCCGGTAGATCGGGAGATGTAGTGAAAAATCGGGAGATCTCCCGATAAATCGGGAGCTTCGGTAACACTGTTTTTATGTGAAAATTCTTTTCCATAGACAGTTGCGATCTTTTCGACCATAAATAATAAATTAACCAATCCTTTTCGACCAATAGACAACTGATGTCACTGATCCAGTCAGTCAGCTGGTTTATCTGAGCAGCAGTGTTGCCATATTGACGGATTTCCCGTCATCATTTCATGTCTTATGTCTTATAATATATTATGCATATTATGGGGTTAGTATATTTATGATATGATGGTACTGACACTGACAACCTGACAACTGACACACTTGCTCACTGACAAGCCGGCTTATGAACATGCTCATTAATGCGTATGCTCATGTCAAATAGTCAACTGTACATATTTGCTCATTAATGAGCAGGCTTGGTTTGAGCTTTCTCATAAATGAGCATGCTCAAAGCCAACAATTGAACACACATGCTCTATAATGAGCATGCTCAATCAATTCCATTAGCCAAGAACTAAACAAAATAATGTTATTGCTTGAAACGCAATTATTGAATCTTCAGATGAAAGAAAATAAACGGTTATTTTTCCATAATAAATCACGAAAAACAAGGTTTTTTCGTCTTCCCAGCGGGCTATTTTGACATTTTTGCAAAGAATGCGCAAGCGCGAACTGAGATCGGATTGAAATGAGCATGCTCGTAAACTAGCCTGTTCACACATGCTTAGAGGCTCCCCCTTCCACCCGATAATCCCCTCATTAATCAAATGGTTGTTGGTTTGTGAGCATGCTCAATACTAGTGAGGGAGCGGTCCGTATCGGTAGAGACGGGAGAGAAATGAAAGGCGTCAGTCGATGTGTGAGTCAGTCTTTATTGTGGCTACGTAGCGGAGGTCGATGCGGAGCGGGAGCGGAGTGACAGTAGTGATGCTGCTGCGTGATGATGGTCAGGGAGCTGCGGCGGTGAAGATCACAGGTCTTCAGGAAGCCGGCGTGTTGCCCTACACCGTGGCGGTGTAGACGTGACCTTGGTCCAGGCGGTCGATCGACGTCGTGTTGACGGGATATGGCGGCTGTGTGTCCAGTGGGTCGGAGCACACACGTGACGCAGGAAGGAACCTTGAGAGGTGATGAGGATGCTGGCGCGTTGCCGGTTGTGATTGCTGCTCGTTGCAGGATGTTGATTGCCATCTCATGTCGAGATGGTAGTTGGAGAAGTGCCTCGAAGGTGCTGGAATGTTCCTGGGTCACGCTGGATAAATGGTGTTCACTGTTGACTGCGCGAGGCCCGTGCCCCGCGCGCGGCAGGTAGAGAGTTACTGCACTGCTCGGACTGTGTTCCTTATTCGATGAATGGAAAGTATTGACTGACTGGCTCCGAGCAAGCGAGCGCGGCTTATATACTCGTGGCAAGTAATTAGTCTCCCGGTAGGTAATGCGTGAACTCACACAAAGGCGAGATATCACTCGAACTTTCTGCGGGCACTTGAACGGTACAGCCAGACGTTCTAGCTCTTTCGCGTAGGTGGCGGATTATTATTTCTACTACGTTACGGTGTACTCGCTGAAGGTAGATATGCCGTATCTTCCAGCGTATTCTGTGGACGTCAGTGGCGCAGCGGTAAACTTCGCAGAACGGGTTAAGTGACCGCCACACTAGCAATGTCACTGACATATGCTGCTAGGTAGCAATTGCTACTAGGTAGCATTTTGGCTTCAAATGAGCAAGTGTGTCCGTAGCATGATGGATTGGAGTGCCCTGGAAAAGAGATAATTTTGTGTCTAACGGGATTTACAATATGGCGGAATTCCTGTCATATTGTAAATCGCATTATTAAAATTAGTTCCCAAAGCAATAATTACTGAAGAAAGACCAAAACTATGGCCATAATTCTATATTTATGGATTTATGGAGAAATTTTGATCCCTGAAATTCTCTAGCTACCCCCCCCCCAGAATGGACGAAAATTTGTGTTTTTGACGGATTTCTGACCGTTGATCTGTCACGATTTAGCGGGAACAAAGATTTCGAGTAGTTGGCAACACTGGTCTGCACTGCAAGTGCAGCATAAGTGCAGTTTGCCGTCTACTGAATGGTGTATTCATGGATTGGTGGGTGGTTTGTATATTTATGGTTATGGATTTATGGTCTGCTTCGATGCCCCTAATAAATTTGTTGTTGTCACATCATCCTACTTAGAAAGTGTTTGGTTTAGGTTTAGAACCTAGACGAGATTGAGAACGAATCGGTTATTGATAAACAATAAATTGCAGCATAATAAAAGGCATAGGGTACAATTACCGCAGGTATAAACAAAAAACTTAATATTTTTTTGGTGAAGTAATCTAAAATCATGCAGTTTGTCAGTTTTATTAGATCTGTTTTATATAATATATATAAATACTATGTTAACAGGAAACTATTGTGTTTATCCCATCTACCTCCCTACTCATTCTATCTAAATCTAAATCTGAATCTAGTGTAGTAGGTAGTTATCCTACATAATAATGCGTATTAATCACTTATATAGTATTATTAATATTTTAGATCATATGTCCTACCTACGTCGATTCGCCAGTTCAAGACAAAAACAAGCCCGAAAAACCACTTCGAGTTATTACCAGCAAACCAGCATTTGATTTATCGCGCTGATATCTACATTTTTTCCATAAACTCGTAGCTTTCGCTCGTTTTTCCCGCCTTTCCTCTGCTAGGTAGGTACTTACTAGGTACGCGTAAGTACCGAAACCACGTAATAAACCGTAAGTACTGAAATAAATTTCGGCTCACCAAGAGAGATATTGCATTCGTCAAGTTGCTCTCTGGTGTGAGCCGAGATAACCGACTGATGGTGGGTTTACATTTGTCTGACGTGTCGTGTCGTGATGTGATCTGACGTGATGGCCACCCACCATCCATATCTGACGATATTTTGAATCAAAACAGTAATCACAGCACTGGCCCGTGCGCTTGTCTGGCCTGTCGTAAAGTAGCCCCCCCCCCCTTCACCGCTCTGACGAAAATTCGAGATAGTTGCTGATGCGACACGACAAAACGCATCACGACACATAGCGACAGACTAATATAAACGTCAACATACTAAATGTATGAAAACGATACAGTTCTGACGCGTCACGACACGACACGACAGACAAATTTAAATCCACCGTATACTAAAATTAACGGTATATCAGCCCCAGTAACTTGAAACAGTGGTACCTATCACTCGGCCTATGAGAGCAACTTGACGGAGGTAAATCTCTCTCAAAGCGTGCATAAAAAGCAACTGATATACCGGCCCGTAAAGAGAAACCGATATGAGGCATGTGCACTTAGAGTAACATGTGCATCAGTTTTTGTTTATATTCTAAGGGCCAGAATATCAACTAACTAACTAACCATCACGCGGTTTCCCCGCAGGGGTTGACAGATAGGACGGACCGCCAAACAACTCGGTCTTGGCACTATTTGCCTCACTCACATTCATACATACCTATTATTCTGAAATATACACTCTTCTATTATTCAGCATATCAATATTTAAAAAAAAAGTTATCACAAGGCTCGTCTTGTCAGGGCTCCTACCAGAGAAAAACCTGACGAACGTAAATCTAGCGAGCTTAAAAATCAACTGATATACCGGCCCTAAGAGAGACATTTACGAACGTCAAGTTGCTCTCTGTTAGGAGCCCTGGCAAGATAAGCCTAAACCAATACCATTACTAAAAAATACTAAAATACTGCAAATGAAATGTTATTACGGTGAAAATAAACAAAACCGATCTTGATTTTTTTCAGCTCAAAATAATCAAATAAGTACAAAAGAATATCCCCCCACTGAAACATGAATTCAAGCAATATTTCTGGCGCTGAAGATGACATCATCAATATTTACAGCTGCGACGTTTGCGGGATTTCTGGCAATTCTTTTGTTCAGCTGAATGAACATCTGCTTGGAAAAAAACATTTGATGAAGATTTTTTGCGATGAACTATCACAAACTCGAAGGAGAGAGAATTTGGAAACGTTATTTGATCAAGTGCACGATTTAAAAACATTGGTTTTCTTTTTCATTTTCTTATTTACCATCTTCATGTATTTTTTTTACGTATTCAAGTACATTTAATTATAAATGTTTGTATCTAGTCAAAATGGCGACAATTCAGGAAGCTCTACTGGAGTGGACACTGAAGCAATCTTTTGACACAAACTTGAACTACCTTTCCGATCAGCAAAAACTTTTCACTATATTTATGATTTTACTGTTGATTAGTTCACATTTGCTCCGTTAGCCGGCGACTGTTGAGTCCGTACGTAAAGGATTTATATAGAGTTTCCAGTAGAGCCGTGGTTCAGCAGTTGGTTGAGTTTAGTTTACGGATATTTGGCACTTAAGGCATTCTGCAGTCCATTAAGTTTGAAGTTCCCGCTAGTTTTTTATTGGTGGACTTGTATATCCCAAGCGTTCTCGGCTTCTATGCGCAGATACAATTGCGCACATCTGTTATATAGCAGCCATTTTATATTAGTGTCCGAGAAAAACATATTCGAATGTCATTTTTTTATGAAATTACGTTATTAGTATAATTTATTGCGGTACATAAAGTTTCAAAATTAAATCTTTAGTTTTACATTTACAAATGTGAGTACTGTTTTCCGTGTACCTTATTATTAAGTAGGCTTTTAGAGCTTGTATATTGTCTACTCGCATCCCTCCAGTACTTTGCGAAAATTGAGTGGGGTGTAGTAGCGAATTGCAAAATTATGATTATACGTTTGCACCTCCCACTTTTTTCTATATTTCATGGAGATCATTGTTTTGCATAATGGATTCTTACTCGTTTCGTACTGGAATACTTAGAACAACTTTTTTCTTTAAATTGACATTCAGCAATAATAGACGTCAATCACAATTTTTGGCAATATGACATAACTTTTGGCGATATGTTGTTAGTAAGCTTCGCTTTCGTTATTGTTTTGTTGATATCGATATCTGATGTTTTGTTTTTACCGGCTTCGTGCTTTTGATAATTTCCTAGAAAATTAAGTAAACATCAAGTTCGACATTTGGATTGGCCATTTTATCGACGGCCGGGGGGAGTTGGGCGCTAAATTGCTTTATGATGGCTGACCATTCCGCTACAACACACACACCCAGTGTTGCCAACAGTTAGCTATACCAAATTGCTAGACATCTTACAAATGTTGCTAGATTGCCAGTTTTTTTTACCCCAAAAAGTTGCTAGAAGTAGCTAAACGTTACAGTAGGTAGATAAGGGAACGTACCCATACTACGTGACCAACTTTTTGCAATTTTTAACAAATTCTGACAATCGTTTTTATTTCCAGGTTTTATATGGATAAAACAAAACAACACAAGGTAGAATAAGAGTAGTGCGTACTATTTTGGTTGTATTCTGTCTGTCGTAGCTAGCTAGCGCACAGAACAATATTACAGTGCCACAAAGTTATCTATTCCGATGGTGGTGGGTGGTGTCGCTAGTTGTGAACAAATATGTCATAAAAATATCAAAGTTTGTGGCTCTGTCTGTACTCCAAAAAGGGAGAGCTAGTGCAGCAGGAAACGAGGATTTTCCGGCCAACGCCACTTATGCCACCATAGCGTCTATGACCATAGAGTCGCGTTTGGTTTTTACTTTTTACTGTAAGACGTAACGTTTTATATTCTCTTTGCTCGATAGCCTCACATCTCATGACGAAATCGATATGTCGAACATTGACGAAAAGTTGCTATAAAAAGTAGCTAAAAAGTTTAGCTACAAGTTTCATTAAAATGTAGCTGTCTGACATCAAATAATAGCTAGATCTAGCTATAAAGTTGCTAAGTTGGCAACACTGCACACACCTCTGCTTCTACCTACTTCTCATCTCATTTCTCTTCCCTACTGTTTTATTATCGAAAACCCAAATGGCTTTCAATTTCATACATTTGCAAATATTCTCCTTTGTTACATATAACAAAAAAAAAAATATGCAAAATATTTTTAAATTTATTTGTATCGGTAAATTATTATAAAATTTAAGGTTGGATAATAAATAGATTTATGGAATTTCGACATGAATTAATTAGATAAAAATAGACTATTTTCAACTAAAACATACTTTTCTTATTGGAATTTGGCAATTGTAATATTATAGTACAATGGTAGGTAGGTACCTACCTACCTACACATTTATAATATTATTATTTACTTATTTATAACCTACCTACAAAAATCGAGGTTTGCTTTCTGTTTCAACAAACCAACATAAACTACAGGAGTATGTTGTTCCATAAAAGTAGTAATGTGTAAGTTTATTTATAGGTAAATCATTGTGATTGATAAATTTTTGTTCCATATAATACCCATTATATGAAACCGGCTAAAATGTGAAGTTTCGTGTCTGGTTTATCGAAAATAATTTATTTTTAGCAGAATGGGTATGTTAATGCACATTTTATAATAAAACAATAAATTTATATAATTACACCTATATTAAAAAAAATGAGAAAAACAACTAATTATTCAATAAAATTATTGTCTCTATAATGGTTTGATGACTTTTAATTTAGGGAAGACTATTGCAGAAGATTGCGGTATTGATTTTTTTTGCATGTTACCTACATTCTTGAAAACGAATGAAATCAATTTTATTGATTTATTTTGTGGTATTATGCCTTGCTGCAGTATCTCCTTTAGCCGGCTTTTCGGATGGCGTTGCAGTGTCCATCATCGGGGCAGATGTATGATTTAATTCAATTTAATTTATTCACTTAATAAAAAAATAATGTTTCAAATTGTTTTTTAAAAGAAAACAATAAGTGCCTTATGGATAAATGATGGACACTATAACGCTGTCCGAAACGTTGGCTAAACAAGGAGGTAGCGCAACAAAGTATAATACCCCAAAAATAAATTGCTATAATACTTTTGGCTGTGAAAATCTAAATCCATGAATGAAATCCATATGGATCAATATCAATCAAAATCATTTTACCTGCCTACTTGTGGTAGACTGACTATATTCTATTTCTATAAATATGTGAACACATTATCTGGTAAGATGCAGGGTGGCCCTTAACTGTATACCTAGTTTCAATTAACAATTAATAAATAATGTGAACACATTATCTGGTAAGATGCAGGGTGGCCCTTAACTGTATACCTAGTTTCAATTAACAATTAATAAATATGTGAACACATTATCTGGTAAGATGCAGGGTGGCCCTTAACTGTATACCTAGTTTCAATTAACAATTAATAAATATGTGAACACATTATCTGGTAAGATGCAGGGTGGCCCTTAACTGTATACCTAGTTTCAATTAACAATTAATAAATATGTGAACACATTATCTGGTAAGATGCAGGGTGGCCCTTAACTGTATACCTAGTTTCAATTAACAATTAATAAATATGTGAACACATTATCTGGTAAGATGCAGGGTGGCCCTTAACTGTATACCTAGTTTCAATTAACAATTAATAAATAATGTGAACACATTATCTGGTAAGATGCAGGGTGGCCCTTAACTGTATACCTAGTTTCAATTAACAATTAATAAATATGTGAACACATTATCTGGTAAGATGCAGGGTGGCCCTTAACTGTATACCTAGTTTCAATTAACAATTAATAAATAATGTGAACACATTATCTGGTAAGATGCAGGGTGGCCCTTAACTGTATACCTAGTTTCAATTAACAATTAATAAATATGTGAACACATTATCTGGTAAGATGCAGGGTGGCCCTTAACTGTATACCTAGTTTCAATTAACAATTAATAAATAATGTGAACACATTATCTGGTAAGATGCAGGGTGGCCCTTAACTGTATACCTAGTTTCAATTAACAATTAATAAATATGTGAACACATTATCTGGTAAGATGCAGGGTGGCCCTTAACTGTATACCTAGTTTCAATTAACAATTAATAAATAATGTGAACACATTATCTGGTAAGATGCAGGGTGGCCCTTAACTGTATACCTAGTTTCAATTAACAATTAATAAATATGTGAACACATTATCTGGTAAGATGCAGGGTGGCCCTTAACTGTATACCTAGTTTCAATTAATAAATATGTGAACACATTATCTGGTAAGATGCAGGGTGGCCCTTAACTGTATACCTAGTTTCAATTAACAATTAATAAATATGTGAACATATTATCTGGTAAGATGCAGGGTGGCCCTTAACTGTATACCTAGTTTCAATTAACAATTAATAAATAATGTGAACACATTATCTGGTAAGATGCAGGGTGGCCCTTAACTGTATACCTAGTTTCAATTAACAATTAATAAATATGTGAACACATTATCTGGTAAGATGCAGGGTGGCCCTTAACTGTATACCTAGTTTCAATTAACAATTAATAAATATGTGAACACATTATCTGGTAAGATGCAGTATACCTAGTTTCAATTAACAATTAATAAATAATGTAAACACATTATCTGGTAAGATGCAGGGTGGCCCTTAACTGTATACCTAGTTTCAATTAACAATTAATAAATATGTGAACACATTATCTGGTAAGATGCAGGGTGGCCCTTAACTGTATACCTAGTTTCAATTAACAATTAATAAATAATGTGAACACATTATCTGGTAAGATGCAGGGTGGCCCTTAACTGTATACCTAGTTTCAATTAACAATTAATAAATAATGGTAGAACTTAGACATGTTTTATTAATATTTTCAAAAACTACAATAAATGGAAATTTTAATGACATTAAGTTTAAAAAATTATATTGTCCAAGTGAGCTCCATCAGCCTGTTGACATTGTCTAAGGCGGATTCGAAAATTCTCAAAAAACACGTTGACAAGTTGCCCGTGGGATGGCGTTAATTTCCTGTACAACGTTTTGTTTTAACTGATTTATTGTTGTCGGATTGTCTTCATAGACTCTTGATTTTAAGTATCCCCATAAAAAATAATCAACACGGGCTGAGATCTGGGCTCCGTGGGGGCCACTCAATGTCTCCTCACAGTGAAATGAGTGTTCCGGGGAACATCTCATTCAAACGGTCCATGGATAGTTTAGCAGTGTGACAGGTGGCGCCGTTCTGCTAAAACCAGCTCCTGAAATTGTGGCCTTGAAAATCTTGAAGAGCTGGGACCAAGAACTCCTGAAGCATCTGACAATAATTCTTAGATTTCACTGTGATAGCAACTCTCCTTTCGTTTTCAAAGAAATATTGGCCAATGATACCCCTAGCTGATATTGCAGCCCACACGACCTTCGGGCTATGCAAGGGACGTTGATGCTTCTGTCGGGGGGTCTTCTTCTTCTATTTTCAGACCAATACCGGCAATTTTGTTTATTAACATGGCCATTGAAATGGAAATTGGCCTCCTCGTTAAACATTATGTTGAAAAAATTGTCAAAACGTTCCAGCATCACATTGGCAAAATTAAGTCGAAGATCGGTATCATTTGGTTTCAACTCTTGCGTCAGCTGAATTTTATAAGCTTTTAGATGTAAATCGTGGCGTAAAATTCTTTGTAAAGTGGTCCTTTTGATAGATAAGGCTTGGCTTCTCTTGCGAGTAGTTTCTTGTGGATTTTCCCTCACTGATTCACTAACACGCTGAATAACTTCTGGTATCCTCGCTGACTTCGGGCGGCCTTCATTAATTTTTTTTACTGTTGAGTACTGCCGGTTGTCTCAAATATTTTGGTCCATTTCCGAATAGATTTTGCTCTTGGTGCTTGATTAATGTCTCGTAAACCGAAATGAGCACGGTACATTCATCTCGAAATCGTCACGGAATAATTGTTTATGTAATATGCACGAACACAAAATGCGCGCTGCTCTCCCGTGAACGGCTCCAAGGCGACTAAAATTTCCACAAAATAACGCGTCTAACGATACCCCCCGAACCGCGCTCGCCCCACGCATTGTTAAAAAAATAACTAAACAAACCGCGAACACAGTTAAGGTCCACCCTGTACAATTTACAAAATAGGATAGCCGGTGAATGGTGAAAATTTAGCATCTGCGCTCCAGAGTTAATATTGTACACCTGCAAGATTTATGAAGAACATTAACCAAAAATAAATAAAACACAAAATTGAAAGTTAGTTTAAAACGACCTTAACTAAAATACGTGACAGCTCACAGCTGAAATTCTGAAATCGGCCTATAGAAAAAGCAAATAACAGCCATACAAAATCACACAAATCTGACGGATCTCGGCCGAGAACTATCTCTTCCCGCAAAAGATATAGAATAGCTCGTCTGATCATATTTCTCACTATGATAGTAAGGGAGACACGATTTCTACGAGACCTATATGAGTTGTTCCCAAAAGTGAACAAATTAGCCTATCTTGACTTTCATTAACCCATTCTAGGACTTGCATTCATTCCTACATGACTTTCTTTGGAGACATATTTGTAATAAAAGAATTAATTTGGTTTGTTTTAAATGAATGTAAGTCTTAGAATGGGTTAACCGAGTGATATGAATATTAGTGGTATAATGGGCTTTATACCATTTAGCAAAATTAAATTAATAAGGCATTCCACAAGTGGACAGAGTGTGTTAACAAGTTGTTGCTCAGGTACAATAATATTTGAACTGCAGTTGTAAGAATTGCATATACTTCAGTTAATGCAAATGCATCGGCAGTAAGAACTGCTAGATACATACTTTTAAAGGGCCTCCTGATGCATTTAAATATCTGCAGTTGGCTACCCCTGACTTGGCAAATAAGGCATCTGCCGACCAATCAAATGACTCAATTACGTTTAGCGATGTTATTTTCTAGAATAAATCATTCTGAAAAACATTTGAATAAATAAAACACAAGTACACTGCAATGGTTGTTCGTCGCAATCTATGTTAAAGGTGATGCACCACTGAGTGATGTGTTTTGGTTTGAAAATTAGATCAAGAGGCTAGACTTTAAACCAAATGCGGAACCTTTAGGTATTTCATTATTTCTACTCTGTCCTGCTCAAACAAGCTCATCTGTAAAACGTGCGGGGACAACTGCCGTAAACTCTCTAGTATACTTAGATACATTAATTATGTGAGCAGTTTCTCTTCCAATCTAGACCCCCTCCCCTTGGTGAGGTAAATTAGATCAAGAGGCTAGACTTTAAACCAAATGCGGAACCTTTAGGTATTTCATTATTTCTACTCTGTCCTGCTCAGACAAGCTCATCTGTAAAACGTGCGGGGACAACTGCCGTAAACTCTCTAGTATACTTAGATACATTAATTATGTGAGCAGTTTCTCTTCCAATCTAGACCCCCTCCCCTTGGTGAGGTAAATTAGATCAAGAGGCTAGACTTTAAACCAAATGTGGAACCTTTAGGTATTTCATTATTTCTACTCTGTCCTGCTCAAACAAGCTCATCTGTAAAACGTGCGGGGACAACTGCCGTAAACTCTCTAGTATACTTAGATACATTAATTATGTGAGCAGTTTCTCTTCCAATCTAGACCCCCTCCCCTTGGTGAGGTAAATTAGATCAAGAGGCTAGACTTTAAACCAAATGCGGAACCTTTAGGTATTTCATTATTTCTACTCTGTCCTGCTCAGACAAGCTCATCTGTAAAACGTGCGGGGACAACTGCCGTAAACTCTCTAGTATACTTAGATACATTAATTATGTGAGCAGTTTCTCTTCCAATCTAGACCCCCTCCCCTTGGTGAGGTAAATTAGATCAAGAGGCTAGACTTTAAACCAAATGTGGAACCTTTAGGTATTTCATTATTTCTACTCTGTAAAACGTGCGGGGACAACTGCCGTAAACTCTCTAGTATACTTAGATACATTAATTATGTGAGCAGTTTCTCTTCCAATCTAGACCCCCTCCCCTTGGTGAGGTAGATATATTCTTTTCATATAACGTGAGATTTTGCTGGACCCCCCTTCCTTTTGAGCTCACGTAATTAATGTATGCCCCTCTACAGAAATCGCTCGGAAAGGGGTTTATGGAGAAAACATTTTTCTACACCGAAACTTTCAAGAAATTGTAATTTAAAAAAATATATGTGTTCTCGAAAGAAGAAGCTATGTCGGTATGTTTTTATAATTTTGTAATTCTTTATGAGAATTGAGTTAGCAGCACCTTTTTGTTAAATAATATTTTCTGATACATTATACGTGAATGATTACATTAATACGAAACACATTGAAAATTTAAAAACATACTGATGTAGCTTTTACCTTCTTGAAGGCAACATAAAAAAAAAATATTAATTTCGTGCAATTTTCGATGTAGAAAAGTGTTTTCTCCCGGGCGTCCTTTTTTGTATGGGCCGAAAAGCAAAGTCTATCATCTTAATTAAATACTGCAAGTAGAACACTTTTTTGCCTTTGAAATAATCGAGTATTTTTTTATTAGTCTTTATAAGCCCAGAAGAAAAAGTATTTTGTGTAATGTGGAAAATTAAATACTTTACAAAATGATCGTAAAACATTTAAATATTTGTGCCTGAGCTTCGCAAATAAAATAAAACATGCATTTTAGTGATGGTTTTTGCATGAGTAAATCTAAACAGGCGACTGGTGTTAAACGAGAATTTAAACCTTATTGCCATCTTCATAAGGAGTTAGTGTTGTTAGCTTGGTGAGTTATGGTTAGCAGGCTGATCCCGAAATTTACATGACGTGGTGCAGCACCTTAAATAGTATTAATCACCAAAGTATTCTTTTTTATCATTCTAGAAGAAGATAATACTAATAAATCTAAACAAAACATGAAACAGAAAGACACAAAAATAAAAAAGATAACAGTTTCGACAAACTCAGGATCCCGAGTCTTATCAAGACCTCGCGCATTAACCATCTCGGCCATTGGGATCGTCATTTTTGTCAATCTCATATTTTAACAAATTTTTTTCTCATTATTTATTGTCAACATTTATTTTTCCGTGTCTTGTTCTGTTTCATGTTTCGTTTAGATTTATTAGTATTATGAAATATTTCATTGATGGGTTTAACCTTCAAAAGTTATTCCAATAAATTTGATTAATTTTTAGTTTTAATTTCATTTTTGGTAACTTTATGGATGTTGCTGTAGAAGATTTCATTTCCAAATATTAACAAATTGACATTATTTCTCTCCACTTACCATCTGCCGCCATATGTTACCATGTTGCCACATTGCCCTTGCCCTTGCCACTGTGCAGAAACGGGGAGTTGGTTTGATAGATTCACCTATTTTAATAAATGGATTGCAATCTTTGTAGCACAGATCTCAGGTGGGAATGCTCTCCTTGTTAATTCCATTCAAATACCGGAAGGTATGTGCGGAACTAGCATCTTTGATTGCTTCAGCACTGGTGCACAGTCAGGAAACAAGTCAAACGCACTCAATGGTTGACATTTGTCACTTGAGAATGGATCGCTTTTATGACCTGTTGTCGTGTTTAACAGTTCGGTTGTGGTGTGATTTGCCATGTGGGGTTTCCTCCCTCGTACATCATGGATCTTCTCAAGATCTGGGTTCACTCCTTCCTATCCTCTAAAATGCCCTCCACCCAACATCCCCAACGAGGTCGTAGGACCTATGGAAAATAATTTCCTATGTGGAGATTAGTGCAAAAAAAAAGTTGCCATGTTACCTTGCTGCTACATTACCACACTGCCATTTTGCCACATTGCCACGTTACCGTGTGGCCATATTGCCACCTTACCGCACTGTCTTATTGCCACACTAACATGTTACCTTGTTGCCATAATGCGATGTTGCCATTTTATCACTTTGTCATGTTACTTTGTTGCCATGTTACCGTGTTGCCATAATGGCATGTTGCCATGTTGCCATATTGTCATGTTACCTAGTTGCCACGTTGCCCTGTTACTATATTGCCAAGTTGGAAAGTGATTGAGTGATTGATTGTTTGTTTGTGTAGGTGCAGGCGCAGGGGTGGGTCCCGATGATGGAGTGAGCGACGCGGGCACCATTAGCTTCCCGGCCCACTGGGGCGTGGGGGTGGGGGGCGTGGCGCGGGGGGTGGGGGTCCCCGTGCCGCCCCCCACAGACCTGCTCGCCACCATCTCCATGTTCGAGCAGCAGATCAAGTCGGAGCCCATGGGGTAAATCTCACTCTCATATCTCTCTCCCTTCTGCCTATCAGTACTGATCACATCATACAGGGCTGGATGAATGCTGATTTTGTGACACAATTTATCAAAAAGTTATTTTGATAAATTTTGCACTCTTGTGTACACGGTGTCCAGTAACTGGTAGTACAAGTGGGAAATGGGTGAATCTAAATCACGGAGAGACTTCAAAAAAAAATTTTTTCAATCAGAGCATTTAAATTTTTACCTTTCTTTCAGTTCTTTTTAGCAACTAAAGGGTTAACAATCTTTTGGAGCCTGGTGTATACTGTAACAGCTAATTTAACCCCCTAGCAATGATTTTTATTTAAAGATATTATTATTCTATTTACTGGAAAACGAAGCTAAAAGTAAACATTTTTATAACATAAAGTGAGTGAGATATGCAGCTTATGTTTTTCATGTATTTCTCATTTTTCAATAAATAAATAAAGTCTACTCCAATGTGAAGTTTAACCATTTTCCAGCTTGTACTACAAGTTCCCGGATACCATGTATACAGGGTGTAAAGATTTTAATCAGCCATTCCGAAGAATATTTGGAGTAAAAAATGTTGTAGTCATTTTGCTGTCAGGTGACATTTTTTTTTCAATTAAAAACATTAAAAATATTTTTTATCACACAATGGAACTGTGTGTAGGCAGGAGAGTAGCTCATTTATAGCCTAGCATGTCACTCGATAAGCGTTGAGTCTCATTCTAACACATGAAATAGCGCGCATATTGCTCAAATCCGTCGCGACTGAAAGGGATGTTATCAATAGTTACGTTTTATAGAAAACATTTTTTTTGTTTTTAACAGGAAAAAATTATCACCGGACAGCAAAATGACACCTAGATTTTTAACACCAAATAAGCTCAGAAATTATTGCAGGTTAAAATCCTTCGGGTACGTGCTGTTATACCCTGTATAACCAGGTTGACTACAGAAAGAATTAACTGGCATTTTTTTTTCTTTTTAAGACCAGCCGAGCGATTCTATATCTGTTGTGGGATCGTTATTAGATAACGGACGTGATCTCCTTTCAAATTTGTGTGATTTTTATGGCTGTTATTTGCTTTTTCTATGTACAACGTACATTAAATGAATAAATAATCATGCATACTTGCAGGAATTCGTGTTTAAAGCGATCTAAACTAAAATATGTGACTGTAAATATGTAAAAATCACACAAATCTGTCAGGAGATAACGTCTGTTATATAATAACGATCCCACAAAAGATATAGAATCGCTCGGCAGGTTGTTTCATCCGTGGTAAATTATTTTTAACCAAAACATTTTTAACCCTTTTTGGCCTGTGTTCCTAATTTTTTCTGGCAGGCGGTGGTAATTTTTTATTACAAATGGAATGGTTATTATAGTTCTCAACCAGCTCCAGCTCTTTAGCTATACCATGGATGAACTCCTAATAGAGTTTAGGAAAGTACATAATATGTGTTTTATGCAGTCGTTAGTACATTGGTTTATCGGGACAGCCGGTTATTTGGTTGAATTTACTTCGGTTATTAGTTATTATAGTTATTATAGTTCTCAACCAGCTCCAGCTCTTTAGCTATACCATGGATGAACTCTTAATAGAGTTTAGGAAAGTACATAATATGTGTTTTATGCAGTCGTTAGTACATTGGTTTATCGGGACAGCCGGTTATTTGGTTGAATTTACTTCGGTTATTAGTTATTTGGGACACCATTCCGTTTAATTGGGACAAATTCCCTTCTGAAATCGATTGAAAATGTGTCTCAGTAAGCAAATTAGTTAAGAAGGGCGAACTTCTTAAATGGAACAGCTGTTTGCTTAGAAAAATTATATTTAATGAACTTCTAAATCACAAAACACATTATCCCCTCAGGTCTCAGACACATTTTGTCAGAAGGTCAAAATATTTCTACTTTGCAATAATATCCAAATAAATGGAATATTTCTGAATGTACCTGAAAACTAAAAACTGTTTTTAAAAGATGATAAAATTTTACTTTTCGAAATAAACATACAATTTTTGAAATACAAAAATAAAATTTTTGAATGTAAACAAAAAGTTTTTAAAATGGCTCACCTTACGTTTTTTCAAACTTGAGACCTTTAAGAGTTGTTCCAAAAAGCGAAAGCAATTAGCTTGAGGGGTTAACTTAGTCATAAACTGATCCCCAAGAAAGTTTCCTTTCTTTTGAAGGAATTTTCAAGGTTTTACTCTATAGGTAATAAATTATTGTTTAGGGGCCATCCATAAATTACGTCACACGAATTTCATGATTTTTTTGACCCCCCCCTGCCCCTGTCACACATCGTCACATTTGTGCGACCCCCTCCCCCCTAGCGAGAAGTTACATATTTTGCAATTTTACATATAAAAATAATAGTTAGTAATATTTTTAAGTTTTTCGTCAACATTTAATATCGTCACGGTCATATCCCCCCCCCCTTACCTCTTGTCACACAATAGTATCTCCCACACGCACGCTTTAGGCCGTCGCGCAGAAAAGTAAAGACCAATAGGTTTACAGAGCAGTTCACTGTTAGACTTTTCTGCGCGGCGGCCTGAAGTGGCGCAGGACTTGGTCGCTCCGAAATGTGCATGTGGGAGATGCTAATGTCACACTTCTCTACTCCCCTCCCCCCCACCCTTAAGGTGCGACGTAATTTATGGATGGCCCCTTACCTAGTTAGAAAGTTTCTTTATTTGGGCCAAAATGTTTAGGCCCGTTGCATCCCAATTAAGTGGAATCAACTGAATTAGTTCAGCTAGGTTGTTGTTTGGTGTTGGTTGCTAAGAGGCGGAGGTTTTAATCAGTTTGTAGTTTCAACGTATTCCCTAGTTTCTACTCGTCCCACCCGCATGTGCACGGAGGAGTGGGCGGTGCGGGGCGCGGGGGCGACGGCAGCAACCACTCCCTCCTGGGCCAGCAGCAGCAGCACCAACAGCAGCAGCAGCAGCACCAGCAGATGCAGCACCACCAGCAGATGGAGCAGCTGCAGGACCAGCAGGACCAGCAGCCAGAGGACAGCAAGGAGAGCCTGGTTCTGCAGCAGCAGCATGTGGCGGCTCTGGCGCAGCAGGCCCATGACGACCAGGAACTCAATCAGGTGCGTCTTCCATTCATCACTCATCACCAGGGACCTGAAAAACTGCCACTATTTTTTTTGGTGAAATTCACTTTTTTTTGTAGAATTTTTGGGAAAACCGAAGTGTTAATTTTGAGAAAAGATGGTGGCATGACTGTTGCGGTAGGCAGTGTTTTCGAAGTGCACTTATATAATAGCTTTCCATTATACATGATATCCGGAAACTTGTAGTATAGACGGGATTTTTTTTTGGATCTGGGCATTTAGATTTTTTTTTTTTTTTTATAACTGGGTTGAAAAAACTTTTGGTATATAAACAGTGGTACGCTTCGACGCATTTAAAAACATCAAACAACCGATAATAACCCCTAGTGATTGATTTTTTTAACCTAAAAAATTCCATCTGAGACTGAATTTACTCGAAAACGAAAGCTCAAGTCACAAGATCGACTCCAAATGTAAAGTAACTGCAACAGTTTGTATACTAGTCTGCCTAATTTACCTGTAATACAATACCAATACATTGCAAGGGTTTTGCTTTGAGTCACAGAAATATTAAAATTAGTCTAATGGTGTGGTAGCGCAGACCCATGAAAATCACGGAACATTATAAGAGGGTATTTTCACAAGTTTTCTCCAGTCCTGTTTCCCAGAATGTGTATGTAATATTACTTTTGTATTTTAAAATACCAATAAATCGCTTGCCAAAATTCACATTTTTCACATAAAAATTTGTATTATCGCAAACATGAAATTTTCAGATCTCTTCTTAATCCACTTGTTCAAAACTTTAATCAATCCACTTATTTATCAATTAACATTTGAGGCGGTCGGCGCAGAAGTGGTGTAACCCACTAAATTGTCGAGCTAAGAAAATTGCATTTAAAGTTTCAAAATCTAGAGGTGGTTCAAATAAAAGTTACAACAAAAAATGTGAAATATGTATATATTTTTTGTTTATCTACCATTTAAAGCCCTTTCCAATAAATTATTCACTTCATTTAGGAATTTTTTGTGGGTTAAGTCACTTCTACGCTGACCGCCTCATACTCATACCTGTCAATCAATACTTAAAATTATCCATATTTTGAACAATTAAGATTTTAATCCATCCAAATTTTAATCAATTGAAATTTTGTTTATTCGGGATTTGAAGCAATCCACAATTAAACATTTCAGATTTTGAATCAATCAACCAACATTTGAATCAATCAACCAACATTTGAATCAATCAACCAAGATTTGAATCAATCAACCAACATTTGAATCAATCAACCAACATTTGAATCAATCAACCAACATTTGAATCAATCAACCAACATTTGAATCAATCAACCAACATTTGAATCAGTCAACCAACATTTGAATCAATCCAATGACATTTCATCGTCTTTTCAACCAAGACATTGTTACTGAATGAAATGTAAATGCCCATTTTAAAAATTACATCTTTTTAAAACTGAAAATTTTGAAAATAAACCCCAAGTTATTGTAACTGGTTGTTTAATGTAGATGAGATGGCAATATTATATTATTTTTTAACATCTAGTTTTGTTTACATCTTTTTTTTATATCCATCCAACTATTTCCATTCTAGGTTTCACACTACTCATTTTTCTATGAACGCAAATGGTTTTTAAACTGTGCCACTCAGCCTTTCCATGCATTATATATTTTCCATTTTAGAGAAGAAATAAATAAATACCACGACATCTCCCCATATTTTATAGCTTATTTGAAGACACACATTGAAATTATTATTTTGGTTTAATTTAAATTTCCTTTGACAATACCTTTAGATTGAAATTTTCTAATATGATTTGTTATTTTGTAATAATGTCCCGTGTTTCGATTAAAACGGTTATTGCCCGTGCCCAGCCTGTAAATATAAAATAAGTTTGTGTTGGATTCGGTCAGGTTTCAACTATTTTCCAGGAATTTGGAAATTGCTCCAGCTATTTTTTTGTATTTCATATTATAATATGTATGAATCTGATGGCAGGAATATCAAAAAATACAACAAAGTTGTAGAATAGTACTATTGAGATTTCCTACTTACCTCAATATCCGTCAGATTGGATTACATTGTTACAAAGTCCTGACAACTGTCTTAAACCCCTCAGGCCTCGACCATATTTTGTCAGAGGGTCAAAATATTTCTGCTTTGCAATAAAATCCAAATAAATTGAATATTTCTGAACATATCCAAAAACTAACTGTTTTAGAAAGGTGATAAAAATCAAAATAAATATATAATTATTTGAAGTATGAAAATTTTGCATTTAAACATAAAAAAAGTTTTTAAAAATGGCTCAGCTAACGTTTTTTTTCTAACTAAAATTATCGATAAATGAAAAAAAAAAATAAAAACACATTCAAATTTTATTAGACAAATGTTATAGTCACCTCACTTTATCGTCTTTTCCATGTAAAAATAATTAATAAAAAAATTCCAAAATTTTCATAAAATTTTTTCGCATTGCAAACTTTTGGATTTGCATGTAAAGCGTGGTGTTTTCTCTTTCCAACGACCTTTATATCATATTTCGCACTACGATACATAGTAAGGAAGACACAATGATTTTTTATGAGATCTATGTGAGTTGTTCCGAAAAGCGAACAAATTAGCCTGAGGGGTTAAAAGACAAAAATTATAGGATCATATTTTTAATTGTTCTCCTTTCCATTTTGTTTTTAAAATCTTCAAGGACAATCATTTATGTAAAAGAAGTACCTAGTCAGAAGTGGAGCTGAGCACGGTATAGCCAAGTATCAAGGAAGATAGAGCACGGCAGTATCTAATTCTCTACAAACACTTTGTCCAAATAGTCTTAAAATAAAACCAATTTTTAAACTTTCTTCAACTTTTATTTCTTTCCGACCGGTTTCAGACAATCACATCCATCTTCAGATTGGTCAATGGAAGTGATTATCTGAAGATATAAGAATTGGTTTTATTGTATTTCGTCAATGTGATGTAATTCCACAAATATTAACAGTTGAAAAAATAGGCTCATATCATCAACTTTTTACAGGTCACATCGTATTGTAAGGAAATGTATAAAAAATTTCTGGATAAACTAATATTTTTATAGACGTACGTTTAACAAGTATAGTGTATAGTGGACAAAAATGGCTATTTAGGGGATAGTTTTGGCTTAACAATATGGAAAAAAAAGCAGAACTTTTCAGCCCCCAGTAGCCCCTGAGCATTCACATTAATTGGCTTGTAGCAATGGGTTTCTCTTTCGGCTAGGAATCTGTCTTAGCACTGAAATTAAATAAAAAAGTATTTGTACAATTCTGCCAATTACTTTTGTTTTAGTAGGATTTGACTTGTAAAACCAAAATAATCACCAGTCAAATAAGCAAAAGGATATTTGGACAGAGTCGTTCCGTCTAGGATTAGGTTATATACACAACACCCTGCATGGGAGTGCCTGTAGGAAAATGTATTAGTGTTAGTACTAGCGTGTGTATGTTTGGGCAGGCGGCGGGGCTGGGCACGGTGCAGACCAAGCTGGAGGGGGGCCCCCCTCGCTCCAAGCCCCAGGCCTGCAAGCTCTGCGGCAAGCTGCTCTCCTCAGCCTCCTCCTACTACGTGCATATGAAACTGCACTCGGGGATCAAGCCCTTCGCCTGCACGGTGAGACCCATTCATAATGACCCATTCCTTAGCCTCCTCCACTCGGATATCCAACCACACTACATATACAAATACATACAAATCTGGCACATTCCATTAAATCTTATTTTCTACCATTGTCACAGAGTCCTTGTTATTGACAAAAGAAACATATTTAGTTAAACATGGCCTCCTTTATGTTCATAAAAAATATTTAGCATTTATTTCATTGAATGTAATCATTATCATTTTGGGATAAATTCACCCACCCACGTGGCCTTGCTAAAATTGTCAAATAGTAAAATATTGTAATGCGATTATATAGGTTTCGTAGAAGTGTGTTACTGACTTAATGGATTTTGCTAGTACACCAATGATATTATGTTATTTATATTATGAAACCAATTGAACTGTTTAATTCACAATAATGCATGTACAAGAAAATATGTATCTTATTTTTACTTTACTAACCTACTTCTGGCAGTTCTGTATATTCACTTTTATTTATTTATTTATCAATTATGACGAGCACTTTTAATTTATCACATCACAGAGATTTTGGTACAGATTTAATCTATCTTGTTGTCATGTTTGATTTTCAATCTTTTGTCAAATCGGCTTTCTCGCCTTTCACTCTTTCTCTCTGAAAAGGAATCAAATTTTCAAAGCAAGGCAAATTATTAAACGTACATGCCTGAAATGTTACACATGTTGCACATTGCAATTAAACTGTTTCATATTTTTTTTGTTTTTTTTTTTATTCACAAAAAGATACATAAATTACAATAAATTTTACACAATAATTAATTACATAATATATGTATTTGATTTACCCCCATAAATAAGCAGGGCTTGTGTGTATGGGGGGTGTAATGTCTAATTATAGTTTAAATTGAAGGTCTATTAAAATCGAAAAAAAATTTAAAATCCAGGGATGGGTGGTAAAATATTAAATAAAATAAATCTTGCTAAAAACTGGCCACTGTCTTGTAAATAAAAATCTAAATTATATGCAATCACATTTGTTCTTAAAAAATAATTTAAAGGGTGTAGATTATTCAATCTGATGAAATAACAGTGGTAACAATACAACATACCGTTTTCTGGTATGGAGATAATAATTATACACATAATATATTATGTCATTTCCTGAATTGATAATTTTGGTAATTTATTGTTATATTTATAGTGTTCACATTTTAGTCTAGATCTTATCTTCCTTGTTGAACCTTTTCTTAGATTTCTTAAATTCCTCCCTTCACTTTCAAATTTATGTATGTAATTCCATAACAGCAAAACATTTCTGCTTTTCTAACACTATTTTAAGTTTATATAATTATTTCACTGGTTTATTTCTGTAACTTATTTAAAATAATATATAATATTTTTGCAGTACTGCTTACTTACATAGGTTGAAGCAATCATTTTTAAATAAATTTTATGGTTCAAGGAAAGGGTCACTGCAGAGCCGGGTATTAAAAATTTAAGAAGAAAATAATTATTAAAAAAATAAATTATTATGGAATTTAAAAAGTTACATAGTAATTTAATTACATAGGAATTTAAAAAGTTAAAAGTTGGATTGGCTAAATTTTGTGGAGAAGTTGGTAAAAAGTACCATCACGACCCTTTTGTCTTTTTTTCTCAAGGAAATCGATAAATGGAAATTAAATCATTATTTTAATTTAAATTTCATTTTAAATTCACTTAATTACATCTTATAATGCTGCGCATGAAAAAATCATGTGTTTGCAAATGTTTGAAGTTATCCTTTCATGATTGTGTAAACTTCTAAGCAAATTCTCAGAAAATAGTATATTAAATGAAATAAACAATATAGTTCGTAGTAGGCTATATTTGTATAACCTCATCTATGGTGGTTGGCTGCCTGGCTATCTGCTGCTATCTCCTATCGCTACTAGTTACTGAGTGGTGTGTGTAACCCGTGATACATGTTGTTGCAGGTATGCGACGCGGCGTTCTGCCGCAAGCCGTACCTCGAGGTGCACATGCGCACGCACACGGGCGAGCGCCCCTTCCAGTGTGAGCTGTGCCTTAAAAGGTTCACGCAGAAATCTAGTCTTAATACGCACAAACGCGTACACACAGGTATGAAAAACATCTCTACTTAACCCCCATTTCATTACTTTATTACATTTTTTGCCATTTTGTATCGATGTGTTGTCTAGTGTAATTTATTTTATTTCTATGGTGAAATTTTATTCCAAACCATTTACGCAAAAGCGGTTAAATTATGAATAGGTTTAGAAATACATTTATGATTTAAATTTCCGGGGTCCGGATTTAGTTGAGCATTTCAGAACCAAACAGTTCAATGCGGCTCTGTCCAGTGCATATTTAAAAATAATTAATATTGGGAGATTCAAATATTGAAACAATACTTACTACATATCAAATTATACACATAGCAAGATGCATGGGAAAAAGTTTATCGCCGCAAACGGGATTTGAGTTCAGGACCATCCGCTAACTTTAAACTACAGAGCTATTGAGACAACCTGCGGATCCGCCATGATTAACCAATATGTACATTGGATAAACAATTGGTAATTCTACCCGGTTGGGAGGGTCTGTAGGTTGTTTAAATAGCTCGGTGGTTTAGAGCAGTTGGCCAGTTAATGGCACGTCCTGGGGTTTAAATACCACTGGTAGATAATAATATTTTTTTTTTCAATATTTGATTAACATAATTTTCAAGTGTTTTGTACAAAATGCAAATGAATAAAATGATATGTATTGAATATTGGGAGACTTGCAAGGATGTAATATTTTGAAGGATGTGTCGGTAGCATTCAGATTTCCTTATTGATGTATCTATCCTAGATACAATAGCTCTGACGGCCGTGGTATAATCATCTGCTATTTATTTGATATTGCCATTCTCCCTGTTTGGGCGGGCGATACTGTCTGAAATTTCCATGTACGAAATGAAGAAAAAACATAAATACTTTCATTGGCACATGGCAATGATGGACAAATAATAAAATGGTTATCATTATTGCAATAACATGATTGCCAATGACACTGACGATGATTTAATACTAGGCTGGAATATGATATG
The DNA here is from genome assembly GCA_917880885.1 of Limnephilus marmoratus. NCBI lineage: Eukaryota > Metazoa > Arthropoda > Insecta > Trichoptera > Limnephilidae > Limnephilus > Limnephilus marmoratus. Next base: position 68,380,764 of record OU862908.1, read on the forward strand.
CCCGAGCCGAAGGTGGTTGTTGTATTGATTGCTGATGTGTGCTGTGTTATTTGTCCATCGGGTGCTGCGGGGGCCACAGGAGAGCGACCCTTCCAGTGCACCGTCTGCCTCAAGTCATTCACACAGACGTGCGCGCTCAATTTGCATGAAAAAATACATACGGGTTAGTAGCCCATACTTTAATATAGTTAACATACGTCTTACATTCTTCAGTCTCTAATTATTAGCAGCTTTGTCCAATTGTCCACGTCAACCGTCATTTCAACTCTTGTGTCCAAATCTAAAACATTTCACGACAAACCAAACAGATACGTCTTTAAGCTTTCGGCCGTTGATTATTACTATTATTGATTATTTTTGGGTACTTGTATCATGTTGCTCTGTTTGTTGGTTAGACTGTTATATGGAGCATTCAGCTGCAACGCTACCACTACCTCATTTGGAAATAAAGACAGATGCCAAGTATGATTTAATCACTAAGAATAATAATCAATAAACCAAAAAGTATTTTTTAATGTTTTATTCTTCTTAATCAGAGTCTGTTAACCGACTACAGTTAACAGAATTACATTTCTACATGATGGCAGTGAACAGCCAAGTGCTTGCTGCACTAGAAGTTATCCCCTAAATCCGGACCCTAGTGATGTCTTATATAATTACAATCAGAATGAAATTGGTGAAAATCGTTTTCCATGAAACCTCGGGGGAAAAATCCTCCCCAAACCGCAAACACACTTTTGAGATACCACAATTTAAAAGTTAGAATGAGAGGGTAAAATCAAATTCATCTATGTTTGTATAATATACATTTTAAAATTTTATCTACCAGCATAATAAAAGAGAAAATAAAGTTTTTTTAAATATGTTTCAAACATTCAAATTATGATATCCCAAAAGTTGTTTGTGTGTTTGGTGACTGTCTGAATCAGGACAAAATATTTTTCATGTTTGAAATAATAAAAAAAACTCGTCAATGTTTTTGTTGTAATTATCGAAAAAATAAAGATTTACTTCACTATATAATGACTGACTAAATACTCTTGGAGAATGTTTTGCTTATGAAATATTTATCTTGACCAATCCCATTTGTTTACGCATTATTATCAGATGTCGGCCCGGTCAATAGAAAGTCCAGTCAATGGAAAACATTTTTGTGATCACTCGGCAACCAGTGTAGTTTGTCGGTAAAAGAAAATAAATTGATGAAATCTAATGGAATTCAGAATCAGAATAATTTTTATGTTAAACGATTTCCACTTATTATAACTGAACGCTATTAAACTCTAATTTATCTATATAGTTAATAATTTGAATGAAGCATAATATTCCTATTCCTGCGTTTAATCTTTTAAAAATACCCACCTTGTTGAATTTTATTGACCACTTTAATTAATTGTTGTTTGTGTTCAGGTGATATTGAAAACACTACCACAAAGTAACTTTAGATTTCTCTGCATTTTTTTAAGTCAGCCCCGTGAAAGTAATAGATCATTTTATACATAAAGTCATATTCTGACAACATTGTGAGGTCAACATTCGTGAAATTCTCACAGGCACACGAAGCGGTACATAATATTAACTGTAGAATGTAAATTTAACTCATTTGCAAATTATTAAAGTAATTTTTTCTGTATTGAATCCATATCCCTGTAAATATTAATGCTTTCTTTTTATTTTTCTTTTGTCTAACTTTTATTCTCATGATTTTTTCAAGCCTTTTGGAGTATTTGGTTTCAAAAGTGTAATATTTTAGATTACAAACTGATCCCATGAGCTTGTTTGTCAATAGTAATGTCCCGTATTTCATCAGGACAAAGGGAATCCCACTTTTTTTACTAGATATTTTACACAACTACATCTATACAACTTTATTTATAACTAAATAAAAGTTGTGGGTTAGAGGCATTTTATCAGCAATGATAAATTGATACAAACAAAGATTTATATTAATTTTTTTTTTAAATCTTTGTAAAATTGATTGCTTCTTTTTCTCTCAGATTGTCACCAAATTGAGAATCGTTACATCACTATTTATTTATAAAAAATAATAGGTCAAGGAAACCAAATTAATTAGACTTCTGAATACCAAATATTTACTAGGATCTCTGCAAAGTTGAACTAATTGTATCGGTGTTTACATCAAACTAATTCTGTTGTGTTTTTTTGTAAAGATCTCTCAAAACAACTTGAAAATTAATTTTTTATCCATAGTAATTAGTAATGCTTCTAAAATTTATTTTGATACTGCCATTTTTTATTATTACCAAAAAATTTCTATAGAGGCGGTAAAATTATTATTGCGTGTGCAAACATTCGCCAATCTTTTTTTTAGTAAATGTCAATTCAATATGTTAATTATTAATGTGGGGAAGTTCCCCTTTCATTGTGAGAGCCAGAGAACACTTGAACAACCATAATATTTATATGACCGGTTTTTCATCAGCGACTTAATCCTGGATTGGAAGTTAAATAAGGATCTCCAAACATTCTTATATCTCTTTCATGTTAACTAAAACAGGTATCTAGACTGAAAACTTAACCCAACACTCAACTACGTTTCTCACAAAATGACAGTTGTTTATCCTATTGTATTAAATTAAAACAATGCAATTCTGTTTATAATATCACATTGTTAATTTCCATAGCTACGCAAAGTAGTAGTTCAGAAGTTGATGAAGAACCGGACATAGGAGTATGTAAATGGCCGCTCAATGAATCGGAGAGAATGTGGCGGCCGAGGAAGACAGACTAAATAACGGCTAATAACGGCTGGCGAAGGTTTCACACAGTTGAGATCTTTAAAACTTTGCCCAGTGTATTTCATATTTAATTTTGATATTATTTGCATATAATTTGTTTGATTGAAGAATGTAAGACACCCCCGTGACTGGTTCTGGCTATATACAGTTATCTTTGATTTGCTATGTGTCTAAAGTAATGAACAATCAGTTATATAATATAATACAATGCATTGTGAGGTTTAAACTGTTTCGGCTAATTTCAATCAATGCAAATCTCCGGTACCTGTATTCATGCTTATTAATATTTTGTTTATAGTATTGAACCCGAGGTACTTTTTATTTGCGAGATTTTAAACATTTGTTTTCTTCAACATTTGTAAATATTTGACATAAGTTTTGTCCGAGTGGGGAGCACGCCCTTCCATACCATGCCAGGGTTCAAACCCCTCGCCAAACATATTACTCGATTGGACCAGTGCTTAACGATACGGTCATTAAATTAACATGATGACAGAATTTGCAGGAGAAATAGGATGATGACAATTTGTTATAATATGCTGCATGATCAGGATTGTTCTAGGTCCCTAACCATGGCTTGATTAGTCCATAGACATATTAACTCAACCTTATGTACATTCATTGCAAAGTGTGGTCATGAGTACACTGGTATCAGGGAGTCGGTTGGAGTTGTGAGTTGACACTTTGCACTCCCCTTCCCTGTTGTATTGTGATATTACCATTACCTGTAAGTGCCAAGTGCTAAAGATGTCGAGTGTGCCCCACTGTCGCTGGGAGTGGAGAAGTGTACTTTAGGATACGCATGAATACATTTGGTATCTTATCGTTTGATTGTTTGGTACTTGAGCCGAGCCGCGTGAATAGTTTTTGAGTATGGTGGCCAGAACCAGGGCAGAGGCGGTGTCGACAGTCGACAGTCAGTCACCAGACCTAGCAGTCAGCAAGTGTTGTGTTGGGTATTGTAGATGAGCACATGCGATCTCTGGTGCTGAAGGAGAGGCCCCACCAGTGCGACGTGTGCCAGATGAGGTTCACGCAGAGCTCCAGCCTCGGCCGACACAAGAAAATACACACGGGTAAAGTGACCAGCCTGCCGTCCTTATACCATACCTTACCTTATGCAATCAATCTGTTCAATACAACATGTACGAGTGGCATCTGTGATTGTTGTGTTGTTGAAATGTACCTAATGTGCCTGGTCTGATATTGGGATGGTTTGGTTTAGAGGAGCACAGGCGTGCGCTGCTGGCAAAGGAACGGCCCTACCAGTGCGAGGTCTGCTATGTTCGCTTCACTCAGAAATCCAGCCTGGGCCGTCATGGGAAAATACACACGGGTGGGTGCAAGCAAGATAACCTATTAGGCATACTTAACGTGAGAAAGATTTTGAGGCAGAACGGGCGAGTGATATATGTCTATATCTATATCTGTTAATAGTTTTTGAGTATTGATCAGTGATCAACCCCAACCCCCCTGAGAATGTTGTTGTGTATGTAATGAGTACGAGTATGTGGACGATGGTTGGCTGGTTGTTGGCTGTTGTTGGTTGTTGGTCGGTTGGCCGACTTGAGACTTACCTTGAGACTTATGATATAACAAGCAGTAGCCTTGCTTGGTAGAGCTGTCTATAGCGTTGTATGTGCTTTATAGAGGAGCACAGACAGAGCCTGTTAGACAAAGTGCGACCATACCAGTGCCACATCTGTTACATGCGGTTCACGCAGAAGTCCAGCCTCAACCGACACGGCAAGATCCATACCGGTAGGCACTCTTTACCTCCTATGTCTTTACCTTACCTTACCCACTGTTATGTAGTCCTTATATCTAGCTGCACAAATTCAGCCCTAGAGCGGGAGTTTGAGCGTAGTTGTTTTGTACATTATAGAGGATCACATGCGATCGCTGATCAACAAAGTCCGCCCGTTCCAATGTGAAGTCTGTGACAAGCGCTTCACTCAGAAGTCCAGCCTGGGCACGCATAAACGCATTCATACCGGTACTCCTTTTTCTAGTATTATTCTCCCTACTCTACTCTACTGTACTGTACTGTACCTGTACCTGTACCATTACTGTGTACTTGTACATACTATTAATGGCCGACACTTTTCATCTGAACCACCGTACATCCCGCTTCAATGTCCGCGGCTTCAGATGAAAACTGGTCCGCAACCAACTTGAGGCACTTAGTGGAAATGTGAATAGTTTTTGAGTGTGTAGGACTCGGTGTGGTGGGAAAAGTTGCTTACTTTATGGGGTTACTTTATACTTAATACGTTTTGCCTACAAAGTGTGAAAGTTCGATGAAAGAGAAACGGAAGCAGAAGCAGAAGACAGAGAGCCCAGAAGGCAGGGAGCCCAGGGGCAGGCTAATTCAATTGAATTGTGTTGTAACTTGCGATGCGTACCTGCGTACGTGTGTACTCGGCTCGACGCGTCCAGTGCAGATACCTCTCATTGATTCTATACTCAAAAACTATTCACAACTCGGCACAAGCATGCAATGGATATGCCAAAGATATTTTTGCATTTCAAAGCTTAAAATAGGCTTTCATTGGACGCTTGGCAATGATGGACAAATAATAAAATTATGGTTTTGGAAATAAACTAGACAAATTGTAATCTCGAAGAGAGACATCATTGCCAATGACACACTTACTGATAACATAATTTAGGATTGAATATAATATGCCAAGAAGGTGGTTGTTGTATCGCTGATGTTGTGTTATTTGTCCATCGGGTGCTGCGGGGGCCACAGGAGAGCGACCCTTCCAGTGCACCGTCTGCCTCAAGTCATTCACACAGAAGTGCGCGCTCAATTTGCACGAAAAAATACATACGGGTTAGTAGCCCACATATTAATAAAGTTAACATACGTCTCTTACACTTTCATCCTCTAATAGCGGCTTGCCTTGCCTTTCTGCCTATTACAAACAAGGTCGCCCGCTGTTTCAATACTTGTACGGTACAATGGTGCAATGCGGTCACAAACGTTTAACGTGAAACCTCTCTAGGTTGGTGTGTGCCGAGGAGCATTGCACACATCCTCGTATCCATTGCTCATTATCAGATGTCGGCCCACATAACAGTATGCCCAATTAGTTCATATTTTGGTGACGGTGGCCACTATATGTTTTGTTTTTCTGGGATACTAAATCTTTTAATGATTAGCATTTATTTTGTTTCATGTTAAAAAAACGTATGAAAACACATAAGGCTGTGTGTACCTTTTGCACGCAAGCAGAACCTACGAGCCGAACCACGAATTATGGCGTAGGAACGAAGCAACCACAAAGGCATGAAACACCGTTTGCGGTTGCTTCGCACCTTTCCCATAATTCGTGGCTCGGCTCGTGCTTATGTTCACAAATGAACATTCAGCGTAATACTTTGTCGGAACTACATTATTATTTAATGTTAGATACCTTCAACTAGCTGAGTTATGGTGGACACGGCATGTGTACCGAGGCCCTGAAATACTAATATGGATTCTACAAGTATTGAAATGGCTCTACCTTTTTTCTTAGGACTTCATAATAATTATTTGTGCCCAAAACCTAATCTATATTCAATTGTTTTTTTAACACAGTTTTTTTTATTGAGCATTTTTTTGTACTTCCCTCAATTTAATCTTGATCTCACGGTAGTTTAATTTTCTTTCAAAACCAATTAACGCATTCCTCCGCTAAAGCATAAAATGCCTGAACTTCCAAAGGAGCCAAGAATCCAAGAAGGATTGATTGTCTGGCCGATGTGTGCTTTATTTGGTTAGCATGTGTGCGCGGAGTGAGGTGAAGGGTTTGAGGGTGACCTGTAGCTCTAACTGTTGTTGTGATGGGCGCAGTGCAGGGGCGGCCGTTCCAGTGTGCCGCGTGCCCCGCCGCCTTCACCTGCAAGCAGTACCTGGAGATACACACGCGCACGCACACGGGGGAGCGGCCCTACCAGTGCGAGCTCTGCCTCAAGACCTTCGCGCAGAAGTCCACGCTCAACGTCCACAAGCGCACGCACGCAGGTACGTCCCCGCCCCACTCCCGCACACGCTTAGAGCCTGACTGGTGACGGATGCTTGCGGCTTGCTTTAGTCGGTTGGTTAGATATGTGGGCTACTCTCGTTGGGTGGTTTCGCCGAGCGTGCTGTACTAACGCTGTGTTGTTGTGTGCGCGCAGTCCAGGGCCGGCCCTTCCAGTGCCTGCAGTGTCCGGCAGCCTTCACCTGCAAGCAGTACCTGGAGATCCACAACCGCACGCACACTGGCGAGCGGCCCTACCAGTGCGACGTGTGCCTCAAGCGCTTCGCCCAGAAGTCCACCCTCAATATACACAAGCGCACCCACACAGGTAATACTAAAGAACATTCTGGATTACACTCTGGTCACAGTCCGGTTCGATCCCGGCGTCCGTCCGTGACATAATATGTGACATAATACATGGAATAATCCAAGTCGGTTGGTTGGGGGTATTGTTAGCTAGTTGTTTTGTTGGCCTATTGCTCTAATGGTCTCTGTTGCCGTGTCTCTGGTCTGAATGAATGTACCTATTGTGCGGGCAGTGCAAGGGCGGCCGTACCAGTGCCTGCAGTGCCCCGCCGCCTTCACGTGCAAGCCGTACCTGGAGATCCACATGCGCACCCACACGGGGGAGAAGCCCTACCAGTGCCAGCTCTGCCTGAAGCGCTTTGCGCAAAAGTCAACCCTCAACATCCACAAGCGCATCCACACGGGTACGCAAACACCACACTTCCCTTACAGCAGGCAGACCCTGATTGTCCAGAAAGACGGCAAACAGACACTCTCAATCAATCAATCAAACAATCCATCCTGAACCAACGCCGCATTTGGATTATTCTTTGTATACTCGCTACTCTAATTAATCTAGATCGGTCCGTGTAAATAACTGTATTGCCGTCTTTCTCGATGATTATTATTTGTCTTTATTTTAATTACTTCACTACTTTTAGATCTGTAGAATCCTTCCAATGATAATTATTATTTCTGTCTATTAAATGTTATTTGTGTAGTTTTCTTTCTTTTATTTGTGACAGACTTGAGAAGTAGTTTGAATTTGTATTCTCAAAGTAATAATGAAAAAGCACAAATCATTGCCCCCAAACTAATGAATGTTGTGTGCTGTAGGAGAACGTCCCTACGCTTGTGACATTTGCCAGAAACGGTTTGCTGTGAAGAGTTACGTAACAGCGCACAGGTAAATATAACTTGACATGTTATTTCATGTATTTTATTTCTGAGAGATTTCTAAGCAATTCATTACATTGATTTTAATTTTATGCTTAATTTTTTGTTATTTAGGTTATGAATTTTATTTTCATTTTATGTTTTAATAAGGTAGTTTACTTTTATAGTTTATAGTTGTTTATGTAATATGGCAGACTAAGATTGCACTACCCTGCCAGTCCTGCTGGAATAAAAACTTAAATAAATAAAATAAAATTACGTAAATGAAAGCGAGTTATGCATTTTTTAAATGTTTCATTTATTTAACAGGTGGTCCCACGTGGCAGAGAAACCCCTGACCTGCGATCGCTGCACCATGACCTTCACATCCAAGTCGCAGTTTGCGCTGCACATTCGCACGCACTCGGCGGGCCAGTGCTACGAGTGCAGCGTCTGCGGCCGTACCTTCGTTAGAGACAGCTATCTCATCCGGTAAGTGTCACCTGACCTGACCATTGCCTATGGCTACGAACGTACAGGCAGGTGGCTGGCTTAGCGCCTAGAGCCTAGTGGCAAAAAGCCAACACGTTGGTTTACCTGGATACACGCTAAGCGGCTATCCATCGGCTATCTACTACCTATCTAGGCTCTAGGCGCTAAGCAAGCCGCCTGCCTATGCGGACGTAGCCTATATGTATATGTACACCAGTAGTATGTAATGACATGCGTCTGTCTCGCTTGCAGGCACCACAACCGTGTGCACCGGGAGAACCACAGCAACCTCTCGGCCAACAGCATCGCCACCATCAACAGTGTGGCCACCAACACAAACACGTCCAGTGCCTTTGACTCGCCTGGTGTTTGTGACTTGAGGTTGGTGTTACATACTTTACTTATGATAATAAATGTGCTCTCCCATCTATGTTTAACCCTTCGAATAATAAGAAAATAATTTTCTGTCAACTTTTGCCTGTCAAGGTTTGCGCGCAAAATTCCTGATTCTTCCCATGCATTTTAAATGTTCCTATTTATTGTTTTTTTTTAACGCTTTTGCAAAAACAAAAATTGTTCTAAAATCTAGATAAAATAATCTTTCCGGTGTATTTATTAGAAATCAACATTTTTGTTTCTAAATATTAAAATTTTAATATTGGAAATTTAAATTGGCTAAAAAACGCATACAGTTTGGCAAGAAAGTGTAGAAAATAAATGATGGCGCTGCGATCGTTTTCTAGTTTTAAATGGCAACACCAAGATGGCTCATAAGACAAAGAACGTATGTTTTAAAAAAACACTTCTGGCAAAATGCATATTTCATAGCGTATTTGTATTTTCAAAAAAATTGCACAAAAAACTGTAATTTAATAGAAGCAAAATAAAACAAAACAAGTTTTAAGTGGGCGTTTATTTCGATATAAAAACGTAGGTACTTAAAAATTTAAGTCTATTAATTCAACACCCGACATGTAATTATTGTCTTTGTCTTCGTGTGATTCTTCTTCTTCCATATCTTCATCTTCATCTAAACGCAGTTCATCGATATCATCATATATAGTACTGCCTCGTGCATAATATTCTGCCTCAATTTTCATCAAGTGTTTGCAACAATTTTTCCAATCATCAGCACTTATGCTATTACATATTATTATTATTATGCCCATTTTCCGTTTTCCCGGTGTTTCAAATTTTCCATCTGCCTTTTCCCCTTCCTTGACGATTCGTCTTACCGTTGTTTCAGATTTACCTGTGTGAAAAACATCATTAAAATTATTATTATAGAAGGTAGTTTTAACTCGTTGTGGGCCGTTCGGACACCGGTGTCCGCGAGGTGGCGCGGCACTTTGAAATGCAATTTTGACCCTTATGTATACAGAAAGTGTATGAAGAACAATGTCAGAAACGCTTGCTCTATTATCGTACTTTACCATAGAGAAACCCGCAAGGAGACAAGTCACTTCGAATAATTTATATTAAATTTTCCGTAGCGCGGGATGTAAAATAATTCTGCGCATGCGCGAAAAAAAAAAATGTTGTTTCTACTATTTTGGACCCTTCTATGTACAAAATCTGTAAAGGAAGTGTCAGAATCGCTGGCGCCAACATTCCCTATGGTATGGGTAAAGACTTCATTCACCCTGTAGCCACAAAATATTTTAAAATAATTTTTATCTGTGGGCATCTCGAACTGTCATTTTGGCGGCCGCGTCACATTGCCGATGCGTGACATGCGTGTACCTCGAATAAAACATCATAAAACCTATCAATTTACGTAAATAACGCAAGTAATGTTATTTTGGTAAATAGTTTATTGTTCTAGGAATGTGTTTCAGTCAATAAAATATACGATAGGTTAAATTTAATCCACAAAACATTCAATTGAAGATCGTGAAATTTCCGTGTTTTTCTGGAAAAAGCCGGGACCTCAACAGGTTAAAAACACACACTAGATAATATTCACTTAGAAAGAAAAAAAGAGAAAACGAGAAAAAAGGAACTTTTCTACGAGTTTAAAGAAGTTGCATATTATTATTTTTTTATTGAGTTATTCCCTTTTTCCTGTGGCTGCATATGAACTGTCAAATCGAAATGTCAAATTCGAATTTTTTTAACATAACCTCAAATCAGATTGTAATGATTATTATCGCTCGAAAATTGGCATAAATCTTGTAATACTAATGAAATTTATTAAACAAACTATACTACGTACCATTCATTTCTGCAGTTCGTTTTTAAACATCTTCTAAATCAAACAAAAGCTTCTTCGCGTGACACTCGGCTAGGCAGTGTTGAAAAACGCAGAATGTAACCCCTCTTGTATCACTATGTAATAATTTATTCATTTTAATTAAATTCAGGCAAACAATGAATAAAAATATTATCAAATCAGCGATATTCTACTCAGATTTAAGACAATAAATCAACCGTAACACTGCAATCATCGTAACACCCGATAATACGACAGCCATAAGGGCCGTTTACACGCACACTTCGGAGCGACCGAGTCCCGCGCCACTTCAGGCCGCTGCGCAGAAAAGTAAAGACCGATAGGTTTACAGCGCAGTTCACTGTGAGACTTTTCTGCGCGGTGGCCTGAAGTGGCGCGGGACTCGGTCGCTCCGAAGTGTGCGTGTAAACGGCGCTATTGGAAACGTCATATAATTCGGTGTTGCCATAGTAATGAACAGGTTTAGTTCCAATTGATTTAATTTCTAGACTTTCTTGCCAAACTATACCTGCGAATATTTGAATTAAAGTAATTAAAATAGAATAAACTTAAAATTTAAAATACAGACTCCTTTTCTAGATAAAATTTGTAATAAAATTGTCACCTCACTTTTTATCAGTTTCATACAATTTTATTTTAAAATTAAATGTGTGATACGTCACAAATTGGCGAAAAATTAAACCGTCACTTTTGATCGGGTTTGTAAAATATCTGAAAAACCTAGCTCATATAATTTTAAGACAATGAGAAGCATTATTTCATTCCGTTTCTAACACAAAAGAAATCACAAATATTCGCATGACAGGAAGAGAGATATCTAACTTTTAATAATGCACTGTCGCTCTGGGACAATCTGGGTCTCCTGTTATTATAACGGCATATGATGTTTTGGGACAACTTGGGTCTCCTGTGATTAGACGGGTTAAGAATAATACTTTTATTTATGTTTTTATTTTAATTCAAATCGTGACTTGAAGAGTCCATTTAAAAATATCAGTAATTTTCCATTTCTGTTTGCTGTCGACCTTCTGATATTGTGTTAACCAATGTTTGCGTAATATAAAACTTCTAAGTAGCGGGGAACGAAACGATAGGTACTCGATGGTACTGCGGCGGGCAGTTTCACAAAGCAAGAATGCACAGTATCGGCAAATAACATTTAGTGTACGCGTACTTGTAAAATGTTTCACGTTCACGTTGCGGTTCGAAATATAGCGGGTTCACAATATTACACTCTTGTGATTGATTTTTAGCGATTTCCGTGGTGCGGGTCAAACGAAATACAATTAATACACGGCAATCACGATGCTTTCACAGCAGGCAGTTCAAATACAATAAGAAATTTTGCGTATATCACAGGCGGTTCACAGTTTTCGTGTAACAGCACTACTCAGGTGCAAGTAAAGCGAACAAAGCACACTGTTTTCGGCATTTATATAGGTAGGAATTGGAATAAGGGAACAAAGCAATTACTCAGTTACTATCATAGACAACAATGATTTAAATTCAAACTGGCGCAACCAATCACAATATACATACTTTATATTGTTCCACCAAGATACCTCGAGGTAGTTATCGCCACAACAACACAAATAAGTACAAAACGATATTGTACTTTCGAGATGGTCAAATACCTTCTTTTTAGTTCAAAAACTAGATTATGAACAAGATTAACACCAACAATTTGCTGAGTTCAATTCTTCTTCTGTTTTTCATAAAACAAAATGCACTCAAATTCTCACTTGTCATTGTTCCAAATTCAAAAAGCTTTTCCAGCAAGGTGATGTGATTAGGGAGGGTAGGTACTAAGCATATATCATTTTAACCCCTCAGCAACGTAAGCAAGTATACACGTTAAAATAACGATAGCAGTCAAGTACAATAAGCGTGTTTACTCGTCAACGCGTGTGTCTCCATAGAAATCGTTATAACTCCGTTATTGTTTTAGTTACATCCGTAAAATAAAAAGTGAAAGGTCGATAGTGAATCATGCTGCACATCTCTATTCAAGTTGTCCATAGAAATACCTAAAAAGAACATTCTGTCAGACGCGCAGTCTGACAGATAATTTATCCCGCCAAATTTCCCACGGGCGGGTCACCCGCTCCCGACATTGTTAATTTTTATTAAACATTTTTATATGAAATGATTGAAAAGTGAGGTGACAAAAATGTTTATTACACATTTATACAATAGAATAAGTATTGTTGTTTACTTAATCTGTGATTTTAGTACCGTTTTTACATAAATACATCACCTGAGTCATTTTGACATTTTTTTAATGTTTGCATTCTAAATTTTAATATTTACAAATATTAATATTTATTTATAATATAATAATTCGAAAGCTTATTTTGTAACCTGTCTAAAACAGTTATTACTATTCGGCTACGTTCAGAAATATTTCATTTATAGAGCATTAATTGTGAAATGGTAATAACACAAAAGTTTTCGTAAAATGTCATTTCGTTTATGACATTTAAAGTGCAAATTGGCGATTTTCTGAGGGGTTAAAACCAAACACAAGGTTTCTAACATTTGAGTTGTGCCAATAAAAATATTTTTTTATATTGCAGAGCAAAATCACTATTTTTTTATCCTTGTAGGTTTTATGTCCCTAAGCATTGTAGGTATAATGGGAATTAAATAAATTAAAGTAAATTTTTTGGCTGTGTTAAAACTGAAGATTTTTCAATGTCGAGAAAGAACTGAATTCAGTAAGTACAGGTTGTGAACAGCTTGGGTTGATTTATTTTTGGGTATTATGCCAAATTGCGCTACCTCTCCTTTAGCCAATGTTTCGGACAGGATTTCAGCGTTTATAATCAGGGCAGATGTTTAATCCATGTGAATGCCCCAAAAATAAATCATAATAATACTTTTGGCCGTGAAAATCTTAAATCTTACCTTGTTTGGTGTTGTTTGCAGCTTTGTGCCTCTGGTGAACCGGTACGTGTCTAGCATGGGCGGCATGACGTCGCAGGGCACGCAGGTGTCGCTGCAGGACACGCTGTCCAAGGCGCACCCGCTGTCACCCTCCTCCATCGGCTCGCCGCCCCCGCCTCACACGCCCACACCCATCCCCATGCAGGCTCACACGCCGCAGCCGCAGCCCCAGCCCATGCAGGCGCACACCCCACAGCCCCACCCCATGCAGGCGCACACCCCCCAGCCCCATCCCATGCAGGCCCACACGCCCATTCCCATGCAGGCCCACACCCCCATCGCCCTGCAGCAGCAGTAACCAACCATACTGCGTACCCATTCAGGTGATTATTACCAATTCCTGTTTTAACTCTATAATTTATTCATTTTATTGGTTCAGTAAAGGATTCTTTTGTTCAAATGTGAAATATACAAGTTTAAGTTGGCTAAAAAGGAGGGTGCTTGTGGTCTATGACATTATAATAGTAGATGTGGTTGTTAGATTAAAATATAAAGATAAAGCATTGCTTCATTTTTAAGCCACCGCCAACTTATTATTATGCGTCTCTTTTATTTTGTATTTTGACTTTCTTATAATATTAATTATGGTACCCTACCTGCTTAAAGAAAGTTTTGAAAAAAGAATTGTCATTGAGATAGTAATTTCTTTGGAAAAATTTTATAATTCCTTATTTGAAATTAAAAAAATGTTTCATAAAATATTATATGGTCTATAATTAAATAGGTAGGTATTTAAGTACCTACTTAACCAATCTTATGATTTCAGAGGAAATTTTGGTTTTGATTTAAATAAGAAAAAATTAGGAACATATTACAGGTCTTATATCAAGTTGGTACATTATTGTTTCAGGTAAATTGCAACTCGGGAACGGACTGTGGACTGCGGACTGCTAGGAAGTGGGAAGTGCTGACGTCTTCAGCAAGTGCATTTGTGATGGGGGAGCTTTAAGACAATCAAAGCCTGTGTTTGTTGGAGTTTTCTCGAGTTGATTAATTATGTTTTAACAGTAACAGTATATGCGATATGTATATGATGTGAAATGACTTGCAGGCGCAAGTTGTGGATCTGTGAGAAGAATATATAAACACCATTTATATTTAAGGAGTTAGTTTCTGGAATGAGGAAGAGCATAATATAGATATGATTCTCGCATAATGAGTTTGTTGAATATGATATTCAATGATATAAGAAAGTTTTATGTGGAAGAAGTAACAGAATATTTTATTTATACATTATATACACGCAGAATGAGAATATGTATGTTATTATTTTGTCATATTGTTTGTAATCATTTATTAACGTAGGTGTAGGTTACCTAAGTCAAGTGTATACTATACTATACTGAAGTGTGGGGAGGGTCATAAAATACTAAAACACTTTAGGCGCATCAAATGGACAGCACAAAGGTTTACTAGTTTATTGCTATTTATAAGTAGTCGTAGGTTTATTCTTTGATATGGATCCTTTAATCTGATTTCTTTTGATGTATTTAGTTACATAGAAATTTAACTTTTGATAAAAAGCCTTGTAATTTTACTAGGGGGCAGTCTTCCAAGTTCATAGCTCCTTACGTGTTTGTTGTTTTACGTGTTTGTCCGTAATGTGATATTCCATATCCATTTGAGTGCAAATTGTAACTTTATTGAACTTGCAAATAACATATTTTTACTAAATTTTAGGACATTGAAACAAAGAAAGGCTAAAGCAATTTTATCCGCCTTTTCCCATCCTTTCGGCCTTCACAATAAAATAATAAAGAATGCGAATCATATTTTGTTACGCGCTACCATGTAGGCTTTTGATATTATATTCTTAGAAGGTAGAGTTACTAAGAGATGTTACTTGTGTGTCCATATGCTGCGTCCTTGTTGGAAAGGTGTGCCGCCAAACTGACAGTCAAGCTGTCGGTGCACGGTGTTGCGGTGTTGTGATGGATCTCAGGAGGGAGCTTGTCGGGGGCGGGGAACGGGTGCGGCCAGCGGCCAGCGGGTCAGTTTGGAGTAGACCTTTTACTGTGATCAGTGTATTTCTATGTGCTAGGACAATGAATGTTTTATATGAGAATGCTTTATCGACTGACGAGAGAAAGAAGAGAAAGAAAATATAAAGCCTATTTTTACAAGTGATGAGCGAGCCAAAATATAATTTTGTAACTTTTGGCCGAGGCAAAGTGAATTAGATAGTAATATCCCAAACAACTATTAGAGTTAAGAGAGAAACATAAAAAGCATACGACACGAACAACGCTGGTTTAATGACACGTACTTACTTATTTAATAAATATTACACACTTAACAAACTGGCTTGTGGGAGGTTACGCAGCGCTAATCCACAACTAATGCAACTAACGGGAGCGGTAACTGCAGCGGTGTCCACCTTGTCTTCTTTACACACATACATATATATTATTATGTTGACGGCTCTGTTTTGGATTTGCAAGTTCTGTTGTTGGCTTTTTGTTTGAACAAGGCTTTAGGAAGCCGTCGCTAAACATAGTGTGATATTCATGTAGTCTTCTAAAACATTTTATACCTTAATTATGTTGAAATTATCCATCGTGCCATTATTTTGTTTGTAATGCAGCTTGTAAACCTACAGCACTTACCATTTTTGGTATCCATTTTTTGTGGAACTTTCAATAAATATTTAGTTTGTTGTAGATATATTTTTTTAATATACTAAGACATAATATGTTTATACATGTATTTTTAGAACTGTCAGTGTGGTAGTAAAAGAATTTTAGAAAAAAAAATTACTATCGAAACTCTGTTTAGTCGGAAGCTAAACATTATATTATACAAAATGAATCATCTTCATCATTAGCTGGCCGGCTGGTTGTCTTGCTGGTTTCCTGGCTGGCTGGTTGGTTAGTTGGCTGGCTGGTTGGCTAGGTGGTTTGCTGGCTGGTTGGCTGGCTTACTGGCTGGTTGGTTAGTTTGCTGGCTGGTTGGCTAGCTGGTATGCTGGTTGGCTTACTGGCTGGCAGGTTGGTTATTTGGCTGGCTGGTTAGTTAACTAGCGAGTTTGCTGGCTGGTTGGTTAGTTGGCTGGCTGGTTAGCTAGGTGGTTTGCTGGCTGGTTGGCTGGCTTACTGGCTGGCTGGTTGGTTAGTTTGCTGGCTGGTTGGCTAGCTGGTATGCTGGCTGGTTGGTTGGCTGGCTTACTGGCTGGCAGGTTGGTTATTTGGCTGGCTGGTTGACTAGTGAGTCTGCTGGCTGGTTGGCTAGTTGGCTGGCTGGTTGGCTAGGTGGTTTGCTGGCTGGTTGGCTGGCTTACTGGCTGGCTGGTTGGTTAGTTAGTTTGCTGGCTGGTTGGTTGGCTGGCTTACTGGCTGGCAGGTTGGTTATTTGGCTGGCTGGTTGACTAGCGAGTTTGCTGGCTGGTTGGCTAGCCAGTTGGCAAGCCGATTGCCCGCACTCACAAGCCGGTTCATATTAAAGTTGAGTAATTTTATACATTTACGAAGAAGAGCATTCTTTCTGTTGATTTGATCTGATAGGTTACTGTTTGTTATGGTTTGTTGGTTCATTGGTTCGTGAACAGGTCCGCTTGTTCACGTCCCGGCTTGCTAGAACTTGCTAGCGGAAACAGACATATCTGGGACTAGAGTCCACTAAATCATCCTTCATGTTTAGAAACTGAGTTACTAGTCCAGGCGGTATGAACACCATCTTAAAACGTACTTTATATTCAATTACATTTTTATATTATTGTTATTAGGGAACGTACCCATACTACGTGACACTTTTAGGGGGGGGGGGGGGGTCTTCAAAATGTCACGCTCCATACAAATGAGCGGCGGGTTGCTTAGGATTTTGGTCACCGGGGGGGGGGTTAAAAATTGCAAAAAGTTGGTCACGTAGTATGGGTACGTTCCCTTACGTAGATGCAAAGTTATTATAAAAATAATCATTTTATATTTAGTTTTTAGTATTTTTACCTTAAAACTGCTTTGCTACAGAGATGATTCAAATCGCTTTAATATCTTTATTTTTCTCAGTAAACAAACAAATGCCGTTTGAGATGTAAATAAGTGCACACTAGCTTACGATTTATACAACACTACTATGTTATTCTTCAGGTTATATTTCCAATAGAAAGGAATTCGTTTTAGTTGGATTCATCAGCCCTGCGCTCGCCCAGTGTATACCATACATTTATATATAGATAGCATAGATTATACCCGTCTTACCCATACCCATAAACCATACCTCCATACTTTATTTGGGAACAACGTACATACATACATACATACATACAGTGCACTCTGAGCCGGGGCTGAATTTAATCAAATATTGTTTATATAATTGTGTAGTCCAGTTTAGACCTATTGCTTTATTGTGATTTAAATTTATATACGCAATAGTTTCAGTAAATCATAGAAGTATAAACATACATACATATATTATAGAAAACTAACAAAATACATTTAATTTACTTTAAAATTAACACAGTGTAGCGATTTATAAAGAAGTACAGAGTTTTTAATTTCTTGGAGGTATTCTTAAAAATCTGACCACTAAAAGTTGACAGCCCAACCTGACCTTCGGGTGTATCGGATCCTCACTTCAGACGGCAGACGGCCACCTCCGCAGGTCAGGCGGGCTGTTGAATTAATCCAAATTATTATTATATAAATAACCTATCAAAATATAAAGTAACAACATTGATTCTTATAGAAGTTGCCATGTAGTGGACAAAATAAATGTGCCATATGTTTGGCTATGAACTTTAATGTATTTTATTTCTTATTCATTGAGAACCCAATCTATAAACAAACTGCAAAGACAAAAACTATTGGCGGAATTTAGGAGGAAAAGCTCTGCCTACTGCGGTGGTTTCACGTGCTTGCTAATTGGGGACAGAAATGTTATTTTTGGTATCTCAGCTGCAGGTACGTGACCTCTCAGTAAATGTTGTAAATCAGAATGTTGTTTGCGGAGTTGTATTACTTCATCATTAAGTTTTTGTCTCTCTGGAAAAAATTAAATTTAAATTTATTATATTTTACCAAAATAAATTAAAGCATCCGTAATAAAATGAAATATAAATTCGTAATATTTCACCAAAATAAATTAAAACATCTATTTTTAAGTAATGGGATTGGCCCTTGTTTTCCATACCTTGCAAAACTGGAAGATATTTATTGAGGCCAAATAACAGGCCGTCCCAGAGCTTTTCTTTCTGTGGAGGAAAAATCTCATTGTATTTGCTCCAGAACATCACCACGTCTTCAGTTTTCAGACTGCGAGATATGGCTGTGTCCAGTTTGGATAGCACGGGCCTGAGAATTAATATATCATGTTAGAAAGCCGTAAACCAATTATAAAATCACAATCAATCGGTTGTGCAATGTGTACCTTTTAGCAGCAGTATCGGCAGCTACCACACTGGCGATGAATTCTTGCAAAGCATTCAGGACATGAACAGAGGAAACCTTCAGGTCGTGACCAAATTTGCAAGTCACCGGCATCCGGCTGCGCAAGTCTGTTTGGGATGTGCCGAGCACAAATTCCATCCCCACCAGGGCTCCGGCCCCCACATCTGGCAAATAAATAAATCCATTTTTAATTCACATGCACATTAGTGACATTTAAAAATGTCATTCAATAAGAGAAACATGCCTTGATTAGCGCTACAGTCTTTGAATATTTGTTCTACTTCTTTTACCAAAAGCTGCTCTGATTTTGTTATCTTCAATTCCGTTTTTGAGGCAGATTTTCTGAAAACATTAATTTATTTAAATCTAAATCATTCTGGCACAGGGGGAGGGGGGTATGAAGTATATAATATTCTCTAGAACGTTCTTACGGAACACTTTCCAGGTTTTTTGTGGGTAATTTGTCAACAGATTGGTCACCCTGGAATTTTCGAGACATATTTTCTTCAGAAGATTCTCCTTGAGATTTTCTATGTATCTTTTGATCTGTCTGGTCACCTAAAAATATTATGTAAAGTACACTGAAAACCAAGTAACTTGAAGGGTAATCTTACAGGTTGCTAACAAACTAATTGCCTTCTTTCCATGTCACTCTTAGTACACTGTTTGAAAACCAAGTAACTTGAAGGGGAACCTGACAGGTTGCTAACAAACTATCTGCCTTCTTTCCATCTCACTCTTTGAAAACAATTTGCCAACATGATTTATTTATATTAAAAAAATCACAGGATTCTCGACAAATCACTTTCAATTTTAAAAATAATTTTTTTATCAAAATAATTTTCTGTTAAAAAATATTATTTTGTAGGTACATACATAGTTGTCGTTAGTTTGATCGCTTGTGTGAATTCTTCAAACAATTCATTTCAATTTTTAAAAAGACACTATAAATTCAAAGCAAATTTATTTAAGTTCAATGAGCCAGATTTGAGGCAGGATTAACTAATGCACAGCACAGATAAAACCCAAATAAATATGTTTCATGATGTCACTGTCTTTTCAGCACACTATCTACACACATTCTGCATTCTACACGTAAACGGGATCC
This sequence comes from Limnephilus marmoratus, assembly GCA_917880885.1. Lineage (NCBI taxonomy): Eukaryota > Metazoa > Arthropoda > Insecta > Trichoptera > Limnephilidae > Limnephilus > Limnephilus marmoratus. The sequence continues at coordinate 68,400,854 of OU862908.1, forward strand.
TGAATAATGGCCTACATATTTGACTTTTGAGGTTGCAGGTTCGCTTCCTGCTGCACAACAAAAATCTTTATTTATTTATTACAGTTTCAAATTTAAGAGAAATAAAAGTGCATGGAGGGCAGTTTTACGGTTTTGTGACATATTTCAAAAGATTTACTGAACTCTCTGTAGGTGACATTGAAGACGTCGATGCTCAATGCGGAATCGTTAAGCAGTTTAGTTGCTCTGTTTAATGGTGCATTTTGATACACAGAAGTTCTCACTTTCGGAGCATAAAAAAGTGCGTGGCATTACCCACGAGTACGCGCGTTAGGGACATTTAAGTTAATCTCTTTTAGCACAGGCGGATTTAGTATAGTACCGGAAATTAACTTAAAAAAATGTACATTTGCCTAAAAATATACATTTGACATTATTTGAATGTGTTTGTGGCCAGTCTGGGAGTTATAATCTTGATTGTAAGTTTGAAGGAACTTATAAGAATGACTTACAGCTGTTGTAAGGAGCATTGTTTTTTTGCATTAGCTGCACACAGGAGGCCATGATTAAATAAAATCCCTCAGGGCCCATGACATCTTTGGGGATGCTGTGTGGAGGGTCTTTTTAGAGAAAAGAAGTTCTGGGAAGGAAAAAGGTTTGAGGAGTGGGTAAGAATCTGGGGGTCATGTGTCCAGGATTGATGGACGTATGAATCCAACTCTCTCACTGCGGTGCAAGGCGATGGGTCGAGGGTCTGGCTGGACAGGTCAAAAGGTCTCCCTCAACCAGTCTCTCTCGGTCCGGCCTGCCATGCAAACACATCCACTGTCAAGACCTAGACATATCTCACCCATGAACCCGAGCACCCCTGATAAGTCACCAAACGAAGCGAGCCACTTGGGGTGACCTGTGGCAGGGGTTTGGGTTATCCAATAAATGTTTTCCGGGGCAGACCTTGGACCTTGCTAAGTCTCCAAAAGACGACTGGCGTGGTCTAGGGGTAAGGCTCTTCACTCGCAATCCGAAGGTCCCGGGATCGAATCCCAGCACGGGCAAATAAATTTTATTTGATTAATTTGTGTTATTTTCTTACACACCCCCAGTAGCGTAGCGAGGGGGGGGCGGGGGGGGCGGACCGCCCCGGGTGCCACCCGAGGAGGGGGTGACACTCGAACGTGGAGAAAAAACTTACGAATGTGCAAAATTGCCGTAAAAAATATTTTACACGTTAACACTGACTGTTATTTTGCTCTATGGCTTGGTTGGTCGGGGATTCCGAAAAATGTTTTTTTTTGTTCCTAGCTCAGTCGGGGATTTCCCTGAAATATTCCTTGTGTCATTCTAATTTCGTTCGCAATTTTCGCATATTGTGATTAACGTAAACTCGTGAAGTGAATTGTTATCTATGGACTGAAGTGAATTAGTGAAGAAGTTATTATTATGTTAGCGTGTTTAATAGTGCTGAAAGACCAGTTTGAAAAACAAGGCAGGTAGGTGTGAATTTTTAGATACCGTTTTGTAGCGCATGAATAGTTACAGTCGGGACAAGAAAAAGGTTTCTCATCACTGTGAGTTAGCAAGTGCCGTTTTAGTTATTTTTTTCAAGAATAAGAATAGTTGCAGTCAGGACATGAAATAGGTTTTTCCACTGTCGGTAAACGTGTGATTTTTAGATTTCTCTTCATAGTACATGAATAGTTGCAGTTGGAACATGGAAATGGTTTTTCTCCACACTGAGTCAGCAACTGACTTCTTATTTATCCCTTTTGTGAACACGAAATGTGAATCAAACTGTGTACTTTTAAATCTTCGTTTTGAGGACTTATATAACTGCACTCAGATCATGAAAAAGGTTTTACTCCACTCTGAGTAAGCTTATGAATCATAGTGGAGGAAAGTGTTGCTCCATATGGAAACCTATGTAAAATTACTTTCTTCAGGGCCTCCTCAGTGTAGCTAATGTAAAACGAAATATGTGTTGTAAAACCATGTAGGTGTATTAAAGGTAAGAGAGTATTAAATTGTGGAGATCCGGAAGGAATGAAAGGCCGATAAAAATAATAATATTTTCCCGATTTGTTTATGAATTACAATTTAAAACAATAAAATAAACAATATACGCATGGACCTATTGCGACTTTGAAATCTCTTGTTTTATTTTTACCGCAAACGCGATTAAAACAAGAAAAAGGTATTTAAGCGACTTTCCAGTACTTGGGTGTTGCGTAATGTTTAGGGGGAGGGATGTGCAGAAAAATATTACGGCGCGTTGCATGGGGGGAGAGAGGGTAAAATTTTTTCAAAAATTGCGTTACGTTATACTTGAACGCCCCCTTTACTATTTCACGATTGAAATTTTATCGTTACACTCTGAACACAAAACTGGTTTTAACCTAAGTATTGGTTATTATGTTTTCATGACAGCAAATGATTTTTTTCAGATTTTTGCAGCATATAAGAATTGAAGACTCCACACGGAACTCTGTTATTTGTAGCTATATGGCTCGGTCGGTCAGCATTCCCCAAAAATTCTGTTATTTTATTTTCGTTCCTAGCTCTTACTATTGATTTATTGGGGATTCCCGTGAAATATTCCTCGCTTTTCCCCAGTGTCATTCTCATTTCTTTCGTACATTGTGATTGACGGGAACTCGCGAAGGAAGTTATCACCTATAGATTGTTGGAAAAGCTGTTATTCTCTTAGTGTTTTTAATTTTGAGGATAACAATTTTTTTACATATTTGAATAGCTAGAAATGTTTTTTATATTTTAAGAAGTCAAAATTTTTGTTTTGAATTTCTCAAAAAAAAAATTAATGACGGGGGGGGGGGTGACACCGCGTTTTCCGCCCTGGGTGCCACCCATGCTAGCTACGCCACTGCACACCCCTTAAACCCTTTTCCTTCCCAAAACTCTCCTTTCCTTAAAAAAAAACCCTCCACACAGCATCCCCAAAGATGACATAGGCCCTGATGGAAATTATTTTCCTCAGGGCCTCCTGTATGGATCTCATGTAAAAAAAAAATTACAATTAAGTAATTCATTTAAAATAATGCATAGTTTATTTGCGGCACGTTCCAGAGTAGAAGATACTCTCAGTATCGCGCTGGGTAAGACCACCTTTCCAAATTGAAACATTGCTTGAAGTGGCTTTAGCTGTGTTTGGTGACCAGATCTGAATAGCCAGGTACTTCCCCATCTCCTTCCCCTCCCCACTACCTTCAGCCTCACAACATACCCCGATTGGGGATGCCATAGGCTCCAGACGGGAACAGCTGAGACTTTTGTGAGGTTTTCATATAAAAAATTAAAAAAAAAAACCGGTAAACCGCTTGGGGTGACCTATGGCAGGGGTATTAAATATCCAACAAATGGTTCCGAGGGCAGCGGTACCCATACCTGCCTCCCAAATTATGCTTATTGTCTAATTCTAATATGTGAAAATATAATATTACCTTGCTGTTCTTTTGTAACAGACCCAAATTCAGAAACCTGTCGACTGCCGGCATCAGAATTCTCTTTGATTATCTGAAAAGTTAACAGTTCATGTTCACATTTTTTGTATTTGATTAACTTAAATATCGAAGGTATTTTAAAACATACCACTTCTTGTAAAGCCGATATCTTATTTTTTTTGTCCTTTCCTTTACCGTCACTGTCATCACAGACGGGACAGTAGGCATATTTAGAAAAATATGTGCACAGCATAAGGACATCTTCTTCGTGGAGAATTTCCAAGGCCTACAATCAACACACCAGTTCCATAATATTTTTTTCAAATTTCCAAATAAATTTAACATCACTCAACATTATTACGTTATGTACACATACAAATTAACTTACAGTAAAGACATTATCCATTTTGCATATTAAAACCGGTCCTTCCTCGTACTTTTGCAGAAGTGGCCACAGCCTTTCTTCAATCAGAAAGCCGGAGCTATCAGCCACCAAGTTCAGTATATGGCCTACCTAAAGTACCAATGAGATTATAGTCCTTTCATGATTTAGTTAATAGATAATCAATTATTAAATATTGTTGTTACGTCGGTAATACCCGTTAAGTAACGCCTTTTCAAAAACAATTTTTTTGCGGAATAAATTGCAAAAAAAACTGCATGATAATAGTCATACTTTTTGAATTACAGTTGAAATTTAAAATCGGTTATAATACGATCGAGCGACTAAGCAACTGAGCAACAGACTTACTCTTTGAATTCTACCATTGTAGATCAATATTATATTGATGTATATATAATATAAATACTAACGATATATTGATATATATATAATATAAATACTAACGATATATATATATATATACATCCCGCTATCATTGCTGCGTCTTCTAATGGTCCACTTTCATTCAATCCTGCGTCCGACCGTCATTCTGCGTCCGGTATACGGACGCAGGATTGAACACATGTAATTTCAAGTTTTCCCCACTCCTGTACCCTCATTCAGTCCAAAAACGAAAATAAGCCAGACGTGGTATTGGTACCTAAATCAACTGAAATATGCTATTTTAGTTCAGTGCTTTGTCACCGAGCGGCGAGCCGCGGCGCTGCAGTAGACCAACGTATATTTTTAGCAAAATATACGTTTTTATTGGCTTTTATTGACTCGCGTATCGCAACTCCTACATTTGGCAACATCGCTTTTTAACAGCGTTTCTTCTGTTCTCTGCGAAAACAAAGCAATCATACTTAAATATCGCACATTGCTACGTAAGATTACATTGAAATTCAGCTACATTACCTATTCAAAATTGGCGCCAAATATGATTCCAATAAGGATGGATCTTTGTCAAACGTGTGTAGTTAATATTTCAATTTCACCAAGATAATGTTGCAAAAAAAACGTCGTTGTTTACGCATTAAATAATAGTTTTTTTGCTGATATTGAATTTGCCAAAGCTGCATTTTTTTTAAAGTAATGATTTTACTTCTTACTCGCAAAGTGAATTGAAATTCATTGTTAAACTAATATTCAATCACAGCATCCATGCTTATATCTAAAAATAAAGACGAAATTGCCTAAACTAATTTACTAGAATTTTTCTTTTGGTTTCGTTTAGTTCTTCTGACTTTTCAATTTCAATTTAAGAGGCAGACATGGGTACCGTCGCCCCGGAAACCATTTATTGGATAACCAACACTTTTGCCGTAGGTCACCCTAAGTGATTCACTACATTTGGTGACTTAGCAGGGGTGCCCGAGTTTATGGGGTAAGGTTTGCCCGGGTCTTGGCGTTGGATGCTTCTGACCACCATGTGCATTGGCAGGCCGGAACGGGAGAGAATGGTTGAGGGAACCATTCTCTCTGACTTCTGACTTCTTCAGCCGTTTTTTCTCGGAACATCGCCTTGCACCGAAGTGGGAGGGATGGGCTCATACATCCGTCACTCCTGGACACACTAACCCCCAGATTTACCTACCCAACCTTCATTCGCTTTTCTTGCCCAGAACTTCCTTTCCTAAAAAGACCCTTCCCCAAAAATGTCAGCGCTAATGTAAAATGCATATTACTAAACTGAAAATGTCCAGATCTTCAGAGACTACAATTTCACATTTATGAAAAAGCCGGAGGAAAATTAAAAAAAAAAAAAAAACTACCAAGAATTTGGCGATATTAACCAACAAAAAAATATAGATGACTATTTTTTGTAGTGTAGTAAGTAATCAGATGGATCGGAAAGAAGAGATGTCCTGGTTCTAGTTAGTTTAGACGAGCAAAAAAACAGAAATTACTTTAAAGTCATGAATTGCGGCCACCGTGGTCTAGAGGTCGCGGTTTCAAATCCCGGAGTGCGCAAGTAACATTTTATTTATAAATTAAACAATATAACTTCGTTAGAACAACTTATATATTTTATTAACGCCGACCGGTTTCGGAACGACTGTTTCTTCCTCATGGCAAACATATAATGACTTGACAATTACAAAACAGTGGGTTGGTACAATGTATTATTACTAAGGGTGGGGGCGTGTTTTGTGTTATTTCATAATGTATGAATTCATTAAAAATAATATGTAGTACTTATTTGCAGCTTGTTCTAGAGTAGTAAATATGCCCGAGGAAAACACGGCATGATCATGTTAAACAAATTCTTGAGTCAGGCCAAGCCAAAAGTCAGAAAAACAGAAGAGCGATTATGAATGTGAATTGTAAATGAGGAAAAGAAACATATTATTATTATTTTTTTTTTTTGTAAGATTATGCCAATACCTAGTTGTTTGGCGGTCTCTGCCTACCCCTGCGAGGAAACGTTAGGAGGCGTGATGGTTGGTTAGTTATTGCTTAACACTATTTATTTATTAGCGACGGCATGTTATTTTATTTATTTACTTATACCGTTTTATGCTTTCCCTTTTTGTGTTTTCCTTTTTTCGTCCTAAAAGAATATAATGCATATTTTTGTTTTAACGTCCATAAAAGAACCTTAAAATTGTTTCTCCCGTGACGAGAATGCATTAGTTGACTATAATTTGAAAAGATACCTACTGTCAAACATGATAGATTTGATAAGCATTTATGTAATTCTATGTTGATTTTAATGACATTAGAAAATACTCATAATTACTGTGGATTAAAGATATTTTTTTACTTAATGATTATATTTAAAAAAAATTCAACACATGGCTGATAAATAAAAAAAGACTAGCATAACCAATTTGCGTATAAACGCTTTTTTATGTAAATTCCTCACAAGAGCCTCAGCTTCTCCCGTCTGGAGCCAGTGAGACTATGGCATCCCCGATTTGAGGTATGTTGTGAGGATAAAGCTAGTGGGGAGGGGAAGGAGATGGTGAATAGAAAGGTGGGCTTGCTTTACCTGGCTTTTCAGATCTAGTCACCAAACACGGCTAAAGCCATTTCAATTAATTTATTTTGAATAGTGGTCTTACACAAGGGCGATACTGAGAGTATCTTCCACTCTGGAACGTGCCGCAAATATACTAGATATATATTATTGTTAAGGAATTAATTGTGAAATAACACAAATTCGTAAAATAAAATGTATTTGCCCATGCCCGGATTGATCCCGCCACCTTTATTGCGAGTCAAGAGCCCTACCCCCAGACCACGCCGTTGTCGCTACTTACTTTACTTATTTAAAAAAAATATTAACATGCATTTTTGTTCATCTTTTATTAATTTTTTTTCATTAACTCCACACAGGAGGCCCTGAGGAAAATAATTTCCCTCAGGGCCTATGTCATCTGGGATGCTGTGTGGAGGGTCTTTTCGAGGAGAGGAAGAAATGAATATTTGTCTTGAAGAGACCCATGTTGTAAGAAGGAGAAACACAGAGGCCGTCAAATCATTCCATAGCCGAGCTGTTGAACACAAGAACGAGTCGAAGAAGCGACTCGTTCTCGTGTGACAAATGTCAATCGTGTAAAAATGTAGGGCACGCGTTTGGCGTGTTTCCCGACTATGCACCGGTGCCGAAAGGGTCAATTATGCAAATTTTTCGAAGCATCTTCCATTGTAATACAGGTAGAACAAGGATAGCATTTCCACCCGACGCCTGTGCTCTAAAGATTGCAACCCGTCTGTTAAGATGGGAGAATCTATCAAACGGACCGCCCGTTTTTGCCCAGGGTCGAGGGTATTTTTCAGGTATTTTGGAGCTTCAGACCAGAGGTGGCTGCCAAATTCAACCGTGGGGCATACATGTGATTTGTACAGGTTTAGCAGTTGTATACTATTAAAGTATCTGCGGGCCCTGTACAGTAATGCCCAGTTTTTGAGAGGTTTTATACCCTTTTAACATTTTTATAAGCTTTTATGCCTTTTTTATGATAAAAAAAAATCATTTGGGTTCCTACATTGAAATTTTTTTTGAGTTTTTATACAATGTTAATTTAATTTTACGTAACTAATTCAATTTTGTTCATCTTTAAGCAAAAGCAAAATAATGCCAATCTTATTGTGACACGAGAATTCCTTGAATGTAATGGTTGACTGTTGAATGTTCAATGACTCATAGAAAAATAAACAATAAAAATGAAATAACTTGATTAAGATAAATAATTATCACATAATGGGCATCAATTGTGGTTCGGAAAGAATTTAGAACGATTTACAAGGCAGTTTGTTTATATGGATACGTATGAACACTTGAGATGTAGGTTAAGTTATGAATGCATCAGCTGTCCCGAGGACGCTTATCACATAATAGTCGAACATTTATTTATTGTGGCTTGGACTTTTTTGTTTCAAGTTACGATTAGTCGACGCCGATAAAAATGATATGGTGTTTTGGTGTTTTCTTCACATGTATGACTGACCAGCAGAGCAGTACATTCGACCGGTCAATGGCCGAGTTTGGATCCCACTCAGGAGTTGTATGTTCAGTTCATCTGTGGCTAAATCCTCCATCTCGACACAAGCAACAATTTCTGCTTACTATTTTTCGTTTCATCGATTTTCAAATCACAACGGTCCTAAAGAAGTTTTTACTTTAAAAATCGTAATGTGAGAAAGAGCTTGGACCCAAATTAAAAAGAGAAGGTTATCTTTATATTGATATTGTGCACTTAATATCGTATTTTATTATGCTAGTGCACTGCACTATAATTTGCAAAGGGACAATACTTTGCCTAATAATATCTATTAGAGGCGGGTATGGGTACCGCCGCCCAGGGAATCATTTATTGGATAACCAACACCTCTGCCATAGGTCACCCTAAGTGGTTCGCTACGTTTGGTGACTTGGTAGGGGTGCCTGGGTTCATGGGGTGAGGTTTATCCGAGTCTTGGTTGCGGATGCGCCTGCCCACCAGCTGCATGGCAGGCCGGATCGCGAGAGAATGGTTGAGGGAGTTCCTTTAACTTCTCCAGTCGTACTCTGTGGGAATATCACATTACACCGCAGTGGGAGGCATGGATTCATACGTCCGTCATTCCTGGATACACTAAACCCCGATTCCTACTCATACCTAATCCCCTTTTCATTTCCAAAACTTCCACTCCTTCCTTTCCCTAAAAAGACCCTCCATACAAAATCTCCGAAGATGACATAGACCCTGATGGAATTCTTTTTTCCTCAGAGCCTTCTGTATGGAGTTAATGTAAAAAAGTAAGATATTTTCAAATATTGTCTGGTTATTCGTAACTAGGGAATGTTTGTCTTTCTTAAAATTAAAAAAAAATATCCTTACCTATGTTTTTATTTTTAACTTTATGAGCCCTCAAATTATAACATTTAAATATGAATATGTTGATATTTCGATCAACATATTAAAATCTTGCTATCTTTTTCGATCAACATACCTTGTTGATCGAAAAATCCTCAAAAATGTAACGAAAAATCCTCAAACATGTAAAAAATAATTCAATGAATAAAGATAACTTTTATAAAATATATATTTAAATGAAGACAATATTAGCGAAACTCATTCGAAAATCTGGTAACAGAAAAATCAGAAAAAGATATTGGCAATATCGTATAATACGAGTAGGTAAAGTATATTTTCGGCACGTTCCAGAGCGGAAGATACTCTCAGTATCGCCCTGGTATAACGTTGCTTGCAATGGCTTTAGCGTGTTTGGTGACCAGATCAGAATAGCCAGGTACTTTCCCACCTTCCTCTTTCCCATCTCCTTCCCATCCTCACTACCTTCAGCCTCACAGCATACTCCAATTGGAGATGCCATAGTCTCACTGGACCAGACGGGAGTAGTTGAAGACTCTTGCGCGGTGCTCATGTAAAAAAAAGTGAAATCACTTCCATATTGCAGGTCATGATTCCTTTAAATTTTCTAGATTCTCCTTGTACTAATTCTCAGCATCTCCTTTCGTTTGTTGTACAATAAAAATAAATTAACTGTATATTTTAAATACTGTTTAAGCCTTCCAATCTTTAAAACATTTTTGGAATTTCGGAAAGTTTCCTATTTCCAAATTTACTCCCTTCTATACCCTACCGTTACTATGTCACCTTTGCAATCCCTCCCTCTGCCATCCCTCGTCCTCCATCCCTTACCCTCACCCTCTCATGTGTGTCCTTTCCCATGCGCCCTCGTTACACTCTCGCGACCCTCACCCCTCTTGCGTTCCTTTCCACCTTCCCATCTTCCCTGCTTTCTCCCCTTCCACGAACTCGTCCCTCGTAGATATTCCCAATCCCAAATTTCCCCTTCCCCTTCCCCTCCCTCCAATTGGAGATGCCATAGTCTCACTGGACCAGACGGGAGTAGTTGAAGACTCTTGCGCGGTGCTCATGTAAAAAAAAGTGAAATCACTTCCATATTGCAGGTCACGATTCCTTTAAATTTTCTAGATTCTCCTTGTACTAATTCTCAGCATCTCCTTTCGTTTGTTGTACAATAAAAATAAATTAACTGTATATTTTAAATACTGTTTAAGCCTTCCAATCTTTAAAACATTTTTGGAATTTCGGAAAGTTTCCTATTTCCAAATTTACTCCCTTCTATACCCTACCGTTACTATGTCACCTTTGCAATCCCTCCCTCTGCCATCCCTCGTCCTCCATCCCTTACCCTCACCCTCTCATGTGTGTCCTTTCCCATGCGCCCTCGTTACACTCTCGCGACCCTCACCCCTCTTGCGTTCCTTTCCACCTTCCCATCTTCCCTGCTTTCTCCCCTTCCACGAACTCGTCCCTCGTAGATATTCCCAATCCCAAATTTCCCCTTCCCCTTCCCCTCCCTCCATCCCTCCTTGAAGCGAAACTAAATGAAAAACATACATTTCAAACAACTCGCACGCCACTAATTGTAATTTTTATACAAATTTCATAACGCCAGAGCTCACCATTATATATAGAAAAATTCACAGATGTGCGCATAACAACTCACCAAAGTTTCATCGCTATCGGATGAATGCCAAAGGAAATAATTTCAAAGCGCTAGAGCTCACCACAGAAACCATCGCGGGCATGCGCACAACAAATCTCCAAATTATCATCGTAATCGTATGAATGCTTTAGGTACATAAACATTCATTTTTAAATAAAGATTATTTTTACATTAGCCAGGGGGGGCAGGAGGCATTTCCACAGGAAGCCCTGAGGTAGGTGTCCAGGAATGATGGACGTATGAATCCAATCCTTCCACTGCGTTGCAAGGCGATGTGTCGAGAGATTACGGCTGGAGAGAATAAAAGACCACCCTCAATCAGTCTCTCTCGATTATACCCACCACGCAGCAGGTGGGCAGACCCATCGGTCACCAAAAGCTGGATAAACCTCACCCCATGAACCCGGTTACCCCTGCTAAGTCAACAAATGTAGCGAACCCCTCGGGGTGACTGCATTTATATGATAAGCATTAATATAATTATAATTTAATTCTTCATTCATTATTAAAATAATTTTCCTCAGGGCCTATGCCATCTTTGGCGATGCTGATTGGAGAGACTTTTTAGGTGAAGAAAGAGAGGAAGTTCTGGGAAGGAAAGGGATACCAGGGGTGGGTAGGAATCTGGGGGAGTGTGTCCAGAAGTGAGGGACGTATGAATCCATCCCTCCCACTGCGGTGCAAGGTGATGTTCCGAGAGAGTACGGCTGGAGAATCAACCAACCAATCCCTCAACCATTCTCTCCCGATCCGGCCTGTTATGCAGCTGGTGGGTAGACGCACCAGCCGCCAAGAATCAGATAAACCCCACCACATGAGCATAGAATATTATAGGGCACCCTGCTAAGTTACCAAACGTAGCGAACCACTTGGGGTGACCAATGGCAGAGGTGTTAATGGCAAGATTATCCAAATGGGTTCCCAGGGCAGCGGTACCATACCTGCCTCCCACATTGAATCTTTCGGAAGACTACGGTTTCTTTTTAAATAATAGGTCGCAAAATATACCTACTGATTATCGTGTTGTAGTAATAAAGTCCTTATATGGTAATCACTGTCGTGATTCGGAATCAAAATGGGGAGAAGAGGACGCATAGAAAGGTCCGAGCAATACAGATCTAGTCACTAAAAATAACTAATCACACTTCAAGCAACGTTTTAATTGGGAATGATAAGTCTCAAAAAAATTCCATACCAATTTAATAAATTTTACGTGCGCATCGCCGCCTAGAGTCCGCAACATATTGGCCAGTCGTATTGGCACTTTCATATTCTATTAATAACTTTACAGTCGTCCAACCAAAAACTTGAACAAATAAGCGGCAACGTCGCAAGACGTTGGTTTGTCGTCAACATGAAAATGAATATATAATTGGACTCTACATTGTGGACCAAATTGAAGAAAATATACGCAGGATGCCTCACTGCATTGAATATGAAAGGAGTTCGGATTGGTGGAACTTTGAAGGGCGTTTTTTTCGTTTTGTATATTTTTAAAATCATTATTTTCAAAAATATAAATACCTAGCTACAATCAAACACTTAAAAGCTACTATATACTTTAGTTAAAACTATGTAAAATTAAGTCCTTCAGATAGACGCAGTAATGTCGATCGGATGAAAGGACGCAGTAATGATAGCGGGATGTATATATATATATATATATATATCGTTAGTTCGCTTCTTAAATCATTATTTCTGTACTTTTAAACAAATGTTTTAAAGAAGTTGACAGAACGAAATTGTAAAATACTACAAGAATTCTTTCGGCTGGCAGATCCATAATTTTCCAGTACAGTACAGTTTCTTTTCTTTTCGATTGTCAAAGGAGATACAAGTGTAACTTGCTACGGTGTTATGATTATTCAGAATAATTATCATAATACATAATTGGATAATTTGTACAGCTTCATTTTTGTGAAAAATCACCTCAAGGGCGTTAACAGTATAATTACATACATACCTTCATGATAATTTGTATTATTTTATTGTGCGATTGCTGTAATCTGGACTATTTTCTTAAAAAGATTTGAAACCTCTAACACTACCTTACACTTAACTTTGTCAATAAAATACATTATTTTATTTATATGATTTTAGATTTTACGGCGAAAAGTATTATTATGGTTTATTTTTGGGTTGTTATGCCATGTAGCACTTCCTCCTTCTTTATCCAACGTTTCGGACAGCATTATAGTGTCCATCATCAGGGCAGATGTCACATCACATCTCGTCGGATGGACACTGGAATGCCGTCCAAAACGTTGGCTAAAGAACAAGGAAGCGCAACATGGCATAATAACTCGCAGATTAAAAAAAGTACAACCATCTTCAATTTTAGCTTCTGATATAACAAGTTCACCAAAAACTAGTTTAGATTGTGAAAATGATCCCCCTCCTGGGTACCTAGCATGGTCGATCGATATAGGTTTTATTGAAAATGTCGGTAACTTGTCATCGTTACCGAGCACGACTGCAGGCCGCTAACGGACAAACAACAGTTCACAATGACTAAGGGTTCCTTATTTATATGATGTGAACTTTTATTTTTTCGTTAGCGACCTACAGTCTTGCTCGGGAGCGATGACAATTTACCGACATTTTCGATAAAACCTATATCGATCGACCATGCTAGGGTACCCTGGTGATAGTAATGATGACCCTACTTGTACAACAGGTGATACACCTGGTGATTGGTGACAACAGCCCTGTTGGGTATCAGATTCGTTGGGCTAAATGGAACGTTTGTTTGTGTACATTCAAATGGAAGGCACGTCTAGTATTATATATTTTTTTATATATGTGTTTCTGCCACACAAACAAAAACCCTTTGAGGAAATTAATATCGGTTATTTACCATTGGATCTCAAGTAATTCCTCTTACAACATGATCTTTATTTTTTAAATATTTTTAATTTTTCACCTAGTATACATTATTTTTTTTCAATTTTCTTTTTACTATTAATAATATTTCTATTTTTTAATCCAAAAATTAAAAAGATACATTGTTTTGTTCATAACCTGAAAAGTTTGTGAAATGTTTTAAGAGGTATTGCCGGCACAATGAGGATATTCATTAATATTGTTTACCAGTTTGTTCCTTGATTCGTTGTAGGCCTTATTTTCGGAGGAAGTTCCACTCATATCGGAAGCAGTATCTGATGATGTATTTCCACAACTGTACGAGTCTATAAATATAATAATTCAAAATTAAAACTGTTTTTTTATTTCATTCATTTATTAATATAAAGTTCATTTTATGGATTTCCTAATATTGTAAATTAAAGTCCTCCGCTGCATCTGTCTGTCTGTTCGCAATAAACTCAAAAACTACTGAATGGATTTTCATGTGGTTTTCACCAATAGGAGTGAACAAAATTAATATTTCCCTTAAACACGGTAAGTTAAAGCTCTTAAAAAAAAATATGTTATTCTTGAAGATAATATCTAGACTTTACCCGCGCCGAAACGCAAATTATACAATGTGTCCGGAAACTCGTAGTACAAGCGGGAAACTGGTGAATCTACATCACGTAGAGAACCCAAAAAACTTATTTTTTCGATCTGAGCATTTCGATTTTAATATTATTTTTTTTTCTATTTTTCCATTTTTTCGGCAACTAAAGGGTTAAAAAAATTTTTGAGCACGGTTTACCCTTCGATGCATTTTATAAGACATTACACAGCTGAAATCAACCCCCTAGTGAAAATTTTTTTCAAATTTAACCAAAAAAATTCCAACTTCGGACCCGATTTACTCGAAAACGAAAGCTCAAATCAAAAAAGTTATATCACAAATCGACACCGAATGTGATGTAGATTTACCAGTTTCCCGCTTGTACTACGAGTTTCCGGACACCGTGTATAAAATTCCCTCGATAGAAAAACATCGCAAAGTATGCTCCAAAAATTATTATTAACACATTTGTTTCAGTTATTTTACAAGTTATATGTATGAAAAAATTCACAGTGTTTCTTTAAATGCTGTTTAACCCGTCTGCTTGTTTAGGAATAAATACATCCCAAAACACGTAATTGCGTTATACTTACATAAGACCAAAAACGTCCCAAGCGACCTTACATTTTAAATGCTATATATCTCTTTTACTCTCATGCAAACATATGTATTTTTTCTTTTAACCAGAAAGAGAAAGAAATAATGCTTCTTATTGTCTTTGAAATATGAAAGCTATCTTTCATAGATATTTTACAATCTCGATCCAAAGTGACGGTTTCAGAATTTTCACCCGAAACTGAGGCTTCCGGATTGTGAGGTGCGAATATATTGAACCAAGCAGACGGGTTAAGATAATGCCCGCTAGATTTTTGCTCTATTTTAAACGACTCGTGTTTTATTAAACATTTTCGCAATTTTCGCATCGATTTTGTCGCTGTAAATGTTAGCGCTCTCCTCTAACGTTCGTAATTTCGTATCTCTTCATCTTCTTCTTTTCGGGTCCGGTTGCAGAGCCTTAAATGTCCGGGTTAAATTTTCCCCACAGGAAAAATTAAACCCTTTCATACATTTCCCCAAATGATCATCTAGTCGATCCACGCTATGCAATTGCACTATATAGGTAAGTATTATTATTATTGTAAAAGCCCTTTGGGCATTAAATAAATAAATAAAATAAATAAAAAAAAACTTTTTTTATGTTAAAAAACACGAAAATTTTACCTGCATAAAATTTTACCAGAAATTTTGTATTGTAATTTTTTTTTGTTGCATTTAAATAAAGTAAAGTAAAAGAAATAAAGAAAATTATAAATATGTCAACCTACCAGAGACCAAATGGGAAAATAATTCACCGACTCCAGATATTTTCATATCAGAGGGTTCGGCTCTGTGGAACTCCTAATTGGACCTATAAATCCTACTGATCCCTCAATATAAATATTTAAAAAATATTTTGTAATCCTACATGTATTTAAAATGACTGATTTTTGCATTTTTATATATAAATTCTTTGACAAATCTAATATGCCTTAATTTTAAATGAGGAGACCTAGGTATAATGCCAGTAGCCGAAATAACAAATGGTAATATTTTTATAGTCTGAGAATGCCAAATTCTTTTAATCTCATTTCCTAAATCTGTATATTTTCTTATTTTTTCAGAAACAGATTTTTGAATTTTACATGAATTTTTGGATATCTCTACATATTATAAATTAAAGTCCCGTCGTCTGTCTGTCTGTCTGTTCGCGATAAACTCGAAAACTACTGAACGGATTTTCATGCGGTTTTCGCCAATAGATAGAGTGTTTCGTGAGGAAGGTTTAGATATGTAAGTCATTGTCAAAGATTTGTGTAAATTGGTTGAAACATAACGAAATTTGTTAGAAGTGTCGGAAAAAGTCAAGCCGCTTGGCAGCTTTCACCGAAAACGCTGCCTAATCCTTTTGGGATGTAACAAAACAATGCATGGTGGGATATTCCTCTTTTATAGATTTACAAAAAAGTCCGTGAAGGCATATATCTATCTTTTACGGATAGCTTACTATACCCATTCTATCTTCTAAAAAAATGGTCACGTACATTGCGGTAATTGAAAAGTTATTTAGACGGATACAGTATTAAACCTTATTAACTTAAATACGTTAGTTACCTCAAGCATTTCATGCACATTATTATAATCTTTCACACCATCTCTACGAATTATAAAATAAAGTTCTCCGCGGCATCTGTCTGTCTCTTCGCGATATACTCAAAGACGGAGGTGGTTATAAAGGCTGGATAACCATCCAGTAGATGACGTTGTGTTTTATTAGCCATAGCAACGCGTGGCCGGGTCAGCTAGTACTATATAATTTGGAATAGCTACATCAATGATACAAGTTTTTATTTTTATTTTGTCAGTAATATTTTAATTTACCTATGTTTTGTATTTTCTCCATGGCTGTTTTATAGGATGGGAGATCTGACTGCTTCAGTATTTTAAATTTGATTGCTGGCGACTCGATCCCGAGGATTTTTTCATTTATTATTTTGTCAGTGTCAATTATTTGTTCAATCAATTCGTTTGCTGTTTCCCGGTTCATTCTCCAGAGCTGTTGATATTTTCTCTCATTGACCTTAAAACAATGATTTCTGGGTTAGAATTCACATAATATTATTATTAATAATAATTGTATTAGTATAATATTAAAAGAATAAGCGTGTATGTTACGCCGGCAAAGTGTTCCGCTTTAACTTGAAGATCGAGCATGACGTCGTGAAGGCGACAGATCTCTTTGGTTGCTTTGGCCTCCTCCGCTGCTCCGTCTCTCTGAGCATCTTTGATCTTCTTTTTAAGACCGTTGATGACATCCTGCATCTTATTCAGTTTCCTCTTCTGTTGAGATCTGACAAACACATTTTCTTCCTCCCTCCTTTTTAAAACCTAACACAGAGAAAAATCCTTATTATTTTCTTGAAAAAAGATTATTAGGTTGCTTAAATGCATTAAGGTGCCGTATCCCCGCTCAAAAAGAAGAAGATGGAGAGATATGTAATTACGAATGTTGGAGAGAGCGCGCTAATATTTATAATGATAAAATTGAAGCGAAAATTGTGAAAATGTTAATAAAACATGACTCATTTAAAATAGAGCAGAAATCTCATGGGGTTGTCTAAAACAGCATTCAAAGAAACACTGTGAATTTTTTCAAACATACAACTTGTAAAATAACTAAAACAAACATGTTTATAATAATTTTCGGTGCATACAGGGTGTCCCAAATTGTCCCAAAAAAAAGAAAGGTGATATTTGTTTTGCTTTCTGTGTGAACGCAACTTTTCCGAGGGGCGCGGGAGGTATGTCAATTAGTAGTCTGGCTCTTGGGAATTTAGTCGCTATGAAGCATTTCTCGGGAGCGACCGCGCGTTGTGCGTGCGTGAGTTTTACAAAAATGGTGATTCGGCGACTGTAGCGCGTAGAAGATTCTGCAATATTTGAGGTTTTCGTCAATTCAATGATGCGCCAAGCATTCCTCTCATTCGAAAATGGGTCAAAAAGTTTGAAGAGATCGGTACAACGCTGGCAAAACCAAAATCCGGGCGACCAAGGTCATCGAGAACGGTAGAAAACGTAGAGAGTGTTTATCAGTCTTTTCGTGAAGACTCAAACTTTTCGATTTGGAAGCGCGCAAGTGCTTTAAATGTGCATAGATCATCGTTACATAGCATTTTGCACAAAGACCTAATGCTGTGATTCGGCGACTGTAGCGCGTAGAATATTCTGCAATATTTGAGGTTTTCGTCAATTCAATGATGCGCCAAGCATTCCTCTCATTCGAAAATGGGTCAAAAAGTTTGAAGAGATCGGTACAACGCTGGCAAAACCAAAATCCGGGCGACCAAGGTCATCGAGAACGGTAGAAAACGTAGAGAGTGTTTATCAGTCTTTTCGTGAAGACTCAAACTTTTCGATTTGGAAGCGCGCAAGTGCTTTAAATGTGCATAAATCATCGTTACACAGCATTTTGCACAAAGACCTAATGCTGCACCCTTACAAACTTACTGGCTATAACAAAGAACATGGTTCCAGCAAGACGGAGCAACATTACATACGTCCACAAAGTCTCTGCCATGAGTTCGTGAAATTTTCCCAGGCAGTTTGATCTTCAGGAGAGGTGACTCGTGGTCCTGACTTAACCCCTATGGACTTTTTCCTGTGGGGTTATCCCAAATCTAAAGTGCACGCCAAAAATCAGACTTCCCTGATGCAATTAAAAGAAAATATCCATCACGAAATGGCAGCCATCACAAAGCCTACCTGGCGAGCCGTCATAAGAAATTTTACTCTTCGATTAAATGAATGCCGCGAACGTGAGGGTTTACATTTGGACGATATTATTTTTCAGAAATAAATTCCCAAATTGCGTATTTTAATATTTAATAAACATTTTTTCGATAGAACCTTTTTTTTTTAAATCGATCCACTAAATATCAACTTTCTTTTGGGACACCCTATACTTTGCGATTTTTTTCTATCGAGGGAATTTCATATACTTAATTTGCGTTTCGGTGCGGGGAATGTACAGATATTATCTTGAAAAATAACATATATTTTTTTAAGAGCTTAAAAACTTCAAATGTTTAAAGGAGAGATGTAAGAAATCGGTAGAAATTCAGATAGCGGCAGCAAAAGAGATGGCTAAATCTAATAATGTAAATGGTACTTGCCTGAAAGTTATAGTCTATTTTTTCACTGTTAATTATGCAAGTAGCTTTTAATTGCTGCAGTTCCTGCTGAAGGGTTTGAATTTCTCTCTCCAGTTGGATCTTAGCTCCTCTGTACTTCTCTCTGTGTTCCAAGGTCAAAGTATCCATCCGCCTTTCAAAATCAGCAATCTGTAAAATACTCAATTCAAAATTAGTGCCTTTAACTTAAAACTAAATTCAGTCCTTCGACCCAATCCAATAATGTTTATTGCAATGTGAGGAGACTTGTCCAGAAAGTTTAAGTATAAATTACCTGCTCCATTTTTTCATAAATATTTGTCATTTCTTCTTTATCCCTTTTCTTGTACAAAGCTTCCCAACGCTTGCGGTTGTATTCGATTGTGAGGGCTCGCTCCATTTCTATGGCGCTTTCAATAAGATTGAGTTGAGACTCGTACGCATTTCTCATCAAAACTACTTGGGCGTCAATGCGTTCGCTGAGTTCCTTGATGTCCTTTAACTGTGGAACCACAAATAAATAAATAATTAGGCAGACTAAAGAACAATATGGAAAGTAAAAGATTTTATCTGTGGTCCAAAGTTTGGATATGGACTGATATGGACCTGTTTCTGTAAATCCCTGTAAAATGTTTCATCCACAAGTTTCATCTCGTCTTTGAGGTTGCTAATGAGTACATTCTTCTGTTCTATCAAATCATTGCACCGCTCTTTCTGGTTCATTATCTCCTCATTTATTTCAATTGGATCATTCAACTCCAAGATGGGATTCCAATTTTTTGATATAATTTGAAATTTTTCTTCAGCCAACTTCGCTTCCTCCTCCAGTTTTGTCAAAGTTTCTGGAATTTACAACAATTCATTGAATTGGTCATCAAGTATGTTAATTATTTCTTTGAAACGCTGAGCTCCCGTTACCTAATATCTCCGTCGTGTGCCAATCCTAAATTTCCACTTGGGTTGCCGCACGGCAGCTGATTCTATTTTCATAATAATTTTTTTTTTTCAAAATCACGTTTTTGTAAATTGTACTGCCCAACCAGATAATTTGTGCATATATTTTTTAAAACAGTATATAATACACCATAACCAGTTCTCCCAGAACGGCTACATACAGAGATTTTCGTTTAACTCTCTATGTGAGTGAAACATATAATATTAACCTTTATTCTTGTTGGCCTCTGCAAACCTCCGCTGCACCTCGCGGGCATCACTGGCCACACGCACATTGGTGACGGCCTCCTCCCCGTCTGCTTGCAGGTGCTCCAGTAGGGCTGCGCTAGCCACCGCCTGGCGCTCCACGGGGCCCATCTCCTCCTCCTCCCCACCCTCCGCAGGTCCTGTCGTTCTAGAATATTGTTAAATTCTTAATCTTACAATGTTCATAATATTATAATATATCAGGGATAAAATTACTCTTCCAAGAGAATTTACTCATTACCCGTGGTAGGTTAGTTCTGCTTCTTGGAACAATGAAAGCTCACATAAAAGTATCAGAAAGAGTTGTCATAAAAAAAGCTTTTTACAAGATTTTTGATGCGACTGTTGGCCGGTCGGAGGCCATTATAAATATGGCAGTATTTCGTATGCTGTTAGGGGGGAATAAATATCCAGAAAGGAATATAACCATTTGATGAATATAACAAAGTTGATGAATAATCAGTTGATGAATATAACCAGTTGATGAATGTAACCAAGTTGGTGAATCCAGTTGATGAATATAACCAGTTGATGAATATAACCAAGTTGGTGAATAACCAGTTGATGAATATAACCAAGTTGATGAATAATCAGTTGATGAATATAACCAGTTGATGAATATAACCAGTTGATGAATATAACCAAGTTGATGAATAACCAGTTGATGAATATAAACAGTTGATGAATATAACCAAGTTGGTGAATCCAGTTGATGAATACAACCAAGTTGATGAATAACCAGTTGATGAATATAACCAAGTTGATGAATAACCAGTTGATGAATATAAACAGTTGATGAATATAACCAAGTTGGTGAATCCAGTTGATGAATATAACCAGTTGATGAACACAACCAAGTTGATGAATAACCAGTTGATGAATATAACCAAGTTGATGAATAACCAGTTGATGAATATAAACAGTTGATGAATATAACCTGTCGTGATGAATATAACCCATTGTAGCTGTCTCAATATATTTTTCAGGTCCATTTCTATGATGTGAGGTTCAACATTTGTGTCAATCCAAAAAATATTGAAATCAATGTCCCAACACAATATCCCTAATGGACTGAATGTGCATAATATATACGGAAGAAAATATCTTATCAAAAGACAATATTAATGTTACTTCATTAAAAACTTATTTTATGGGTCTTATAATTTATGATAACATGCTTTATCTCTAACTAATAAGGACCCTCGCAGACGAGAGACTTTAGTTGCAGAGACAGTTGCGGGCAAAAAAAATCATAATGGTATATAGAGGTAGATTTTGTGAAACTTTTTAGTTGGGAGACTTTTTTGAATTTGGAATAGTTTCTGTATTTGCAATTAAAGTATCCCGTGTGCAGGCATCCATCAATATTAACATATTTTGTTGGTTGCTTGGATACCTTTTGAGAGCATTTTGTCTTCTTTGAATTCGCAATTCCCGGGCTGCTATCCTTTCTTGAGGAATATGAGATGTAGTTTGTGGCTCGGTTGGATCCAAAATTCTCTCATCTTCATCATCATCCATTTTTATAAATAATTTCCTCTTGTAATGTGTTTAAAACCACGGCGGTAAACTTAATATAAATTTCGGTGCGCGGTTGCCAACGTAAACAATGTGTTGAAAAAGTGTAGCAAGTATAAAAAAAAGTAAATCCTAAATGTACTGGAAAAAGAAATTATTACCTTCGTGATGAATGATTTATATTGAAAAAGCGATAATTTGAATTTCATTGCTTTTATGTTTATAGTCATGCGCGTATAGCGAGAAAAAAATTTCTGGACTAATATTTAATTGATACTTTTTTATAACCTTTTTCATAAAGCAAAAACAGGAAAAACGTTGAGTAAAATGCGTGAATTGAAACCGGCATAATTAACCAATCCCCGGTACGGTCACACGCAGCGTTAAAAGCGCGAGCACTTATCTATTGCACCGCGAGCGCTTATGTGTTGTACCGACACACTGCGCTGTAAAATATTTTTTCCTATGGTAGGAGAAGGGGTCAGTTGAATTAGAGAGCTGCCGCGAAGTCAATTCTTTATACTGGATCTGTCAACTTGACGGTTGTCATCCACACGTTTACGCAGCTTCGTAATTAAAATGACCCCCCTCCTGTTTACGCCAGAGAGGGTGTCGCATAACTTTTAGTATATCGCCTCAGCAGCGGTTACGGCGTATTACTTTGAGCTTCGAGCGCATCATCTGCTTCGAGCGCATCATCTGCTTTGAGCGCATCATCAGGTGTGACAGGTCTGTATGGGATTGTATAGCGAGCGATATTGTGCGTGCGATGATATTTTATCCTTGCGTGTGATACCTACGTTAAAAATAATCCAGTGTATTTTTAAAATTAGTCTTTGCTTAATTTTTTGCTCACTCTTCTAGAATAGACGGGCACAATGATGTTCAATTAATTATTTACCCACCTGTTGTATTTTATCTTATAAATTTCTACAATTTAAACTTTTCGTTCTACTATAAGCTTTCAGAAGACTTTTTTATGTAAGTTTTTTTTGTTGTTTTTTTAATTACTTCTTCATCATATTAATTGATTATTTTGTAGAATTTTCAGAATGAACGTGAAAAACCCTAATATTATTTATACACGCATTAAAATTCCTTTGTGAGTTCTTTCACCCAATGAAAAACAAAAACTTGCCAAAAAGTATCCTAGCTTTTTCTCTAGACTCTGATACTAATATCTACAGCCTGTATGTCGGACGAATATCTACAGCTCATATGTTGGACTAATATCTACGAACTTCAGAGTGTTGACTAATATCTACAGAGCGTAGGTTGGACAAATATCTACAGAGGGCAGCTGAGCAAGAGGTTGTACGGAAAAGCATAAATTACGTATATTTAAAGTACGTACATGAAGTTTTTGCATAATATTAAGTATTTTGCTGTTTACGAGGACAACAATTTATTGATCAAACATGGAGGTCATAATACGAAGATATTTATTTATTTCGAAATACACGGCACCACAACCTAACCTAACCTAACTGACATAGAAATGGTCATGGTAACAGACTAAATAATTTAGAAGCACTCGAAATAAAGAAAGCTATTAAAACAAAAACCCAAATCCTTAATATTCAGCTAAATGTGTCCAATAGTCCGATATTAGGGATTTTTACATACATACATAAATTAAGTTTTTAAACTGCATACGCAATATTACGTTATTCCAATATGCTATACATAATTGCAAATCCAACCTCTGCCAGTGATGTAGATATTCGTCAACATAGATATTAGTCAGCAGTTTGAGCTGTAGATATTCGTACGCACTTTGGTTCTCATAGATATTAGTCCGATTTTTTCAGTTTTTGGAATTCCTGTAGATATTAGTAGACGCCTCCCTTTTTCTATCGTTCCAATTTTCTTCATGAATAGCGCCTTTTACTCATTTTAAATTGCTTCTTTACTGGCTGCGGAACATTAGGAATAATAGCCTTCAAAGTTGGTAACCAAAAGAAAATGTTTCGCAGTCTGGCAACTGGCATTACTGGCAACACTTACGGTCCTTTTTTGATTCGTCGGGCATCATGGCGGTGTGTTATTTTGATTACTAGTTTTTAAATCTTCAAATATCTTAATAATCCTTGATTTTATTTATCAGTGCTTCGCGAATTGCAAATGAAAAATATTTCAGTTACTTGATTTGATTGTTAAAAGTTTCCGAAGTTGTTCATCTATTTACTAATATGTGACCGAAAATAACACGTTCCAAGTGTCACTCTTGGGATAACAGCCATCGGCACATAAAATTATTTAGATAAATTAAGTTTACGTTACGGTGCTAGTGAATAAAATAGCCTGTAATAACAATGTCGTTCATTATTTTCAGCCGGCCGTAGCACCTGTGAAAACTGTGAAGAAAGCGAAGGAGGGGAAAGTTATTAAAGATAACACCAAAAATGTTATGAGAAATCTGCACATCCGCAAATTATGCTTGAATATTTGCGTTGGAGAGTCTGGTGATAGATTGACCCGTGCCGCCAAGGTTAGTTCAGTGATTTACGATTGTTTATATTTTTAACCTCAAATGTCAAATGAATTTTCACGCTCGCCTCATACCTCTTGAAACAATTTTTGAAGGTTAAAAATGTCCAACCACAACGCGAATATGTGGATACGGTGAACGGGCCATTAGGATTTACATAAAACACTTATTTATTCCAGTGTTTTCTATTAGTGCTGTTGCTACAGCCATCTCTAGTGTATGCAGATATGCTTCATGTGTTAGTATATTACTAATGCACTAGAGTTAAGTGTCTGTGCTGTGCTCACGCACATTTGTAAAAAAATAACAAGATTCAATTCATGAGAAGTTTTTTTTATTTAAAAGAAAGACAAACATTCCCGGGTTACGAATAACCCAACAATGTTTGAAAATCTCCTACTAACACCACAGAAAGCCGAAAATGTTGCTTGTGTTGTGATGGAGGACTTAGCCAGCCGAGGAATCGAACATGCGACGCCCAGGTGGGACCCAAGCGCTATGCCCACTCAACCACTGACCAATCGAATTCATGAGAAGTGTTTTTAATGTTCGCATATCTTTTGTTCAAGAAAATTCTGTCTTCTGAGAATTTCCTTAGTCAATGATGTGCTAGATAAAAATCTCTTTGCAACTTCCACCCATCTCTGACTGGCTCGGTGGATTACTAAAAATGAGAAACAAACCATTTTGATTAAGAAATTGGTCTTAACCTGGAGAATGCTGTGATTCGTACCTGTTATTATATATGTAAAATGTGTGATGTGATCTTCTAGGTATTGGAACAGCTCACTGGCCAACAGCCCGTGTTCTCCAAGGCCCGCTACACCGTGCGTTCCTTCGGTATCCGTAGGAATGAAAAGATCGCCGTCCACTGCACGGTCCGAGGTGTCAAAGCCGAAGAAATCCTCGAGAGAGGACTCAAGGTAAGTCGTATTTCATTTCAGAAGATTCTCCCTTATTGTACCATAAACTACTACTAAATGAAAGCCTTCTTGAGCTTCGTGCTGCTGCCACATGTTTCTGCATTACTTCTGTCAATCCCAGGGTTGTTAGGGTGAATGGCATTCCTTTAAAGCACCATGATAGTTCAATTCACACCAACGGTTTGACTTTCCTTATCCATTTTCTCTTTTGTATAAATTTACTATCATTACAAGGAATACCTGAAAATCCAGCAATTATCAGGGAACTTAATTGAGTTGGAAATCGGCAAATTGGACATTTTGTAATGTTTTTCTTATTCACCTTGTAGCAATGTTATTGCGTTTTCATGACATAATAATCTTACTGCGGCTAATCAGTAATAATTATTTTGCAATTTAGAACATTCGTTCCGCTGAACAGTTTTTTTAAAATTGTATTAATAAATTATTTTAAATAATGAGGTAATTCTTCTAATTGATGTTGAGTCATTAATATTAAATGGAATTATACTTTGTTGCATATCTTATTATTAATGTATATCCTGTCTCAAGTGAGGATATCCTTTGGTAAAATATGCTAGATTAATAATCTCTTTGCAACATCCGCCTATCTCTGTCTGGCCCGGTAGATTACTTATAAGAGATACATGATATTCCCACTAAGTGACGAGTGTTGTGAGTTATGTTAGTCGGGATGTTATGTTAGTCTGATGAATATGTTTGTGTCTGCAGGTAAAGGAATACGAGTTGGTGCGAGGCAACTTCTCCGACACCGGCAACTTTGGCTTTGGTATCCAGGAACACATTGACTTGGGAATCAAGTACGACCCTTCCATTGGTATCTACGGGTTAGATTTCTACGTTGTTCTGGGACGCCCCGGTAATTATTATTCCTTTAATACTCTGCTTTTAGTTCTCAATAAGATGTTCTACAAATATGCTTGAAATTTAACTGTATTATTACTGTTATTAGTAATGGATAATAATCAATATATTTTTGCAATTGAAAAATTTGTTTTTGAAATATCTTCTAATGTGGATGGAATAATGGACATACTTTATTCTGAAAATCATTAATTTTCTTTTCATGTGGTAATAAAACTATGTTTATAATTTTGATTGTTTTTGCTTAAACAACGATTTTTAATGTCTTCCAACCATTGTTGCTAACTCATCTCCTTTAGAGTTAGATTTTTAGCTCCAAAGTGTGGCTGTCAGCTCCGAAAAAGTGGTTTAGCTTCTCACTCGTTTTTCAGATAATCTAGCTCCTCTTTTTATACAAAACTGGGGAATGAAAAATGTCAATTAAACAGGTTTATTTAATTTTCTAGCCAATCCCCCCCTAGCCGAGCGATTCTGTATTTTTTGTGGGATCGTTATTACATAACAGACATGATCTTCTGTCAGATTCGTGTGATTTTTATGGCTGTTATTTGCTTTTTCTATGTACATGTATATGTCGTATACATTAAATGAATAAATAATCATACATACTTGCAGGAATTCATGTTTAAATCAATCTAAACTAAAATATATTACAGTAAATATGTAAATGTCACACAAATCTGAGAGGAGATAACGTCCACCAACAACGATCCCACAAAAAATACGAATCGCTCGACAGGTTGATGAATTTTCGGTCACAACTTAGGCTTAACAAGATTTTAGCTCTTTTTTGGCTCCATTTTGGGTGACGGGTCAGGCTTTATTTTAAAAATCGAATTGGTAACACTGTTTCCAACCGGAAAATGTTGGTCATTCGGGGGTTAATGTAAAACATTTCATTATTAATATTAAATCTTTATTGACTTGATTCAGAATGGATAAGATGTCTAGATGGTTACGCCTGTCATTGAATAATGCCCTTTTTTGACCCTTTTGCGTATGTATTATGCATGTCTTTTGTTCAAGGAAATTCTGTCTACTGAGAATTTTCTTAGTCAATGACGTGCTAGATGAAATCTCTTTGCAACTTCCACCCATCTCTGACTGGCTCGGTGGATTACTAAAAATGAGAAACAGATCATCCATCACACTCCTTGCTCCTCTGTGACTGATGTAATAAAGGCTAATGGTGGTATGTTGTTGCGCTTGTTTCAGGATTCAACGTGGCTCACAGGAAGCGCAAGCGCGGAAAGGTTGGATTCCCTCATCGCCTGACTAAAGAGGACGCCATGAAGTGGTTCCAGCAGAAGTATGACGGAATCATTCATAACAAGAAGTGATTTATTTTAATAACAATAAAACTATTCTAAAATCCAACCACCCCTTTTATTTTTTATTCACACTTTCGCCTGTAAACATGACATGAGTATGTAAGGGAACGTACCCATACTATGTGACCAACTTTTTGCAATTTTTAACCCCCCCCCCCCGTGACCAAAATCCTAAGCAACCCGCCGATCATTTGTATGGAGCGTGACATTTTGAAGACCCCCCCCCCCCTAAACGTGTCACGTAGTATGGGTACGTTCCCTAATGTAATATTTAGCCACTTAAGTGTTATTTTTATGAAAAATATCAATGGGGCTTTATAAATATATTATATATTAAGGACTGGGCACTGGGCCCCGCCACGCATTTTCAAACAGCATCTGAGCATTATCTTTGGATGTTGCATGAACTTTATGCTGATTTGCTATAATTACTATGAATGGAGTCCTTGGAAAAGAAGTAACACAGTGGATTCTTGAATCTTTATAAGCTGCAAAGGTAAGTAAAAAATACTGCACTGTATAGTATACAGGGTGTGTCCGGGGGTAAAGTGCATTAGCTCCGGGTGGTGATTCTTCATTATGGTAGGAGTAAAAAAGATATTTTTAGTAGGTGCATCTTTTTTTTCCATACAAAAAGGTGTACCTACTAAAAATCCTTAGTGTGAGGTACGATCACTTGCAGAGAGCTTGCCGGGCAGCGTATTTACAATCCCTACCGCGTTTCAGTCACGCTACGGACTGAAACGCGGTAGGGATTGTAATGCATAAATCACTTACAAACACTACCGCGTTTCAGTCGCGCTACTGACTGAATCATGGTACGGATTGTAATGCATCTTACAAACACTACCTCGTTTCAGTCGCCTTACGCGCTTCGTTGCTCTGTCTGTTTTTGTGAGAGTGACAACCGTAATTATAGAAAGGTTAGCAGAGAAGATGGACTGCGTTTTTTTATACTTACTTCAAAAAAAAAAAAATTTACATTGAAAAATTATTTAAGTAAAAAAAAATGCGCGTTTTTTTTTAATTAAAAAATAAATTTTCAATGTAAAGTTTTTTTTTTAAATTAAAACAAACGCGGTCCATCCTCTATGCTTACCCTA
Organism: Limnephilus marmoratus; assembly: GCA_917880885.1. Classification (NCBI taxonomy): domain Eukaryota; kingdom Metazoa; phylum Arthropoda; class Insecta; order Trichoptera; family Limnephilidae; genus Limnephilus; species Limnephilus marmoratus. Next base: position 68,429,274 of record OU862908.1, read on the forward strand.
CTATAATTACGGTCGTCACCCTCAGTTAAAAAAGAAAACGTTTTACATTTTTTTTTTACTTAAAAAAAATTTTCAACGTTATAAAAAACGAGGTCCATCCTCTCTGCTAACCCCTCCATAATTACGGTCGTCACAGAAACAGATAGAGCAACGAAGCGCGTAAGGCGACTGAAACGAGGTAGTGTTTGTAAGGTGATTATGCATTACAATCCTACCGCGATTCACTCAGTAGCGTGACTGAAACGCGGTAGTGTTTGTAAGTGATTTATGCATTACAGATTGTAAATACGCTGCCGGGCACGATTGTGGCAACATTGCGTGGCTGTGATTGGCCCGTGTCGTAACAGTGGAAAACAATAAAGCTGGCCGCACAAGCCGGTCTAATTTTATCTTTTTACCACAAAACTACCCCTAAAAGTTGGAATTTCGAGAAAAGTTATTAATCTTTTTTACTTGCAATATCATGTAGAATCACCTCCCGAAGTTAATGCACTCAGGGCCGGATCTACGAAATCTGGCGCCCTGTGCAGTAGGTACCGATGGCGCCCCCCCCCCCCTACATTTTTATTTTGATTAAAAATTCGTTAAAACAATTTTTGTATTTTTTTTTATTATTATTTTTTTTTTTTTACACTAATTTATCAAATAAAATCAAGACATATAAAGGGTGTAACTTTTCCAAGTGACCTGGCGGTAGCTCTCACACTCGTTTTTTTTTTTAAAGAGAGGATCGCCAGGAGCCCTATACTCTCTGAATCTATTGGGTAAACATAAATTATGGTGCTATTTTAATTATTTTAGGAAAAACTCTTTGCAAGTTATGCTTTAAAATAATACAACGAATTGTTTGTTTGTGCCCGTACCATGATTTAAAATATAGGAGACAATGAGACATTACGAGACAATGCGGGTGGTTTCGCTGAACTAGGTCCATTAGACATTCTTGAGATTTACTGCGTTTATGTACCTATATACTCAACGCGAATATTAGAAAAAGCAAATACAAATACAACACAAGAATAGCATCTACAGCTTCTGACTAGCAACAGGCGGTCCCGACGAGAGACAGTGAGCAGTGATAATAAGAATATAACCTCAAATTTGTACCTTGCATTTCCCCTGTGTTGAGCGAACAAAAACTAAACACTGACGTTGGTATCAACGGCTTACGAACAAAAATACCACGCTGTGATTGGTTATTGAATTTGGATCGCATCTATTCGTCGTAAAAGACGGTAAAAGATATATGGAAAAATAGATCTTGCGTTTAAACTAAATATATGGAATTTGTAAAAAAAATCTGTATCTGACTATAAATTCGTAAGCCGTTGATACCAACCTGATGCATGCGCATTCTGTTTCTTTGGAAAGTGTTGCTAAAGCGTAATAATTATTTCGTACTATGGGTAATTTTTAAACGATTCAGGGAATAACTAAATTTTAATACAATATTTATTTTTTCACGGCGCCCCTTCGGAGTTGGCGCCAGGTTTTTGCACGTTTTTGAACGTATGGCAGATCCGGCGCTGAATGCACTTTACCCCAGGATACCCTGTAAATCTCTGTACCTGAGAAGCATACGGATGTAAGTCCAAAATTTGAAGAAATGAGTTTTTGATGCAGACTTGAAGTAAATTATCATGTTTATCAGTGGCAGAAAGATACTTCCTATCATGAAGAAAAATAGGATTTTCAAAAATGTGTATGGATGCAACAACTATCGAATAAGGGTTGACCAAGACAGGTTTTTCGTTCTCGGCCGAGACTGAGAATAAATTAAAATCTCAGCTGAGACCGAGAATAGATAAATTAAGGAAAAAAAAATGAAAATGCGCTATTTTTGCATAATATAGTAAATTTAAGAATGTAATAATAATTTGTTTTAGTAAAGAAGAAGGAGAGATATGTAATTACGAATGTTAGAGGAGCGCGCTAATATTTAAAGCGATAAAATGGATGTGAAAACATTTAATAAAACACAACTCGCTTAAAATAGAGCAAAAATCTCGTAGAACATATCTTAAGTATCATTTAAAGCAACGACCCCCCCCCCCCCCAAAGAACGAAATATTATTCTTCCCATTTGTCTTGAAACGATCTTTTCGTCGGACATTTTTCGATTTCATTATGGGTAATTATCAAATTAGTCTGTAATCCCGCCATTATGGGTAAATAAATTATAACAAAACAATACTTTATAAGGCAGCCAAAAATGCTGTTGAAGTTTGCAAGTAAGTACCTGACTACTAGTGCATCGCTTTAAACAGTTGTTGCACAATATTAACCAGTTTTTATGCATTATAATTCATTTGGTGGTTTCAGGATACGGCTATTTTATTAATAAATTATTTGCGCGCATACTTTTTTGTCAAATAATTGCTTTTTGGGAACAAATGTAGCGTGTGCAATAGCAACACGCTGATACATGATGAGGACTATATGACAATCATAAATATACAAATGACAATCCTCTTCGGTTGTCACTATCTGAGCGTCAAAGTCGAAACGAATCTCAAAATATACGAAATTTAGAATGATAGAATTTTTTTAAATCATGTTCCTGATAAAAATATGTTTAGGGCCGCCATTTGCATCCATCTGCCCAGGGCCGGATCTACGAAATCTAGCGCCCTGTGCAGTAGGTACCGATGGCGCCCCCCCCCCTACATTTTTATTTTGATTAAAAATTCGTTCACCCCAATTTTTTTTTTATTTAATTTTTTTTTTTACACTAATTTATCAAATAAAATCAAGACATATAAAGAGTGTAACCCTATCTAAAGTTTTCGAATAAATAAGCCACGATCTATGTAATTCTTCTCCATTAGGCAGTTTCTTGTAATAATACTTAGTATTAAATTTACGCTTGTTCGTAATAGGAAAATCAAAACCTTTCAATTGTACAGGACCTTCCTGAACTAATAAACTAATGGAATTTTGAGATAACTTTGGCCAGCATCGGGATCTTTCAATTCAAGCTCTGAAAACAGAATTAAATTTAAACTGCTATCAGTAACGTTATTTTTATCTTCTAATAATTCGACCGGAGGAATTTGTGCGATAGATATCTGTTTAGATGTGCTCGGGACCATTGTAACGTCATTGCGCGGTACATCATTTTTTATCGGTGCTGGAGAAATTGGAATAAAAAAATTCCCAATGGAAACGAGTTTTTTATGTCATTATGCTCTTTAATTCTACGTTTTAGATTCTGCGAGCCTGAAAGTTTTTTTTAATTATTGTTCTATTCATTGTAATCCACAATCCACAACCTCTAACAACCAATAGAAATTTAGTTATAAATTAAAAAATCTAATAATATAACCTCAAATTTGTACCTTGCATTTCCATTGCCCCTGTGTTCTGTGTTGAGCGAACAAACACCATACAAAACATTAAACACTGACGTATCTATGGTATGGCTTACGAAAGACGCTTACACTGATTATTACTGACTAAAATAACAAATCTAATAGAAATTAATTATAGGTACATTTTACGAACTTCAACTGTCAAATCAATGACAATTGACAACTGACTATCTAAGTGGTAGGACAGTTATCATAGGGCACGGGGACGTTTTAATCACCCGAACAGTCGACATGGGATGTCCGCAGGGGTCGGTTCTCGGACCCGACCTGTGGAAAATCTTGTTCGACGACTCCTCCAGGTTGCCCTTGCCTGAAGGTTGTATATCGGTCGACTACGTAGATGACAAATTGTTTTTGGTCTCTGGGGACAGTAGGAGGGAAGTGGAATCTAAGGCTGAAGAAGGTTTACAAGTGATCCTTGAATGGGGACAGAGAAATAGACTGAACTTCGTTCCCCACAAGACCGTGGGCCTCCTCATGAAGGGCATGCTCAGCCGAGGCAGGAACCCCTTCATCAGAATGGGAGGCTCATCCATCCGATTTGCAGAAAACACCAGGTATTTAGGCGTAATTTTGGACAGATCTTCTTCATTCCTGGCCCACGTCAAGAACGTCTCCGACAGGGCACAAGCCCTGTTTCAGAAACTGAGAAGACTCTCAACAGCCGAATGGGGATTGCGCTCTCCGGCGATTCGCCTGCTGTACAGAGGGGTATATGTGTCGCAAGTATCATATGCTGCCTCTGTGTGGGAGCATCGCTTGGATAACGTCTTGATAAACTCTGCTCTTAAACGGGGTCAGCGGACTCCCCTGTTGGCGCTCTTGGGCGCTTATAGGACTGTGGCCTCAGATGCACTACCGGTTCTGGCCGGCATTCTGCCGATTGACCTTGAAATTAGGGAAATATTGACCAAAAAGGAACTTATTAGAGGCAGGGCTGCTGTCCACCTGGGAGTCGAGCTGACACCGGGAGGAGTCGTGGCCCTCCCTGGCTTGCTCAAAGCGATGCGCGAGAGAACGCTGAGTGTATGGCAAGAGCGATGGGATAGGTCGACGAAGGGCAGATGGACTTTCTCCTTCTTCCCTTCAGTTAAATTCAGAATGGAAGGGGCATACATTAAACTAGATCACTATGTGACGCAGATGCTTTCTGGGCATGGGGAATTCAGGGGTCGGCTTCATAGCTTGACCCTCTCTCCTCACCCAAACTGCGCATGTGGGGATACTAATCAGGACGCCAGGCACATTCTGTGGCACTGCGAGTTGATGAAGGAAGCACGAGAGGAAATGTTGGATGGCTTGCGCGGAATAACAAGACCAGCGTGGAATGCTGACCTTGTGTCGAACAAAGAGAATTTTGAATGCTTGAAAAAGTTTGTCAAGTCCTGGGTAGAGAGATGGCCTGTACTTAGAGTCGCCGACCTAGATTAAATTCATCTTTGTTTCAGGTGCCACACGTATTGCTCCCGTCTTCTTCTTCGGTCCTCCTCTATTACTCTTTATTTAGTGAATATGCTTTGAACTATCTATAATATAACTTATGTGACCTATAAAATACTGATAACATCTGTCTATTTTTTTTTCTTCTGATCTCTGCTAACAATGATTTATGTTTTTACCTCGACAGGTCATGTTGGTGTTGGTGATCGATATTAGTGATGACACTAATGCTCGATATATTATCACTCTGAACTGATTCTGTAATTATGTTTCACATGTATAAATGCTCTTATTATTTTCTATTTTTCTGTATTAGTTTTGGTTTCCATTCTTTGGTGGCGCAACTGAACTGAACATGTTATGTATCGTCATTCCCCCATAGAAAGGGGGTGGGATAGACCCTGTCCATGCACATTGCCAGACGAACACATACCAGAGTGGTCTTCCCGCGATCCGCCCGCGCCTCCCCCATCGTCATGCGTAGGCCTGAGGCGTAACCGTGCGGTCTCGATGTCCTTCCGTCCCCCCTCCGGTAACCCGACGCTCATCTTTTCCTCAAGGTCTTCAAAATCTTCCCCTTCTCTCCCAAGTGCATTTCTTCGAGGCAAAATCGGGGAACCGGCTAAAGGGCGCGGACTTCGAGCATCGTCTGCGGTTGGGCCGATAGCTATACGTATTCTCATTGGGACTGCCCGGTGGTCAATGGAATACTTTCTCTGGCTCTTCTTTTTATATATTTTATTTTCTTTCCGCTACTATAGTAATTACTTACATTATAACATAATCATATAACTGTTTTTTCCTCATTACTTATTTTATTTACAGAAGGTTTCTTCGACTGGTCTAGCCGTTATTTTTATTTTTATTTTTCTTTTACTAACACTGTTTTCTCTTATTGATGTTACCTATTTCAGAAGAATTATTCCACGGGCTGCTACTTCTATTTATCTTTTGTATAATTTTAATGTAAGTACTTGCATACTGCTTACTAACCCCGTATGCATGGACATTGGAGGGTCTAGAGTCGTTCAAATAAATGTAGCTTCGTTCAAAAAAAAAGTAGATTCTTGAGGTGTGCGGTGAAGGAGGAAACCATATGTTTCCTTATAACGCCGTTGGGAAAGTGGTGGGTCCCCCTCCAATGTCAAATCAATGATGAAACTGTTAACTGTTGCAAACCGTGCGATATTTATGCTAATGGAATTTACTGAAGATTTCATAAGAAAATGGTCTTTAACTACCTTCTCCTAGAGACTTAAATCGTACAAAAGTATTTTGAAAGGCGCAGTCGGTTTGTTTGTTCTCTTGAATAAAAGTACGGCGCTGTGATTGGTTAATGAATTTGGATCGCACCCATTCGTCGTAAAAGACGGTAAAAGATAAATGGAAAAATAGATCTTACGTTTAAACTAAATATATGGAATTTGTAAAAAAATTCTGTAACTGACTATAAATTCGTAAACCGTTGAATACAAACCAGATGCGTGCGCAGTCTGTATCTTTGGAAAGTGTTGCTACAGCGTAATAATTATTTCGTACTATGGGTAATTTTTAAACGATTCAGGGAATATTATAACAAAATTTTAATACAATATTTATTTTCTCACGGCGCCCCTTCGGAGTTGGCGCCAGGTTTTTTGCACGTTTTTGAACGTATGGCAGATCCGGCGCTGCATCTGCCTCTAACATTACTATGCTTTCTATGGAAGTAAACAATTTTCAAACATCCTTTCATAATTGTTCATAATACACATATCAATGACACCACATGTCATGATTGGTTTATTTATGCACATGTCATAACAAAATATTCCATTGCGTTTTGCAGCTGAAGGACGTGAAGGACTCAAGCCCGTGTTTTTGTTTGACCCAAGTCAGCGTTTTTTTTAAACAATATTTTTAAAGGCTTTATATATGTATAAAATATTTCGTTTTTAAAACAAACTAATTGATTCATGATTACTTTTTCCTCCAAAAAAACTTGTCAATTTCACATTTGAATTTTTTTTTACTGAACCATTAAAATGGCCACCATCTTGAAGCGGTATTTACAAACACATATAGACAGACAAATACAAAACGGTTGAGTTAACACAGGACTTTGCTATGCTCATTCAACAAGCGGTACTTTCGGAAAGATATGATTTTACATCACAATATTATTCTCGGAAAATTTTATTTTGGAACTTACAACCTAAACCCGTGGTTGTCAAACTGCGGCCCGCGGGCCGCATGCTGCCTGTGGCAGTTTTTTGTGCGGCCCGCACAAATATATGCCGTTTTCTTTTAATATTTATTTTTTTTCATGTACAATTTTTAAACATTAATTAATTGATTGACATTTGATTTTAAAACGCTCAGCTGGTTTTTGAACACATCCTGAGTCGATTTTTAACGTCATAGGTTATCAACGTGCAGTAGAAAACCCAGAGAAAATTAGAGGGCGTCGAGATGGCACAGTGAGGGCGTGGGCGGATAAAAAAAAATGATCTAAAAAAGACCAAAAAACATCACGCTAATCACGTAGGTACTAATAAAGCAAAGTAAGCTTTAATTTTTGTTATTGTATGTATTGTAATCATTTTTATCACGAGTGCGAAAAAAACATGTTCACACATTTCGGTAGTTCGGGAAGTTGAAGAAAATTGGACTGAAAGATTCCATTACAGATCTAAATAAAAAAAAAGTAATATTATCATCTTACGTGTATTATTATTAAGAATTATTGACAAAATATCATGAATACAAGAAGCAAGGAGGTAGCACCCGGTACTTAAAAACAAGAATTGCTTTTTTAACTTGCAAATTTAAATTGGACAACCTCAACCCCCCCCCCCCCCCACCCCCGAATTCATAAGCATGCGGCCCGCGGTGATACCTCACATTGTCCTATGTGGCCCTTGACAAGAAAAGTGTGACCGCTGACCTAAACCTTATAGTTTCCTGGTAAAGTGATATTTAAATAATGAATGAGAAATAAAATTAAGAGGTTGTGACAGTATGTAAAAGAAAACTCAATCATATTTCTATTATTATTTTTTATTATTACATGTTTACATAAATATTTGTTTTTGTTGCAAAAGAAGGTTGATAATTTTTTTTCCGATATTGACGCCTATGCGAAATTTTATTGAAAATCTACTGACATTTTATCTTTTTATTTTAAGAGCGGAGACGGTGTACATATAGTTCCCGTGAGCTCTTAGGCCATAGGCCCGTTGTGCTATCTCCTATTTTACCTCATTCCTTTAACAGTAACCCAGTCCCTTTTATAAAGTACACCAGGGTTGTCGTTGGAAATGAAGCTACATCTTTTGGTTCCACAATGTGTCTTCCCAGGTCTCATCTCTCCTCTCCACTCCCCATTGGTTCCGTGAAGGTCCCATGAGGTAAAAGGGTCTCATCTCTCCTCTCCACCCCTCCTTGGTTCCCTGAAGGTCCCACGAGGGAAGAGGGCCTCATCTCTCCTCCCCACTACTCCTTGGTTCCTTGAAGGCCCCATGAGGATTCATCTCTCCTCTCCACTCCTTATTTTCTCTGAAGGCTCCATGAGGGAGAGTCCACATGCTTTTGGTTCTCATGAGGTAAGGCTCGACAAGGGAAGAGTCCACTCCACCTTGATTCCTGAAGGCCCCACGAGGGAAGAGGACCCAATATCTCCTCTCCACTCCTACATGGTTCCCTGAAGGCCCCACGAGGGAAGAAGACCTCATCTCTCCACTTCACTCCTCCTTGGTTCCCCGAAGGCCCCACGATGGAAGAGTTCACTCCCCCTTGGTTCCCTGAAGGCCCCACAAGGGAAGTGTTCACGGAGGTGGCTTCAGCTCTCCATGGTTTCTCCTCTTAGTTCCTCCCGCAGGCCCCACGAAGGAAGTCCACGGAGGTAGCCTCAGCACTCCTAGGTTCCCCAAAGGCCCCTAGTTTTCAAATGGTTCAACTTTCGTCCCACAAGTGTCTAGGGAAATAGAAGGACCACTCCAGCAGAGCCCCGAGTGCTGAAGTAAGGTCTAAATACTCCGAGATGCGACCCTGGTTCTCGGAGGCACCGTTTATGACACTGTTCCCCAGGACATTCAGCCTGAGCACGGTAGCTCACACTTTGGCTTGGGATGGCTATTGCAGGTTGTGTTTCCACTCCCTGAGCGATGGGTTCGCCACACTCCCTACGCTAAATACAAACGCCTTTATAAACTTTTTAATCTCGGTGGTATTTTTAATTTCATTTCATTGGAAGGGCATTATATCGACACTGGAAAGGAAAAATGGCTAAAGCACCATGCAGCCGAAAAGTTAGAGGGACTGAAGCGCCGTACAGCCGTATGGCCCTTGAGTGATGGAATATGGAATGGGCCAGTCCCTTTTTTATTATTTTATATTTTGCAAAGACATTAGTTACATGGCATATAAATTTAATAGTATTTTTAAGGAAATTGACAGGTAGTGCCATTAAAATTTGTTTCACTTTATTCCACTTCGATTTCAGTAATAGTAATTTGCATATTTATAATGATAATGGAAGATTTTACTTTTTTGGGAAAGCCTTTTGAAATTTTCACCACTTTTTTATTTCTCCGGAAATTAAATAAAGACTATTTTCAATAATGTTTTTTAATTATACAATTAATTAGCTTTAAATAATTAATCAGCCACAAAAATAAATATATTTTTAATTTACAAATAACATTTTTTAGGTTTTGTCAACATATCACAATAATCTTAAATAAAAAAATAAAGACAACCTTTCTACATTCTACCGTCAGTGAAGCAGCTGATAACTGTCTTGTCTGTAACTTTCTACCCTATTAATTCCTATCACACTATTCACTAAATTGTCATCAAGCTGCAGAGATTCCTTGAAAACCCTTTCCCTTATAAACCAAATTTAGGCAATCTGCGGAACTGCTAACAACAGAACTTCTGTGGCCTGTAAAGTACTACTGTCAATACTTCTATCATCATTTATACTAATTTGCATACCTTTCATGCTAGTTTTCTTTCATGATTAATTAAATTAAATGTTAATCTTTGGAGACATTCAACTCTTGTAATGAATATATAGTGACTGTTCAAAGAATACGGAACCAAACTAACATTTAAGAACTTTTTTTGACAAAAGTAAATATAATAGGAACCATCTTCATTCATACACTAGTAAAAGGCACCAAATTTAGTTTACATAATGGCATTATTATTAGCCATACCATATTCCTGTCATTTAATTACATTCTTAAACAATGCAGATATATTATTCAATAATTGTAATGGACGATTCCTTTTCGATTTAAGATGATTTCTTTTATGTTTACCGGTCACTAATTTCCACGTTCTTTGAAATCTAATATCACTCTTTGGATGGACTGGATTACATTTTCAGACATTCATCATCGTTGTCACCAGTCACCACTAAACACTACCCACTGGCCTAATATTATATGTATTTTAGACAAGCCATTGTAAAAAGAACACAACTTATTGAGTTTGCAAACCTTTAGAGAAACATGTTACATTTCCAACCATGAATGCATCGCAACAGATGAACGCATGGGCAAGGCGTCAGGGAAAGGGTTACGGGGATGCATCGGGTTAAGCTATGTATGTCTGGAACGTTGAATAGTTTCCTTTTCTTTGTCGGAGAATCCCAGGATGCTTTCGATGGCGTTGAGATGTCCCTGATGGTTTTCTCTATCTGTCAGGAAATAGTAGATGGCGGATTTCAGGAACTGGAGCGTCACTTCCGGGTCCACACTTCTTCTTGATCCTGCTTGCGCTTCTACAATGCGTTTGTACATTGCCTGAAATGTGGAGCATTCATTTAGTCTACATCGTATATTATTATTCAATACTAAAATAGCCAATTATTAATCTGTACATCATGCCACATGCTTTGTATTAAAATGGAGTTATGAAACTGTTTTCGCCACTTCTTCAGCACCATAATGATTATTATTTATTTACACACAATCATTTGTCGTCTATATAGATCTAATGTTTTCAGTATTCCTATCACCAATTTATTGTTAATACAAAATTTAATAATTTCCTTTGCCTGTATTATTTCAATAAAGCGTTGTTAGTAAGAAGCAAAGAACTGAAATAAAATTTCACAAATATTTGCTAACAAGATTCTAATGAAATAAAATTATGAAGCTAAAATATTACAGAATGTACGTACTCATATATAATATGAAAACAGGTAATGTTACAAAGAAAATTAAATGCCTACCATGGAGCATTACTCCACCACTTCTAAAAAAAGAAATCATATTATTACTCACTTATATAAATTGCAATGCTACACTTCTTGATATCATTAAAATAGGTTCTACACATTTACAACAAACAATATCTTGATGTAGAGAACAATAAATTCATATACCTACAGTTCTACAGACATAAAATACAAATAATAATAAGAGTGCAGTTTTGTTGCCAATTATTTTCAGAAATCTGAATTATTGCTCCCTGGACTAATGCAACGATGGTTGATGCCTGATGGCAACTACATTCCATATGCAATCATTCCACTTGCAGGCATAATTCTCAATTTGATATTCAACTTTAGGTAGGTACATTACCAACTAACTCTTGCAATGGTGGTTGTCTCTTACGTGTGCTGTAATGCTTTTATAATTAAATATGTGCATGCCATTCATCTAAAATTAAAATACTTTTATAAAACTATCATCATCTGCTTTTTTTTAAATCTAGATATATGTACTAGCAAAATCAATGTCACCTTTGAAAACCAATGTAATTTGTGATTTGTCAAAAGAGGCTGTTTCCCTGCTGTGTCAAAGAACTAAACAAATTAACGAACAAAAAATAATCTATCAGTGATGTGCGAAGTTCTACCATGCGCTAGTGCTAGTAAATTGTTTAATGACTTAAAATAATATTACATAATAATTGAAGTTATGATTCCAGCGCCCATTATGCGTAAACATAGATATTTTCAGGATAATAATATACAAACATCACATCTCTTTACGTATCGTAGGGCCATACTTAATATATTTGTACAAATATTTTTCCAATTAACTAAATTAAATTATTAAACAAACCTAAGTTCATACAACTGAAAAGAAAATGGAAGTGTTTGTTTTTCTGACTTCCTTTCTGCAGGACATTAATGTGATGATTCAGGATAACAGACAAATAGACAGTGTCTATCATTTTCACGTTTAGCGAAAACAATGTGTCAGTTAGAAAGATTTTAGAAATAATGGTGTCAGTTTCAAAAGTTCCTCAGAATGAAACATTGTCTAGTGTAATATACTAAATTACATGAAACCACGCACTTTCCGATGAAGTAGGTTGCCAATTGTTGGGAAAAAGGGCACAAAAAAAAATATAGGTATGTATACATTTTATAATTTCGCGCTTCAATAATAACTAAGATGCAAACAACATATTTTTGTTTCGTTTTATGCTTTTTACATTAAATTTGCTTCTTAAAAAATAGAATTGATTCTAATTAGTTTCACTTCCACAGCTGTATTAAAACGTGCATGCATATAACAGTTCAATTTCATGGATATCTGGTACTTTATTATCCTATTATTAACACTAAAACCATAATAATTATAAAGTATACCTTACAATTATTACAGTTTTAGTGCTACATAATGACAGGATAATAAAGCTCTATCAGTGTATAAGTAGGGCAGTGCCCCCAAGGCATAAAATGGCAATACAATAATTATTATTAACATGGAAACTTTTCATATACACAGCGTTGCATTTGAACGCTTCATTCTTATTTTTTATATTCTATTGTTTTATACTGTGCCAATATGTGTCAATTGAATTGCATATGACATTCATGTTGCTGGGATTACCTAAATATAAAATTTATTTCTTATATTATTTCTATTTTATTGTTATTACATTGTTATTATGATGTTACAAAATTTTAATGTACTTCACTAATGTAATTTATTTAGACTTGTTTTATGGAATTATTAAAGAGGTGTGATGCTCCTGAAATACAATATTTGAGTATAATGGGTCACTGTTTGAATCAGCGCTCCAACGGCTAGTGAAGAAAAGCATTATTAGGTTAGGTATTGCCATGTAAGTGTAACTAAGTATCTCCCGCAAGTACTGCTGAGCGACTTCCCACCTTTCGAGCGCCTAGAACCCAAAGCGAAACAGCCTCCTTTGCACTTAGAAGTATTTGTGATTTTGACGACATACGCTCCGGCGAGTAGGTTTGATCCTGCAAAATACTTGGGTTATGGCAAAGATACAATGGGTTATTCCATCTACATATTTCCCGCTACAGAAACTTCTATGGAATTATTATTCAACTAATGTTACATATATTATATAATTCTAACATATTATTATACAGACAATACATTCTCATGATGGTTGATTTAGGGGGTTCACTTCATATCCTTCTAAAGCTGATGTTTTTCAGCTTTGCAATGTCCTCGCAACTTATCATTTGTAGAACTAAGAAGGCCGTAAATCTTGCTGCAGCTTTTTAATGGACACTGCATAGTTGATTCGCAAAACAGGATGTGCCAAGCGTTTCGACACCCAACAATCAACTAACATTAGACTATTGGTCATGAAATCTCAAATGAATACAACATAATGGTAAGTACGGCAAAGTCACTATCATTTTATTCTAATGTAATATATGGTTATCCGAATGCTCAGTCTAGGCTCTATGTGCCGTGTGGAGGAAAAAAATCACGTGATATATTAAGTAGGTAGGTACCTAATATACAATAAAATGTTTTGTTTTCAATGTTTAAGGAATGGTGGGTAATTATTCTTATTTCACTGTAGTCATGTAAAAAATGTAGGTAGATTAGTTTAATCTTAGTATGAAATAATAATATTATTTTAATTTTTAAATTAAGTCCATGCACAGTTAAATGTTTAATTTTTTTTATGTGATTATATCAACTGATATTATTTCATGTATTGTGTTGTTGAGCGTGTTTTGAATTATGAATTCATGTAATAATAATGTATTGCTTTGAAAAAATATATTTACCCTCAAATTGTCCAATTCTCGTTGCGTGATCTGAAGTTCTTGTAACAATTCAGGGACTGATACTCGGTTCTGTGGAGTGTGGGTGAGCTCCATTACCTAAAATAACATTATTTTTGGCATAACAAATTGTAATCCAAAGCGATTTTGTATAAAACATATCTATTATAAAGCCGCATTCATCCTTATTACACGTCCATACAGCGTACATTGCATTGCGTGTTCATATTGTTGTCTAAACGATGAATTTGCTTTGCATTGCACATGTCTGAGGGATGGCGGGGAGAAAACAAATCAATGAACTTGTTAAAAAGTGATGACACAGCAATTACTGCGTGGCAGGCCGGATCAGGAGAGACTGGTTGAGGGAGGCCTTCTGACCTCTCCAGACGGACTCTTTCGACCTATCACTGACCTCTCGACCTTGCACCGCAGTGGGAGAGATGGATTCATAAGTCTGTCATTCCTGGACTTATTGAACACTAGATTCCCACCCACCCCTCACACCTTGTTTCTTCTTAGAACTTCTCCTCTCCTTCCTTTCCATAAAAAGAGACTCCACACAGCATCCCCAAAGATGACTTAAGCCCTGAGGGATTTTTTTCATCAAGGCCGTCAATGTGGAGCTAATGTTAAAAAAGATTTACATATTATTAAAGGTGTGATTCTGTTTGTAACTTCGGTTCAATGAACTCTAGAACTGTAATTTGCTTTGAATTTTAGTGTCATTTTGAAAATTGTATCTGACTAATTTTAATAATTCTTTATGTGAAATGTGCATTTCTTTTGTTTAAAATTTACTAAAGGTGTTCATTCGAAAGGTAAATTTCCGATCGCCTCTAAAATTAAAAATGTTTGTTTTTGAAAGGCTGGATCCTGATATTTTTATAAATACTTTCAGCTTCACAAATCCTACAATTATAATAATATACCGTGATTTTTCACCGGTCTGCGATAGTACAGTAAAATTTCAGTTGATGATACTACCATTGCATCGATCACATGTTTGATATTGACGTGTACTGGTTTCGGATACAATACATTAATAACCATGTCGTCTTCAGGGCAGAACAACAAACAACTAAACAGCCAAAAATGATTATTTACTTGGCGAAAGAAACTCCAGGGACTGGACTTGCAATGGAGATGCGATGAGAGGGACGTCTGGATTAGTCTGGAAGCGCCTTGTCAATTCAAGTTCCACCTATTGGGAGAGAAGATGTTTGTACGTGGAATGAGCAGCAGCGACTGACCTGATTAGCGTGTTCAAACTGCGCGGCCTGCTGCCCCTTGGTGTACATGTGCAGGTACATCTTGTGGTGCTTGTCTTCCTGCTCTGCCAGCTGCTTGCTCACTTCCTCCAGCCTCTTCTCCAGCTCCCTGATGCGCTCCTTGGCCTGCTCGTAGTCTGGCATGATCTCGCTGTAGCGGGCATTCACATCTGCCAACTTCTGCAAGATGGCTTCCACTCTGTCGTTATGCATAGTTTTCATTTCCTGCGTCTCATCCGAATTCCTCCGTGTGATATCTTCAATTTTCTTTTCATAA
Organism: Limnephilus marmoratus; assembly: GCA_917880885.1. Classification (NCBI taxonomy): domain Eukaryota; kingdom Metazoa; phylum Arthropoda; class Insecta; order Trichoptera; family Limnephilidae; genus Limnephilus; species Limnephilus marmoratus. The sequence goes on from OU862908.1 coordinate 68,444,640, forward strand.
ATGTGAATCAGTTTTCTTCGTTCGTCTTCTCTGTCTAGATTATCGGTACTGCACGCCTTATCTTGAATGTTTTGTCCCATCGAATCTTTGGAGTGTATGGACGAGTTAGACAAATCTTCAAAATGACCAGAATCGGTGAGGGAGCTGTGCAAATCACCGAGATTATAACTACAAGAAGGCATTTGATTATTCTTAAAATTGTCATTTTTATACATGCTGGATTTCAAGGGGCCATCGTCCGTCAGATCGGCGACATTGGGAGAGTCGGGAGTTTGGACATCGTCGCACGTGATTTCTTTGACGGTGACGGCGGTGTCGCTGGAGGTGGATTTTTCATCTGGTGACACGAGGGAAGCTTTGTAAAGTCGCAGCTCGACGACTTCCTTCGTAAGTCTAAAAATATCGCTGTCTTTCTTTTCCAAGTCCAATTTAGCCTGGTTTAGCAAAGCTTTCAGCCTTCTGATTTGCCGCTGAGCTCTCTGTGTCGGGGTGAGATATTCCTCGCCAGTTTGTCCGGCGTGCGCCGAACAGTGCACCACGTACTTCATCTTCCTGCCGCTGAAGGTGGTCCCGTTGCGAGCTACGTAGGCGTGGTCGCAAGAGGCCGTGGTGGCCACGCTGCTGTAGCTGTGCAAGGAGTCCAGGTCATCGTCTACGTCCACCTCCTCGGGTGAGCCGGGGGGAGTGGGCGGGGCCACCCCGTGTCGGGGCGGCACGGAGCAGAGGCAGGTCCTGGCGGTGGAGCTCAGAGGAGACTTGCTCGGAGTTTTGGCTGCTCTATACTTCTGATTGGATTGTGCAAGGCTCAGCGACTGAAAAATAAACATTATCATTATGAAGCATACCTATATGATCTTGCTTAACCAAGATAACAGTTGACATCACAGATCAGTTAAAATTTAATTATTTCATGGGAAATAATCCATGAAATTTTACACTGTGGGAAAATGTTAATACGTGGGAACTAAAGTCCAAATGAAAACATAAGCGTCAATTATGGGTAACATAAATTATATTATGGTATTCAAAATGGGTAAATTCTATTTTTATTATTATGGGTTCTCTTTTGCAAAAATAAATATTAAAAATTAAACCCACAATTAATAAAAATAATAATGTTCTCCTTCGTTTTAAATTAATTAAGCAGTTCAACTCCTTTTTCTATTTTAATGCTGCTTTATTCAAACAATTTGCCATCATTCAAAACAATCTCAAAAATATGTTTCTTTTAGACTGCACTAACACACAATCCTAAATACTCCCCACGGTCCGGAACCAGTGGGACTATGGCATCCTGAAGGAACCTGAGTGAAAAATGCTATGCTTAAAATCATATAAGGGAAAATATTTTTGTGGATGGCCTGGCCAACAAAAGCTGATTCTGAATACATATGCAAGTTTTATTATATAATACAGATTTCATTATATATCATTAAAGATAAAATTTATAAATTGTCATTTAAAAACGATTAAAACCTTAAGAGATTTAAATGCCCTGTGATTGATCGGCGGGTTCCGACAGAACTTCTTCTCGGGTCGGCCGGCCGCTTGGCCGCTTGGCGCTTGCAATGAATACAATCATCAATGGTTGGGCTGCGTGGACTCTCACGCGTGTTACCACTGCAGTATACACATTATTTAAAAATCATGTTTTTTGAAAATCTTGCTAAATACTTAAAATTAGGATTTGTTGATTTCACATCGACACCCGAGTTGGATTGACCTTAATATTACATATGACGTCACACTTACCCTATCAGATTTCGATCTTTTGGCGGGCTTTGAAAAATGCAAACTTTAAAAATTATTTGGCAATTATCGGTTCGGACTGGCCACGCTTATTACGAATATTTTTTAGAAAAAAACTTTAGATTCGCCTTAATTACTATAAAAGGAAACTTTTTGGCGTTGGGGCGGCGGAAAATAATGCATTTTAATTTTCAATTGCATAAAACCAAAATTCACTTCGCGATTACGTCCAAAAGGGATCGAAATGAAAATCTAGTCTCTTTCAACGGAAGCAATCTTCCGAACAGGCCCTCCATTGATATGCTTGGTGTAACCCTAAGTGACCAGCTCAGGTATGGGGGCTCCATTGAAGCCAGAGTAAAGCTAGCCTCCCAAAAACTGGGCGTACTGTACAGGGCCCGCAGATACTTTAATAGTACACAACTGCTAACCTTGTACAAATCACAAGTACGCCCCACGGTTGAATTTGGCAGCCATCTCTGGTCTGGAGCTCCAAAATACCTGAAAAATACCCTCGACTCTGTGCAGAAACGGGCGGTCCGTTTGATAGATTCTCCCATCTTAACAGACGGATTGCAATCTTTAGAGCACAGGCGTCGGGTGGGAATGCTATCCTTGTTCTACCGGTATTACAATGGAAGATGCTCCGAGGAACTAGCATCATTGATCCCTTCGGCACCGGTGCATAGTCGGGAAACACGCCAAACGCGTGCCCAACATTTGTACACGGTTGACATTTGTCACATGAGAACGGGTCGTTTCTTCGACTCGTTCTTGTGTTCAACAGCTCGGCTGTGGAATGATTTGCCGGCCTCTGTGTTTCCTCCTTCCTACAACATGGGTCTCTTCAAGACCAATGTTCATTCCTTCCTCTCCTCAAAAAGACCCTCCACACAGCATCCCAGATGACATAGGCCCTGAGGGAAATTATTTTCCTCAGGGCCTCCTGTGTGGAGTTAATGTAAAAAAAAAAAAAAAAAAGAACCGACGCAGCGAAAATCCGCGGCCGTAGCTGTCACTGTTATGGACTGTAGCCGACTTCGTGGGATACCTACATGAAATACCGCGAATCACAAACCATGTTACACAAACCTAGCGTAGCCGCTAAACCACTTGAAAACTGGGATGTTTTTCTTGCGTTGACGCGAGTAGGCGTTATAAAGGGGCACATTCTTTTGTATCACAAACCATGTTACACAAACAAGCCCGCTAGACAAATTTCATAATTACACGCCTATCCCACGAAGTCGGCTACAGTCGTATTAGCTCTTGTTAATTTATCAACGATACCAACATAACAGTGACAGATACGGCCGCGGATTTTCGCTGGGTCGGTTCGCGAAGTGAATTTTGGTTTTATGCAATTGAAAATTAAAATGCATTATTTTCCGCCGCCCCAAAGCCAAAAAGTTTCCTTTTATAGTAATTAAGGCGAATCTAAAGTTTTTTTCTAAAAATTATTCGTAATAAGCGTGGCCAGTCCGAACCGATATTTACCAATTATTTTTACTATGAAATCAAAATTTGCATAAAAAAATACTGGTATGTTAGAAGGTGAACTTTGATAATTTTTTCAGTGGTATTCCTTATTGGGAAATGCAGAATGCAGAATGCAGAATGCAGAATGCAGAATGTAGAATGCAGAATGCAGGGCGATGCTGTGAGTAAATAAGCAATGTTCATTTGTATGATTGAACCTCCCAATTAATCTGTTTCTTTATTGTATTGGTAACATACCTATGCAAAAAACGTCATAGATATTTTTACCTGACATCATATTATTTATTAGTGGCAAACATTAGAGTACTTTTATTCTTTTGAATATGTATAGTTAGATAGGTTAGGGAACGTAACTTGACCAACTTTTTGCAATTTTTAACCCCCTCCCCCCCGGAGACCAAAAACCTAAGCAACCCGCCGCTCATTTGTACCGAGCGTGACATTTTGAAGACCCCCCCTAAACGTGTCACGTAGTATGGGTACATTCCCTTACATAATATAGTCGTTAATAAAATACAATGGATTTAATTAATGCTATAATTCTGAATAAATGTATATTTTATATTTATTTGTACGTAGATAGGTACTAGGTACTAACCATGTTTATTTATTTATAACATTACATTTGATACATTTGTATGGCAAAAATAACATAATAATAACATTGAAAAATAACTATAAAATGTGTACAAGTGTTATTATGTCTTGTGGGTCGATATTAGTTCCTAGCTAGGCAGATTGCCCGTTCTAAGAAACCAAATGCTGGTCAGAATGCAAAAAAAAAAAATTTTTTTAAGAAAATGTTCATTTTATATTATGAGAACACTTTCAAACTAGTGCCGGATTTACGGATACGATAAACAGAAAAATCTGCAGTTAATAATTTCAAGTCTCCCAATGTTTACAATCCTGTGCAAGTGAAATCGGTTGGAAACGGGCGTAGGTAGTGGTGTCACTTGACATTACATTTTAAAACATGTTCAGAGGATGACAGGGTTGAAAAGGGTTAACAATGAAAACCCGACCACCATGCTAAGAGATTCGCATCACTGAACAATTTACGCATAGAAAGCGATAAATAATAAGGAAAATTATCTCTCAAGACAGAAGGTAGGAAATACGCGAATAATTTGACTAGACTAGCGCAACTGTAGCGAATTAATTAGGAATTAAAATATCTATTTTCTAACGTTTTCCCGTGGCTAATTGTATTCACGCTTTGTGGCTATTGTCTGTTTGTACCAAGTACCGAGGCAGGAAGGTAGGTACTAGGTATAGGCAGGTACCTTTACTCAAATGGTTAAAAGTGATAAAACACCGGTTGATTGATTTGTTCAATTTGATGGTCGATGAAAATAAAATAAATTAACAAATGCGTTGGGCTAGACACGTAGACTCATTCATTTTTTTATCGATGTTTCCAATATTTTCTTACTGGAATCATTAGTAGATTCATTTTTTTATCGATGTTTCCAATATTTTCTTACTGGAATCATTAGTAGGTGTAGGTACTGCAAAAATATTATAACCCCTGCTCTTGCACCCAAAGTTATTTATGAATTCAGATGCACTCGTAATGGACTGTACCTAAATACTAAAAACGAAACGAGATGAAATGCTTTTCGTCACGGGCGTAGCCAGGGGGGGGGGGTTTGGGGGTTCAACCCCCCCCCCCGAAAAGTTAAGATATCAACATCAATAATATTAAAATAAGGAGAGGCGAGCAGCATAACTTATTTTATTACTAATTATTACACTAATAATGTATTTTGGATTCGACCTCTCTACCATCCGCCGCTGGCCGTCGTCGATTAGCCGATCGCATTCGGTAACCTTCGTATATTTTAGTGCCGTATCGGTACGGTATTGTTATGTATCCCCACACCAGTGATGGTATGTCTTGGGAAATTTGACTAGATCTAGGGGAGAAAAATATTTTTTAGGGAAAAGGAAAATCAGCACTAAATCTAGGGAAATTTCGAGCTGGTAAATTTTTTATTACTTATGACAGTATTAGGTAGGTACTGGTATTATATAACCATATGTTTTTTGAAATTCCCATGAATCTTAAATATTGTTGATGTACTTACAAGCAATTTTGTCAAGCAATGATATTTTTAATACTGACAACTCAAAATGATATTATGTATGTAAAAAGATAAATAGGGACCTCTGAAAGAAAAAATAATTTAACTTGCAAATTCCGTTTTTTCGGTGATTGCGGTTGATTTTTATTTTGCAAAGTGATTTTTGTTTGGAATTGCGTTACTAATCAGTGGTAAGAAATAAAGTAACACAAATTGGTATAGTTAGTTAATGCCCAAGAAATACAAAGTCCGTCAATACACCCCCTCCCCCCCGACACGATCATGCACTTTCAGTAGTTTTTTTTCTTGAACCCCCCCCCCCCCCGATACTAAAACCTGGCTACGCCCGTGGTCTTCGTTATTTGTTTTTGGAGTGTTATGCCGTGTTGCGCTACCTCCCTCTTTAGCCAACGATATCCGAAACATTGGCTAAAGATGGAGGTAGCGCAACACGGCATAACACCGCAAAAACAAATAACGAAAATACTTTTGGCCGTGAAAATCTAAAAACGGAGATGAAATGGTTTTTGCTGGAATTGGGTGATAACATATGTGTAGGAAAACAAGGTGTGCAAGGAACAGGAATAAACAATCACTTACCACTATATCTCTACGAAGGAGCACATGACACAACCATAATATAGTTATATGCTTCCACCGCGATACCTCGAGTTATTTATCGCCACAATAAAACGAATACAAGTACAAAAAGATATTATGTACGATGGTCAAATTCCTTCTTTTTACTTAAAAACGAGGTTATGTACACGAAAAACACCAACAACTTGTTTCTAAGTTAGTCCCAAATCTTCTTTTGTTTTCAAAACAATTTTTTTAAAAATTTATTTTTTTATTTAGTAACTATACATTTATTATTTTTTACATTTTTATATGAAACATATATAAAATAGAAAATATCTTCATAGTCCTCCTCACCAGGAGATCCTGTGCTGAGGGGGACTATGCTTTGGATAAGTTTTCAGGGACTTATATGGTTTTTAACTTCATTGTTTGGATAAGGTTCTCCAGAAACTTTATGACGTTGTTTTAAGTATACAAGTAAGTTCATTTTCCGATAGTTCCTTCAGCCAACATTTGATGTCCTTAATGTAGCTATTTTTTGTTTTAATTTGTTTGGTACTAAGTGGGAGTTTGTTATATAACTTTACTGCTAAAAATTCTGAATAACTTTAATGCATTCGAATTTTCACTATTTTTCTCGATTTGTTCCAAATTTCAAATACTCTTCCAGCAAGGTATGGTTAAGGAGAGGTAGGAACTGAATAAATGACATCCCGGTAGGAACAGTGGCGTAGAAAGGGGGGCGGGGGGGGGGGGGGGGGACCGCCCCGGGTGCCACCTGTGGAGGGGGGGGGGGGTCACTCGAACGTGGAGAAAAGCTTTCGAAAGTGCAAGATTGCCGTAAAAAATATTTTTCACGTGAACACTGACTGTTATTTAGCTCTATGGCTCGGTTGGTCGGGGATTCCCGAAAAAATGTGTTTTATTTTATTTATTATTGCTAGGTCGGGGATTTCCCTGAAATATTCCTTGTGTCATTCTAATTTCGTTCATATATTGTGATTGACGTAAACTCGTGTAGTGAATTGTTATCTATTGATTGACGTGAATTAGTGAAAAAGTCGTTATTCCGTTAGCGGATTTATTAGTGCTGAAAGACCACTTTAAAAAACAGTGGATTTGATAGTTCACTTTTCTAATAGACGCAAAACTTGAATCAAGGGCGGATCCGGGGGGGGGGGGGGGGGGTCATAGGGGTCATGACCCCCCTGGGCAGGGTCCAGGACCCAGGTGGATCACTAATTAAAATTGTTAAACATAATTTTTTTATATATTTTTTGTATCCATTATTATCAAAATTACATACCTACTTTTTACTTGTATCTATTATTATCAAAATTAAATCATAACTTCTTGTGACTTGACCACGACTATGTGACCCCCCCTGGCGCTATGTGACCCCCTCCCCTGGCGCCAAAGCTGGATCCGCCCTTGACTTGAATACAATTACACCAGAATCCATAAATATTTTAAAGCCATAATATTTTTCACTGGAGTTCCTTATTGAAATTTTATCGTTACACCCTGAACACAAAACTGGTTTTAACTTAAGAATGTGTTGTTAAAATTAAATTTTCACGCCAGCAAATGATTTTCTTCAAAATTTTACAGCATATTAAAATTGAAGACTCCACCCGGAACTCGTAGCTCTATTTGTAGCTCTATGGCTCGGTCGGTCGGGATTCCCCAAAAATTCTGTTGTTTTATTTTCGTTCCTAGCCTTTACTATTGCTTTGTTTGGGATTCCCCTGAAATATTCCTCGCTTATCACCTGTGTCATTCTAATTTCTTTCGTACATTGTGATTGACGGGAACTCGTGAAGGGAATTATTACCTATTGATGGTTGAAAAAGTTGTTATTCGGTTAGTGTTTTTAAAAGTGTTTTAATTTTGAGGATTACGAAATTTTTGTTTACACATCTGACTAGCTAGTAATGTTTTTATATTTCAGGAAGTCGAAATTTGCGTTTTGAATTTCTCAAAGTAAACTTGAATGGGGGGGTGACACCACGTTTTCCGTCCCGGGTTCCACCCATGTTAGCCACCTACGCCACTGAGTAGGAACTAAGCGTATTTTCAGTAAATACCTTTAGGTAGTAAAATGGGCTATTAGCTAAGCTTACAATAACTCGTACTTTACAACAATTTGATAATGTTGGCCTAACTGGGTGGCTTACTTAATATATAAAGGCGGTAACGAAAATTATTCAGTAAATTGTGAGCAGTTCACGTGCGGTAGAACTGAAACCTTCAGAAAACTAAAGTAGGCAGGAGCGGGGAGGCTACGAAACACCGCAAAAAGAGGAGACCGATTAGTCTATCTCATTCTCTCGCAGGCTAAATCCTATAGATTTATGTGTTTGTCTTTTTTTAGTGTCGCTTTTTCGTTTCATCGAGTTTCAATTCATAACGGTGCTAAAGAAGTTAACACCTCAATAAAAAATCGGCATACATTATGATGAGGTAGATTGTGTATAATATGTGTGTTTTATAATGATATTGCGCGTTACGTGCAAATATTTTATTATTTTATGGTATAAATTTGATGAATTATTGTCTTTTTTATTTTAGTCTATATCAGTTTACTCTATGTTTTTTAAACTATTTCTTTTCGTTTTCTGTGCGATTTACAAATTACCGAAAGCTGATGGATTTTTTGCTACTCCCCAAACAATGATTCCACATTCTATTGTTGATTGACAAAATGCAAATTAACTTTGGGTTTCTAAAGCATAAAAGCCTGTTCTTCGTGATCTATTTATTCTAGGTAAGAATTCTATTTCCCACGACAGTTGCCCTCCACCCACCAGGCATCCGACAGTTTTCTCCCCGGCATACCTTGCATGTATACAATATGCACTATGCAGTCGATTTTGGGTAAATACGGTATACCTACTTACACAGAGCATAACTAAGTAACCTCGAAGGGGTGTGCAAAGAGGATGTACCGCCGAATAACGAAAGCATAAAATATATTTTTATTCAAATGCATCAAGGATTAAACTACTTGTCTATATGTTGTATATAACGGTATACCTATTAGTACAAGAAATCGACACTGTAAAAAAATTGTTTGTTTTCAAAACCAACTTAATATTAAAAGTGTTTTAAATTGGTAAATAATGCACAAAACACTATAATATGATAATAATTATAATTTCGGGGGGCCAACTCTCGGGGGATCAACAATATCACCAAATCAAATTACGTTAACACGCATAAAACCAAACGATGCTTTCCAAAATTTTAGAAGTGGGCACCTTGTGGTCACGTAGTTACATTTTAGTAGGTACACAATGTCATCTGGGATGGGGACTATATTATACTTTACTGTAATTAGATATAGCTATTCTCTATCCCAACTCCCAAGGATGTGCTTTAATTATGGCAAATAAGAAAATACATTAACTACGTTACTCTTTTCGCGTGTACATAATACATAAAAATACATTCATTTGTAGCCAAAAAATTAACCGCGCCATGCACGGTAATAATTCATAATAAATTATAGTCAATAACAAAGGCAGGTCATAAGGGTAGGTACTAGGTAACATATCCATCCATGTCTGTGTGTAGATACCTACTTGAGTAAACATATAATAATATTAATGTACATATACACAGGTGTGTGTGGGCGTAACGTGTGACGTCTAACCGGAGGCTTGCCTTGACATTTTTCGATTTTCCCGGGAAAACAATTTGAGGTTTGTAGGTACCCTTTTATAATGGCTTGTTGTTTTGTGAACCAAAAATGGTTAATTGATTAATCTCAAACTTAGAAAGGTATTCTTCTTTAAAAAAAAGTTTAATATGAACCTACTGCAGGCATGGAGAACTGTAACAGCCGGAAAATGTCCGGGAAAGCCAATGGTATGTCAATACATAAATACGAAGAGTGATATACATAGTGGACACGAACAGTTCGTAAGAAAACATCGATTGAAAGTGACACTTACGAGGCTCCGTTGTCGGGCGTTCATCTGAGCGGGGGGCCCCCTCGGGGGGCTGGCGTCGGACTCGCGGGCCTCCGTGATGGCGGGGAAGGGCGGGAAGCCGCCGGGGCCCACGGGGGACGCCTCCAGACTGCGCCCCGCCAGCGCGCGGTGCGAGCGCTCCCCGCGCAGGCGCAGCGAGGCGGAGCGCCGGAAGGGCCCGATGGGGATTCGGGAGCACTCGGCTTCTTCGGGGGTGCGCGCCCCCCGTGCCCCTTGCGCACCCTGCGCACCCTGTGACCCCTTTCCGGGGGGGGCGAACATCTCTCTGCGCGGTGTCAGGGGCTTACTGCGGAAAAGATACAAAACGGGGTTAATTATCGCTATTTCCGTCTTTCCCACTAACAGAATTGTACGACAAAATTCTCAAGTACTGCGGATAAAGTTTCATTCACAGATGTTTAAACTTACGCGATAGTATTATAATTCTGTTTGCAATTTCCATGCTTACAGTAAATCATATTCACATTTGCAAAATATCAATGCGTATTTAAAAAAAAAAGGAATTAATTAGGTCTTATCAATCACACACTGATTAAAGAAGGAAACACTTTTATCGTCCAAATATCACGCGTTTTTGCGGTTTCCTGGCAAACAAAAAGTCAAAATATAAAACGAAACCGTGAAAATATGATGCAACGTTATCTTGGATTAAATATATTTGTTAAAAGTTATAACCACAGCACACAAGTTCTCGGTGTGAACGGAACAATTATTAGTTTTGTACTGACGGAAAACGGAACAGTAAAATCTGCTGGCTAGTGGCTTCAGGTCAGAGAGTTTTAATTTGATCGAACAAACAGTTTTGTTGACTCAGCATTTTTTTAACTGAATAAATAATATTCTCAACGATACGCAGTTTGTTGAATCTGATACATCTGCTAATCCTAAGCAAAAATATCGTTTTTGAAATTTTCTGAAACAAATTTTCTTTTTAAATTTCACGGTCAGGTAGAGCGTGAAATGTTAATATGAGTAAGTTTTTCATAATCGTAATATTAACCGAATAACTCACTTTATGTGAACTTGTATACCTTTTATCATAACATTAACTTCGGTTCAGTGGGTCAGACAGCAGTAGGTACCGTTTTTAAGTCAGAATAGTGGGTACCCATTAAAAAGGCCAGAATCGATGAATTTAATTCAATGATTACTATGTAAAATGTAAATGTGCTAGTCATTGGATTTTATTTTTTGTAAATTTCTTCTGCAAGAAAAGTGAAGGCATATGTTCTATCCAGTGGCGTAGTGAGGGGGGGGGGGACGGACCGCCCCGGGTGCCACTCGACCAAGATATTACATTCACGCCCTGTGGAAAGCCCCGGATTTTGTGTCGGTCGGTCTTTTATAGGTCGAATAGCCTATATTCTGAAATTCTCTAGCCCACCCCCCCCCGGGATGGACCAATTTTATGAAGACACTATGTCCCGGGGGGGGGGGGGGTGACATTCGCCCCGGGTGCCACCCATGCTAGCTACGCACTGGTTCTATCAGGAATTGGTTGACATGACGTAATATAGACAGGAAAAGGGTAAATAAACCATTGGGTTTGTGATTAGTAGGAGTTGGAGATTGAAGAAGTATGTGCTAATTATTTAAGAGGAACGGCTGCGCGGCCTTTTTCATATAAAACTTAATTTTGAATTTGAGGCCAAAATACTTAACCAAACTGAATAAATCTTTTTTACAAAAGGTATAGCGTATATCTAGTACGGATGTGTGTTACTTTATTTATTTATATTTTAAATTACAAATTATAGGTCATTAAGTAATTAATTTATCACGATTTAAGAGGCAATTTTTAAAAATTTTCATAGGTTAATGGTAATTGATGAAAAAAATAATTTACCCAATCTTCCTTTTAAATCTTATAATATATAAAACAAAGTCGGGTTAGTTACACTATTTATAACTCGAGAACGGCTGAACCGATTTTGATGATCTTTGATTTGTTGGATTTGTCTCCGCCCCGGATAGGATAATAACTATTAAAACATCGCAAAAATTCACGAAAAAGAAAGTTATGACGATAATTCATTTCCTCATACATTTAATATGGAACGAATTTTCATCTTTTGAAAGAGCTGAAGGAATATTGTGGTAGGTAGGTATAATATTGAAGTTTGCTTCAATTCCAAAAATTCAAAAACGTCAAATGTCAATGTGCTGATTGTTTTTGTTTTGTTCTTAAACATATAATGTTGCCTCTCTTTCTTACACGCTTAATGTCAATAGCCGAAAATAAGACAAACGGTGAACGTATGTCTCCACCCATCCAAAGGAAAGATACAATCATTAAAATAAAAAACCCTCACACGTATAAAGAAAATGAAAAGCAAAGTTTTATTTTATATCAGTTCCACAACACATGAGGCCCCGAAGAAAATTATTTTCCTCAGGGCCTGTGTCATCTTAGGGGATGTTGTGTGGAGGTCTTTTTAAGGAAGGGAAGGATAGGAAGTTCTGGGAAGGAAAAAGGTATGAGGGGAGGGTAGGAATCTGGGGTCAGTGTGTCCGGTAGTGACGGACGTATGAATCCATCCCTCCAACTGCGGTGCAAGGCGTTGGGTCGAGAGAGTCCAGCTGCAAAGGTCAAAAGGCTCTCTCAACCAGTCTCTCTCGATTCGGTCCGCCACGCAGCAGGTGGGCAGGCGTATCCGCCGCCAAGACACGGACAAACGTCACCCCGTAGCGAACCACTTAAGGTGCGATTCCTAAGGGTGACCTATGGGTGACGTATGACAGAGGTGTTGGTTATCTAATAAATGGTTCCCGGTTCACAAATTATCGTAATTAAGTGAAAAAAAAAATCACAAAAAATATAAATCCATACACAATGCCATCTCTGATACTGAAAAAATCAAAACACGGACAGTTGTGCATTGATGATTGCTTCATTGTGTAATTTTTGACTTAATAAAAAAACTGAATTTAATTCAACAGTTATTGATTCTGAGGCGGTACGAAGTTCGTCGGGTCAGCTAGTATGTATAATAAAAAAACAAAACATCGTAAAAGGCGTTTTTTGGATTGATATTTAAAATTTATGTAACTACGACAAATTTGTGTTCTAATGTAAACCAGTCGTTTGTAAGTTGAATTTACGGACATCAAAAGATCGAAATGCTTTGTTAATAATTTTAATCTTTTTATACATTTCATCATACATGTGTAGTAAATAGTAAGATTTTTTAAAATAATTATCACATAATAATTAATCATTAACTTAAAAAAAATTGCGTTAGTTATGTCTAAAATAATGAAAAATTGAATTTTTTAATTAATGGATAATCTTAATATATAAAACAAAGTCGGGTTAGTTACACCATTTATAACTCAAGAACGGCTGGACCGATTTTTATGATCTTTGAATTGTTGGATTTGTCTCCGCCCCCAATAGCAGAAAAGGTATTAAAACATCAGAAAAAACTCACAAAAAAAATCTTTTCGTTATGCATTTCGTATGGAACGAATTTCCATCTTTTGAAAGAGCTGCAGCAATATTATGATAAGTATGAGTATAGGTACGAGTATAACAATCCCTCACAGGTATAAAGAAAATGAAACGCAATTCCCGTAAGTAAGTGGAAAAGTAAGAAAATAACAAAAATATAAATCCGTACACAACGCCATATACTGACAAAACAAAGCACGGATAGTTGGGCATCGATAATTGCTTCACTGTGTAATTTTTAACTTAGGGAACATACCCATACTACGTGAACAACTTTTTGCAATTTTTAACCCCCCCCCCGGTGACCAAAAACATAAACCCCCCCGCCGCTCATTTGTACCAAGCGTGGTATTTTGAAGACCCCCTCCCTGAACAGGTCACGTAGTATGGGTACGTTCCCTTACTAAAAAATCGAATTTAATTCAGCTAATAAGTTAAAACAACAGTTATTGATTCTGGGGCGGTACGAAGTTCGCCGGGTCAGCTAGTATTTTATAATTTAAAACACAAATCAACAAAGTAGAACGTATCCGTACTAGATATTTGCTACACCTTCTGATTAAGAAAATAATTTTTCAATTTGGTATGGTAACTAAATCCAAATTAAGTTTTGTACAAGGGCCGCGTTTAATACATTCTCCAATACATGTAATTTAAGGAGCATAAATTTAGACATGAGACGAAGATAAACATGGCATTATTATTTTGACAAAATAAGCGTGCATCGAGTAAGTACCTAATACTCGTACAAACACTAATATTGATCCCATCTCACGCCGATTATTCCGAATAACAATTACGATTTCCGTTGCGCTATGTAAAAAATTAATTTATATAAATTTACAAATTAATCGTTATACTTTGTCCATTGACCGGATTTGAACAAAATATTGCGATCGGACATTCTAAAATAAAATAGTTTACCGAGCTCGATGCATCCACCTGGCAAATGTTGTATCAGCAATGGAATATTATTTTTTACGGTTGATAGTAAAGTTGGATTTCTAGATAATATTTGATGGCAATTTATTGATGGGAATGAAGTGTATAAATATGATGTTAAGAACATCAGGCACCAGTTATTTGAAGAATGTTCAGTCATTGTTATTTTCTCCCGTCACCCCGGGAACCATTTATTGGATAACCAACACCTCTGTCATTGGTCACCCCAAGTGGGAGGGGACCCCACCACTTTTCCAACGGCGTTACAAGGAAACACATGGTTTCCTCCTTCACCGCACACGTCAAGAATCTATTTTATTGAACGAAGCTACATTTATTTGAATGACTCTAGAACTCTAGACTCTCCAATGTCCATGCATACGAGGTTAGAAAGCAGTATGCATGTACTTACATTAACATAATACAAAATAATAATAAATGTGCGGCAGCCCGTAGAATAATTCTTCTGAAATGTATAGAGAAAAATATATAGAGATAAAAGTGTGAGTAAATAAAAAGAAAAATAAGAGCTGCGCTCGGTTGAGGAAGCCTGGAATAAGTGGATCAGCAGGATTAGCAGAGGTGCCCGGGTTCATGGGGAGAGGTTTTTCCGGGTCTTGGCAGCGAATGCGTCTACCCACTAACTGCGTGGCAGGCCGGATCGGGAGAGACAGATCGATCTCTCCAGATCTCTTTAGCTGGACTCTCTCGAAACACTGCCTTGCACTACACATACCTTTTTCCTTCCCAGAACTTTCCTTCTTTTTTTCTAAAAAGACGCACCACACAGCATCTCCAAAGATGATGTAGACCCTGAGGGCTGAGGCATCCTTTTCCTCAGTATCTTCTGTGTGGAGATGATGTAAAAAAATACCTATAAGCAGATAATAACTGTGATATCATTCGAAGTACGAGTATATAGCACGCTTTGAAGTTATAATAAAAAGGTTTGAAATAATATTTTTTTCAGTTACAAAATAACAAATTGTTATAAATGGAGGTTTTGTGTCCATTAATGCGGATCGTTATTTAGTTTTATTATCAGACCTTGAAAATAAGTCTTCGGCTGCCACGAACTCTGCGGTTGATAAATAAATACATTTCGTGTATTTCATTTTCGTTACGTTCTTAATACATTACACTGATAAATGTAGTCCGCCATTTTGAACACTGTAAAGGACCGTCAGTAGACTTTGTGCGTCCCCTATAAATATTTCTGACGTGCAAGTTTTGACGACGAAATAATATCAAATATCACTAAAATTTTAGATAATCGAGATTATGAAATATATCTCCAAACTCACTAAATTTCAAATATACGAAAACAAATCATAATATATATAGCCTTTCACCAATCAACATTGAGTGAACGCCAATTAAATTATGGATACAAATCGTTTAAGAGGAAACGAGGCGTATATAGGCGCATTTTTTTCATATAAACGTATTCCCCAATTTCCTTTCTGAATTTTAACACTACTGAAAATATATCTTCTATATAAATAAAAATTAATCGCCGAAATGTATGTACGCTCATAACTTCCGAGTGATTGCACCAAATTGGATAATTCTTTTTTGTGTTCGTTATTGTCAGAACAAGGTTTGCATAAAACTACTGGTGAGCTCTGGCATTATGAAATTTGTATAAAAAAATGCAAAGGTGGCATGCGAGCTGTTTGAAAACTGAATGTACCGGGAATTAATGTATGGAATGCGGGAGGGGGGCGGGTGAAGGGGGAGGGGGGGAGGAAGGAACCCGGGAGGGGAGAGGGGAACCTGGGAGTGGGGAGGGGAACTCGAGAGGTGGGTTCGCGGGACGGGGGAAGGGGGGGAGTGTAGTGGGGAGAGGAAAGATGGAGAAGGCGGAATGGGAACGCGAGAGGGGAAGGGGACGCGAGAGAAGAAGGGGAGGCGGAAGGGGAACGGGATAAATGGGAAAGGACACGCAAGGAAAAACAATTTCTTAATTAAATGGTATAGCAACACATGCCGGGTACCAGCTAGTTTTTAATATAATTTAGATATCGACCACTAGCCCGACGATACGTTTTGCTCATTTTGATGAGTTACTTCTTATAGGAGTTAGGAACCTCCAAAAATATTTAAAATAAATTGGTTTGAACGCCACAACAAACGTTCAGTATACAAACCAGACAATATATTTTTTAGAAAAACAAAACTAACAGGCGTATAGTATTTTTTTCTAATATAGTTAGTAAAAAAAAAAAATCTTTAAATAGGTTCAGCTTTGGAGGACAAAAATGAGGAATACAAAACCTCGATTTTGATGAGTTGATTTAGGTATTATCAGTTGTCCCTTTCGTTCAGTATTCGAGTGAGTAAGAGCGACAGTGACAGCAATAATTTGGTAAAATACCTATTGTTCTCCGGAAATTTCTCGGCGTCCGGGTTTCTTTCTTCTCAAAAGTAAAGTTAAAAATGTATCATTTTGGGAGCCCTTTAGTAAAATTAAAAAATTAGTAAAAGTAAAAAGTAGAAACAACGCACACTTTTTTTTAAATAGGTAATTCGCCCTAAAAAGAGTGCTTTGTGCCGACAAAGTTAAGAAATATATTATAATTTTAAGGATAATCTGTAAGTGGATAGGACAAATCAAACATTGAAGTCATTCAGGTTATGAACTTATATAGTACCTACTAAAAAAACGCGAGAATTGTTGAGAGACAGCAAATACAGAATACTGAGGAGAGAGAATGGTGGGTAATTTTAATATGCAAAAGATATTTGCTTTTGAAGGAATGATTTTTACAATTGAAGATGACATGGTCAAGAGTCTCCTCCTCCACTCCGCACTGGCAGAATGGACTATCGAGGACTCGATTTTTAAACAAATGCGCTGCAATAGAGCGGTGACCAACGTACATTGTCGTTTGGTAAATTTACTAATACGTTGCTAAAAATATTGAAGAATCACTGAAAGGCTGTCCGCATCACTGAAATTTCAGAATCACTGAAAGAACGTCCCCTTCAAGGAGAAGGAAGCACTCACGGCCCAGAAATCAATCAATATAAATTATTACTTTAATTGGGTACCAAGACCAACCTACTATTGGCCCTGAGACTTTTTAACATTTTTCAGTGTGATAAATATTTATCTGAAAAATTATACTAAAAAATGGATTTTTCTTGTCATATGTGTTTCCTTTCATTTTGTCCTAAATTTGCAGCCACTTGAAAGCGCCGCCCGATGACCTTGCCTTACTTGCCTATTGGTTCAGGACAGCCCTGTGTATTTATTTACATTAATATGTACAACTGTACACACGACCATACCTACACAGTACTTACACATATAGGTACATATATCGATACATTCCACGATAAGAAATTCGTGTCGAATAAACTTTCCGTCTAGAATCGATAAGGTGACTTTCGCACCACTTTTTCAATTCAATTATCGATCTTTCTAAGTTTGACGCAGTCCATTAAAGTCATTTTTGAAGTAGGGTATTCCTTCGTTATTTGTTTTATCAGACAAGCCGGATTAAAACTGCATGCCTATCTGATAATATAATATTTCCACTTCACTCCACGATCGAATAAAAGAACAACTTTTCGATGAAAAGTTTTTCCTACCGGCTATCATTTTGTGATCGTAGGTATTATTTATTTTATTAAAGACAAATAACTTAGTTTAAGTACATCACTTTATTTTGTAAACACAATCATTGTGTAAATAAGTAAAAATAAAATGATGTACCTAGTTATTTTATTTTAATAAGACATTAATACTATTGTCGTTTTATTGAATTCTAAAGAAACTTATTTTTTAAATAGATCCAAACAGAATTTTTAAAAATCCCTCATGGCCTATTTAATCTTTGGAGATGCTGTGTGGAGGATCTTTTTAGGGACAGGAAGGAGAGGAAATTTTTAAGAGAGTGGGATGTGTAGGAATTTGGGGTCAATGTGTCCGGGGGTGACGAGGATCTGGCTGGATTGGCCAAATGGTCTCCCTCAACCAGTCTCTGCCGCGCAGTAAGTAGGCAGAAGCAACCATTGCCAAGACCTAGACAACCTCATCCCGTTAACGGACGTAGCGAACCGCTTGGAGTGTCCTGTGGTGGAGGTGTTGGCTATCCAATAAATGTTGGTTACCGGGCGGCGGGACCCATACCCGCCTCCCAAATTGAAACATTTTAATGATGGAAAAAATAAGTCTGCGTGTTCTAGGGCACGGCACGATTGAGTGAATAAAAAAATCAAATTTAATAATCAAACGTAATGATTTCGGTTTTCTGTAATGATGTATAAAAAAAATTCTGTAAAAATGAAACACTTAATTGATAGTTTCTTTTTTTAAAAATTTATTTTATATATATATAAATATTATTATTTTTTATCTATGCACGTATATATTTTTGTTATAATATTTAGTTTTTTATTTTTAATAATGTTCTTGCCTTTACAAACAAGTAATTTCACTCTCGTAAAGGTTATATATTGTATACATATATGTGTTTGTACAGTTTTTTAATCAATGTTACATGTGTAATTATTCATGATTATGTTACATGTGTATGTATACAAAAACTAATAAAAAAAAAATAAAAAAAAATGTGTCATCCCTCGTCCCATGTAAAATTATTCGCGTTCAATGAAAATGATTTTGTTGAAAATGGGAACTGATGGTATGAAGAATAATTATTCATACAAACAATAAGTTAGGTAATTACTATAATATTTTGTAGACAATAATTTTTATTATATTTTAAAAAATTAGAAATATAATATCCCGTGATTTTTCACGGGTCTGCGCTAGAATCATTATTAAATTCCATAAATATTAATTTATCAAATTTGCCTACAAAAAGAAAAATTTCGTTTAATTTATTTGATTATAATAAATACTTATAATCTGAGTGTACATAGCTGGTATGTAGTTCTTAGATTAAAATTTGCGGTATAAATGTGGAACGAAGCAAACATGATAAGCTATCTTTGTATATATCAAACGTAGGTATGAGCATTTTGTTCTAGAAGAGCTTTATTTAATAATGTACATTAATTTCTTACTTTTTTTATACCGGTGTCGACATTTCTATTATTATTATTATATTATTTCTGTGTCACTCGTTTTTAAACTAATATTAAAAATATCGCCAGAGAAATTGAAAGTTCTTCAAACGTTTAAGTCGGGACCGGTGTAAAATAAAACAATTATTTAATACAGCACACGACATAAATTAGTATTGCTTTTAAGCACTTCACAACTTTAAAAACCTATTAACTTTGATCGCTGTCTCTACTTACTGTCTACGTATCGATTCTGCAGGATCAATAATATTTTGAAAGGAAGAAAAACCTTATTTATATCACAACAACTAACTAACTAACTAAACATCACGCCGTTTCCCCGCAGGGGTAGGCAGAGAGGACGGACCGCCAAACAACTCGGTCTTGGCACACACTCCTTGCCTCGTTCACATTCATACATCGTCTCATACATACTCTTCTATTATTCAGGCTATAATATATTATTATTTATTACAACAACATTGTACACTTTTTATTACAACAACATTGTAATAAAAAGCGTAATTCAGTTTGCATTTCGTGTAACCGCCTAAAATGCGAAAATAAAATATAATAATAATGGTTTGTTTTTGTACCTGGTCGTCGTATCCCCTGGGAAACTCGCGCAGAAAATCAATAAAACTAAGACCACGTGCTCACGGGGTGCCAATCGATACCCGGCACATTATAATAAAACACTAACAACAAACTATTAATTATGTCAAAACATCGTTCTTTAAAAGGCAGTCTGGCAATAACGACCTACAAAATAATGCAATCTTCTTTATAGCAAGTTCGGCGAAGCCTTAAACGGAAATCTAATAATGACCGTTAAAAAAAACAACGAAAAACCACCGAGAAGTGATTAAATAACGAATTTCGTAAGCAGCAATATAAGCGGATTAGATTATTACGCCGAGGCGAGCCGAGCGGGCAGCGGGCAGCGGGCAGCGGGCCGGGGAGAGCGTACACTCGGGAAAAGCAAACGCGTGCGACTGTCCGAAATAATCGAAAGTACAGCGCCTCTGATTACAGCTGTTATGTAAGGTCGATAATGGGGAGCTCAGCTGGAAGAGTGGCTGTAGGACTGTAGGCCGTAGGACTGTAGGGCTGTAGGACTGTAGGGCTGTAGGACTGTAGGACAGAAGGGCTGTAGGACTGAAGGGCTGTAGGGCTGTAGGGCTGTAGGACTGTAGGGCTGTAGGACTGTAAGGCTGTAGGACTGTAGGACTGTAGGGCTGTAGGGCTGTAGGACTGTAAGGCTGTAGGACTGTAGGACTGTAGGGCTGTAGGACTGTAGGACTGTATGACTGTAGGGCTGTAAGACTGTAGGGCTGTAGGACTGTAGGACAGAAGGGCTGTAGGACTGAAGGGCTGTAGGGCTGTAGGGCTGTAGGACTGTAGGGCTGTAGGACTGTAGGACTGTAAGGCTGTAGGACTGTAGGACTGTAGGGCTGTAGGACTGTAGGACTGTATGACTGTAGGGCTGTAAGACTGTAGGGCTGTAGGACTGTAGGACTGTAGGACTGAAGGCCCCCGTGGGCTGATTGGGAGGAGCTGGTGCTAGTATCCAACCAATATTCCCATAACTTCAACATTAAGTTGTGGGAACATTGGTTAAATTTTGACTGCCCCTAGCCAAAAGGGCATAAGTGACAAATCGACATTAATGTTAGTACAATACTAGCGCAGACTCGTGAAAAATCACGGGATTGTGTTATTGTAGGATTGAGAATTATTATGCAAGTTAGCTAAAAAGCGCAGAATTGAAAAACCACAAAATTTTACCTTACTTGTCAAGATTAATCCTAAGAAATTTATACAAAAGAAATGAAGAATTTAAATATTTTTTGATAAAAAAAATATTAAATTATCGCTACTTTATCGCTTATCTGAATTTGACATAATCAGTTCCAATTTTGAAAATGACAATGAAAATAATTTTCTGTTAAAGTATTATGTTATAGGTATGTACTTTATTGCTTGAAATGATTGAACCAGGGTTACAAGAAATACAACCATGACATATGGTTTTTTTAGTAATTGTGTGTAAAGATTTGGTGATTTTTTCTTCTATTTTGAGCAAAAATTGTTTAAGAATGAATATTTACGCTACTTTTTCACTGATAAGTTTAGCGAATTGGTTCCTACCTGCTTGAAACTGACTTTCTTTGCCTAGAAACAATCACTTATGACTTTCTTTGCCTAGAAACAATCACTTATGACTTTCTTTGCCTAGAAACAATCACTTATGACTTTCTTTGCCTAGAAACAATCACTTATGACTTTCTTTGCCTAGAAACAATCACTTATGACTTTCTTTGCCTAGAAACAATCACTTATGACTTACTTTGCCTAGAAACAATCACTTATGACTTACTTTGCCTAGAAACAATCACTTATGACTTACTTTGCCTAGAAACAATCACTTATGACTTACTTTGCCTAGAAACAATCACTTATGACTTACTTTGCCTAGAAACAATCACTTATGACTTACTTTGCCTAGAAACAATCACTTATGACTTACTTTGCCTAGAAACAATCACTTATGACTTACTTTGCCTAGAAACAATCACTTATGACTTACTTTGCGTAGAAACAATCACTTATGACTTACTTTGCCTAGAAACAATCACTTATGACAATAATATACAATTTTAACTTGATTTTAACTTACTAAATGTAATTATTTGACGTTTTTCTTCTATTTATGTAAAAAAGTCGTACAAATAATTTTTTAAAGGAAAGTTTTTAACCGTTTCCGCTTTCCTGGAAAACCGCAAATCATCACTTTGGTTTGTAATAGTCGACATTGTGATTGAGCACTGCTATTCCGCCATTGTTAGCATCACGTTATAAGTATTGTTCTTTAAAAAGAGTTTTCGCAGCGGAAGTATCCATATGAACGTCTGTAGTCTGTACGTGTGAAGAATTATTAGAATGTCTCGCAAAGGCAAAGGGGGGAGGGTTTTTAACCCCGCGAGGAAATCGACCATAGAGCACGCTTTACGTAACACATTTCTAGTAGAGCAGTGAACTCGGAAAGGTTGAGTTCCCCGGTGCAGGTTTCATTCACGGACTGGAGATGGTGCTAGACATTGTTGTTGCGCATGTTTCAGAGCTTCCGGAAAATTATCGATCGACCCAATTCTGCGGTAACCCCCCCATGGCGCCATTTTGCTTGCATCTAACGTAGTAATGTGCAAAAGCGAAACTTGCTGATAATTTTTGTCGTGATTTATTTTTGGGGTATTTATTTATGCCGTATTGCGCTTCCTCCTTCTTTTAGCCAACGTTTCGAACAGCATCGCAGTGTCCTATCATCAGAGCAGATGAGTACCTAATATTCTTTACACTTAGTTATAATTACACATTTTGGTATTTAGATTTAGGTACCAGAAAGTACTTTAAAACGACCCTTATTTGAATGCTATGAAAACTGAATTGAAACATTGATTGCTCTCGGTTGATGAAATTGCAGCCTATTTAATGAAGAAGTCATCAGGATTTGGGAGGCGGGTATGGTTACTGCTACCTGCTACCCCGGGAACCAGTTATTGGATAACCAATGCCCCTGCGATAGGTCACCCTAAATGGTTCGCTACGTTTGGTGGCTTAGGTTAGAAGAGGTGCTCGAGTTCATGGGGTGAGGTTTGTCGAGGTCTTGGCAGTGGATGTGTTGTCCCACCTACTACGTGGCAGGCTGGAGCGGGAGAGACTGGTTGTGAGAGTCGGACTCTCTCGACCCAACGCCTTTCACTCTAGTGGGAGGAATGGATTCATATGTCACCTCTGACCTTTTTACTTCCCAGTACTTCCTCTCCGTTATTTCCCTAAAAGGACCCTGCACACAGCATTTCAAAAGATGACGCAGGCTTCGAGGAAAATTGTTTTCTTCAGGGCCTCTCGTGGTATAAAAAGAAGTTAAAAAATTGATTTAGTGTGTTTTACGCCGAGAAATCGATAACCAATCTTCATTTTTAAGCGATTCACGAATTTGACATAGGCACTTCTAGAATTAGGTCCCAAATTAATACTCGTTTTTCAGCAGACTACGCCTTGCAAATTTATCGAAGTAATACAATAGCAACGTGTTTACAGTGCAACCATATTGCATTTTTATGTAATTATCGTGCATGTTTGTTTTTAATTTGGTTGCAAAGAAATACTGATAAGATAGTGTATTTTTAAAAAGAAATTCAGCGAAAATAACGCGATCTATCCATGTTTACAAAAAAACTTTACCAACTTTGTAATTATCAGCCATTATGATGGGTACTTAATCAGTGTTTAATGAGCCCGCAATTTAGCTGCACGTGCCATCCGTGATACTGTTAGATTACTGCGATAGAACTAAGATTGTGCCTGCATCAGAGCATGTCCAGAGGTCAAGGCCTTTATTATTATAAATTAAGGCCATATTTATGTCTAACGCTTTCTTTGTAGGCATATTACCCCATAATATTATTTAAAAGAGACTTAGGCCGTTGTTCCCAATCCTACTGATCAATTGTCGAGTCGAAATTTTGCCTCAACACTCTTCGGGCGCTCTTCACAACGCAAATCTTCGACCAACAAGCGAATCGAGCATTATTAACAAATCCCTTAGCTGATCGAGACTCAGATTGATCGATTGAATAGTTGGGAACAACGGCCGTTACATTCTGTTGGAGTAAACCAACCATCTAACCGTCAAGACGATATTTGTCAATTATCGTGAAAATGCTATTGTTTAAATTAATCGAGGATTTTGGCAAAGAACCTCATCAGAATTGAAAATTAACAAGAAAACTCCTCTCTGAGTTAATGGAGTTAGAGGAAAGGAAAATATCGCTAGTTTACCAGAGTTAAGTAAACCTCTCAGAAACTGGGCGTAGGTAGGTACTGTGTACAGCGCCCGCAGATACTTTAATAGTACACAACTGCTAACCCTGTACAAATCGCAAGTGCGCCCCACGGTTGAATTTGGCAGCCACCTTTAGTCTGGAGCTCCAAAATACTTAAATAAACAAAAAATTTAACA
This sequence comes from Limnephilus marmoratus, assembly GCA_917880885.1. Taxonomy (NCBI): domain Eukaryota; kingdom Metazoa; phylum Arthropoda; class Insecta; order Trichoptera; family Limnephilidae; genus Limnephilus; species Limnephilus marmoratus. Next base: position 68,469,009 of record OU862908.1, read on the forward strand.
AAACAAAAAAACGACTTCAAAAAATGCACTAAAAAGTAAAAAAATAATTTCGTGTTCTTCTTCAACTTAATAATCAACTTACTTTTTCTACTCATCAATTTGCAGGTACGATTGTTATTTTTGGAGTCGGTGTCAGCCAAGGTAGGTTTGTAACTACATACACAGTTATAGGTGAGATGTGCTTGTGTCGCACGCGCGACTTGACGAGGTGAGAGACGAGAGCGGGCCGAGGCGGGAGGTAAGCTGTCAAGTGAACACGCCGGGCCGGGTACCTTCCGGTTTCCTCCCTCCTACAACATGGGTCTCTTCAAGACCCATGTTAACTCTTTCCTTTCCTCAAAAAGACCCTCCACACAACATTTTCAAAGATGACACAGGCCCCGAGGGAAATTATTTTTCTCAGGGCCTCCTTTGTGGAGTTAATGTAAAAAAAAAGTGAATTTCGTAACTACCTCTCTATGGCGGATAAAGAAGCAGCAGAAGAATCCCTGAACATAAATTTTAGTTTGAAAACCGAAGTAAAAAAAATACTACAGCTATCAGCATTTACTCCACATACGGTAGAAAGAGCTGTCAGAGAAATGGCAACAGGAAAAACCATTGGACATGACTCAATAGCACTTGAACACATTAAGTATGTTGGATAAGCAACATATTATACCAGCAAAACTATTTTCAATTATTGTGCGTTACAGGCACATTCCGAATGAAATGACGAAAACGGTAATTATTCCCGTAATTAAATCAATAAACCTTGATCCACCCGTGATCAAGAATTTCGCTAATGACCGCCGTGGTAAGATTATTTAAAAAAAAGTTTTATCGACGGTAGTAACAGACCTCTAAAAACAGCGGATAACCAGTTCGGATTCAAACTTGCACTATCAACACATATGGCAACATATTCGCAAAAAAACATCAGTTATTCTAAACTAACGAAAACTCCAATCTATACTTGCTTTCTAGATCTAAGCAAAGCGTTTGATCGTGTATATCACATTGTTTCTGCAAAATAAAAATAAATAAATAAATAAAAATCACATTAAACTGGGAAAAACTAAGGAAAATAGTGGTTTCGGGAGACGTAAGAGCGATTCTTTATTTTTGTTAAATCGAAATATGGAATATACTGCACTCACTACCCGTGCACACATTCTGGAATAAACTATTCTTTTTATATAAAATAAACTGAAATGGGTACTTATGCATTTATATAATGTACAGATATCGGAGATGCGTAAATCATCAAAATATTTAGGAATAATCATAGACGGTAAAAAGACTCCTTAAGTTCTGCCATATATTCTACTCTCTTAGGTCCATTTCAGGACTCTAGGAAGCGTCTATTTTGCCCTTTTCCAATCTACCAACATATGGTTTTGTGGGACGGGGTGGTTGAGCTGAATCTATTATCAATATAATTATTACAATACAATAACATTTTTTAAATTTTTTATTTAAATTAATAAATTACTTCGTTTTTACCACTTTTATTGTTTACAAAACCAACATGTTTCAGGGTTTTTTTTATTGACAAAAACAATTTTTGAGAAGTATATTTAAATGCCAACCCACGTACCCAAAATGAGTATTTGCAAAATTATTGTTTTAGATATTCGTCTTATTTTCTAAGCAAGCTTATGCTATATATGGAAAAATATATAGCATACGCTTGCTTCACACAACATCAGTGGCGTAGCTAGCACCCGTGGGTGGCGCTATGGGTGGCACCCGGGGCGGTCCGCCCCCCCTCGCTTCGCTACTGCAGAACATCAAGCACACATCCGATTTTCATTAAGAGGGCATTACCAGAGAAAACCGGAAATACGTCATTTTCAAAAAAGATTTTAGACGTATTGACTATTTTCCACAAAAAATTATAAATGGATTTCGAAAGATTGTTCTTTTATCTAGCATTCGCATGTAATAAATTTTGAGAAAATGTTTTTATTTTTAGTATAATAAGGTTATTCCATAGGTCGTTGGGAGATTTATTAAATTTTCAAAAAAGATTTTGTATTATACCACACCCATTTCAAATAATATAATCATGCAGTAAAATAAATCAATACATCATCTAGCAAAAGCATGTTTTAGAATTTTAATTTTAGTTTCAATAAAATCATAAAAAAATATGTACGTACATGTGTTTCTTGACGAAAATTGGTCCATTTGTGTATTTATTTGCGCACTTACAAACTAATATATTTCAATTTTTTTTAACATTCTTATTAAATTTAGACATTATTGAAAAATGATAAATACTTATAATCAAAAAATAATTACATTATTTTAATAGTTTTATCATCACGCCTTTCAGCATTTTTCGATGAAGCTAATTTGGATTGAAATAAATTCGATATTGAGTTATAATTTAAAAAAGCTGGTACGGAGAATAATTAATCTTTCTCATTGTAACCGCCCTGCACGATCGTAAGAACAACTTTCGACGAAATGTGGATTTTCGTCCGCTGGCTGGTTAAACGCTCTTAAACCTGAGATTTGTGATCCCTAAAACTAGAACCACATTCAATCAACGACAATAAATTCTAGTTCATCGCTCCTAAAATGTACAAAGCATTGATTATTGATATAATAATAATAATATATTTATTTGGAAAACAAACTGCTTTACAAAGATACATAAAAAAGAGTGCTAAAATAAAACAGTAAGCCTAAAAACATGTTTTCGCTTACAATTTTTTTTTTTTTTAGTAGCTAGACAAGAAAAACTAAGAAAAAAATATTTAAGAGAAGCTAAATACTTAAATATGCATGATAAGAATATAGAAAAACACAATAAAGGGTAAGCTTATGATCTTTTAGGAGTATAAGGATGATATGAATGTAATTAGGGAATATGTAAATATGTAAATTTATTGCAAATTAGGAAAAGAAAACTGATAAATAATACAATAAATACAAATACGGATGTTAAGTGGTGTATTGTGATGCATTACATTTATCTAATAGTGTTACTTTGAATTTGTTGAAAGTTATATTGAAGATGTCTGTATATGTAGATGTCTGTATTATAAAATCAAATAACTCTACATCCCTTTTTACTATCCGTGATCAACATTGATTATTAGAAAGGAGGTGAGCTTAGAAAACGTGATACGAGCCTGTTAAAAAAAATAACTCTACAATTCTGTCTATTTCCTTTTTTTAAGTAACTAAATTCAAATATAACAATGTGACCATAAACATGAACATAAACATTCTCTACATAGGTACCGAATGTAATTAACGTGTTTTTTTTTTCTTAAGGCACCAAACCACTAGTGTTAATTTTTTCTGTCATTTTTTTAATTTAATTTTCTGAAAGATACATTTGTTTAGAATGCCCTCGCCAAATAAAAAATATCTTTTTTTGACGAAGATACAGCATTTTATGTGAAACAGTTTGATACAGTTTGCATGTTGAATTATCCTTTAGCAAGACTTTGAAACTTCTTTTTTCAACGTGATTGACAACATATTAAAAAAAAACTAAAAATCCGTTTGGCATGCATCAAGTCTTAAACTGTTCAAAAATCTAGTCTCTATAGCAGCACCACGTAGGGATTTTTTTTTATGAAGGATAAAAATTGTCCATAAAAACCGGAAATAAAATATGCCGGTACGCATTTTTTTAGATATCAAATTTTCTCTACGTGGTGCCATAAAACTATGTGCCTATTTTTTATATATATTTTAATTTTATTTTTCTGATGAACCGTATGACTTAGTCGTTGTCAACCACCGAGCAGCAATTTCGCTCGAGTGTCCTATTGAAAGCGACGTACACCGCAAACCATGCTTTAGATTCGTGTACAAAAATTTGCATACAGTCTTCTGTATGTACATATTGACTAGAGTTCTAATTAAAAAATTCCATCCATCGTTTGCTTGAAAGTATTACGAAAAATACACCCTTTTACCGCCCACGCTCAGTGGGATTCCCGCCTAAAAAAATAATTATAATTTTTCGTGTATTTTAATTTTGCTTTTTGTTTTTTTAATTTTTTTTCTATTTCGTTCACAATATTTATGATTTAAATACTTCGTTTTTAACAAGTTTTTCCCCTTCTATTGAATTATTAGTTTCTATAAAATATTATTTTTCAAGTTCTCATAATCATAATTTAAATCATGTATCATCAAACAGTATTAATAGGCTAGGATCTGCATGGTTGAATTTCAGAACCCGACTTCGATTGCATGTCCGACATCACGCCTTACCCGTCGCACCATGTAAACATTCGTGTACGTGGATTTTCAGACAAAGCTACCATTATAGTTCGATTTCTAATTCAAGAATGACGCAACTTTCGTCGGCAAGACGCAAAGGGAAGTTCCCTTCCTAGGTATAAGTTGTACGAATTTGTGAACCTGGATTATCTTCCGGATTTCGGAAGATTGACGGTAATACTCACTTGTATCAAGCGGCTGTATAATTTTACTTTTTCGCGGTGACTTTTCATCACTGCCATCGCTGGTTGACACATTGACACTTTTGACAGTGGATACGAGGAACGGGCTAATTTTGGAACCAGTTCCTATTGGATTTATAAAATGATCACCAACACTAACTTGGCGAAGCCGAACCAAAAGCCTCCCGCAGGGCCTAGCAGTAAAAACCTGCGGAGCCGGTTTTTAACCGCTAGTCATGTATGATTACCATAATACGAGCATGGGCCTAATATGGTAGTTGAGAAAAACATAAAAAAATGTGATTTACAAAATTCAAGTAAAGATGTACATTTTTATAAATGGTTAAAATTATTTTTTTTTTATTTAAAGTAAATCAAGTTTAATATAGTTTATATATATATTTTTTATTATTTAGAAACCCAAACAAAAAGCGACAAAACAAGTCTTCAAACCAAAAGTGACAAATCAAGAATGCCAAGTGTTTCCGGCTGGAGCCAGTGAGACTATGGAATCCTTAAGTTGGGGTATTTTGTGAGGCGAAAGGTAGAGGGGAGGGGTAGGAGATGAGGAAGAGGAAGGGGGGAAGTAACTGGCTATTCAGATCTGGCTAAAGCCATTTCAAGCAATTCCCGAATGGTGGTCCTACACCATGGCGATACTGAAAGTATCTTCCACTCTGGAACGTGCCGCAAATATACCACATATTATTTTTAATTAAGAAATTGCGAAATAATACAAATTAATCAAATATAAATTATGTGCGCACGCCGGGATCGATCCCGCGACCTTCGGATTACGAGTCAAGAGACGAGAGACCGTCATGGTTTTGACAGTTTGATAATAGCCTAGTACACGGGAACAAAAAATTAAATACACGCGGAACTTGACAATACTTAAAATTATTAATTTTGATTTACTTTAAAATAAAAATAAAACGTTAAACGGAGTTCTAAGAATTAAACTCAATAATAAGTAAACAAAAAATAAATTATATACCTATCATGTATATGTATATTTTTACTAAGAGAAAAAATTGATTGGAGTCTTCGTTCGTCGTTGCTGATTACACCTTCGAAAAGCGTGACAGTATCAATTACACGCAGTTTTTGTTGATGATATTTGTTGACCTACGAGTATGTTGGTTCACAAGGTCAGGTCAGATTAACTCCTGTCGGATATCCCCCTTAGCTACTAACTGTCTGTCAGCTCGGCAGATGGGTACATTATCTACCGTCATATGCTATGCACACAACCCACAATTGCTGAACAAAGCAACAAAGCCAGTCTGTCTGTAGTAGTAGTTAATAGCCTGATCTGAATTTGAATCTAGGTTCTCGTCTTCTGTACAGAGTATAGAGTACAGACGGTCGGGCAGACTCAGGTAAACGGCAGTGTAAAAATACTGTTATCGCTATAATGTGAGTATAACAATGCTAACTCGGCAACGTTGGACTTTTTACGTTTTATAACAGCAAAATATGATCACGTAGCTCTACACAGTACATAGCTATAATAGAACACTCGTGCACATCACGCTAGACTTATGAACTTCATTACTTTGGGAATGTAATATATATTTTTTATTTTTTTTTTAAATGTGAATTTTGCACAAGAGCCCCAACTGCTCCCAACCGTCTAGAGCCAGTAAGATCCCCAATTGGGATATGTTGTGAGGCTGAAGGTGAAGGAAGTGGGGAGGGAAAGGAGAAGGTGGGGAAAATACCTGGCTATTCAGATCTGATCATCAAGCACGGCCGGTATTTTAAGCAACGTTTCAATTCTGAATAGTGGTATTACACCAGAGCGACACTGAGATTATTTTCTTAGATTTGAATTCGCGACCTCCGGATTGCCGTCGAAATCTTACAAGAAACTCTTCGTAAAAAACCCAGAGTTAATACCCGCTATAATTTAGTATTGTAAATCTTCCTACCTATACATTCACGATTCGTCTTCTATAATTTAGAGTAGGTACCCGTGAAAAATCAAAATCAGTTCTTCAAACAAAAAGTTTCAATTTTATAAACGGCTTAAATTCAAATCGAATCCGAGCTCCAGAGTTCTTCGAACCAGAGTTAACGAAATTAGTAGTTTCGATGACTAGCGCAGACCCGTCAAAAATCACGGGATAATCTGAATTCTTCACAAATCAATTCTAATTTTGAAAAATTCAATTAAAATAATTTTCTGTCAAAGATATTATCGCTTGTCTGAGTGCTTCAATCCAATTTGGAAAATTTTGAGATGACACTTAAATTAAAAGCAAATCCGAGTTCTAGAATTTATTGCACAAGAGTTTCGCAAGACAGACAAACAATCGAATTTAGCAGTTTTGATAACATTGGCAAATACAGATAATTTTTTAGCCCAGCTTAAAATATTTGAAAGTAAAACACCGTTTTAAAGCGCTTTTAATCTAATGGGGAGTGCCTGAGTACGTTTGAGGTAAAATAATTACATGTATTTAAAATTTTTCATTTTAGCTTTGTAAAAACCCCTGGGGTATGGGGGTTTGTCAAAAATGACGCATGTTAAATTAGCTAAGTAGGAATCTACGCGTAGGTCAAATGCCTAATATGTATCTGGTCCGTGAGTTTTCAGTGAGCTAGAGTTTTCGACCAAGTATACACTTGGTCGAAGGCTAGGTGCTAAGATTGAAAAATACGACGTTATTGATGTTGTTGTAGCTTTTTTTAAGTTTTCTTTATTCATTGAATTGTTTGTTACATGATTTGAGGATTTTCGACCACCGTGCTAGACACATGCCCTTGTTGTGGTGCTCGAGGCTGAAAATGATTTTTTTTTGCAAAATTTCAATATTTTGTTTGAAGATTTTCAGGATTATTTCAATTTGGGGATGCGCAGCATCCACATTTCAGAAAATCGTTATACAAAAAGTAGAAATTTTGAAAAAAAAATTTAATTCGTTTTCAGCCACAACAACATTAATAACTTTTCGTTATTTGTTTTTGGGGTGTTAACAATTAACCAAAGTACTTTTGGCCGTGAAAATCTAAATACGTTTCGAACATCAATAACGTCGTATTTTTTCAAATCTTGGCACTCTAGCTCACGGGAAACTCATGGACCGCCCGCCACTGATAGGTATCAGTAATGTAATTAATATGTAATTAATTTCATACAACAAAGACTGCTGATTTAAAAAGGTTACCAATTTTTAATTAGTATCATAACAATAAATAAAATCATAGCTGTATCGTCTGTTGATAACTGTCCAATTAATAGCGCCTCTAAAGAAATAAACAAAACTAATGATATTATTATTTAGCTATACATTTAGGTTATTTTGTTGATATTTAACATTATTAGGGATTTTTTCCTACGCAATAACTTCGGGTGGGTGGGAAGGGGAGGGGGGTTTAGGTGGTTCACCCCTCTCTAATACAACCCCTTGGTAGTTTGGTACCCGCCTGACTTAGTAGGTAGGTACCTATATAAGTGATTTTGTTCAATATCTCGATAGGTTCCATGTAGGTATTACCTTCTTAATCGAACTTTATAAATAAGCACACATTTACCAATGTGGTTTGACTTTTGATTTGACTTTTGATTGTGCACGTAACTTACAAAGGTAAAGGAAAATATTGATTTATAACAACGGTTTTGAACTTTTTGTTGCGAAATCGAACTTACTCAATTACTCATTTCACTCAATATTGGGCACCCTTGCTAAGTCACCAAACTTAGCGAACCACTTGGGGTGACCTACGGCAGGGGTGTTGCTTATGCAATAAATGGTTTCCGGGGCGGTGGTACCCATACCCCCTTCCAAATTCTATAATATATATACCTACCTAAAACAAGATTTCAACAAAGATTTACATGTTTAAAAAAAACGTGAACCCAAAAAAGAATGTGACGAACTTAACGAATAACAATATAAGCGAAGTATTGCGTCTTAAAATAGTCATTTGAAAAATAGAGGTTTTTTTTTATTATCAATGTCGTGTCGTTAACTTAATCAAAACACCGGCTATAAAAGTGCAATAGTTTAGATAAGTCGATGATTTTAATATTTTATTTTTAATGGAAAATTGCATTCCTCTTGCAAGCTCTTGAATGGTGTGTTCAAAAGATATTCGTGATGAAAACGCAATCTATTTTTAAAATTGTAAATATCATTACATATCATTGTTTACCAACATTTGCAAATACACACACACACACACACACATCTGCCTGCACTGTGTATAGCAGTGTGCGTGTTTGCATTATTATTTTAATTTCGTATTACAATCGGAATCGGATTATTCGCGTTACATAAATAAGCTGAAACAAGCATGTTTATTTATTTTTAAAAGTAAAAGAGAATAAACAATTCCCTTACAAAATAAAACCAATAATTCTTAAAAAAATAAATGACGTAGGCAGGTTTATTCCGAGGAGGTCACTTTTTGAAAACAAAACTTTTTTCTAGAGTTCTAGAGTTCACTGAATCAAAGTTACAAAACCGAAATGAGTGTTTTTGATTATCGGAAAGGAACTAACAAATTGAATTAACTTCCTTCAAGGTGCATACAATACTTTTGGGTTCAAAAAACTTATCTGGCCGGCACATAAAATACCTAACCACGTCTTAAATACACTTTAGAAAACCATTTCAAAGTACTAACTTCGTTCAATTCATTTTACCGACGATCGCAGCGCTTGCATTTAATAAGTACCTTCAGACAAAAAACGAATGGTCTAATATCGAAATATTTTCAACATTGCAACATGCACGAAAAGTGACGTGTAATTAATTCCCTTGGCGTTGCAAATCATTTGGGTCAAATTGATTTAGTTTGTTCATCTAAAATGTTTTTTCTTGCTACCTATTTCGAAAATAGGTAGGTACCTACAAACTTTCAGCTGACATAAGAAAATACAAAAGGTGTTGCAACACACTGTTACGAAGCGGTAAACACAAAAGTTTTTTGTCGGCTAGTAACTTTCACAATAACAATGCTGTAATTGAGGTAAATATCACGGGTACGCTTACCAGAGGACAGGAAGCGATGCACATCTCGAGGGGAGTGCACTGGACACGGTGTGCTGTGTGCTGTGCGCTTGCTGCAACTCGTGCTGGGACTGTACTGCACTGTGTACTGGACGCGCTGACTGTGGTCTGTCTGCAGACGCGGTGCGGGCGGGTAGCGGTGGTGCTGTGTGGTGCTCCGCGGAGCGTGACAGTATCGGTTTTTGCTTTTCTATCGCTTTCCCAACCGGCAATAATTCGCCACTCAAATTGCTCACTCGGCGTTTTATATTCTTATTATTGTTGTTGTGAAATATATCATTATTTACGACAGCTCAACTTTGAGTGGCGAGCGTCCGTCACAACAATCAATGGCAAACTGGTGGCTGGTGAGTGCGGACTTTTCTGCTGGAGGGAAGGAGGGCGGCGCGGAGTGGAGTACACACCACTACCGCCGGGTACTGTGGGCTTATTGGGGGTGAATAACGAAGGGATGAATTTGGCAAAGGGGAGTTTGAAGGCGCTGAGTTTTGAAGAATGTAGCTACTTAGAAATAGGGAACGCGCGACATTATCAAATTATTTAATTAACCCAATTGTGAGTCGTTGTCATGAATCCAGTGAGAGTCTTAAAGCCATAGATTGTGAACTGCGCCAGTTAAAGGATCGCAAATGAAGAAAGACTTCGGGTAACAGGAGATAACACAGTTGATGTTGGCTTCATGACAACGGATCGTTTCTACCACTCGTTTTCATGTGGAACTCGTTTTCATGTGGAATCTGTTTTTCTCCCTTAATAATATAATCTGGGTCTCTTCAAGACCCGAATTTAAAAAAATCCCTTTCTACAGCTCCCACCTTACCTGCCTTACAATGCTTACCAATCTGGTGGCGACATAGTTCCCCTGTATTTACAACTGTTAGGGGCTGTCTTTTACAGATATTATTTTGAATTCATAATAATTAAACAACTAATCCGTGTAGATTTTTGCTTGAGCAGCAGCAGCATAAAAGGGAACTAAAGAACGAATGAGCATTTTAAATCCAAAGATTTTTTATTAGAAAATATCTACAGTGGCAGCGCATCTATTGCAGAGTTACATAAAGGCGTCGGTCTGCAATTTTATTTTATAACGTTGGATTGAAAAAAAATGCAACTGTGGTAAAGAACATTAATAAAGAAAAAAATGATAATAGGTTATGGTACGCTACCCATTGTTAGAGAATCCCTCATACCAACTAAGTTTTACTGGCAAATTAATTTCTTCACCCATTACTTCATGTCGATTAAAATATTTGTCGGTGATGGATATCATCATGGATGACCATTATGATACCAATAGATAGAGACGTCACGCGTCCATTGATGTCCCAATTAGTGTCCCACGATGTGCGCATAGGACGGTTGCGAACTCCAAGGACGAACAAATTAATATTACGTCCTGCTTTTATTTTAGAAACATTGGGGTATGAACCACAGAGGAAAGAAGGGTCAATTTACGGTCTGAACGATTTGCTCTTTTAAAGAATTTTCGCAAAACTCGACCTAAATGAAATACGTCAAGGAGTAAGGCACCACCCTCTTGATAGATTATCCTCTGAAAACCAAATGAAATGCGTCAAGGAGTAAGGCACCACCCTCTTGATAGATTATCCTATGAAAACCAAATGAAATGCGTCAAGGAGTAAGGCACCACTCTCTTGATAGATTATCCTCTGAAAACCAAATGAAATGCGTCATGGAGTAAGGCACCACCCTCTTGATAGATTATCCTCTGAAAACCCGGCTTATATTATCCAATATAATAAAACAACTATTCATGGGCTCGAGTTCCGAATAGTAAACTAAGTTTTCATAAATGAATAAATCGTGAGTCGTAGGTTAATAGAAAATATGCGTTTTCCTATGGATTAGCTGTCAACGGGATGGTGAATTGCAACCAAAATTGTAGGGTTCCACGAAAACTCAACAAAGTGGCATTTCAACACCCCCTTGAAGTAATTTAAAAGTGAAGAAAAAAAAATAGCCTAGATTATTATTATATATATTAACCGAACCCAACCCAACGTAACATATTTAACGAAGTTTTTTTCATCACTTTTAGTGACTTTTCAAAGGAGTGATGAAGTTGTACATTGTGGTGTTAAGTTATCCCTTCACTCTTTTTTTAGTTACTCTTTTGATACCGGTGTCCGGTAGCGCTAGTTTACTGAACGATCACCTACCGATTTAAAAAAATCTCTCGATAGCTTATTTAAACATCTTTTTTTGAATCGAACTGATCGACGCAACTTTTTCGTCCTCGAGGGGGGAGGATCTGTAATTATTCATCGTAAGGGGGATACATTAATTAAGTGAGCAGCTTTTCTTCCAATCTAGACCCCTCCCCCCCCTTGGTGAGATAAATTTGGGCCACTTCGAATATTCTTTTCGAGTAACGTTAGATTTTGCTGGACCCCCCCCCCACCAATTTTGCCTCTACCTACATTACATACTTCAAATAAATTCATTCGTAAAGAAGTTCGAACCTCGAACCACCACAAACTACTTAAGAACTGGAAAACTACTCGCTACTCGCTACTCATAGAAAGTAAAATGAAAATAGTAATGGTAGAGTTTTCAAGACTTAATATACATTTTTACATTAGGATATAAAGTTATTCGAGCACCTGTACACTGTACACTGTACACTGTACACATGCATTCGGAATGATTGGTTTTAGTTCGGCGCTGGTTCATGAAAAAGTAAATAATAATGATGATATAATATAATAGTACGTGTAAACTGTACCTTCTCATACGAGTACAAGTAAATTAGATTAAGTACCAATATTATTTTATTATTAGAATCTAATAAATAGCAAAAAAAAAACAAAGCCACCTGATAAAGGGACATATAAAATACTATTTCTTGTTAATTAAAATAGTTCATTTTGGGGAGCGGGTGTGGGTACCGCCGCCCCGGGAACCTTTTATTGGATAACCAACACCTCCGCCATAGGTCACCCCAAGTGGTTCGCTACGTTTAGTGACTGAGCAGGGGCACCCGGGTTCATATGATGGAGGAGTGATGGACGTATGAATCCATCCATTCAACCGCAGTTGAATGGATGGATGCATACGTCCATCACTCCTGGACACATTGCCCCCAATTTTCTACCCACCCCTCATACCTTTTTCTTTTAAAGAACTTCGTATCCTTCCCTCCCTTAAAAAGACCCTCCACACAGTATACCCTAAGATGACATCCTGTGTGGAGCTAATGTTAAAAAGGTAACTATAGTCAAACAGAAACTAAGTGAACGGTCAAAGTCCAAAGTCAGTAATAAAATTTACAGGTAAAGCAACACGAGAAGGTCTTAACGTCACGACTTAAAATTAATTTTAATAAACAAAATGTTTTTCTTATGTTGATGGGACTGAATTTAAGTTTGAATAAGGATTGAATGAAAATGCGTAGGTGTTTAAAAATACCTACAAGGTGTCCGGTAACTCATATTACATAATACATATTTCAGAATCACGAAAATTCTTATACAGGTTTTATCAGATGCTAATTAATAAAGCGGTAACCAATTTATGAGATGATAAGTTTTAAGATTTTCACGGCCAAAAGCATTTTCGTTTTTTGTTTTTGGGGTGTTATGCCGTGTTGCGCTATCTCCTTCTTTAGACAACGTTTCGGACATCGTTGCAGTGTTCATCATCAGGGCAGATCCGGTAGATGTGTAATTTTTTTTTTTCACGACTAAAAATTACACATCTACCGGATCTGCCCTGATGATGGACACTTCAACGATGTCCGAAACGTTGGCTAAAGAAGGAGGTAGCGCAATACGGCATAACACCCCAAAAACAAGTAACGAAAAATTTATGAGATATTTAAATTTTAATAATATTTGGTTTTTACCCCCGGCTGGTATTTTACAAATATATTTTTTTAAAGACAAACATACTAAATGTGCTCATCCACATAAAAAAATACTTTTTACAATACAATGAACATTTTACATAGGTAAATTTTTATTTTTGATTAAAAAATATATATTTTACATTACAGAGGGTTCTTCGAGGAATGTCACAAACTGATTTTCAAACCAATTTTTGAAGACTTTGGAATTCATTTCAGAATGATAATCTGTATTCGACATAACCTTTTTCGTACGGAATATAAATTTACTCCCCGTGATAAAACCCGTTTTTGCTGAACAATAATGCAAAATGATCAGCCGGCTTCCTTTTCCAACTGGCACTTTTAAACCCCCATTGCCCTCACTATTTTGCCACATGTGTATAATCGAGTGTTGATTTACCCATGTCTCGTCCAAATAGACTACTTGCCGTCCATCGCTAGTTCAGTTTCATTTTGATTCATTTTTCTCAAAAAGTCTATACGCGCTGTAGCAATGTCTAATATTCCCATTAAATACTTTCTTCCATCTTTGCGTATTTTGAATTTTAAACCAATGTCATGCAAAATATATCGCAATGACTAATGAGATCCAGAAAAAAAAATTATCCACCAGAACCTGGCTAAGATTTGCAAGAGTGGGATATTGTCCATTGTCATAAAAATCCATCACACTGCGACGCACAACATCCTTTTTCTGCCTGCAATTCGTATCGTTGATTTACATCCACAATTTTAAATATTTATTATCTACTAAACGAACAGATATTAGATCACACAATATGTAATTACAATCACAACGATTAAATAAACGGAGTCAAAACGACATTAAAAAATTATATTAAATTGAAAATAAATTAAAGGACTGTTTCTAGATCTTATGAAGTCAATACAGTACTTATTACTGAATGTGGAATCATTTATTGTTTGCTTTTATAGTAAGTAGTATGATATAAAAACAATGGAATTTCCAATGGATTTAGTCGCCTTATTCACGGGAATAACCCACCATTGGTATTTCTAAATTTTGTTTCGCAGCGTGTAGTTATTAGGTATCGTCTGAAATATTGTTTATAGAATCCAGATTAATGTATTTTCGAAATTCGGAATTTTTTAGGAACGTGTAAATAATATAATGGTGGAGTGCCTTTCGAGTTTGGGTTTTTCGGAGTTTTGACTGTACGTTAATCCCCGTGTGAAATTTTGGGAGTGCATTTGGTATCTGTTCGACTATAATCGTTTTAAATAGATAAATTAAGGTATTTAAAAGATAAGATCTAATGGTTTTTTTTATGATGTTTCTTTATTTTTTAACCCTTTCAGACCATATGTATATATATATTTTATTTTATTTTTTCTTTGTTATCTAAGGATACATTGTACAAGTTTTCTTGTTTGAAATATAAGTAAATACCTATGTTAAAATATTACAAGGAAAATAATAAAGTTAAATCTAAAAATAATTTGCAAGGCAGATAGAAATATTACACCTTTAAATTTATATGACGAGAATGCCAACATTCTTATAAATACTAACCAGGAATTATTAGATTCCTGGTCAAATAAAATTATTCACGCAAAACACTTCAATTATCTCAACCAAACGTATGTTGACAAACTTTCGTCAAACAAATGGTTGAGTATTGGAGAGTTGAGCGCAGAAATAGAAGGATTTATGCTTGCAATTCAAGATAGAGTCATTAATACTAAAAATTATAGAAAGTATATAATGAAAGATATAAATCAAATTGATGATTTATGTAGAAAATGTTTGGCTTTTCCCGAAACTATAGAACATATTATATCGGGATGTTCTATATTAGCGCCTTCCGAGTATACATTTAGGCACAATCAGGTTTTAAAAATAATTCACCAAAGTTTGGTAATTAAACATAACTTGATTGATTGCCGTAATGTAGTACCTTATTATGAATATGAACCAAATTCATTTATAGAAAATGAATTTTATAAAATATATTATGATAAAACTATACTAACAGACAGAACAATTAGTCATAATAGACCTGATATAGTTTTACATGACAAAATTAAAAAAAATAACTTATATCATTGATGTAGCTATTCCAAATTCCTGTAATATTCAAAAAACTGTTTCTGAAAAAATTAGAAAATACACAGATTTAGGAAATGAGATTAAAAGAATTTGGCATTCTCGGACTATAAAAATATTACCATTTGTTATTTCGGCCACTGGCATAATACCTAGGGATCTGATTCAAAATTTAAGCATATTAGATTTGTCAAAGAATTTGTATATAAAAATGCAAAAAGCAGTAATTTTAAATACATGTAGGATTACAAAAGATTTTTTAAATATTTATATTGAGGGATCAGTAGGATTTATAGGTTCAATTAGAAATGCCACAGAGCCGAACCCTCTGATATGAAAATATCTGGAGTCGGTGAATTATATTCCCATTTGGTCTCTAGTAGGTTGACATGTTGTTCTTGTATTGTTTTGTATTTATAATACTTATATAGTGCAATTGCATAACGTGGATTCACTAGATGATCATTTGGGGAAGTGTATGAAAGGGTTTAGTTTTTCCTTCTTTTTTTTTTTTTTTTTGGGGGAAAATTTAACCCGGACATTTAAATCTGGTGCGTAAAAAAAGAAAGTACAATACAATTGTTAGGTTGCAAAATTGTATCTAGATTCTTCCTTCCCATGTCCATAATCCATATTTTTATGCTTCTTTTAAAGTCTGTTATTTTTCTAATGGTTTTTATAGCAAGAGGGAGTAAATTAAATAATGTTATAGAGAAGTATTGCATATTTCTTTGTCCAAAAGTCGTTTTAGTTGTAGGTTGGTGGAATGTATAATGTTGTAAAGTAGATCTTGTGAATCGGCGCGAGTTTGTCTGTGTAAAGTTATCCTGGTTTTTGAATGCGTACATTAGAATATCTTTTGTGTATAATTGATTCAGTGACATTATATTTAGCGCTTTAAAAACATAGTCTGTAAGGATTCCGATGGGGACTCGAAGTATAATTTTCAGAATTGCCCTTTGTGCTATGAGGACTGGTTTTATAGTGGAATCGCATGAACTTCCCCGTACGATAAGACCATATTGTTGATGAGATTGGGCTAATGCATACTATATTTTAATTAGCTGTTCAAGTATTAGAAGTTACATAGTTTTCAGGATTTTTCCTCGCTATCTAGGGAATAAAAATGGGCGGTTTTCATTTTCCAATTGCTAGCATAACTGGTTTTGCACACTGTTTGGATTATGTATTTGGATTTTAGCTTCTAGTTCCGGCGGCTGCCATCTTTAATATTTTGAAAATGTGATTCTGTATTAAATCTCGATCGGATTTTTTTCTTCCGATTTTTTGCGGTGTAAGTTTCGAACGTATTTTTTCAACGACGCATTTAAAAAAATTAAATTCTGTATTTTTGGTATACACTGCTCGATTTTTTATTTTATGGGAAACATGTCCAATAATTCTAAACTCGACTATGCAACAGCGAGACTATGGCATCCCCAATTAGTGTATGTTGTGAGACTGAAGGTAGTGGGGAGGGAAGGAGGTGGGGAAGAGGAAGGTGGGGAAGTACCTGACTATTCAGATCTGGTCACCAAACACGGCTAAAGCCATTTCAGGCAACGTTTCAGTTCTGAATGGTGGTCTTACACCAGGGCGATACTGAGAGATCTTCCACTCTGGAACGTGCCGCAAATATAGACACTATATATTATTTTAAATGACTAAATTGTGAAATAAACAAATTAATCAAATAAAATTTATTTGCCACGCCGGGATTCGATCCCGCGACCTTCGGAATGCGAGTCAAGCGCCTTACCGCTGCACTACGCCGGTCGTCAAATTACTTACTGGAAGATACTATCAGCATCGCCCTAGTGTAAGACCACAATTCATATTTGAAACGTTGCTTAAAGTGGTGAATACTCAGGTATTTCCCCAAATTCCCCATTTCCTTTTCCTCTCCACTTATCTTCAGTCTCACAACATACCCCAAATGGGGATGCCACAGGTTGGGAGCAGTTGAGTGTGCGGTATTCACATAAAAACTTTTTTTTATCATAAAATGAATTTTAATTTTTTAAATGAAATTCTCGAGTTATAATGGATATATAAGGAAAATGAGATTCCTGTAAAAGACGATAATAAAAAAATTACCCTCGTCGAAAAATGAACAGTTGTACTCACAGTTGGACGCGGCCATTTTGTCGGGAGGAAAAAATACTAATCGTACACTCACCACTGGATTTTTAATTGTTTTATTTGTGAGCATCATCTAATTATCATAAGTTTTTAGGGATCTACCTCTTAGAAATATCCTTTACATTTTGGATGTTCATAGAAAAATGCTAAAATTTATATCTAAGAAATAATTTTTAAAAAATTTTATTCAGTATAAAAGCCACGGAATATATTTTTTTCCCATAGCTCCTCGTGTAGATTAATAATATCTTCCCTCCGGTCTCCCTAAAGTCTCGCTCAGGCGACCAGGCGACGCCGCGACGCCGCGCCGCGACGAGGCTACGATAATCGACGCTGCTGCGAGGGGAACGATTTCCGAATAATCGATAATAAGTTCTTCGGAAATGGTTACTATCAATCCAATCGAATGATTGTTCTACTGTGCATTTTATTGGGATGATTCATTAAATTCATTTAAATATTTTTTTGGTTCAATTTTGAAGTGTTTTGAAAACTACCTTTAAACGAGTGCTTTCAAATTAGCCTGTTAAATATAGCTGGATCATTTAAAAACATTTTCAATCAAGATGTATCTCAAAAGGACCTAATTTAACAATAGTATTATCATTTTATTGGTGTAATCAGTGGCACTCCGATTCGATTCACTCTCCCGCTCAGAGTCAGCTGTCGCCGATATTTTTATAGCGATTTCTCAATTTGCCTTTCATTTTCTATGCTGCCAAATGTAGCGTTATCAATCAATCGGTTAATTCATGAATAAATTCAAGGGAATATTATAAGAATGTCCGCTCCAAATGTTCGCGATTTGAAGTGACCGTGAAGAGGTTGGGTTGTATTGGACATCGTCAGGTAGTTACTGCATGGCTAGAACAATAGGGGTAATTTTCCAGAAATGCACATATCATGGCCGCTGTCCTCCGATTCCTTCATTCCAACCAGGAATACTGCAATAAGGAATGTATGATATTATTTAAATCCTCTCAAAATAGTTCAAAGATTGATAATTAATCCTGAAAAAAACCATCTACATTTTCTACTGAAAAAATCTTTTCAATATTCAATGTGCCCACAGTAGACAAAATATAAAAAAAAAAATCAATAGGTTCCATAAACTTTCAAAGAAATAAAGCTAAATAACTTTCATTTCAAAATGTAGGTATATGTGCCTACATGTAACAAGATATCAGAATAATATTAAAATTCAAAAATTTAATACCACAACGTTCAAAATAACTATCTGTATCTAGGTATAACTTATTTCAACAACCTCCCGTTAAATCTAAAAATTATCGAAAATAATCACGAATTATAACTTAAATTGAAAAAATACCGGAAACTACTGTAAGAGTTCAAATCTATTATATTTTTTTAAATATTCAATTTTTTCTTTATGTTTTGGGCTTTCTTATTTATTTTTTTGTTATTATTTGAAATATTTTTTTTATTTAATTGCTTACATGATAACATATATAATTGAGCACGAATTCCCTCATCGAACAAACTCGTCTCTTTATAGTGAGGAAACGCTATTTTTATATTAATTTGCAATACTGTACACATAACATGTAAAAAATGTACACTTATTGTAAAAACATACAAATATTAAATAAAATAAAAACTTATGTGCTCACCTTATGAACTCTGGACAAACAAATGCTCAAGAGAAAATTTGTATAGATTTGACAATCGCAAGAGGTATTCAAATATTTTAAAACCATATTTTGTATCCTACTTCTTGTACCAAAACTGTGTATTCAATAAATTTAAATTGCAAATGAATTAAACAAATCAAAATATTTTTTTAAATATACCCCCAGGTACTATAATACACAACGAACTAGACTATATACGATCGAAATTGTGGCAGTGTGCGATACCGCTTACATAAGTATTTTCATGGAAATATAGTGGATGCTGTTAACCCCCAACCACAGACTAGTATAGACGGAGGGTGGCTATAAATTATTCCTCGTAACCCCCAACCACAGACTAGTATAGACGGAGGGTGGCTATAAATTATTCCTCGTAACCCCCAACCACAGAATAGTATAGACGGAGACGGAGGGTGGCTATAAATTATTCCTCGTTACCCCCAACCACAGACTAGTATAGACGGAGACGGAGGGTGGCTATAAATTATTCCTCGTAACCCCCAACCACAGACTAGTATAGACGGAGGGTGGCTATAAATTATTCCTCGTAACCCCCAACCACAGAATAGTATAGACGGAGACGGAGGGTGGCTATAAATTATTCCTCGTTACCCCCAACCACAGACTAGTATAGACGGAGACGGAGGGTGGCTATAAATTATTCCTCATAACCCCCAACCACAGACTAGTATAGTTGGAGGGTGGCTATAAATTATTCCTCGTAACCCCAACCACAGACTAGTATAGACGGAGGGTGGATAAATTATTCCTCGTAACCCCCAACCAAAGACTAGTATAGACGGAGACGGACGGTGGCTATAAATTATTCCTCGTAACCCCCAACCACAGACTAGTATAGACGGAGACGGAGGGTGGCTATAAATTATTCCTCGTAACCCCCAACCACAGACTAGTATAGACGGAGGGTGGCTATAAATTATTCCTCGTAACCCCCAACCACAGACTAGTATAGTTGGAGGGTGGCTATAAATTATTCCTCGTAACCTCCAACCACAGACTAGTATAGACGGAGGGTGACTATAAATTATTCCTCGTAACCCCCAACCACAGACTAATATAGACGGAGACGGAGGGTGGCTATAAATTATTCCTCGTAACCCCCAACCACAGACTAGTATAGACGGAGGGTGGCTATAAATTATTCCTCGTAACTCCCAACCACAGACTAGTATAGACGGAGGGTGGCTATAAATTATTCCTCGTAACCCCCAACCACAGACTAGTATAGATTGGAGAATAAAATTACCAAAGATTTTCCAGATTTAAAAAATATAGTTTTCCTGGATAGAAAACAGTGTACGTACATACAATTGCGAATTGATTTAGGAAAACCGTATTTTTTGGTTAATAAATCGTTTTTAATTAATAATCGGTTTTAACAATTCTAACTATCTACAGGTGCTATGCACGTGAATTGTAAACGCTGCACTATTAATTACCAACATTAATTCAATGATATTATCAACACCTGCATACAAAATCAACCTGTTGAAATATTTTGTAATAATGGAATGCTAATGGGAGCCCCTATTAATTACCATTTTGTATTTTTTAAAGCCGATATTTAAATAAACAAACGCAGTCCGCTCTTCGTTTTTAAACAGGCGAAAGATGGATAATCGTGGAAATACCTGCTAATATCGCGCTAGACCTTTGCAGGTCAAAATAACGTCCGTTCATTTTAATAAAATAGGACTTGCAGTGACTTACAGTATAATAATTGCTTTAGTTAGCGGAAAACCATTATTGTAAGTTCTACGCAACGTGACGTGCGTAGAACTTTAAAAATAATTCTGCAGTGCTAGTTTTGTGACTTCTAGCGCCATCTGTTAGGGAGACGCGTAACATATATTTCAGGAATAGTAGAAAATGTTTTTGCCGCGAAAACGGAAAACTTTTGCAGCGTCTAGAAATTTTCCGGCTAGGCGCGTGTTGCGGAATTAACGAATTTGTTCGAATCACCGGAAGATGTCGTATTCCTGAAATTAGATGAAAAGCAAATTAACTGGCTTCTGATCACCATGTCGTCAATAAACAATAATTATATAGAGCTTTCTTCGTAGGGAGGAAAAGGATGGAGTGTTAATTTCCTCTAAAATTCTTATTAGAAAAACAACGTTGTCTAACAACGGAATCCAAATACAGTTTTCAGAATATTTCAATCGATTCTACACGTTTAATATAAAATACAGAGGGTTTATTATTGAGATTGCTTTTACAGGTTTAAAATTGAATTATGTTTAAGTGTATTATTATTTTAAACCTTTCAGCGTGCCGAATCAATTCTCCATTGAAATCTGTTGAAATTTTATTGTGTTGAAATGTTAAATTTCATTTTATATGATTATTTTAAAGTGTTCCACTGTACTGAAACAATTTATCGTTGAAAAATGTTACTCAAATCTCACAAAACAGATGAACTCGTAGCGTGGAGGATAAAAATAAACATCTTGTAACAAAAAACTAGTCTGGTAAATAAATTTTAGTTGTAATAGGGTACGGGTACCGTCGCCCCAGGAACCATTTATTGATTAATCAACACCCCTGTCATAGGTCACCCCAAGTGATTCACTGCGTTTGGTGACTTAGCAGGGGTGAGTTTTGTCTAGGTTTTGGCGGTGAATAAGTTTGCCTACCTTCTGCGTGGTGGGCTGGATTGGGAGAGACTGGTTGAGGGAGACCTTTTGGATTCATACGTCCGTCACTCCTGGATAGATTGATCCGTAGATTCCTAACCACCCCTCATACCTTTTTCCTTCCCAGAACTTTATCTCCTTCCTTTCCCTAAAAATACCCTCCACACAGCATCTCCAAAGATGACATCGGCCTTGAGGGAATTTTATTCCTCAGGGCCTGCTGTGTGGAGCTAATGTAAAAAAACATTGATCAAAATGCAAAAAATAGATACCTACATAAATCATTCTTAATTGTAGAACTTGTGTTTCCCAACAATCATTGTAAAAAAATATTATTAATAGGTAAGTGACATTCTTATTTCTATTAGATCATAAAAAATAAAGAATTGTGACAGTGAACAAGTCACCAGAACAGTCACTCAAGGCATGAGGCATTTATGCCACAAAGTTACGAGCGGGACATTAAAACGGGATATTATGGAAACAATTACATCAACTAATTTGTTATCTATGGTTATTTTATCATTTTATTTATATATGGATACCGCACAAGAGTCCCAACGGCTTCCAACCTTCTGGAACCAGTGAGACTACGGCATTCCCAATTGGGGTATGTTGTAAGACTGAAGGTAATGGGGAGGAGAAGGAGATGGTAAATACGAAGGTGGGGATGTACCTGGCAATTCAGGTTTGGTTCCAAAATATTGCTAAAGCCATTTCAAGCAATGTTTCAATTCTGAATGGTGTCTTACACCAGGGCGATACTGAGAGTATCTTCCGTTCTAGAACATGCTGCAAACGAACTCCATATAATGACCAAATTGTAGAATAAAATAAATTAATCAAATAAAATTTATTTGCGCACGCGGGATGTGAACCCGCGACCTCTGAATTTTTAGTCGAGAGCCTTATCCCTCACAGTTGTCAGAGCTCGTTAAGAGGCCGTTAAGAGAAGAGAAGTTAACACAGGAGGCCCTTAGGAAAATAATTTCCCTCAGGGCCTATGTCATCTTTGAAGATGTTGTGTGGAGGGTCTTTTTGAAGAAAGGATGGAGTGAACATGGGTCTTGAAGATACCCATGCTGTAGGAGGGAGGAAACACAGAGGCCGGCAAATCGTTCCACAGCCGAGCTGTTGAACTCAAGAACAAGTCGTAGAAACGACCCGTTCTCATGTGACTAATGTCAACCGTGAACAAATGTTGGACGCGTGTTTTTCTACTACGCACCGGTTCCGAGGGGATCAATGACGCTAGTTCCTCGGAGCATCTTCCATTGTAATACCGGTAGAACAAGGACAGCATTCATACCCGACGCCTGTGTTCTAAAGATTGCAATCCGTCTGTTAAGATGGGAGAATCTATCAAACGGACCGCCCGTTTCTGTACAGAGTCAAGGTTTTTTTAGGTATTTTGGAGCTCCAGACCAGAGGTGGCTGTCAAAATTCAACCGTGGGGCGCACTTGCGATTTGTACAGGGTTAGCTTAGTTAGTTAACTTAACTCTGGTTTCGATGGAGCCCCCGTACCTGAGCTGGTCACTTAGAGTTACACCAAGCATATAGATGGAGGGCCTGTTCGGAAGATAGCCTCCGTTGTTGTCGAAATTATATGAATGAAAAAATAATCAGACAAAAACAAGTTATACGAGTACCTTACAGAATCACTGCAAATGGGGTAACTGTTATTATTTAACAGTATGTGCTAAAACCAAACAACAGAGTGCTACTATTTTAGAGGTTGTTCATAGGTCTAAGTTAGTTATTGCAAAATAACTTTCACTTCTTTATCAGCGAGCCCGATTAAACAATCTTAGTTAAAATTTAAACCCCAGTTTTCCAAGCAAACAATAATGCCTTAACTGTTCGTTGGACGTTTATTTCGCTGTTACCGAGCGGGGCTAAAGGCTTCAAAATACATGTTAAAGAATATATAAATGCAGGGCCGGTCCTGCTGGATTTAGCGCCCAATTTATTTATTTATTTGTTAAAAAATAATAATAAAAACAATACAAATACAATAAAAATCATTCGCCGCTCATCTCACTATCTCACTGATGGGGCATTCCTGTGTCGAGATGGGCTGCTTTACAAGTAAAGAAAGTTTTAAAAAATACACATAAACTTAATATAATATTAAAAATATAAACCTATTATTACAACGCAATATTAATATTCAAACCACAATCAGCCACAATGATAGGGTGACCATTGACCATACTGACAATGGACAAGAGGGAAAGTATAAATAAATTATTAACAAAAAATAACAATAAGTACATAAAAATAAAAATAGGCAAATAATAACAGGTAAATAAATACGAACCACTAAATAATGGTAGATAAAGAGAGTAAATATATTTATAAGTAAATAATAATAGGAAAATTAAATAGATAAGTAAATAATAACATACATAAGTGAATTAAGTACATTAAGAGGAACGTTTGCACGGCAGGTCATTTCATACAAATCTTAATTTTGGATTTGATATCAAAATACCCAACCAAACTGAAAAATTATTTTTGTAATCGAAAGATTTATCAAATATCTAGTACGGATATAAGCTACTTTACATATTTTTGCTTCAAATTATAAGATACAACCCATTAAAGATTCGAATGTTTTACGATTTTAAAGGAAACTTGGGCCATTTATTTGTGAATGAATGAATGAAAAACATAAAAAAATAATTTTACGATATTTATCATAAAAATATGATAAATTTAAAATACAAATAACCTATTTACGTCGGAACAAAAGTTTGTCTCTTATGTATTAAAACGACTATCGCAAAAAATGTAATTTTAAGGACGTTTCAAAATAAATAAAGTCAAATGATTTTTTTAATGTTTTTCATTCACTCACAAATATATGCCCAAGTTGCCTCTAAAATCATTAAACGTTAAAATATTTAATGAAGTACATTTTTTAACTTAAAGCAAATATAAATAAAGTACGTAGCTCACATCCGTACTAGATATTTGATATACCTTTTAATAAAAAAAAAATTTCTTATTTTGGTTGGGTATTTTGATCTCAAACCCAAAATTAAGATTTGTATGAAACTGGTCGAAACCTGCCGTGCAAACGTTCCACTAACCAGAGAAAACCGGATATATGTCATTTTTAAATCAAATTTTAGACGTATTGACTCTTTTCCACAAAAAATTATAAATTGATTTGGAAAGATTGTTCTTTTATCTAGTAAAGTTATATTTTAAAAATTGGGAAAAAATGTTTAATTTTAGGATAATAAGGTTATACCATAGGTCGTTGGCAGATTTATTAAATTTTCAAACCAAATCTTGTATTACCACACGCATTTAAAATCATACAATCATGCAGCAAAATAATCAATAAATTATCTGGGAAAGATTTGATTCAGAATTTTAATTTTAGTTTAAATGAAATCATAAAAAAGATCCGCGCACGTGTTTTGTGACAAAAATACTTTAGTTTCTCTATTTATTTACGGTCTTACAAACTAATACGAGTATATTAAAAAAAATTGCATTCTAATTTTGCTTAGACATCATTAACTTATGACCTAAAAATAATTACAAAAAGTACATAATTTTAATAGTTTAATCACACCTTTCAGCATCTTTGGATGTAGGTATAAATTAAAGAAAATTTTGAATGAAATAAAATCGATATTGAGTTATAATTTTAAAAAGCTGGTACGGAGAATAATTAATCTTTCTCATTGGAACCGCCCTGTCCGACCGTAAGAACATCTTTCGACGAAATTTGGATTCTCGGCCGCTGGCTGGTTAAAGGCCCTTATGTGAATTAAGAGCACAGGGTGTGACGGAAAGTATTTGACCATTATTTGAAGTAAAAAATGTCGATGAAATTTTGGTCTCCGGTGACTGTTGAAGTCAATTTTTTTCTTCGAAAAAAAAAAAAAAACAAACTTCTTCTACATGCCGTCACTGGTCACTCAGTCGAGTGACCGACCAGCCTCTCACCCCGCTTCCAACTGATCAAAACCCATTGATTTATATGTTTTAAGTTGGAAAAAAAGAACTTTCTATATTATCACCGAAGACCAAAACATCATGCACATTTTTAACTCCAAATAGTGCCAGGAATCACTGGTGTAAGTCAACTACGTCCCTTAACACACTGTATACTAAATATAAAAAATATAGACACGATTTTAGGTTTTCACGGCCAAAAGCATTTTTGTTATTAGTTTTTGGATATTATGCCGTGTTGCACTACCTCCTTCTTTAGCCAACGTTTCGCAACATCTGCCCTGATGATGGACACTGTAACGTTGTCCGAAACGTTGGCTAAAGGAGGTAGCGCAACACGGCATAATATCCCAAAAACTAATAACAAAAATTAGAAGTATAGTATATTTTAGTACATATAGTTTCCACATTTATTTATGACATAAGCGACAATATGGGTAATCCAAAAACCCCATTCTCAGCTAGTATAGGGATTTTGACCATTTTCATGAACCAATTTAACGTACCAATAGTTTTTATATCTTCGCTAAGCATGTTATAAAATAACGGAGCTTTAAAAGTAAAATTCCCTTGTCCAAATAATGTTCTGACATTTACCAGCTGATACAGTAAGGAATATCAATGAATGCTAAAGTATCCGGATTGCCCGCTATCGAGTGGTCTCCTCACCGCGAAGTTGTATTCAATTACATTCTCGTATTCACCCCCAGATAAATGAAATAATAGATTGAATGAAATAAAGCTATTTTTACAGGTGGAGAAGAAAACCCAAAGATATTGGAATGTAAGTAGATGTGCTATCTGCTGTATTTACTATGTGGGTCTGCGCTACCGGGTGTCGCCGATATTGTTTACCAATTAACAAATAAACTAAAAGAACAAATAATTAACGAATAAACCAAACGAACGTTAAACTAAATGAACGAATTCTTTCCTTATTCAAAATATATTGTTAACCAATATTAATGCACTTTTTCAAAAAATCAACGAAATGAACAAATTCTTTTTGAATGAAAACTACGCTAATTAGCGCGTAGTCCGGCGACAGTTGCGCGGACACCATAGCATATCTCTTCTGTATTAGAATATCTTTGAGAAAACCTAACAAATCCCGCTTGGGGGCAATACATAATATTATTGACCATCACAGAACTCCGAACGTTCAGCGAAATACGTCACTGAACCAATACAAAAGTGCAAATATTGAATATTCAATAAAACCAACGGCATAATAATTGACTGTATAAACTTTCAGGTAAAACAGTGCAAAATGTTTAGCATGTCTACAAAGTAGTTTAAGAAGTGACTATTATAGAGATGCACTCATATGTCTAGAAGGCGGTCAAATTTTGGGCTAATATTATATTTTTAAAAACACATACTCGTATTTTACATTAGCTCCACTCAGGAGGCCTAGAGGAAAAACCTTTCAGGGCCTATGGCATCTTTGAATATGCTGTGTGGAGGGTTTATTTAGGGAAAGGAAGGAGAGGAAGTTCTGGGAAGGAAAAAGGTGTGAGGGGTGGGTCGGAATCGGGTCAGTGGTTCCTGGAGTGACGGACCTATGTATCCATCCCTCCCACTGTGGTGCAAGGCAATGTTCCAAGAAAGTCCGGCTGGAGAGGTCAAAGGGACTGTCTCAACCATTTTCTCCCGATCCTGCCTGCCATCCACGTGGTGGGTACTGTGGGCAGATGCAACCGACTCCAAGACCCGGGCAAACCTCACCCCGTGAACCCGGGCACCCATGCAAAATCACCAAATTTAGCGAACGACTTAGGGAGAGCAATTTTTTATGGAGTTTACAAGGAACAAGGAAGTAGCCAGAAAAATTATCCCCAATTGAGGAAGGTATGTGGTGTGGGTGAAGGGAGTGGAATATGAATGATTATATTAATAATAAAAAAAAAAAACGAAAAAAGCGCCGCAGGCGAAATTTTATAAGTCGAAGCGCAAACCAATAAATGCTGTCAATTTTTATTTTTTCGAGAGCCAGTATTCCAACAAAATGTACACAAAATCCTTTGTTCAATAAGGAATACTTTATTACATATCAGCTTAACCGGCTAGTGGCCAAGAGGACAAATGCGTCGGATTCATACACAGCCGTTGCGAGTTCAAACCACTGCTGGATAAGTCCTCCACCATTGCACAGTCGCAGTCTGACCAACATAACGTTAAGGCGAGAGACATGTCTCGTAACTTGAATGAATGAAGGGATCATTTTAACATATTTGCAGGGAATTTCACGAAATGCTTTCCATGCTCCAGTAATTTGAGGCCGGCCCTGACAATATGAAAAGTTGGATTCGGTTATGTAAGTGGCGAATTTGTACGGAGTCCCTTCACTATTCAGTTAGCGCCCCATCAGATCACAGGTAAGAGGAGAGGAATGCAATCAGAGCCCGGACAAGGCACGGGGCAAATACTCATGCGGTCATCCAAGTTGAAATGCAAATAATATGAATACCTATAATAAACCTAAAAATATATTTGCTGAATATATAGGTGCGTTGAACCTACACACAAATTATTTGTAAACAAAGTTATTTTATTTAATTAAATGAAGACAATATTAGCGAAACTCAATCGAAAATCTGGAAAAAGAAAAATCAGAAAAAGATATTTGCACCTCTGGAACTCGAACCCAGGACCTTTCGCGGAAAAAAATCGGTTTATGGGCGAAATTCCTAAAAAATAAAACTAGTTATTTTTATACTAATTTTGGGTCGGGTAATCCGAATCTGAAAGAATTAGGTGGGGGCAAGCAAATATAAACTGAATAACACGACTAAAAAATTTTCAATTCATACCCAGTTTACAGGCCATTTTGACGTTTTTGAATGCCATAGAAAAAAACAAAGATATTTTATGTTCAACGATGTACCGGAAAATGTGCCGGCAGTGTTACCAACTCCCAAAAATATTTATCCCTAAAATTAAATCAAAAACGCATCAAGGCAAGAAAACATCCCAGTTTTCAAGTAGTTTAGCGGCTAGGTTTGTGTAACATGGTTTTTGTAGAAAAGAAAGTGCCCCCTTCGTAGCGCCTACTCGCGTCACGGCAAAAAACATCCCAGTTTTCAAGTAGTTTAGCGGCTACGCTAGGTTTGTGTAACATGGTTTGTGATAGAAAAGAAAGTACCCCCTTCGTAGCGCCTACTCGCGTCACGGCAAAAAAACATCCCAGTTTTCAAGTAGTTTAGCGGCTACGCTAGGTTTGTGTAACATGGTTTGTGATAGAAAAGAAAGTGCCCCCTTCGTAGCGCCTACTCGCGTCACGGCAAAAAAACATCCCAGTTTTCAAGTAGTTTAGCGGCTACGCTAGGTTTGTGTAACATGGTTTGTGATAGAAAAGAAAGTGCCCCCTTCGTAGCGCCTACTCGCGTCACGGCAAAAAAACATCCCAGTTTTCAAGTAGTTTAGCGGCTACGCTAGGTTTGTGTAACATGGTTTGTGATAGAAAAGAAAGTGCCCCCTTCGTAGCGCCTACTCGCGTCACGGCAAAAAAACATCCCAGTTTTCAAGTAGTTTAGCGGCCACGCTAGGTTTGTGTAACATGGTTTGTGATAGAAAAGAAAGTGCCCCCTTCGTAGCGCCTACTCGCGTCACGGCAAAAAAACATCCCAGTTTTCAAGTAGTTTAGCGGCCACGCTAGGTTTGTGTAACATGGTTTGTGATACAAAAGTGAATAAAATTTATAAAAAATAATTACTGAAATTATAAACATGTTTTTTTACGTTATTGATATTATTGCTTAATGGCAACACTTAATTTTATGTGGTAATATGTTATCTTTAGTTTTTTCCTATGATCTTTATTCTAAAAAAAATGGCCTGTTGGATTGTGAGTACCTTCAAAATTGTACAGTCGTTTAACTCAGTTAATATTGCCGAGTGTAACCTAATTCTTTCAGATTCGGATTTCCCAGCCCAAAGTTAGTTTAAAGATAATTAAGTTTCTTCTTTCGGAGTATCGCCCATAAAAAGATGTGTCATTAATTTATTGAAGATTGTTTGTGTATCGAAAATTTTTAAGTCATGTTATTCGGTTTATATTTGCTTGCCCCCACCTAATTCTTTCAGATTCGGATTCTCCGACCCAAAATTAGTATAAAAATAACTAGTTTTATTTTTTAGGAATTTCGCCCATAAACCGAACTTTACCCCCTTTCGCTTTCCGGGCAAATGCGCTAATCACTGCGCCAATGTGTCGTTATCCGATTCGATCCTTTTTAACTATATCATATTTTGACCAAGAACCACCCACATTATCTTCATTTTCTTAACGCACTTTTTATTGGCATTAACATTAACATATTCTGATTTTTCTGTTTCCAGATTTTCGATTGAGTTTCGCTAATATTGTCTTTATTTAATTAAATATTACAATTTGAGGTTTTACTCATAAAGTTGAAAAAAGGTTATTTTAATTTCGTATCAGTTTAATAATCAACTACTTCAGTCTCTGGAGAAGCAATGCATATCGACCACCATAACACGGGCATCAGCCTAGCATGGTGGTCGAAAAATCCACAAATGATGTAACCATAATATGCAATAAAGAAAAAAATGCAATTAAATAACTATTTCGACACTGGAGGTTTCCAACCGCATACCCACCCTGGTAAAAGTAACTTATGGTTACTCCTTCAGGGCTCTCACAAGGAAGCTATTTTTTTTTCATTTAAATTAATAGATAACTTTGTATTAACCACTTAATTATTTACAAAAACCGACATGTTTCGTCAGCAAAGCTGACTTCTAAAGGGTTTTGACAGAACTAATTTAAAAAATAGACATACATAGGTAATAGAGAAAAATAATAGACATAAACAATAATAAAATTTGAAAGAAAATAATGTGTAAGGGACGAGGGGCCATATAGAACAATTAAAAATTTAAATGGGAATAGATTTAATAATGGGTCATTTAAAAACAATTTTTGATTATTAATAATATTTCAATTTGCATTAACACTCTTTCTAATTTCTAAAATTTCTATTTTATCCAACTGAATGCCATTGACATTACAATGTATTAATTCTATTCCACTGTTAAAATTAAAGGTACGACTAGTTTCTATTAAATGGTTGGCAAACTCCGAGAAACTATTATTATTTAAAGCTTTCATATGCTCTTTAATCCTTATTTCAAAGTTTCTCGAAGTTTTATCTATATAAAAGAAATTATTATTTTTTATTTGAACGTCTCTACATTTAATTTGAACAAAGCTAGACCCCCAATGTTCTAACTATTTCGACAATGTCTTTTGATTACGTCATGTTTTAACAAAAAAAAAATTGACTTAAAACTAACCCTAAAACCGATAGTAATAATGTACATAAAAATATTTTTATAGCGGATTTTCATTTAAGATGCCTTCAGATATAAATACATCGACTTTGGTTGTACGGCCGTATATCCTCTTTACATACTTACTTGAAGAAAAAAATCATCTAAAGGATCAGGCCGGATCAATTGTCGCCGGATCAAATGTCCGCCGGATCAACTGTCCGCCGGATCAAGTGTCAGCCGGATCAAATGTCGGCCGGATCAAATGTCGCCGGATCAACTGTCGCCGGACCAAATGTCGCCGGATCAACTGTCATGGAACCACATAAAAGATGGCCGCTACATGTCTGATGTTCATTTGCACCCCTTTCCCATCCTTTACTATGGAAAAAAAACTAAAGAAAGAGGTCTACCATGGAAAGTAGTAAAAATTCTCGAAACATGGAATGGTCAACAGGATAACCTCGTAAAGTGAGAAGATGGATTTTCAGAACCTTATTTTCAGACAGGAAGGATGTAGGTATGTCCCCAGTAGGTACTGTTTAACATATTCACGGATAAACTAACCCCGGGTTAAACAATGCTGGGGTTGGCTGCTACATCGGAAGTCAATGTATCAACAACATATGAACTATGCAGACGATATCGTTCTGATGGCACCGTCAATGCGAATTCTCCTGAAGATTTGTGAAGAATTCGCGCACGAATCTAACATTAATTGTGATGCGAAAAAAACAGCACATAAAACACGGGTAGGCCCAAAAAACATACCCCAAGCCTTTTTTTGAGTGGTGATCTTCTGAAAATAGTAGAATCAATAACATATTTTGGGCACAACATCACTAACAAATTAAGACATTGACACGCAGAGGCGAGCATTGAGCATAAAATGTAACATGCTTAGTAGACAATTTCGGCTCTGCAGTCCACAGGTGAAATGGACGCTCTTCTTAGCTTTCTACGAGTACACATGCGAGCTCTGGGCCAATTTGAAAACATGGAAAGGATTTGGGTGCAGTACAACAATGCATACCGAATGATGTTCAAGCACTGCAGTGCTACTCAGTTCACGGAAGGGCAAGTTCCTGGATTTGCAACTCTAATAAGAACAAGGGTTGTAGGACTGAGGGGAAAGATTAACAGCCCCAGAAATATCCTCATTATTGCATCCCGCATGACTTCAGGATCGAAGAAAGATATTGGCAAGGGGAAAGATATTGGCTCCCACAATCTTCGATCTTACGAGATATGCTTATGATAGGTACTAGGTACTCTCTTTTTCTTTTTTTCTTTCTTTCCTTTGTTTTTTGAAGTGAAGCTTCTATAGCCCCGCTGTGATTTGCATATCGGATGAAACGGAAATGACGATTACTGCACCTGCGACGCATCAACTGCGCTCAGTGGCTGCTTTTGATTATGATGTCACTTTTAAAGGCTCCTATTGGTTGAGATATGAAACGGATATTACGCTAGGTCTGCGCTCATTATGATCACTTTTCAAGTATTGGTTGAGATTGTTTTGGTAAAGTTTGGCTTCTACCGTGTGAAAGCTGCATTCGGATTTTTTTTTGTATTTATTTTTAGTTTTGACTTTGTTCTATCTTTGCTCTTATTTATAAATACCTATGTTCTTATTTGAATCCCCTTATGTAACTATATACCGCGCAAGTGGATATTTGCCATTTGTTTGGTTAGTTGTAGGTGTGTTTTTCAAATTGTCCAAAAAACAATATTGCGAACCTATCTACCTACCTTCCCTATTTATTTAAAGACTACCTCAGACACGGCAAAGCAGAGGACAGTCTGAATTCTTGAGGCGAGATTCAATTTTGAAAATGACATTTAAAATAATTTTCATAAAAATATTATATTCTAATAAGTAGGTATCGTTTGTCCGAATTCTTCATAAAATCAGTTCCAATTTTGAAAATGACACTTAAATTCAAAACAAATCCGAGAATCAGAGTTATATGGACAGACACACAAAATTTAAAAAATCAGTCTTTTGAGTATATACATTAGAAACACATTTTCTTACTTGGAGGTGACATATTGTACGCATGGCTTATTTTCGACTAAATAAATTATGTCATTATGGTCTTCACAGCTATTAAATAACAGAACAATATTGTCGAGTTTTCTAATATTCTGTCAGTTGAGTATTTAATGATAAAATCGAGGAAGCCTTCCCTTCCCCTATCTGGTTTTTAGAGGTTTTTAGAGTCTTGGAAAATGCGATGTTCAGTTTCACGGAAGGAATCCGTTTTCACGAAAGCATTTTAGTGACTGGGCTTGTGTTTCATTCTACCTAGTTTTAAAACCAGAAAAGAATAGCAAAAAACATACATTTTGAAGTTAACCGTGATCTGGCTTGACTTCCTTTACTTTCAAGGAAAATACGAGATCAATTTTAGTCAGTCAGTGAATAGATAATACATAAATCATAAACTAATAAATCATAGCAAAAACTAATATTAAAAAAATCATTTCTATATCCATCTGAACTCATATTCAAAGAATTTAAAGTCAGAAAATTAAATACTCTCTTCCTGTATCATTCAACCTTACAAGTTTACAAAGAGGATATCCTAAACAAAACCATACCTTTCAAAAACACAGTAAATCTCTGGCAAAAATACATGTTACCAATTCCCATTTGTAAAAAAACTTTGGGTCAACAAAACTACAAATACTTGGAAACTAATTTCTTTAATAAATTACCAGAAAATATAAGATCCCTTAAGGACAGTTTCAAAAATTTCAAAACACAATTAAAAAAATATACTGAAAACCTTAACTGAAAAAAAAAAAATAATAAATAAAAATTTAAAAAAAATTACACATAAGTTTCTCTTATTCTTTATATAAACTAAATTTCAAAAAAAATAAAATCAAAATAACCTAACAAATAATACTTCCTCCCGTATACACAAGCATCTGCTTATTATGGGAGAATATTTTTAAAAAATATGTATATTTGTATTAAGTTTTATTTTTTATATACTTTCATTATATTTATGTATCTATTGTATGTACTGTATAGGGTTCATGATTTCTCGAGCTTTTCAATTTCTCGGATCTCGAGAATTCTCGAGGCTAATTTCTCGAGGCTTCTCGGGTTGCCGAGAAATTTACATTTACATACGTTTTCTCATATTATTTGGTTCCAATAACGTCAACAAATTCAGTGGTTTTCCTCTCAAATAAAAGTATCAGACTAATTATAAAACTTTTATTGATTATATTCAAAAACATTAATCTTATGGATAAGTTAATTAACTCAGAAATAATATTATTCAGACTCATAATTATAATGACAGCACCATACTTATAAACAAAAGTAGCTTCTATTAAACTAAACAAAAAATCAACATGAAAGAAAACGTTAATATCTTAACTTATAATTAAATTACAATCACAGCACCATTTTTGGCTGGTTATTTAGAAAAAAAATCAACTTAAAACTTGTAAACAAAAATAGCTTCTATAAAACAAAAAAAAATAACATGAAAGAAAACGTTAATGTCTTAAATTCAGGTAGAAAATAAATGTAAATTATAATTAAATTACAATCACAGCACCATTTATGGCATGTTAATTAGAATAAAAACAAATGAAAACTTTGCAAGATCAATGGAACATCCCCGCTGAGGAGCTGAACATACATACTACAGACAGACAGATACATAACAATTAGGTCAGCTTACTCTGTCTGATGAAATATGCCTTCAGAAAAACTAAAGCATTTATAGCTTTATCAGACAGTCGGTTTCTTATTTTATTAACTATATTTCCTGAAATTGAAAACACTCTTTCATTTTCAGTTGAAGTAGGCTTAGGGAACGTACCCATACTACGTGACCAACTTTTTTGCAATTTTTAACCCCCCCCCCCCCCCCCCGGTGACCAAAATCCTAAGCAACCCGCCGCTCATTTGTATGGAGCGTGACATTTTGAAGACCCCCCCCCCTAAACGTGTCACGTAGTATGGGTACGTTCCCTATAACTGAAAGCAATGCTTTGTACATCGATTCTAAATTTGGTGACCTCTTCCCAGTCTGTTCAAAAAGTAAGAACTCTTTCTGTACTATAGATTTTGACAGTGCCACTGCACTTGCCTCCTCATTTGTTGAAATGCCTTTAATTGCTTTTTCTAATTGAATTTTGAAGCTAATCTGTGAAACACTCACTACGTAAACTATACTTGGCTAGAGTCGAAACACGAATGAACGTGTAAAAACGACGCCGCAGAGCGCTTGCAGCGAGATCAAGCTTTGGCCCGCGCCGCCACGCAACACAACAAACGACGATTTAATTTCTATATAGGTAAATGATTTCTCGAGTTCTCGACTTTTCTCGAGCTTGATTTCCCGGGAACAAAGCCCAACGATTTCCCGGGAATTCTCGGCTCGAGAATTCCCGGGAATGAACCCTAGTACTGTACCAAAAAAATATATTTCAATAAAAAAAATAAAAAAAATAATAATAATAATACACACTAGAAAAAAACTGGGTCGGTTATTTCTAGTATCCCCGCTATATTACTCCAAATAGTATCCTGACATACTCCTTTCAGACTGCTCTTGCTTCACACCGGAGACAGAAAGGAATACCTACCATACATTTGTAGCGAAATTACTTCATTGCAATCCCTGTGCTAAAAATATTATGCATCCCATAGAAGCGACTTTAAAGTCAACCGACTGTGACCATAGCATAAAGAACATAAGAAATGCGATACGGGCGTGTTTCATGATTCAAAAGTGACCAATTGGACCTTAAATTTCCTATACAAAACTGTGTTTCATCATCGCATTCAAATGGTATGGCGATATACGAGTTCCTCTCCCCTCCAACATTCCATACATTCAGTCCCGGTACATTCAGTTTACAAACGGCACACGTGCCTCCTATTGTTTATACAAATTTTATTATGCCAGAGCTCACCGCTTCTTTTATATAATCCTTGTCCTGGTAATAACGAATACGAAAAAAAGAATTATTCAATTTGGTGCAATCGTTCGGAAGTTATGCGCGTTATTGAGTATGGTATCACTGCATGGGGAGGCGGTACTGCATCAGCACTAGACTCAATCATAAAGGCACAGAAAACTATTATAAAATTGATTCTTAGAGTACCTCTAATTACCGACTCGAACTTAATCTTCAATATTATGAATGTGTTTGACGTTCGGCAGATATATCCAAAAACAATCCTCACTCATCTATACACAACTATGCATTAATACTATGAAAAAAGATTAAATACTCGCTGCACTCGAAACAATTACAAAGACTTACTACAAATCCCCAAAACACATACTACTTTTGGTCAACGAAATTTCAGATACCTTGCAACAAGACTTTACAACATTCTTCCAGATAGAATAAAAAAATGTGATTCCCAAAAAAATTTCAAAGATGACATAAAAATTTGGACAAAAAATAATGATTGGGTTTTTACCGGTGCACTCACCCAAATTCGAAATTTTTAATGATTTGGTATTATACAGTGGAAATATACAAGCAATGTATTGGTTGCTTTTATTTAAAGTCATTATTAATGTAACAAATCTATTATGTGATTACTTTTTAATAAAAGTGTAGGTATGTTTATAAGTATTATAAATTGATTTAAAAATTACTGCCTCAACACAGGCTAGCCTAGTGAGGCAGATTACTGAAAAACCTAAATTTATAACTATTTTCTATTCTTCATTTATATACTGTTCATATTCATATATTTATTTCTGTTGATATCCTTTTGAACTTATGTAATTTTAAACCACTGTAAACATTAACACTGAATATGTACTTTTTAGTTATAACTTGCAAATTTCGTTTGTTCAAAAAAGATTTATTATTATTATATATATATTGCAATTCCATCCAAAAAAATAAATTGTTTCTCTCTTTATGTACATTCCCGTACGTCACCGTTCCCCTCCCTTGTCCCCATACCCTCCTGCGTTCCCCTTCCACCTTCCCCGCCTTCCCCCACCCTCGTCACCATTCCCGCGAACCCTACCTCCTTCGTTACCCTACCCCTCCTGCCTTCCATCCCTTCCGCTAAAATATATGAAATTTTCTAACCACTCGCGCACCATCTGTAGTATTTTTTTTTACAAATTTCATAACGCCAGAGCTTACCTTTGTACATAGAAACATTCTTCTGCTAAAATGAAATGTTCTGTAAAAAATGGAGTCAATCACAAACACACGGAACCTGAATTTTTATATGTGTAATAGATAGTTAGATATAATCTATAACGATTTCGCGGAGGTGGGTTCTGACTACTGGGTAGAGGATACCGTGCATTGATCTGCAGGTAGCGGGTAGCGGGTAGCGGGTAGCAGGCAGCAGGCAGCAGGTCGCCTCTCTGCTGTCTGCAGCGACTCGTTGTAAATTGCGGACAAATAGGCAAAAAAAGTGTTCGGCTGAGCGGACCAACGGTACTTGTTCCATTTGCTCCTCCCGGTTACCAAGTGCAGTTATCTGCGTACCCACACGGCTACAAGGTACATGGTACATGGTATACGGGTGACGGGTGACGCGAGTGGAAATTGCACCGGACGGTAGGTGCCCGCCAGTCCGCCAGTGGGGTGCCTGGCTTCGACCAAACAATCTTTGGGGGCGTACACTAATTACGTCAGCAGTTTTTTTTTCCGATTCAGACTCCTCCTCCCCCCCTTGGTGAGATTTAGTGAGATTTGGTGGGACCCCTCCCTCCTCTCACGTGAGATGAGAGGAGTATCTGGGGTGGGTGGGCCCGCTCTGGGTCTCACCCTATCCCATCCCGCCCCATCCTATCCTATTACGCCCCCCCCGTTACCTCAATGGAGGGGGCACAATGGGATAGGATGGGGCGGGATGAGATGGGTTTTCTTTGGGCTTTCGCCCACGTCATTAGACTTTTTCAGCAAACGAAATTTGGGACACAATCTAATATATTATGTTTTGTTACCTCTATGATTCTGTAATAATATGCGAGAATATTCTTTTAAAGTTGACGTGATATTTTTATTGACCCCCCCCCAGTTTAAATGAGATTTGGTGAGATTTTACTGGACCCCTCCCTCCCATTTTGAGCTCACGTAATTAATGTATGCCCCCTTGTTTGATCGAAGGTGCCTGGACATCTCAAATAATTATTAATTATAAAAATTTCCTACAAAAGGTCACGAGGAGAAAAAATTGAGAAAAATAATGTTAATAATAGCAAAGAATACATTAAAAACAATTCTATCAGTATTTTAGCAAATAATAAATAAATAAAAAGCACATTAAATAATAATGGTAGGCGACTTACAAATGAAACAATCTGGAAAAAAAAATATTGTATAAAGGTAAAACTTCGAGGAACTTTGAAATTAGGATAAAATTTGCATATTACAAAGTAATAGTGGCGAACGAATTACATATACCTATTTATTTCATGTTTATATGAAAAACTGTTTAAAACTTGAAGTATTTGTTTGTTGTTTTTCAATTATCTCCAAATAAAGATTGGGCACCGAGCCCACGGCCCACGCTGCACTGCACGCCCCTGGTCAGTGGCTAGTGGCTAGTGGCTACCTGAGCGCGAGTACCGAGTAACCTGGTTGCCGGTTGGTTGTCACTGAACGTAGATTTCGCGCGGTGCTCACTGTAAAAACTGTTCACTGCAAAAATTGCTCACTGCTCAGCTGGTGTCCTCCTCTTGACCGTTTACCCGAAGAATTTAAAAACATTTTAGAGCAATTTTTTTAAACATATAGGAGCATAGGAAAACATAGAAGGAGGCCCCGAGGAAAATAATTTCCCTCAGGGCCAATGTCATTATTTAAGAAGGAAGAGGACAAGCTCTCGCTGGGACTAGTTTATTTGCACAATTTGTTATGAAATACAGAAAAAAATAATTTGAACTTTGTCGAAGTCAATATAATAACATTGATGTAGAAATCATAATCGGTTCACTAAAACTGTACCACCACGTGCCAAAACTTTGTGCAGTTGACAGTTGACATTGATGTTAGCAATTCAGGCCAATCGCCACGAAAAGGTATCAGGACTCAGGACCATTTCTGTTTTCTAAGTCATCCACATTCTCAAACGGAAACATATGGTCGTTATACACGACATCTTTTTTCAGCCCGATTCCAATTAGACACAAAAGTCAACATTTTTCGCTCTACGCGATCGCTATTTTCATATCTATTTTAATATCTACGGTTTCAATTATCATCACTGCAAACAACACATGAACCATGCTGTTTGCTGTAATGCCAATTGAAATCGTAGATATGAAAATAGAGATGAAAATAGCGATCGCGTAGAGCGAAAAATGTTGACTTTTGTGTCTAATTGGAATCGGGCTGAAAAAAGATGTCGTGTATAACGGCCAATACTCTCCGATTAATGAAAATACTACATATTCTAATTTTGGTTGCCAGTGGTTGTAACTCTGGTTCAATGAACTCGGATTTGTTATGAATTTAAGTATCATTTTAAAAATTGGAACTGATTGTGTAATCAGAGTAAGCAAAGGTACACCACAGGTTACCATTAGGTTAGGTTGTTCATATTAATGCACAATAGTTTGTGATCATTGTCATTGATCAGTGTCTCCGAATTTTATAATTTTTAAATTTTGAGATTAGGATTAGAAATTATGTAACTTACAACTACGGTTATTTCGATGAGATTCTTATTCACATCCTATAAGAATTATAAAACGCTTCATTGGAACCTTTACAGAAAGCAATCATTTAAAATAATATTTTTAATGCATTGTTAGAATAAGCGGAAATACATCAGTCATTCTCGTGACTTTAACAATATATTTTATTCTGGCGTAATCCTGTCATCTTCTTCAAAGCATTCAATTAATTTCCGCAATAACCTGCCATTTACGTTCATGGCTAAAGCATTAAAAAAATGCACGCTGATTACCTTTGTCGATTAAGATAACGATTTGTGAGCTAGCACAAATTTAGCTACTACGTAGAAATATGTATTATTTGTTTTGCTAATCTACACCTGTAAGTACAATACCGATAATAATCTGATGAAATAATCGCACAGGAAAAGGAGTTAGTACATAGCACGTTACTTTATTCGCATCATTATTAAGGGCCCGCAACCCGGATTTGTACCGATTTATTACATATTTCCCTTAAACACGGTAAGTTTTAAAGCTGTTAAAAAAATATATATTATTCTTGAAGATAATATCTAGACTTTGCCCGCGCCGAAATGCAAATTATATAAAATTCCCTCGATAGAAAAAAATCGCAAAGTATGCTCCGAAAATTATTATAACCACGTTTGTTTCAGTTATTTTACAAGTTATATGTATGAAAAAATTCACAGTGTTTCTTTAAATGCTGTTTAAGATAATGCCCGCGAGATATTATCTCTATTTTAAACGAGCCGTGTGTTATTAAACATTTTCGCAATTTTCGCATCGATTTTGTCGCTGTAAATGTTAACGCTCTCCTCTAACATTCGTAATTTCGTATCTCTCCATCTTCTTCTTTTCGGGCCCGGTTGCAGAGCCTTAATACAGAATTTCTAGGTGACAGGAAAAGAAAACAGATTTCTACGTTCTGAGGGCATGTGGGAATTTATTACGTATTTCTATGTGTTTCATTTATGAAATAAAACTGAGACAGAGGCGATGGTGACGAAATTCCCATAATCCGCAATTAAGAGTCGACTGAATCCCAGTTGTTGCATCACTGGTTAACGAGTAAAAGTACATTTCCTTATTATCTCAATTAATTAGTGCTAAGACATCGGTGGTGCTAAGTGGTTACAATTGTTCGCTAATAATCGCAAGTCATTAATGACGGTATTTTTAATTTCTTATTTGGAAATCGTTATGGCTGATCACGTTTTGGTTTTAAAATGTAGGATAGTATAAAATGGACCGTTAAGAAAAGCATTTTTTACCATTTTCCTATTTCGAAATTGCGCGTGAGAACTTTTCGGTCCATTAATTAGTAATTCCGATTTTGAAAAATCCCATATTTTCAATTAATCTTTGTAACACAAATCGAACTTTTAATTCGTCATTGCTAAATTCGTCATTGTCATTGTCATGTCGGATGCCAACTGCGCGTATTTCTCCCGATTTGAATTGGTCATACATTGTAGATGATATTATCGTCGTCGACCAAATGAAGCGAATCATATTGAACAAAAATAATTAACACCCAAATGAAGTGTCGTCAACCGTGACAATCTTACGAGACACCATCCAGATGACCGGCTCTATAATGTTACACCAGCTCAGAAATCATTTAAGTTAAATATTTATCATTTAATGATAAATATTCACGGACATATGAATATATCTGGACCTGCCCTAAGTGATAAAAACGTATTATTTCCCCCTCCCCATGGAGCCAGCTGGAGCTCCTCCTTGGAGCCAGCTCGCTCCATGGGGAGGGGAGAGAACTTCGCTTGAATCTAAAATATGAGACGTCATCATTCTTGTCTTGACCAGCGCGGAACTAACATCCATACATTTTACGAAATAACACGCCAAAAACGGTAGCTTGTGCTATACATTATACCCACATATTATGTGGACATAGCGAATGTGGGCGGTTCTCCAGTGTGCTCGTCGCTGGTTACAGGGGTAAGTAAATTATGAAACATTTGTAAAAGTGTCTTAACTAAACACGGCAACAAAATATTGCTATGTGAATAGGGGCGAATCTTTTCTGGGCGATTATTTGGCCTTCGCAAATATGTTATTAACGTGGCAAGCAATTCGCGCTCCCATGTAAATAGGTCTATTCATTCAAAGCAGATTTTGCTTTTAAGAACTAAATGGTGATATTATAATGCGAGATGCCTATATAGTGTCAGATTGATTTTTTAACGAATCACGGTCGTCTTTCCTCTCTTCGCCCCCCATAGTTTGGTTTTTCCCCTCATCTGTATCTTCTGGTCTATTGAATTTGGATGTCTTTGTAAATATTTATCACCAGCCAATGATTAAAATATCTTCGGTTTTGGATTCTGTGACTTTAGGGAACGTACCCATACTACGTGATCTGCTCGGGGGGGGGGGGGGGGGTCTTCAAAATACCACGCTTGGTACAAATGAGCGGCGGCGGCCTTAGGTTTTTTGGTCACCGGGGGGGGGGGGTTAAAAATTGCAAAAAGTTTCGTCACGTATTATGGGTACGTTCCCTTACCTTATCATCATCACACGATAGTAGAAGGATCGTGTAATATTGTGCATTTTATAAGGTGTTAGTAACTTCATACGACTGCCACACATAAATCAGACACGATGAATGCACTCTAGACGACTAGACCACTAGAGCACACTCGAGATACCTTTCTACCAGATATTCTCATGGTGATAACGTGATTTTATCAAGGTATTGTTTTTCCATCGAAGTTTTTTGCCAATGGAAACATTTCAGTCGACTTTTCGCAGCCATTATTTTTTGTAAATAGTTTCCGTATAAGTTTTTTGCCCTCGCCGGACCGGCCGATCAACCTACATGTTCTAATAAACTGTATGCAAAATCGTCCGATCTGTACATTAACAACTACTCTATAGTCTATACGAGTAACTGCAGAGTAACGAACCCGGATCTGTGAATCTTATTCGTTACAATCTTCGTTAACCAATAACTATCAAGCTGAGTTATCAGATGTTGTTGGAAGGGAGCTATAAAGTTTTATAGGTTCGATACTTTCATATTTACTCCGAAGAGACTGAATGCAGGAAAAGTCTCTATCCAAAATTTTTTTGGTAGAATCACTGACGTCAACTTTGTGGGTAGGAAAGTGCCTGAAGTGGAACTTTTCAAAACTAGAAAATAATTTCATAGTAAAATTATTAATTATTATTAACAGTTATTTTCCACTTATTTTGAACGTCCACTGTGCAAAATCCAAGAATATCGAAATTCTGCTTTAAGGAGTAGGAAAGGGGTATAAGGGTGGTTTTTCAAAATCTCCTCTAGACGGTGACGTTCCTCTTGTGTCGAAGGTCAATTGTGCAAAATTTCGTTTACCTCGGAATAAAAGTGGAAATTTGCAAATAAACAAAACCACATAAATACGCTTTTACTTGATATATAGGTTCTAAATATTTATTTATTTATAAGAATATTGTACATTGCATAGTTTTTTTGTGGTGTTTCATCCGCCATGCTAGGGATATCCCTGTGTTATGGCGGGTGAATTTTACAGATTTGAAATTATACATTTGTAATGGTTGATAAATAAAATTAGAAGAGGACTTCAGTAACCAAGGTAAACAACTATATTTTGAGATTACGTTGAAATATATTTTGTAGGTAAATTTAATTATATATTTTATTTTGATAACATTATTCTACAATATAATATATATTATAGATTTGTAGTATTGAAGGGTAGTTTACATTAAAATATTTAATTTGGAGATATTGAAAACTATTTGTTGACACTAGGTAACGACGACAGTTGCTTGGTTACTGGAATGTAGGAATTAATAATAATTAATAAATCATTTCCAAGTTGTTTTGAAAGGTGACACAATGTCATTTTCAACCAGCGGAAATGAAAATGGGTTTATTATGTCATCTATACAGATGAACATTGATAATCTGAGACCCCAAAAAACAAAAGCAGGTATTCCTAGGCAGCGTATGAAATGGACGAACGATGTCAATATGTTCATCGTTCGTTCATATTTTTATGTAACTAAACTAGAAACAGATATGTTATTGTAGAGGAAAAAATTACATTTACTTTTCTCACAAAATTATCCGGTTGCCCAAGTAAACGAACAAAGATTAGCTGACCAAAAAAGGTCAATTTTCAAAAATAATTTAATTCCTGTAGTAACATTAAATGAGATAAGAAAAGAAGTAGCAGATAGATTGGAATTGGAGAATAATTTAGATCAAATTAATACGAGTAGTAATGTTATATTAGATGCATTGAATGAAGATAGTTTAGCTAATATTCTAGTAGAAGAATCCAATGATATTAGAGTAGATTCAAATAACTTAGACATTATTCATAATCTTAGGGAAATCAATATTGCAAATTTAAACTTACTAGATGATAATGTAATAGAATTAGCTAACTTGCTTCAAAATAATATAAATAGATATATAGATATAGAGCCCACAGTTAGACCAAAATTACCAAAATTGCATACGTCAAAGAAATTATCTAAATTAATTTCTGAATTAAATAATTTAATTTTACCAAAAATAATATTTGACGATATTAGTTTTTTAGATCTTCATACAATAGTGTACGCTAGTGCTATCACTATATGTAATAAGTTAGGAGTTAAATTAATATCCTCTGATGATAGATCATATAGTTATAGTAAACCAGAATGGCAGATTAGATTAGAAAATGATGTAGTATTTTTAAGAAGTAGTATAGCTAGAGTAATTGAATATAAAAATGGAAATAGAAGTAGGAATATTTTGAGATATGTAGATGAAATTGGGAGAAAATTTGGTTATAGCATTGGTAGTAATAATAATGAAAATATAATCAATGATTTATTAGATTTATTAAAACAAAAATTAGGTGTAAAAGCTAGTAGATTAAAAAGATATAATTATACGTATAATAAAAGAAATAATAATAGATTATTTCAGAAAAATGAGAAAATATTTTATTCCAAACTTGACGATAAACAGAATATTATTTCGAATAATAATA
The DNA here is from genome assembly GCA_917880885.1 of Limnephilus marmoratus. NCBI lineage: Eukaryota > Metazoa > Arthropoda > Insecta > Trichoptera > Limnephilidae > Limnephilus > Limnephilus marmoratus. The sequence goes on from OU862908.1 coordinate 68,513,787, forward strand.
TTCCGTTGCCATCTGAATCAGATATGCGCGATTTTTGGACAAACATTTGGAGTAAAGATATAAAACATAATGAGGCAGGTAACTGGATAGAAAATGAAGAACTCAATTGTTCAGACATTGAACAAATGAGTTTTTCTGATATATCGGTTGAATTGTTAGCCAAAATTATAAAAAATACTCATAATTGGAAAGCCACGGGTTGCGATTGGATACATAATTTTTGGTACAAACGTCTAACTACTTTACATCCTCTTTTTGCAAAAAATCTTTCAAAACTTGTCAGAGAACCTCAAAATTTTCCTAATTTTCTAACTAAGGGCATTACTTATATGTTGCCTAAAAGCGAACATATTAATAATCCCTCTCAATATAGACCCATTACATGTCTACCGACAATATACAAAATTTTAACCTCTTGCTTGACAGATTTAATATATACTCATTTGGATGAAAAAAATATTTTATCTGAACAACAAAAAGGTTGTCGCAGAAAACATATGGGATGTAAAGAACAGTTAGTTATTGATTCTGTAATTTTAAAACAAATTCAAAATCAAAAGCGTAATTTACATACTTGTTATATAGATTATCAAAAAGCTTTTGATAGTGTCCCGCACTCGTGGCTAATCAAAATATTAAAAATATATAAAGTTAACCCAATTATAATTAGCTTTTTGAAAAATATTATGTCCTTTTGGAATACAGATTTGCTAGTTAATTTAAAAGGTAAGAAAATAGTAGTACCGGGCATTTCAATAAAAAGAGGGATTTTTCAAGGAGACTCATTGAGCCCTCTTTGGTTTTGCTTAGAATTGAATCCCCTTTCTAAAATGTTAATTAAAAGCAAGTTTGGAATAAAAATTAAGGGTAATACAAGAGAGAGTAGTATAGTTTCACATCTATTATATATGGATGATATAAAATTATTTTCAAATTCTGAATCAAATTTAGAGAAAATGATTAAGGTAGTTAAAATTTTTTCAGATGATATTAAAATGACTTTTGGTTTAGATAAATGTAAAACTATCCATATAGAGAAAGGCAAAATTGTAGATGGAGACGAGGGTATATTTAGAAATTTCAAAATTCAAAGTATGAAAGGGGATGAGGTTTATAAATATTTAGGATACCCGCAATCGAATAGATTAGATCACACTAGTATTAAAAATGATATTAGGATTAAATTTCAAACTAGGATCAGAAAAATTTTAAAATGCAATCTATCTGCTAAAAATTTAGTAAAAGCAATAAATACTTGGGCAATACCTCTACTAACGTACTCATTTGGCATAATTAAATGGTCCAATACAGATTTAGATAGTTTAGAACGATTAATTAGAACTACGTTAACAAAATTTAATTGCCATCATCCAAATTCAGCTATAGAACGAATTAATTTACCTAGAAATTTAGGAGGTAGAGGTGTAGTCAAAATAACATCTTTGAAACACAATCAGGTAGAAATGCTTAGAAATTTTTTCCATAGGAAAGCTAATAGCTCAGAAATGCACAAAATAATTTGCAAGGCAGATAGAAATATTACACCTTTAAATTTATATGACGAGAATGCCAACATTCTTATAAATACTAACCAGGAATTATTAGATTCCTGGTCAAATAAAATTATTCACGCAAAACACTTCAATTATCTCAACCAAACGTATGTTGACAAACTTTCGTCAAACAAATGGTTGAGTATTGGAGAGTTGAGCGCAGAAATAGAAGGATTTATGCTTGCCATTCAAGATAGAGTCATTAATACTAAAAATTATAGAAAGCATATAATCAAAGATATAAATCAAATTGATGATTTATGTAGAAAATGTTTGGCTTTTCCCGAAACTATAGAACATATTATATCGGGATGTTCTATATTAGCGCCTTCCGAGTATACATTTAGGCACAATCAGGTTTTAAAAATAATTCACCAAAGTTTGGTAATTAAACATAACTTGATTGATTGCCGTAATGTAGTACCTTATTATGAATATGAACCAAATTCATTTATAGAAAATGAATTTTATAAAATATATTATGATAAAACTATACTAACAGACAGAACAATTAGTCATAATAGACCTGATATAGTTTTACATGACAAAATTAAAAAAATAACTTATATCATTGATGTAGCTATTCCAAATTCCTGTAATATTCAAAAAACTGTTTCTGAAAAAATTAGAAAATACACAGATTTAGGAAATGAGATTAAAAGAATTTGGCATTCTCGGACTATAAAAATATTGCCATTTGTTATTTCGGCCACTGGCATAATACCTAGGAATCTGATTCAAAATTTAAGCATATTAGATTTGTCAAAGAATTTGTATATAAAAATGCAAAAAGCAGTAATTTTAAATACATGTAGGATTACAAAAGATTTTTTAAATATTTATATTGAGGGATCAGTAGGATTTATAGGTTCAATTAGAAATGCCACAGAGCCGAACCCTCTGATATGAAAATATCTGGAGTCGGTGAATTATATTCCCATTTGGTCTCTAGTAGGTTGACATGTTGTTCTTGTATTGTTTTGTATTTATAATACTTATATAGTGCAATTGCATAACGTGGATTCACTAGATGATCATTTGGAGAAGTGTATGAAAGGGTTTAGTTTTTCCTTCTTTTTTTTTTTTTTTTTTTTTTTTTTTGGGGGGAAAATTTAACCCGGACATTTAAATCTGGTGCGTAAAAATAATTATGATAATAACAAAAATTAGTAATAATATTGTAATAATAAGTTGATAATAATACATATTATAAGAAATAGTAATTTAATTATTTGTTAAATTAAGGAATTAAGGAACACCGTTTCTAATCATCATTTCTAGTTGTAAGGATCCATAGTGATAAATGTTTTTTAAAGGTGAGCGGTTGGGTTTCGGTTTTTAAGTTCTCAGGGAGAAGGTTAAATATTTTAGGAGCTAGGTATATGAAATGTCTTCGAGCTGACGTGGTATGTAGTGTCGGTTGGTTATTGTTCTGGTCGTGTAATTATGATGTAAGAGAGTTTTTTTTTATATATAGATCCTATGAATCCTCTATTAGACCGCGTATCCATTACACTAGACTAGATAAACTAAAAAACATTCCAAGTTTTAAAACCACATTCGGACAAAGTAACTAGACTTATTTTGCAATAAAACTCCATAACATTCTTCCCCAAGACATAAAACAAATAAAAAAATTTAATGACTACAAATCAAGAATAAAAATATGACTGAAAGAGGTCAACGAAAACATTATAATTAGAAGACAAATAATCCACAATTAAGCAATTTTATTTATTTTTTATAATTAAATATTTATTTAGTACTTATAGAATTATTTTATATAGTCGCTTAAATAAAAAAAAGATAAGATAACGTTTTCTTAGCTTCTCTCAAATGAATAAATATTTTTAAAACTTTTAACTCGATTGCAGACTGGTAAGTAGCAAGGATATCATGTACCGCAATGTTTCGTTTTACAAAATGTAATGTAAATTAAACAATTCCTTAAATTTATTCCACAACGTCCAATTAAGATAAGTCGGGTTAGTTACGCCATTTATAACTCGAGAACGGCTGAACCGATGTTTTCGATTTGATTTGTTGGATTTATCTCCGCCCGAATAGCAGAATAGCTATTAAAACATCGCAAAAATTCACGAAAAAATAATTAAAAAGAAAATTCTTTTCATACATTTTGTATGGAACGACTTCTCATCTTTTGAAAGAGCTGCAGGAATATTGTGATAAGTATCTATAATATTGAGTAGTGAGTGCATTCCAAAAATTTAAAACCTCAAATGTCAATGTGCTGATTGTTTTGCTTTTGTTCTTAAACATTTAATGCTCTCCCTCTTTCTTACACACTAAATGTCAATAGTCGAAAATGTGACAAACGGTAAACGTATGTCTGCATCTCTTCAAAGGAAAAGTAAAATAATTATAATAAATCTACCTCACACGTACAAAGAAAATGAAACGCAATTCCCGTAAGTAAGTCGAAAAGTAAGAAAATTTCAAAAAAATATAAATCCGTACACAAATCCATCTCTGTAATTGACAAAAACAAAACACGGACAGTTGCCCATCGATAAAATTGCTCATAGAGTAATTTTTAACTTAATAAAAAAAAACTGAATTTAATTCAGCTAATAATTTTGTTTCTGAGGCGGTACGAAGTTCGCCGGGTCCGCTAGTTTTCCATAAAACTGAGTACGGTTTAAAAATATTTTCATAGTTTTTACAACATTTTCAATGAAAGAGCGCATAAGAAATATTCAGTTATTATTATTATTCAGAAAGTTGTGCAGATTTGATGGTTAACACTTTAGACAATTTGATTTTGTTTCAATTTGCGGAACATTTAATTTCAGTACATCCACGTAATAATCCCAGCTAATCTTGATATCTAATTAATCTAAGAATCCCCTGGGTATCTAGCACGGCCCATCGACAAAAGGATTAAGCGATAATGTCGGCAACGTGATATGGTTCCACGTGGTAGCACGACTGCAGATCGCTAACGCACAAACAACAATTCACGTCGAATATAAAATAACACTTAGTATTTGTAAAATGCTGTTTGTTCGCTGGCGATCTGCATTCATGTTCAGAAAATGACAAGCTACCGACATTATTGATAAAACCTTTGACGATCGACTGCGCTAGATGCCCCATTCAGGTTCTGGCGTTCGATCTATTTGGAAAGATGGCTGTAGATATGACTTCATCTGTGTCTGAGGCTGTGTCTGCGCGCGAAGTGTTCTGTGCTAACTCCAGCAAGCGAGCGAGAGGTTTTCTTATATTATTATGTATGTTGCAACTTGGTCAACCAAACAACTACCAACAACTAATCATTATCCCAATATAAACATGAGTCACCGCCTTCTCTTCGTAATGCCTGTCTAACTCAAATCAAAGCTCCTACAGCAGGGCTTCCCAAACTTTGGACCCACCTTGCCAATGATCATGGAGGGAAAAAATTGGCACTGTTCTTGAAAATGTATCTGTTTTAATACATTTCGAATGTATGAAAGGTGAGCCAATGAAACGGAACGATTTAGAAAAATCAGAGAATATTCAATAATCATTTTTTGTAATTTTTTTTATGGAAACATAACCAAAAGAATAGAAATGTTGTGAAAGTGCTCAATAGTTCATTTTTTAAATAATCTGAAAGGTGGCTTCCATTTGTAGCACATATTTCGTATATTGCAAAGCTCATCTCGCACGGATGAAAGTTATTTGATAATAGGCTTTGACGACAAACGCGCTGTTCCCCTCATCAAAGTATCCATGATAACTAACTTCCCGCTCTCTAGATTCACAACGTTGATGGCGCTAGTCCGCCTCCCCTCTTCCACAATGACATTCCCAAATCATCCCGTTTCATTGACTCACCTTGTTCAGCTTTGCAACGAGGCCGCAAGAATGTGTGTGACAAAATGGAGGCCAACTTTCAGACATTTTTCAAAAATCAACTATTGGGCACTTACAAAATATATCCATTGGTGTAGATTAGGTTTCCATCAATAAATTTTACAAAAGATGATTTATTGAATGTTTTTTTGATTGTTTTAAATCATCCCGTTTCATTGACTCACGTGTTACCTGTGTAAGTACCTACCTACTACTTTTAGAAGTTGAAATAAGAATAATATACCTACAGCGACTCTGGCATCATTTTCTAATTTTGAGTTTTTGTCACTTATCCTGACCCTTCACCCCATTATCAATCCAAAATGTCTTCGCTGAACTTACTTAGTTATTAAATATACTATCCACCTTAAAATATTATGAATATATTTTTTTTATTTATTGTAATACTTTTTTTTCTTAACTCCACACATGAAAATAATTTCCCTCAGAGCCTATGTCATCTGAGATGCTGTGTATAGAGATGTGAAATAAGTATATTTAGGTATACATATATTTAACAACAATAATATTATGTTTAAGGGCATTATTAGTGATGACCTTATCAAAAAGAGAAGCTCTTGATATATTGTTGGGTAAATGCTTAAGTCGCGAATCGGCAAAAACATCATCCGGAGATAAAGAGGTTTGAAGTTCAGAATTGATATCATGAATCGATTTATATTGTTACTAAACAAGCTTAGGGAACGTACCCATACTACGTGACCCAATTTTTGCAATTTTTAACCACCCCCCCCCGGTGACCACGTGTAGTATATTCCAAGACCCCCCCCCCCTCCCCCTATAGTTTTCACGTAGTAAATCATAAATATGGTTTTGATACATTTCTTGCTAACAAAAAGTTTAAAAAAAATAGTTTGGCTTATATTTGTCTTTATTAATACGGCGCTTGCTGCATGACGGCAAGAGTGCATGCATACCTACATATAATTACATGTGGAAAAAATATTAAAAAGTTAATGGAAAAAATATAAAAAGATTTCTAGATTGACTACGTGATAAAAACCTAAGCCCCCCCCCCCCAATGTGACCAAGCGTAGTATTTTGAAGATCCCCCCCCCCCCTAAACAGGTCACGTAGTATGGGACTAGTTAAATCTGTTGTTTACATATTATACGTTGGAAGAAGAAGATAACACTAATAATCTAAACGAAAATATGAAAAATAACAAGACGCAGAAAAATAAAAAGAACCCCTCGTCTTACCGGAAAAAACGCTTCTACCAATTCGGCTATTGAGATCCCTTATTTATTTGTCTTTTTGTTATCTTTTTATTTTTCTGTGTCTTGTTGTTTTTCATATTTCCGTTTAGATTGTTAGTGTTATATTCTTCTTCAATAATATATTACATTGTTGGGAATAACCTTCAAAATTTATAAAAAGATAGTTGTTGTAAGAAAAACAGGAAATATTTAACTCAAAACTAGCAAAAAATTCGGATATGCGACTTTGACATTCGACCGACGATATTATATTAAATTATATAAATTAACACATTATAGATACAGATTAATATATTAATAAATTAATATATGTATATGTATGTAATATACGTAAATATTGTTTTATATTTCTCGATTGTAATTTCAAATAGAATTAAGAAATATAATTAGTTTGGTGACAAGTTTTCGTCAAAAAACCTTGAACAAATGAATATAATATACAAGTGGCAGAATTGCTCAACATATTTTTTTTCGTAATTTCTTAACTCTAAGAAAAAAATTGTTATTTATTTGCTGCTTCAAAGCTAAAGTTGTTCCCCTGAGAGTGGCATTAACAGATTCAATATGGCAAAATAAATTTCTAAAACTTTTCCCCACCCACCTGAAATCGGATCGCCACCCACATATTGAAAATCTCTGCTTTAGTGTTATTAATATTTAGTCTAAACTGTTCGAACATGGCATTAGTAAAATAATCGGCTCACTGTTATAAATTATGTTTTATAGTTCCGTAGCTCAATGACATCATTATCTGCATTTTGGGAGTTTAGTAGTTTGAGTGGTGTTGCGTGGGTATGTTACACGGCTAGGCTTGCAAAGGTCTGCGGTTCAATTTCCGCTCTGATTATATTAAACCTACGACAGATTTGAAACAACAACTGACCCAGTTGGACTTTACGTGAGCTTCCTTACAAGACAGTATGGGTAGTGGGTAGGTGTCAATGATCCATGATTTTGGACCTGTGTCTCGGTAAGGACGTGGAAATGACGCGGACCTGCGAATAGAGATGGAGAACGTTTAAAATACCTAAAAGGAAAATTACTATATTTTTATTATTATTCATCTTTATTATGTAATTCTATTACAATTAGTGATATGCTAATGCTATGCCTGTCTCACTAGGAACGAACGCCTGTATTGAGGGCAGGCGTAGTTCATAACAGAAATACAAGTAGCACCACAATACTACATTCAAAAGAAAAGACAATCAGCATCGTATCAACGGAAATGCATACTTAAAAGTTGAGGCGCAGTCTGTAACAATCAATTTATAACAAAATACGAATCTGTACCTTAAACCTTAAAGGATAAACCACGTAGAAATTGCAATGGACTTACGTGGTTCTTCCGTTAAGGTACAAAAATAACATCGTAATATTAATAATAATATAATATCATATTATGTTTAAAATAAAAGACAATCTGCATTGTACCATTGGAAATCCATACTTATAAATTGGAATTATACAATCTTGGATATATATTTATTTTGACTGATGATCCAAGACTTGGTGCCTGTTTTATATTTAAAACAAGTTGTGTTCCAATGACCAGTGGAAGTCGTATATATCTACATCTGATTTATAAAGAAACTCCGTGTAAAGCCCGGGCAATTCAGCCAGTTAAATATGAAAAGCACGTTTGAAGTATAAAAGTAGAGTACCTACGAGTATAGCATTGCGTGGCGGATGAGCTTCTATCTTGCTATTTAAGTCCTACGAAAGAGTATATTACAATTCAGAGAGGTTAATTTATTTGACACTGCGTCCATTGCTCATAAATCTTCTGCCTATTTGCGACTGGCTACACGACGAACCTATAAAATTCTAAGACGGATGTATTTTTCCTTATAGTTTTCATCTTCTTCTTCACAGAATATTAATGTACTTGACATGTTGGTCTTACTTCCAAGAGGGCCTCTCAGATACTGGGAAACAAGGGATAGCGGGTTGAAAGCCTCAGCGAGCTCCACAAGTGGAAACATATGCAGCCACCTCCTCCCACCTTCCACCGCGGCTTCACGTTTCATGCCCAGTGACTCAGACGGCTCGGCTGTGTGATCTACTGTGAACTAAATCAGACACATCCAATTACAACACAGTAACTCGCGCTTCATCAAAAGAAACCACTTTACCCATCAAACAACAATGAAACACGCCGTATAAAAGCGACTTTGTTACTCTGATGCCTTAATTAAACCTGTTTCGATCGTTTAGTGATGTCGACAAGATCAGACTTAATGGTTCGGTGTAACCGCATCAATAAATCCGCTTATTTCGACCTCTAGCAAGCAGGAGCGAGGCATCTTCAGGTGATGAAGAATGCTTAAAGGTGTGCTTTGTACCTTTGAATGAGTATGTATGTAGTTTGACGACCTCACCTGGCCGGCTGCGGCCTATAACGGTCGGGCGGGAATCAGCTCGCGGTCGGTCGGGCAAACGCTTCTTGCATAAGTAAGGTAGTGAGACCATTTCGACCAACAACTGTTACAATATTGTTATTTCATTTTTATTCACACATCTCGTTTCTCGTTTCGTTATACAATGAAAATAATTCAATCGCCAGATTGTGGCGAGGCAATCAATGCATTAATACAAGATGCCAGTAATTCAAAAGCCACCTTCAACAGTATTAGACATAACAAAACCATCTAAGATAGAACGGTTAAATAAAAATAAAATTGAACTCCAAAATTGTCTGATCCCTCGAATTCAGGAAACAATGAGGATGGTGGTCGGATAGGAGGGATAGAAGAGCCGTAGTATTTTTGGAATTAATAATAATAATAATAATAATAATTGGATAATTTATAAAGCGCCGTTTTTGTGAAAAATCACCTCAAGGGCGCTGTACAATTTATTAGGAATGCTTAATTTCTAACTGATTTTACTATTTACAAATGGATACAGAAATATACTTACCTGGCAGGTCACTTCCGGTAAACACACTTTAATTATAAGTTTATGCTTGGAGAAGATACGGCCTTGCACGCGGAGGACATTACAGTTAACACACTGGACATTGCGTGATTTTACATTATTTGCTACCCTCATCGCTGTTAGTACCTATTACATTTGTGAATAGAAAAGTAGAGGTATTTATTTTAAAATACTGGAGAATTTAGGACTATTGGAGATTAGTTGCAAAAGTATAGTTGGTATTTATTTTAAAATACTGAGGAATTTCGGAATCTTTAGGGCTGGAGAATGTTCATGAAATGACCTTCACAAACGCTTACATATTTTATTTTATTTTATTTTTTTTATTTATTTTTTTTTTTTTTTTTTTTTTTTTTTTTTTTTTTCCATGTTTTTATTACTAGATGAATGAATTAATACTAGAGGAAATCGTTTTCAGTAATCATGAGGACAAGGATATACGAGTAGATGATTTATCATTCTGTAGACGAACATCCATTAACGGTGTAGGAATGACGTAAGGATGCGTTGTTCCTGGTTAAGCCGATGGTTGATCCCCGACAGTTCGACTCACGAAATTATAATTAAATAATAATTAAATGATAAAATTATAATTTTTCTTGTGCATTATTATTTCCCAATTTCAAGCCTTAAATCGATTACAAAAATACCTTTAATAATAAGTTGGTATGGATATCAAACGATTTTTTTTTAATTAGCTTTCCACAGGAGGCCCTAAGGAAAATAATTACCCTCAGGGCCTATGTCATCTTAGAGGATGTTGTTTGGAGGTTTTTTGAAGTGAAACTTCTTTGGCGCCGTTGTGATTTAAAATTCGGATGAAACGGAAGTGCGTCACTAAAATTTATTATTTGACGGGTCCTCGGTTCTAATACAATGTGGTAAATTCACGGCACCGGGCGAGCCTCCGATAACGCAGCGGCGTAAAGCGTCTGACTAATCTCAGCGGCCAGAGAGGCATCGAACAGAGGCTCGAATCCTACCAAATCAAAAAAAATAAAGATTTTTATTTTTGTAAAAAAATATCCAATCTTCAAACCACTTAAAAATAAACAGGCAAAAGAAAAGAAAGCGACATCTAACGACTTTCTACTTTCACTTCTACCGCGTGTGAATTGCACCCTCTATTTTTTTTAGAGGAAATGAAGAAGAGGAAGTTCTGGGAAGGAAATAGGTATGTATGAACGTATGAATCCATCCCTTCAACTGCGGTTCAAGGCGATGAATCGGGGGATTCTGGCTGGAGAGGTCAAAAGACCTCCTCAACCACTCTCTTGATCCGGCCCGCCACGCAACAGGTGGGCAGACACATCGGCCGTCTAGATCTATTCTAGAGTCTATTTGTTTGGCTCTGGTTTTATGAGCATGTGAGGTGTCTGCCTCTGAATCATTTTTGTGGTTATGTACTAGAATGTTTTTGATACAGATTTTCTGTATGCTTGGAACATCAAATTGTTTAAAAATTGGTAGATATACCGTTTTTTTTCTTTTAGATACCGACTGCATATAAGTTTGCCGGGGGAAGGCAGATTTGCTGGGTCACGCATAAGAAATTAAAAAAATGTTATTGCAATTTGATAGTTGGTATGACCAAAATGAACACATAATGTGGGTCAAGATATATATTTAAAAAAAGTTATATTACTTAATCTTTCCGCAAAATTTCCGGTAGTCGGTAATTGTAATTAGGTGAGTGAGCAATGTTTTGGTGAAATCATCATCCTAGTTTTATTATTAAAGCAGGAAGTGCCGTAAAATCTACCACATTAATTTTTACAAAAAGAATGCATTCACGATTTTATGAACAATTAGCTGGAATTAAAATCAAATGATTTAAATTTATTTCTCACCACAACATCCGTAAACATTGGTTTGTGAAATTAACATACATACATAGATATAACTTATTATTTCATACCAATAATCGTACTTGCCTCTACATTATTGCCAAACTCAATTAAACTCAATAAATAATGTTACTAATTTTCAGTCTGCAAAAAGTGCTTTTTTATTTTCCTATTTTTTTATTTTAAAAATTGGATTTAATTTAATTTAAAGGATTTTTCAATTCATTATTTCTATTTTATTATTTTTCATTTCTACGCAGTACATTCTGTTATCTTTGAGTACATCTATTCGAAGATTTCTTATAAGAGTGATCTTTATCTGTGAAGTCTGTTGCAAATTCTGAAAAACCTACAATATTTAGGCATCTCAAGTGTTCAACTGCCCGTTGGTGGTTCAGGGTGTCTAGCCAAAACCTCTTGGTCTAGCACGGTTGCTCGATAAAGAATTTATCGATAATGTCGTTAACTTGATCGCTGACGTACAAACGACAGTTCACTTTTTTTTTTACATGAATACCACACAAGAGTCCCAACTGCTCCCGTCTGGAGCCAGTGGGACTATGGCATTCCCAATTGGGGTATGTTATGAGGCTGAAGGTAGTGGGGAGGGGAAGGAGTTAGGGTAGAGGAAGGTGGGGAAGTACCTGGCTATTTAGATCTGGTCACCAAACACGGCTAAAGCCATTTCAAGCAACCTTTCAATTCTGAATGGTGGTCTTACACCAGGGCGATACTGAGAGTATCTTCCACTCTGGAACGTGCCGCAAATATACTATATATTATTTTAAATGAATAAATCGTGAATAACACAAATTAACCAAATAAAATTTATTTGCCACGCCTGGATTCGATCCCGCGACCTTCGGAGTGCGAGTCAAGAGCCTTACCGCTGCATTACGCCGGCCGTATAAATGAATAAATAAGCCACCGTGAATAAATAAGAAAAGAAAACTTTAGTAGTTGTAAACTGTTGTTTTTTCGTTGACGACCTGCAGTCATGCTTGGAAACGATGACAATTTACCGACATTATCGATGAAACCTCTTTCGATTGACCTTGGCATCTATAAGCATAGATGTAATGATTGACCAGCATTTTAAATAGGTGAGAGAAATGTTCAAACGAGTTATTTTTTTATGATTCTATACCTATACTAATTTGGGAGGCGGTATGGGTACCGCCACCCGGGAACCATTTATTGGATAACCAATACCTTTGCCGTAAGTTACCCCAAGTGGTTCGTTTGGAGACTTAGCATGGGTGCCCGGGTTCATGGGGAGAGGTTTGCCCATCTGCTGCGTGGCTGACTAGATCGAGAGAGACGGTTTGAGGAGGTCTTTTGATCTCTCCAGCCAGAATCCCTCGACCCAGCACCGTGCACCGAAGTTGAAAGGATGGATTCATATGTCCGTCACTCCTGGACACACTAACCACCACCTACCCGCCCCTAATAACTATTTCCTTCTCAGAACTCATCTTCTTCCTTTCCTTAAAAAAATCCTCCACACAGCATCCCCTAAGATGACATAGGCCATGAGGATGTAGCAGCCAGCCTCTGCTACCTCATGCTTTGGATTGTTTTAAAAAAGTAGCGATCTTTCCAGAAGCATATTAAAATGTTTGAATTCAGAACCATTGACAGTTAAACGACGTTCGTTTGGTTTTTCTAGACGCCCGCGCCGGAGAGTTGTGTAAATCTGTAACGCTGTCCATTGTCCATACATAAATTCATTTTGCAAATTATATTTTTAAAGTAGAACTCAATATAGTATATTAAAATATAAGTGGATAAACAGGTATTTAAAACACGCGCGAAATAAAGTAAGTGTTTTAAAGACGTTATCCACGAATACTTTACGCAATTTTTTTTTATTGGTACACTTTGAAAACATAAATATTAATATTATTATTAAAAATTTGGAAATAAGAACTATTAATGAATTCGTGATGTGACATCACAATATCTTGTTGTCATGGAAATGAAAAACAAACATTAATTTGCAATCTGTCACATAAGATTAATAGTTGACATCACAGTTTTTACTAGTTATTGTGTGTTGTAAAATGAGTTCTAACATTGATAATTTAAATACCAAAGCAGAATCGCGGTTAATACCTGAAAAATCCAAAGACGTTTATAAAAAAGAATATGAAAGGTTCATAGGTCAGATTTATAGTTAAAAGTTGACATTTTCACATTTTGTTGATTTGTTGATGTTGCCATGGTAACTTTAACCTTTCAAAGGCCAGGAACGCGCCCGCGCGCGAGACTGGAATTTCAAAAAAGAATATTAATTCAAATAATTTGGATGCGATTTTAAATTTTATTCCATTAATTTATAACATAAAATAAAGCTTAAAATAGCTTCCTCCATTCTTGTTATTAAGGTAATTTAAAAAAGGTAAGGTAAAAAACCCTGGCCCTTGACAGGTTAAAAAACGCGCGTTCCATAAAGTGCGATTTAAACACGCTAGAGCGTACTTTAAATGAGTAAAAAAGGGCACCAATAAAAAAAATATCTTACAACACCCAACCTAACAGTTCTACAAGGGAAATATTCCTCAGGGCCGCCTGCGTAGAGCTAACGTAAAAAAATCATTTTTAGTTGTTTTTGTTTTTACTTTATTCGAAAAATATTTCTATGATTTAAAATGATAATGTAATAAAGGTACTGTCCAAAATATATATGTACTAGGAACCTATTGACACACCACTATCTAATTTTTAAGACCACTTTATTTAATATACAGATAAGAATAAAAAATTAAACTTTTTTTTTAAAGCGATGTAATAAGTGAATTGGTATTCAATAATTTCAAGCGTGTATTTTTGAAGGGTTGAATTCTGGAAAACAGGTCTTGCAGTATTAAATCGAGAACCTCTTGAATGTCAGTATCCTAATAAATCCTGTCAGTGGCCGGTATCGCGTTTAGGTCCCACCCGGGCGGCGTGTGTTCAATTCCTCAGCTGGCTAATTTCTCCACCACGACACATGTAACATTTTCCGCTTACTGTAGTAGCAGGAGGAGATTTTAAAATGTTGTTAGGTTTTTTTGTTTTTTTTGTTGTTTTATTAGTTATATATTTTTTTTAATTTCATTTTATATGCTCAATAATATTATTATTTAATCTATAAAAACAGTTTATTATAAACAAGTTCTGCTATGTAATTAATATTACGCGTGACAGCTGTTTCGTCCACTGAAGGCATTACCAAACTGTGATCATACTACTTATAGACGATGTATTTATACATTTCTAGATAGGCACATGATGAAAAAACTTTATTGCTTTTATTTACATTATCTAAGCCCTTATTAATTTCCAGGTTATTCGTAACCCGGGAATATTTGTCTTTCTTTTTTTAAATATCTTTTTATTAAAAAAATTTAAATCAATTGCCTGAATTCAACTAGTTCTGGAGAAACTACTTATTGTAGATTATATACCATTTTTATAAATACTTATAAACAAATTATCTGGGAGGCCAGTATAATTTACAAAAACATCATTTTGCAAAAAAAAAACATTTTTTACGAAAATAGAATAGAAAATTTAGCGTCGGCGATCAAGAAGTATGATTAGTTGTTCATATTATTTTTGTTTTTGCAAAGAATGGCCACTGTGTTTTGAATAGTTATTCACTGGTATAACTCTGCAACTAGCTTAAGAGGGCATTACCAGAGAAAGCCGGAAATACGTCATTTTCAAAAAAGTTTTTAGACGTATTGACTCTTTTCCATAAAAAATTATAAATGGATTTCGAAAGATTGTTCTTTTATCTAGCATTCGTATGTAATAATTTTTGTAGAATTTTTTTTAATTTTTAGTATAATAAGGTAATTCCATAGGTCGTTGGCAGATTTGTTAAATTTTCAAAAAAGTTTTTGTATTATACCACACCCATTTCAAATAATGTAATCATGCAGTAAAATAAATCAATACATTATCTAGCAGAGTTATGTATTAGAATTTTAATTTTAGTTTCAATAAAATCATTAAAAAATATGTACGTACATGTGTTTCTTCACGAAAATTGGTCCATTTGTGTATTTATTTGCGCACTTACAAAGTAATATATTTCAGATTTTTTTAACATTCTTATTAAATTTAGACATTATTGAAAAATGGTTAATACTTATAATCAAAAAATAACTACAAAAAGTACACTATTTTAATAGTTTTATCATCACGCCTTTCAGCATTTTTCGATGAAGGTATAAATTAAAGCTAATTTGGATTGAAATAAATTCGATATTGAGTTATAATTTAAAAAAGCTAGTACGGAGAATAATTAATCTTTCTCATTGTAACCGCCCTGCACGATCGGAAGAACAACTTTCGACGAAATGTGGATTTTCGTCCTCTGGCTGGTTAAACGCTCTTAAGCACTGGGGCTCCTAAGCCAGAATAAAGGTAGCCTCTCAAAAGCTGGGCGCACTGTACAGGGTCCGCAGTTACTTTAATAGTTCACAAACAAATCGCAAGTGCACCCCACGGTTAGTCTGGAGTCCCAAAATATCTGAAAAAAAACCCTTGACTCTGTGCAGAAAAGGACGGTCCGTTTGATGGATTCCCCTATCTTAACAAGCGGATTGCAATCTTTAGAGCACAGGTGTCAGGTATGTATGCTGTCCTTATTCTGCCAGTATTTCAAAGGAAGATGCCTCGAGGAACTAGCCATGATCCCTTCGGCACCAGTTCATGGTCGGGAAACACGCCAAACGCCCGCCCAACTTATTTATACGGTTCACATTTGTTGCATGAGAACCCTTCGCTTCTACGACTCGTTCTTGAGTTTAACAGTTTGGCTGTGGAATGATTTGCCAGCCTCCGTGTTTCCTCCCTCCCCTCTCCCTGTAGGAGGGCTCTTCAAGACCCGTGCTCACTTCTTCCACTCCTCAAAAAGGGAAAGGGAAGGGGAGGGAAATTATTTTCTATGCAATCGATTTTTCTAAGAAAACTTCCCTCAATACAGGATCACCAAAGATGATATAATGGAATGTAAAAATTAGCAAGAATATTTTCATCGTATAAATAAATATAAAATAATAAAAAAATGTAAGTGTTGATTGATGATTTTATTAACTAATGATCAAAATATAAGATTTTTTCTGTGTTTAGACTACGTACTTATTTACTAGGTACTAAAGTACTGACGTAGTCGTAGTTAATATTAGCGATAACACAATTTTTTTATGTCTGTTATTATATTTAGTTGGTGTGGTAATAAGTGTAAATCGATTTTTCACGATCTAGGCGACATTTTATTATCTTTACAAACACATAAACTTGTGATAATGTGTCACGCAAACAATTCTCGCAAAATAACAAGCATTTGAACGACTTGGAGTGTTTTTTTTTTATTTAAATAAGGAAAACACAGAAACATTAAAAAAAACTTAATTACTTCTCGCTAAGAAAGAGGAATAAGTGGATCTATTGGTTTTTTTTGTCTTTTTGTGTTTGCTACTTTACACTGAGCACTGCCTTGGCTTTTTGCCTGAGCTATACAAGTAGATAAATAAGGTGATGTCAGTATTCAGTAGAATACACGACGCAAAGTCTACGTTTTAGTTTAGGTAATTTGAGCTGAGTTCCCGAGTTCAGAGTTCCAAAATGATCAATCAAAAATACTATAATTTCGGTTATCGGTGCGTGAAGTAAATAATTCCTCCGTGAATTATTACCGTTCAATTAGCTCAAATTTAAATATTCGTAATATGATGGAACACACAAAAAACTTATTTCCAATTATTTATTTTTCACCATATGTTATGTATAAAAACTGTTTATACCTACCAGTTAAAAATTATTTGTAGAGTCACGTGGGGTAACCGTACGCAGAGTGTAAGTGTTCGCAATGATGTTTCCGAGGTGGTCGTGCCTGTTTCGCGCCCGCACGTTCCTTAATTCAGTAGCGTTTTGGGTCGCATTGAAGCAGGATATGAGTAGGTACAGTAAATCCTAATTTGAAAATTAAAAATTGGTAGGTAAATTACTGTTTTTCGTGCTTTTTCTTAAATTTTGTCATCTGCTATCGACATGTTTGCTTACCGATGTGTGCTATTGTGTAACCAACTGAGTCAGAGCGATGTGGTCTATGATAATTTTTGGTAAAACATTGTTAGTTACAGGGGTGCAAAGTGATAATTCTATTAAAGATAACCACTAATCATTTGAACACTTCTCTACGGTATACGAATGCTTAGCCCGCACGTGGGGTAAGTGTTCGTAATCGACATGCATGTAAACATTTTTATACAACTTTTTGATTTATGAACTACATAAGGTTTTTATGTTTGTTTGAGATGCCTTAATGATCAATCATATCAATAAACAAAAAAATGAGCAAAATACCTAAAGCGTTTTAATACAAAAATCCCAATGTAAAAACTGCGTACGGTTACCCCACGTGACTCTACCAGTCTGAAGATAACTTTAACAGGCTGAAATCGGTTACGGTCAAAAATAAATTAAGTGGAATTAAATTTTATACGTGTTTTATTATATTATTACTAGCTTTTTACCGCGGTTTCGCTCGCATGGTATTGGGCGTTTCCCACTCCGCCTCCTCCACCTTCCCTCCCCTCCACTCCAGTCCCCCCATCAAACCCCCTTCCCCGCCACCCACACCTCCCCACACTCCATTCTCCCATCAACCCACTCCCCCTCTCCCCCTCCACCAACCCCTCCGCCCACTCCTCCCCTCTCCACCTTCCCTCTCCCCACTCATCCATCAACCCCATTCTCGCTCCCCCTCCTTCTCCTCCTGCCACTCTGCCATAGGTCAATTTAGCAAAAGTGCTCGGGTTAATAAAGGGTGAAGTTTGCTTGGGTCTTGGCGGCGTACCAACTGCATGGCGGGCCGGATCGGCAGAGACCACTTTGGGGAGATCTTTGACTTCTCCAGCTGGTCTCTCTCGACCAACCGTCTTGCACCTCAGCAAGATGGATGGATTCGTATGTCCGTCACTCCTGGACACATTGACCTTTAGATTCCTATCTACGCCGCATTCCTTTTCCCTTCGCGTAACGTCTTCTTCTTCACTTCCCTAAAAAAAAAAATCATCCATACAGCCACACACCATCCTCAAAGATGACGTAGGCCCTGAGGGAAATTATTTTCTTCAGGGCGTCCTGTACGGTTAATGTAAAAAGAATGTGGAAAAATTCCACTTATAGTAGTTAGTTGAAGACAGCCTTATAGTGTGTTCGTATCCACTAGATGCTAGCTTCAGTCAGTGGCGGATACAGAAAAAATTCAAGGGGGGGCGGCAAAGATAACAGTGGGGAGAATACGAAGCACCGCACAAAGGGGAGACCGACTATAGATACTATCTCATTCTCTCGTAGGCTAAAACATATAGATGTATGTATTTGCCAAATCACAACGGTGCTAAATAAGTTTTCACTTTAATAATTAATAAAAGATTGGCGGACCGCACATTTAAAATTTGGCTGGCCACAGGGAGCAGTAGAGCTGCATTCCACGATCAAGGGAATAAAATACTTGAATCGGGCCATGTTAAGGGTACCTTCACACGAAACCAGTGGTGGCTCGTGACTTTTAGGTGTGCTAGGGTGTCATTACTAAAAAATGGCATTATGGATGTTGTCGTAGACGAAAAAAAAAAATTTTTTTTACTCAAAAATCCATTTTTTTTGAAGATTTTTCAGGAAAAACTGAAATTTCCTGAAATTTTTCATACAAAAAACTAATTTTCAAAAAAAAAAAATTTTTTTTCGGCTACAACATCAAAAATGCCATTTTTTGTAATATCAGCAATCTAGCACACCCAAAAGTCACGAGCCGCCACTGCGATGAAACGACGTGTGAATGTGAATGAAGCAAAAGTTTCAATTTAGGAGGCGAGTGTGGGTACCGCCGCCACGGGAATTATTTATTGGATAAACAACACCTCTGCTATAAGTCATCCCAAGTGGATCGCTAAGTTTGGTGACTTAGCAGGGATGCCTGAGTTCATGGGATATGGTTTTCAAGGTAGCGGCGGATGTGTTTGCCCACGTACTGCGTGGCGAGCTGGAAAGGGCTGGTTGAGGTAGACTATTTAACCTCTCCAGCAGGAATCTCTCGACCCATTGCCTCGCATCGCAGTGGGAGGGAAAGGTTCATCCGTCCATCTCTCCTGGACACGCTAACCCAGAGAGTTCCAACCACCTATTATACCTTTTTCCTTCCATTATTTCCTTTCTAAGCATGTTTACGAGAGATGGGAAGGTTGATAGAGATATTGGAAGAAGGGTAAATGCAGGTAACTTCGCATTTATGGGGGACTGAACGCCGTTGGCGCTAACAAAAAACTGTTGAAAGAAGCGAAGCTAGCAGTCCACAATGGAGTGCTGGTATCGTCCCTGATGTACGGCAGTGAAGCATGAAACTGGCAGAGGAAGAACTAAATGCTATAGAATTGAGATCCCTGCGGCGTATGTGTGGTAAAGCCATGTACGATAGTGTGAGAAAAATATGAAAATAATGCAAGGCTGATGTAAGCGTAATAAGTAAGATTAAAAAAGGGACGCTTAGATGGTTTAGACATGTAGAACGAATGATTGAAGAAAGATTTTCTTATATTTAGAGAGGGGACAAAAGGGGGGGGGGGGGGCGCGCGCCCCCGCGCCCCCCCCTCTGTATCCGCCACTGGCTTCAGTCTCCGAATAGCGCGCTAAAATATTGCCTTTGCACACGAGTCCCTCATTGGCTTTATTTTTAGTAGATGAAACACGTAGTAAAGTATATACATATGTGAAAATCTGAATAATTATTATATTATTGCTGCTGTTGAATATAATAACAAATGCACAACACTTGCTGGCGGCTGCCGGCTGCCGGCTGCCGGCTGCCGGCTGCCGGCTGCCGGCTGCCGGCTGCCGGCTGCCGGCTGGCGGCTGGCGGCTGGCGGCTGGCGGCTGGCGGCTGGCGGCTGGCGGCTGGCGGCTGGCGGCTGGCGGCTGGCGGCTGGCGGCTGGCGGCTGGCGGCTGGCGGCTGGCGGCTGGCGGCTGGCGGCTGGCGGCTGGCGGCTGGCGGCTGGCGGCTGGCGGCTGGCGGCTGGCGGCTGGCGGCTGGCGGCTCTTATTTTTCTTTATTTACTAACACCTTTATCTGTATATATTTTTCTCTATAGATTTCAGAAGAATCATTCCAGGGGCTGCTACTTTTATTTATCTTTTGTATAATGTTAATGTAAGTACTTGCATACTGCTTACTAACCCCGTATGCATAGACATTGGAGGGTCTAGAGTCGTTCAAATAAATGTAGCTTCGTTCAAAAAAAAAATAGAGTCTTGACGTGTGCGGTGAAGGAGGAAACCATATGTTTCCTTATAACGCCGTTGGGAAAGTGGTGGGGTCCCCTCCAATGGCGGCTGGCGGCTGGCGGCTGGCGAAATAATAAATAATCCACCTTGAGATTTCAAAACGATTGTCGGTAGATCATTTTGATGACTTCTCGATACAATCTGCGATGTGTTCGGTTCAAAGTCAAATCTAAAGGAAGAAGCAATTTATTTTCCATGAACACAATGGTAATATAAAAGTGTACATTATGAATTAAAATATTATTGTACCTGAATAAAAGTACATATTCATAACAAAATATAAAATACTAGCAGACCCGGCCACACGTTGCTGTGGCTAACGAAACACAACGCCATTACCCAACCTTTATAAAATCCACACCACCCGCTTGCCAGCTGCCCGCTGCCCGCTGCCCGCTGCCTGAATTGAATATTTGAATTTCTCGGCTTTTCTCTACTATAATAAGCATGTATTATAGATATAAACCTTCCTCTTGAATCAACTATGTTACTATGATTATTTTTTATTTATATTTATTTATTTATTTATTTAAACGCCATAGCATGGCTTTTACATTGAAGTGAGTACATGGTATTATAAGTATACAGTGGTACACAGGAGATTATCAATAATAACAAAGTAGAAATGAACATTTAACAAAGTAGCAAGTATTTAGGTAAAGGATACTATTATGTGTTACTAAACTACTGTTACTATACTAAAAAAATAATATCAATGTTATAATAACCGAGAACATAAAATTTAGATAGGATTATTTAGAATAAAAAAGATGTACCTAAACAAAGGGGACTTGTCAAAAAGTTGTCAACAGTATTTATAAGCACTAAATAGAGTAAATTTGCATTGAGTTTATTGTTACCTTCAAATTTATCTTTGTTTGAAATTATTAAGCAGGTATTGCTAATTAGCTAACTGTTTCAGGGCTGTCAGTTAAATATTTAATAATAGTTTTGGTTTAAAAAAAATTTAAATTTAAAAGCTATCTCTCTTCAGTCTGATAGTAAAGATATCTGAAGTACTTGAGTGCCTAGTTGAGAATCTATAGTAAAATATTTATTTATTTATTATGAATTTACCGCCCGGCTGGGCTTTTACACATTATTTTTTTTATTTATTACAAAGACCATCTAAGTTAAGCATTACAGAATCAGAGCAAAATCAAAAACAAAATCGAAAACAAAATAGAAGACAAAATCAAAAACAACATCTAAAGCAAAAACAAAGTAAAAGACGAAATAACATCGAAACTAAATACTCCGCCATGCAAGATGGAAAAATGTAATAGTAGGAAAATTACAATACATTGGTAAGGTCTCATAAGTCAATGCTGAGCTACGTAGTTTGTTCGGTTAATTAAATTAAATTTGATGTTCTTCTTTTCAATATAAATTGGGTAATGACTTGTTTATATTTGGTGAATGGTGTATTGAATATGTCAACAACATCTTTATAGTCATTACCCAAATTTTGTATACGGCGAGCGGGGGTGTACAACTGTGATTCTGTGTTGGAGTTATCACAATATAACGGTAGATATTGCCTCGATGTTGGTTTGCGAGGTATATGAAAAGAAATCAAGTATAATAGTTCATGGCTGTCAATTATTGAATTTATGATTTTATATAAACATGTTAGGTCATTAACTATTCTACGTTCAGATAATTTTAATAAATTTAGTTGGCATAGTAGATAATCATAGTTGACACAATCCCTTGTAATACCCATTCTAAAATTAATAAATCTTAAGAATTTATTTTGGATTCTTTCTATCGTGAGCGAGTGGCTAGCGTAACTAGATGCCCATACTGTAGAATTGTACTCAATTTGACTCCTAACCAAAGACATATACAAATTTTTATAGGTTTGAATATTTTTAAATTGACTGCAAATTCTTATTACAAATCCCAACATTTTCAAGGCTTTATTTGATGTAATTTCAATATGGTTTAAAAAATTCAGTTTTTGATCAAAGTTTACACCCAAATCATTCACCTCGGTTACAGCTGTTAGCATTACATCATTGATGGAGTATTCGTAAATTATTGGATTATTTATTCTATGAAATCTCATAATTAGACATTTACTTATATTTAGTTGTAGATAGTTCTCTTGGCACCAAACAAAAAGTTTAAACAAGTTATTTGACAATGTTTGGCAGTCATTGATATTTCTTATGGCTTTGTATATTTTCATATCGTCCGCAAACATTAAAACTTCGACATCGTTGAAAATAGAAAGAACATCATTCACAAATATCAAAATATAAAATTGGTCCCAAATGTGATCCTTGGGGAACACCGCTGGTAGCAATAAATTTATAAGAAGTAAACCCATCAATTTTAACGGCCAATTGCCTGTTACTTAAATAACTGTTAAACCACATGTATAAATACCCTGTTATTCCTAATTTATGTAGCTTTTTTAACAGCAGGTCATGGTTAACTCTGTCGCATGCTTTGCTGAAATCAGTATAGACTGAATCAACTTGTAACTTCTTAGACAAGGATTCGGATATAAAGTTTTGGTAAATTAAAAGATTGGACAAAGTAGATTTTCCAGAAGTGAAACCATGTTGGTTAGGTGAAATTACTGGCTTGATACAGTGACTGATTTTATTTAAAATAAGTTTCTCAAACAATTTTGGAATAGTTGATAAAAGGCAGATCGGTCTGTAATTGCTCACCTCATTTTTGTCTCCTTTTTTAAATATCGGGGTGAGGAAACTGTATTTCCATTTTTCAGGAAAGTGTCCTGTTTGTAATGACTGGTTGAAAATAACAACTATAATAATATAGTTAGCGATCGCCACTAATTATACAATGATTGCAATGCAACACTGGATATTTGAAGGGAAAATCAAATACCTACTTACTCTAGGACATCTATTTTCCAATTTCTTCCATAGTACGAATTTCAAAAGTGACTATAGTACGGCCCGCCAGCCGTTTTAATCACTCTATCTATTGGAGAAAACCGTATGAAAATCCGTTGCGAAGTTTAAAAGATTAACGCGCACATACATTTTGAACGACTTTATTTTATACTATGTAATAATAATAATGATGATGATGATAAACAGAACGTTTTTATGCATACCTGTAAATTTTTAATTTAATACGTGGTTATTAAATTAAAAATTATTACTGTATTAAAGGTTATTATTACAAACAGCTGATGTTAACGCCGTAGTGATAAATTTTTTTCAAATTTAACCCTGTATTATATTAACCATATATTGATTTACTCGAAAATAAAAGCTCGCATCAAAAAATTTATCGACTCCAAATCGAATATAAATGATTAAACAATTTTCCGCTTGTGCTACGAGTTTCTGGACGCCTTTAACACATTTAAAAAAAATATTACGACCGAAAATTAAACCCCGATTAATAACTTAGGTACGCCTCATACATCATACGTATCGCTTGCTCAGGATTGGTTCGTAATATGTCCACAAAAACTCGTATTGAGAAAAAATAAAAGTTTTAAAGTTAAAAAAAATTATATCATTGTTTCCATTATTTCAAACTAATTGTTATAAATATATTTTTTAAATTCAAGGGTTAATCTATACAGTAAAAGAACAACATATTTGGTTGAATTTTGAACGAACTAACACATACTGCAATTACAGCTTAAAAAAAAACAAAAATACAGGAGTAAAAACCAATCCTCAACAAGCGGTGTGTCTAGTAATGTTACATTGTCGTGTAAACAAGCTTTTAAGAGGCAACTTTGCTGACCATCGGACCATTAACTATTGAAATTTGAAGAAAGGCATTAATTTACCGAATTTATTTACTGAAAATAACAATCATGAATTTTAGAATTTTGGTGTTACGAACATCACATACGAAATAATAGGTATTGTACCAGCGCTGACCCGTGAAAACTCACGGGATATTATATTTCCAATTTTG
This sequence comes from Limnephilus marmoratus, assembly GCA_917880885.1. Taxonomy (NCBI): domain Eukaryota; kingdom Metazoa; phylum Arthropoda; class Insecta; order Trichoptera; family Limnephilidae; genus Limnephilus; species Limnephilus marmoratus. The sequence goes on from OU862908.1 coordinate 68,538,487, forward strand.
AAAAATTACAATAATATTAAATAAAAAGTCATTCAGAACAAATCCGAGTTATAGAGTTCAATGAATCAGAGTTACAGACAGTTTTTTTTAATAATAATTGTTCATTTTAGAAGCAAAATACCAATCTTCTTCCAATCGAATATATTTGTAGCATAAGAATTATTTGATACAAAACATTAAATGTATTTTTAAATTAACTCTCACAGTCTAGTTCAGATTAAAAAGTATATATGTCAGAAGGATCTTATATACAAGTCCAGATAAAATGTATCTAGGTTTAAGTTGGCTAAGAATGTGGTTGGGTAGAACAATAAAAGGGTTTAGGCCAATCATTGTGGTCAGTGTATCGGCTGGAGGCTGTGAGCAGTGGACAGTGAACAGTGTGGAGTAGATGCGGCGATTGCCTTCACACGAAGCCGAGCGTGATTAGAGGCAAGGCCGCAACAGCCTCAGCGAAAAGCATTGTCCACTTTTTACGTACAAAACGTGAACACACTACTGTTCCCTTTATAACGTGATTGTTCGTTACCATCGTAGTCCGAAGCACTCGGCTGTGAGCGTTGTGTGTAATTTGAGACGGCAATTCCGTGTATTTTAGACACAAAAAAGTAGCCCACGGGCGGAAAGTGTACGAAAGAAAACAAATTGCTGTGATTGTTGCAATGGCTGGACACTTTCTCACGTGCATTTTGATGCTTTTGTTTAGATCGCGTGTCCAATTGAACTCTGCGCCGGGTACTACCTGCTGTTGGTAGGTACTACACAACTTCCCATTACTTACAGCCACATGGTATCTAGCACAACTTCATTTACCAGAAACCTAACATCACCATTGCTATTCAGTAGCACAGACATTGAGGGCCTCCGTGGTCGATAAGTAAGGTTCTTGACTAGCGATCCGTATTTATGTTATTTCACAATTTAATCATCTAAAATAGTATAAAGACTTATTTGTGGCACGTTTAGAAATGGAAGATACTCTCGGTATCGCCATAGTGTAATACAACCATTCAGAATTAAAACGTTGAGGTTGAGAATTGAGAAAAATCGAGTTAATTTAACCAGAGTTACGCAGAACATACAGACAACAAAAATAGTTTTTTGACGACAATGCAGTAACTTAATAACTTTTTGTTGGCTTTCACCACTCCGGGATCTTTATCATCTTTATAATATTGCACATTCTGAGACATTTACATACAAGATATGAATTTTAACTTAGTTATGATTTGGATTGCCCATAGTAAATCTTAAAAAATGCCGAATGAAAAGAAGCACTAATAGAAGGAAGAATATTGGTAATTTTCCTCATCGTATTGAGATAACTACTTTTAATAAGTAGGTACCTACCTTCCTCCTTAATACATATAATTATTCGCTTAATGTGAATGCCCCTGGTAACCTTTGGTTACAATAATAGAATAAGTACCAAACGTTGAGTACATTTTACAACGCGTTGGAGGCAGGAAACCAAACCGCGAATACAAAGTGGGTTGGTGGAATAAAAATGTAATCGGTCGTAGATAATAATATAAGTCCTTATAATACTACCTTCTGTGAATACTCAATATGTTTACTGCTAGAAATGCGTCAAAAATAATAGCCAAGTTTTTTGTTGAAACATCAGCATAAAATACTTGTGTAACAACCCATCTAATTTTTTCCAGATTTCCGAGATAAAATTGATTAGTTCTTCGATCTCGAATACCTACTTTATCATTCCTGCATCGCTACGTCACTTACTAATTAGGGTGAGAGATGCTATAGGTTAGCTTTTCATCCCTCAGGCATAAAGATGTGATGTGGAAGGGATGTCACAGCTGTGATGACCGATAAAAGGTCAGGTTTTAATTCTAGAAAGCGAGTTGCTTCCCGGTGTTTACCTCACTACTTTAAGGTAACCTCTGGCAGGACTGACCCAACCGTCGGCTTCGGAGTTCAGCTAACCTAGAGGTAGAAAATACTCATTGAAACCCTTTTGGTAAAATGAAGGATAATGAAACAATTAGGTTATCTCTTGGAGGAATGAAAAAGATGTAAGTTGTTTCTCAACGAACTCATAAAAATTATTGGAAAGTTCATATGGGTTTCATACTTGCAAATTGATCGAACCCAAAATAAAGACTCACCGTTAAAATTTGGCATTTATTTTATAATCCTCTTTACACTAGTAATTTTATTTTGCATTAAAACCAGGCGTTGCTTGATCGCGAGCTCAATCTCTATTCAGTCGCTCACCAAAGAACTGTCAAACCGACGCATATTTTTTGTCAGGGCCGCAATTTATTGAAAGTTCCTCGAAGTCACTGTACACTGTGCACCAATACCGCCTGATGTCTGGTGATGATGGTAGTGTTGGTTTGGATATTATAATGCTGTATTAGTTGAAAGCAGCTAAACTCTTTCACAAAAGTGTTGTGTGATGTAAGAACGCCTGAAACATGCCTGAAACAACGGAGCAGCGCGGGTCTTTGGCTATCTACCTATCTAAAGTTTTCCCGGTTGGACCAGCGGGTAGTCACGTTTATTAGTGTCCTGGAGTTTATGATGGTCTCATAAGCTGCGTATAAACATGACAAAAAATATGTGAAAGGAGCGAACGTGGCTTGGCTCGCGCATTTTTTGTCATGTGTATGCAGTCTTGAGGCACTAATTTGTAATAATATTATTGCCTTTAAATTTTTTAAATACATATCCTACTAATATTATAAAGGCGAAAGTTTGTATGGATGTATGTTTGTTACTCTTTCACGCAAACCCGACTAAATGGATTTAAAAAATTCTTTCACTAATAGAAAGCTACATTATTTGCGAGGTCTATGGGCTATATATATATTGGTAAGCTCTGGCGTTATGAATAATCTCTGGCGTTATGAAATTATTTATCATACGTTTTCTGTCTCTAACAAAATCGTTTTATTGCAAACGTCAGAAAAAACCAAACAATTGTGGTTTTGGAAACGATGTTTTTTTTTTAATTAGGCAATTCACCCTAAAAAGAGTGCTTTGTTCTAGGCGTCCTACTTAATAACTATCTCTAAAAATGAATCACCGAAATGTATGTATGCGCATAAACCCGAACGACTGCACCAAATTGGATAATTCTTTTTTTTCGTTATTTTCTATAAAACTACCGTCGAGTTCTGGCATTATGAAATTTGTATAAAAAATTACAATAGGTGGCACGCGAGAAGTTCGAAAACTGAATGTATCGGGAATGAATGTGTGGAATGCGAGAGGTGAGGGGTTGAGTGGGGAGGGGGGGGAGGGGGTGTTGGGAGGGGGAAAGGGGAGGGAGAGGGGGGAGGGAAAGAAAGGGGAAGGATGGAGGACGGTGCGGGGAGGGGTAGGGGGTGGGGGAAGGATAGGGGGAGGGGGTTGATGTGGGGAGTGGAGTGGAGAGAAGGTAGGTGGAGGAGGCGGAGTGGGGTTGGAGAGGTGGTAGGGAAGGTAGGGGAAGGGGGAGGGGTGGATGAAGGTGGGGGGAAGTAGAGTGGGGAGGGGTATGGGGTGGGGGAGGGGTCGGTGGAGAAGGAGGGGGAGGGAGAGGGGAGGTTGATAGATGAGTGGAGTGGGAAGGGGGTAGGAGTGGGGGGAGGGGTGGGTGGAAGGGGAGAGGGGGAGGGGGGTTGATGGGGGAGTGGAGTGGGGGAGGGGTGGGTGGAGGGGGAGGCGGGAGGGGTTTTAATGGAGGGGAGTGGAGTGGGGAGACTGGGGAGAGGGAAGGTGGTGGAGGCGGAGTGGGAAACCCCTAATACCATGCGAGCGAAGCCGTGGGAAAAAGCTAGTATTTAATAATACTGTAAGGAAAACAATCGTATTATATTTATTTATCTTAAGTTTGCTAACATCGCCATGTATGCTAATAATTTTAGAGACATGCACAAAAATTAACACCATTTGGCAAACATAACGCATTTTTTAATTTTTTTAATTTAAGCATATTTAATCACAAATAATATTTGGGGTAGGCATACTTTCTTCTTTTGATACGTTTTCCTCCCTCCAACAACATTGGTTTTATTTTGAATTGATTGGTGCCAAAAACCGATCTATAATATTTTTGTAACGAAACATGTTTAATGAGCTATGATTTTTGAAATATCGCCTAATAATGTATGAATTATGTATAGCCCATTACAACTAATTTCCCGTGCAAACATATTAACAGCCAATTTACTGTGAAAACAATAAAATCAAAATATCTACTTTGCCTCGTGTTTTATTATACCCGTAATTATTGTAATTATTATCTATTCTTTGTTGGCTGGTTGGCTGCGTACTCAGTGCAGGGCAGTTTGGAGTTGTATTGTGTTGGATGAGGCATCAGGTATCTAGCATCAGGCATCTGGCCTATCAGCATCAGCTAAGAAACTAGACCGACAGAAACTAGATTTTCCGCCGGAAATTTCGAAATTGGCCGAAACCGAATTTCGGCTTCTGTTCTGGTTTCGGCCGAAACCGACACAGAAACTAGTTTAAATAAGTTTTTGCCTATCCCGAAACTTGGCGTGTTTATTGGCGAACTCGTAAGAGTTCATTAAAGTTAGCTTTAGATAAAGTACACAATGAAATAATAGTTGCGAAATTAATGAGTGATCTGATTGTATTAATTTTAGCGCTTATTGGTTCATTGTTATGTAGTTCTTTCAAGGTATTAAAAAAATACGATAGTACATATCATACGGTCAATAACTTGGCCAAGGCTTTTTTTGACTTTATTTTCGATAATAACAATACAATAATTAATTGTGATGTGAACGATAATCTTTGACAAAAATAATTAATATTTTAAAATTATACCAGGAAATTTGAACTTTAAGTTAACTTTAAAAAAAGCAATATACACTCGTGTCTGAGTAAAGTCTCCCGTAATCCGACACGTCATAAACGCAGGTTTCGACTGAGCTGAAATTTCGGTTATTTTTGGCCTTAACCGAAACCGCGGCCGAAACTCGTTTATTGGCCGAAACTAGCCGAAACCGAAATCTAAACCTTAGTCGGTCACTATCAAAGAACGAGGCGGAGCAAATTAGAGAACCAAAAATGTTGGCCATGTTCATTGTTTGATAACAAAAGAAGGAAATCCACATTATATTTATAATTTCAAGATTACGAAGGTGGCCTTCGTTTTACTTATTACCGTCAAATTTGAGAATCAAAATTCACATTTAGTTATAAAATAGTACTCTTCTGGCGACCCTTCACAAAAAGGCGCTGTACACAGACATTCAGATTTATGTCTACGGCTCTTACAAAATGATTACAATTTTATGTTATGATTATTTACTAGTAACGTCGTGTGTGACATCATGCTCAACCAGAAAACCGCAAGTGAAAACTAGGCTACCGCCATAAGCATTTAAAAATATTTCCAGATAATACTAACTAATAACTACTAGGTACTACTGTTACAGTTTTTTTCATCAACCTCACACGGGAGACCTACGAGGAAAATAATTTCCTTCAGGGCCTGTGTCGTATTTGGGGATGTTGTGTGTAGGATCTTTTTAAGGAAATGAAGGAGAGGAAGTTCTGTGAAGAAAAAATATTTGTAGGATGGGATGGAATCTAGGGGTAAGTATATTCAGGATAGACAAACTTACGCACGAATCCATCCCACACGCTCCGTTGAAAGACAATGGGTCGAGAGAGACCAGCTGGAGTGGTCAAAGGGTCTCCCCATACCGGCCTATCTGGCCCGCCACGCGGCTGATGGGAAAGCGCAACCGCTGTCAAGACCTAGACAAACCTCATCCCTTGAACCCCTTCTAAGTCAACAAACGTATCGAACACTAGGGATGACTCATGGCAGAGGTGTTGTTATCAAATTGAGAATAACAATTGAATAACTTGATTGTTCTGAAAATTATGCAGGAAGACCCTCGTCTAAGTGCATGAAGTATAAGTTACTTATATTATGCAGTGGCTGATGTTTGGTTGGTTACTGGTGGCGCATTGCCTCCACACACTCCCCACCTTAAAAGGACAAAGGCCATCCGCTGAATCAAGCGGAAGTGTCTGTATACTGTATAAGGCTCGCGTACGATGTTGTAATATAAATGCTTACCTGGAGATTAGTGCGAGCGCTTCTCAAATACTACTTTGTATTGTAATGTTATCAGCAGTCAATGGAGACATCAAAATGATCGAGTGATACTGTACGAAACGGCAGACAGCAGATGGGGGACACGTAGACACAGAATAAGGTGGGAACCGATGTAGACATTTCTTACCGGATAACAATCGCACGTTTACGCCATATTCAGAGAGGAATCAATAAGTTTTTACTCCTAATCTGAACTGGATATTATTAGAATAATATTCCGAGCTGAACTCTGTGATATTACCTGGCCGTTTTTGTGTGTTTGTGGGTGCCGTATTGCGACTTCTGTGCGCACACACTCAGCAGTGTGTGCGTCGTCACAATTTGCCAGGATGTGACAACGATGAAGCCAAATCGCTTCAGAAATAATACTAATTAAATTGGTAACAAATTATAAACGTTGATTATAATTACCTCGAGGATAAAATGCCCCTATTAAAACATTCAGAAAGAGGAATAGGCACAGATTTAATACTATTACATAATATAATACAGCATTACAAAATTGACTGCTCTAAATTGCTTCAACATCCGTGTCCCGAAAAAATCTTGCTGACATTTATTACCCTTTCACTTTAACAAGACCAGGACACCTGATTATCAATATTCCCCGATTCCCGGAAATAAATATTCTGATCTTAAAACTAATCAATAATATTGTTTAACCCTATACGTTTATTTTTCTAGATACAAATAACGTATTTAATTTCTACTATTTTTGTTATATTGAATATTTATTGATGTGAGGATTCTTCGCCTCTGTTCACATTTTTACCTATGATTTTATTTTATGATTTTGTGGTTGCATTTCTTCATTATTTAGTTATTTTATTGTTTAAATTTTTAAGTGTTTAGAATAACTTGTAAAATTCTCTAGAATGTAGAAGACATTAGGGCGTGTAATAAATAAATAAAGAACATAATTTCGGATGCGAGTACGTAGCATTATCCATATACAGGGTGTCCGGGGCTAAAGTGCATTAACTTCGGGAGGTGATTCTACATGATAGTACAAGTAAAAAAGATAAATAACTTTTTTTGAAATTCCAACTTTTAGGGGTAGTTTTGAGGTACAAAGATAAAATTAGTCCGGCGTGTGCGGCCAGATTTATTATTTTCCGCTGTTACGATACGGGCTAATCACAATCGAGTCGGCCGCCCGGCAGGCTCTCAGCAAGTAAGATCGTACCTCACACTAAGGATTTTTAGTAGGTACGTCTTTTTGTATGGGAAAAAAAAGTTGGAATTTCGGAAAAAGTTGTTAATCTTTTTTATTCCTACCATCATGTAGAATCACCTCCCAAAGTTAATGCACTTTACTCCCGGACACCATGTATATAAAAATGAACCCCCGTTTCCCTTGGTCACGCCATAACTTCAGTACGACTTTACCTATTTCATTCATATTTCTTTTTAAAGTTTTCTAATACTTTGTAGAAGGTTCTTGAGGAAAGAAAAATTAAGAAAATTGCGCAGAAAATTGCGCAGAAAATTGAATTATTTCAAAAAACTTAACGACTATTTTAACTTCGCACGTTTGACAGTTCGCGCGTTTGGTGAAATTGAATTTAACAGGCATCTGGTTTTTTGGTGTACTAAAACAATTGTCTTTAATTTTTTTAAATTATAGATATTTCAAATGATTGTTCTTATAATATACAAAAATGAATATTTGTAATATGTATATGAAAAATGAAAATCTGAATAAAAAAATTGTAGTAGGTGGCACGCGAGCTGTTTAAAAAATTGAATGTACTGGGACGGGAGGGGAAGGGTATGCGGGAGGGGAACGGGGACGCACGGGAAAGGACATGCAAGGAGAAACAATCTATTTCGTTGAATATGGAATTACAACGCATGCCGGGAACCAGCTAGTAAACAATATAATTTCCCAAGTATCAATTTAAAATTCAATAAATTATTATATTTAAGTATGTACATATATATGTTAATTATGTCCCGCAATTTTTAACGGGTCTGCGCTAGCATGATATTCATTTTATTGACTATTTAGGTCGGTACACATTACTAAGAAAATAATAAGTGTTTTCAATTTGATGTGATTACCCAAGAATCCAAACAGTCCGGAGCCAGGCAACCCCAGTTGGGGTATCTACGCTAAGAGGCTGAAGGGACTGGGTAGAAGAAGTAGAAGAGGAAGATGGAAAGTATCGGGTGTACTGATGTGATCCACCAAACATGGCTAAAGACGTTTCAAGCTATATTTTGTTTATGATTGGTCATTATAGGGTATTGAGGGTATTTATTTACCATTTGAAGTTTAGTAAGAATTTTAAAAAATCCCTAAAACTCTCTCAATTTGGGAGGCGCATCTGGGTACCGCCGCCCCGGGAATCATTAATTTGATAACCAACACCTACCGTAGGTCACTCTAAGTGATTAGCTACATGGGGTGAGGTTTGTCTAGGTCTTGGCGGCAGATGCGAGTGGCCACTTGCGTAGTGACCCGGATTGGGAGAGACCGGTTTGGGTAGACTCTTTGACCTCTCCAACTGATCTCTCTCATCCCATAGCCTTGCACCGCAATGGGAGGGATGGATTTATACGTTGTTCACTCCTGAACACATTGACTCCCAGATTCCGACCCACCCCTCATACCTTTTCCATCCCTGAACTTCCTCTCCTTCCCTTCCCCAAAAAAAACCCTCCACGAAGTATCCCCAAAGATGATATAGGCACTGAGAGATTTTTTTAATATGTAAAAAAGAAATACAGGCTGAAAATTTTTTCATTTTTAAGGATAAACTTAAAATACACCTAACATCAAACTAATTTGGTTGTGTGGTGTAATATTGTATGCATTTGAAAAAAATACGGTATGTAAAACATCTGAATGTACTCATGAATTTTTTTTTAATTGCCTTATATTTTGTTAAGTGTATAGGTTATATTTTTTTTCTGTACACGTGTGTTCTTTAATTTGATTTACCACGTTTATGGTAGTATACCCGAAATTGTTTAATGTATACGACTTATGGTTAAAACTCCCTTCCTAAACATGAGTTATTCTCAATTAAGGAGATATTAACATCAAGAAACATATATTGTATCATTAACTCTTATTAAAAAAATATGAAAAATGCAAATAATATAATCTGTATGATGTGTACATTTTTTGTTAAATAAAAGAATAGATTATAAAATTTTATCATTAAATCAGACAAATGATTTAGATAAGGTTAGAACACATACCTATGTGGTTTCATTGCTTGGAATTGGAAGACGATGAAATGGTTGTTGTCAGGCCACTGGTTGCCCACCACTGTAGCAGGTATTGGGCACTAGGAAATAAACATCTATATTGTATGCACACCACACTTCGTTAGTTCCTTTCATGGAATTAATTCGTTTGTTTTGAACATTTTCCTACTTGGTGAACAAACTAAGTACCCACATATATATAAATAGCTTTATACCAACACTGAATATATAAGTATCTCCTCGTAATAGATGATGTATGGCTGACGGGCGATTGCTTTAATTGGTATAATTTATTATTTACTAATAATATTAATAACTTTTCCTTATATTTCAAAGATGCTTATAATTAAGTTTTTGTTTTGCGGAAAACGGTAAAACCAAGGTAAAACACTGTTGTCCGTATAACAACAGTGATATCCTTTTCAACAACAAATGGTAGGCAGGTAAATAAAGAATATTTAAGTAAAAATTTAAAAAAATGGTATCTCGATATTCTTGGATCCGAAAATGTTTTATTTTTTATTGATTTTTTTGCATGCAAATTTTCAGGATCTTTCGGAAGTGAAGGGCGCTGCTAAAATAGCTGAATTTTTAAAAGAAATATAATCATTTTCTACCACAGCACGTGCAGCGGCCTTCGGGGCAGACGACAAAGCACATCTGTCCTTATTTAAAAAATGACTTTCAATACATTTTAAATCAATTGAGAAAACGACGCGACGTGACTAACAAAACTAGAGCGAAATCAAAATTCGTGTTGGTATTATTTACGACCTTCATGTCTCTGTACTGCACACTATTACAATGGCCTCGCAGCAGAACACGAAGGTACATAGGTATTCCTCCTCCATTGGATGTTACCCCACACAATATCACATACTTATCTGGGAGTAGATGTACTCACTCTTCGATTTGGACTTTCTCTTCGTTCAAGTGACTAGATAACCCTTATAATTCCAACCACTATTTTCTACATCATCGACACATTCTTTCTCGTACAAGTAGTACACCTAAGCCACGAAAAGCAACCCTAATGTGTAATGCTGGGTCTCGAATCCTAATTTAAATTAAAATTTATTTTTACCTTCGAACCTAATTCAAAGAGGTATTTTCTGTTCACTGTGTATAAAGTCCACCTCCCACCTGCATATCTATTTGCACCCAATACATATGCAACCTCTGACTGCAACACTGGCACTGGTTTCAGCTGTGATGCAAATCCTCTATTTTACAGAATATCCACTTGGTTTGGCAACATTTCATGGACATGTTGCAGTGTGGGAGATGATTCATAACAACTGCAATATTACCAACTTCTCCTAAGTGGGACAACTTTCCCAGTATATTCCAAAACATTTTTATTAGATTGCAAAATCCTATTTTTTGGAAAATCGACGGAGAATGGTTCTGCGCTGAAATTTGCGTCTGAGAAAACTCGTAACGGAGGTGAACAATTAAGGTAGTAATTTAAAAATAAATTTCAAAACCATTCGAAAGTTCTCCTCGAAAATTTATATACATTTTTATTATACCTTTAAAAACATGTACGCAATTTGTAAAAAAAATATATAGATATGTTGACTTAAGGTTTCGTGTAATTGAATACAACGGCGTGCAGAGAACACCCCTTTATTGCAACCAGTGTTCCGAAAGTTGTAGAAAAAAAGCTCAATTCAAAAGTTTTATGATCGTTTGTAGCACATCCGACTATTTTTTTTATCAAAAGACCGGCTTGTTAAACAATATTTTCCATTTTTCTTCACTTTTTTTACCCTTATCCAATTTAAGTATATAAAAAAGAATCGTGGTTGCCAATTTTGTAAATTGTTGAAGTTTAAGCGAAATTACTGTTTTTATTGGAATAACTTTTGAAGGTTAGGAAAAGAATCAAAAGGTAAAGGTCGCAACTGGAACTCGAACCCAGGATTTTTTGTCTTTCCGGGAAAAACGTCTTAACCAACTCGGCCAATGGGACCTCTTATTTTAAGTCGTTGTATATTGGGTTCGAGCCCAAGTTGCGAATTTTACCTTTTTATTTTTCTGGGTCTTGTTCTATTTTCATATTTTCGTTTAGATTTATTAGTTTTATCTTCTTCTTCAATGAAATTATTTATACTTACCGGTTAACCAGCCAAGCCAGGACCACAAACCGCTTCTTCCTCTCTCTCGGATTGTGAAATGGATTATGGTCAGTAGTGTTTTCTCCTTCAGTCCTCGTTTCCTTCTCACTACTCCCGGCTACTCGCGTGCCATACTCCTAATCCTAACTCAGCTAATTTTATGATTATCTCTATTCGGAGGCGATAGGCGTATTTAGGATTATTTTACCTTTTTTCCAAATTGTAGGCACACCTGGTGAACTTGGAAAATGCTGGCCTAAGATCTCATTTACCATAAGGGAGATGTAGTTCAACTAAAATACATCAACCCAAAATTGAAACGAAATTTTTACGAAGAAATTTCGACTTAATGTGTTGCCATCGAATTATTTTTTTAACAGTAGCTGCTCCACACAGGGGGCCCTGGGAAAAATAATTCTCCTCAGGGCCTATGTCATCTTTGGTGTAGAGGTTCTTTTTAGGAAAGGGAGGAAAGGAAGTTCTGGGAAGGAAAAGGGTATGTGAGGTGGGTAGGAATCTGGGGTTTAGTGTGTCCAGGAGTGACGGACGTATGAATCTATCCTTCCCTTTGCGGCGCAAGGCGATGTTCCGAGAGAGTACAGCTAGAAAAATCATAGGGACTCACTCAACCACTATCTCCCGATCCGGTCTGCCATGCAGCTGGTGGGCGGACGCATCCGCCGCCAAGACCTGGACAAAACTCACCCCATGAACCCGAGCACCCCTGCTAAGTCGCCAAACAGAGCGAAATCGTAATAATATGTAACACCTAAAAAACCTATTTCCAATTTAGCGGATTAAACAAAACATATATCAAAAGATATGCTGCCTTACTCATAATCGCAGAATAAGATAATACCACGGTAATCCGAACGGGTTAGGTGAAATTATTGACATAAACATAAGTCATGCTAGATTAACCCTCCTTCTTTCTGTTCTAATATAATTCTTAGTAAGAAATATTTTCTTGCTTTACAATTCATATTATTACTAACATATTATTTTAAAACATATGTAATATCGCTATCAAATCGCTTCTCGGCAGTAGAACTGGGAGGAGAAACGAGTGAGTTGGTTAAAATAACATGTGGAGTGCCACAGGGATCAATTATTGGACCGTTGCTATTTCTTATCTATGTGAATGACATAACAAAGTGGGGTATTAAAGGAACTCTGCAACTCTATGCGGACGATACAGTAATTTTTTACAACAAACTGAACCTAGCGGAGCTTGAAACGGAAATGAATGCTGATATTTCTAAACTCACAAGCTGGTTAAGAATAAACAAACTAACTCTTAACGTAAAAAAAACTCATTATATACTTTTTGGCAACAAGAAAAATATCAGCCTCAATATCAAAGTTGGTGATAACTGCCTCGAAAAGAAAATGAGCACAAAATATCTGGGCCTGATCGTAGATTCCCAACTTTCGTGGGATCTCCACATAAATCATGTAAAGGAGAAAATTACACCCATAACTGGTGTACTTTATAGACTCCAAGGATTACTACCCGTACCTTTATTAACATCAGTGTACTACGCCATGGTACATTCACACCTTTTTTATCTCTGCTGTATCTGGGGATTTGCCTCAAAGAAATTGATAGCTGATCTGCAGGTGGTTCAAAACCGAGCTCTCAGAAATGTTTTTGGACTTCCATGGGACACCCATGTTAGAGACATCTATTCAGTTTCCGGTATTCTTCCAATCACAGTCCTTCCTAAACATGAAATCACAAGCACCATCCTACAAATTACCCAACAATCAACTCACACTAACATCAAGCCACTTTACAATCAAGACATCCACACTCACAATACTCGAAATAGCAATAAAATCCGCATACCTCAAACACACACTACAAAATATGGGATAAAATCTCTGAACTATGTTGCCTATACACTATATAATTCGCTACCAGATATGTACAAGGGAATTCAGCAAAATAAAAAAAATCAGAGTAATGCTTTAAAAGAATATTTTTTAAGTATGTATAAGGATGAAACTTTGTAATTTTCTTGTCATGTTTCAATTGTCTTGTCTCTTTTCTCTTCTTTTCTTTTCCATTAAGTTTGTAATCATCCATATCTGTATAACCTTGTTCCCTTTTCTTTAATTGTTTTCCATTGCTGTTTATTCTACTCAACCTGTCTTTTATTTTTCTTCTACATTGTATGTGAATCTTATATTTTAATATCCAAATTCCTATGTAAAATTTTAACTATTACCTCCCACCCATGATTTGTATGTTCCTCCTGTCCTAAAATGAGTTCTGTAACTCATCGGGATTGCTATAGCAAGAAATAAAAACAATAAAAAAAAAAAAATATATACTAAAGAATCTTAAAAAAATCTATTACACAAAATTAAAAAAAAAAAAACAATATTTTTAAGAATACAAGTTTTTAAAAATATGCATTATAAGAATGGCGGCATCAATTCATGATGAGTACTGAGAATATATTGTAATATTGATGATAAATCTATTAAAAATAAGATTACATAGGTATGCCGCGGTTTCAAAAATGATAAAACTCTTTAGATTTCTGGGTACATTCTATTTATAGGTTAGGAAACAGGTTTTTAGTTTAATCTGCATGGAAATGAATCCATGCCAGTAAAGTAATGGTAGGCCAATTCAGACTAGTCACAGATACAAGTAAGTTAATGTTTGTTTGGCGGAGGACTCTCTCTGCTCCGCTCCGTCCCTCCATCCTCTAGCAGAAGAGAAGAGAGGCAGAGAAGCCAGAGGTAACATGATTGCATTACACAACCGAGGTCATTGGCTACTGGCGGTGGCGGTACCTGAGCGGAGTGAGCCGCGACCTTGGGGGGGCTATCGTTTTCTTTATAAAACAACTATTTGCATAATATGTTGTGGCAGTCTTCTTATTCCACCTCCTATCCAATATTCCATGTGTGGCTGTCCACACAGAAGTCGAATGAAAATAAATTATTGTACTTAGGGACACACCTACGTTTTTAGGCATTTTTGGAGAATTTTTTTGACGAGTGCATTAAATACAGATCAATAATGATTTGCAATTTGCTAATCTTAGAATTAGTTAATTTAATATTAGAATATGACCAAATATCGTACAGGTTGTTAAGGGACATACTTGACTTATTTAACCAGTGATTCTTGACATTCTTTATTGTAAAAAATATTAAGAAAGTCTCCGGTGTAATTTTTTGTTTTTTTTTTATCAACAAAAAACATTAAAAAAACAGTGAATATTAGACAGGTAAGGTCGGAGTGAGGGGTAGGGCGGTTACTCGACTGAGTGACTAGTGATTTTTTTGTTGTTTAATTTTGAAGAATAAAATAACATCGAAAAAGTCACCGAAGACCAAAATTTTATTCACATTTTTTACTTCAAAGATAATGTCGGGAATCACTGGATATTTAGTAAGTCAAGTACGTTCCTTAAAATTCTGTACAAACAGGGTTACATACAGGTTATTTAAATCTATATCTATCTAGCTTTGATACGACCCATCCTGAAAAGGAGAACATTATCCTTCGAATAAACGTAAATTTGGTATTTAAGAAATTGTTACGAACAAAATAATTTGATCATTGAAGAAGATAATACTGGTAAGAAGATTCTGGGTTCGAGTTCCAATGGCATCCAAATTTAAATCATTTTAAAAATCCATAAAATGAGATACTCAAAAGGTCGTCTTTAAAATACAATTTCTGCATGGAGTGTCCCAGATACGGCGGAGACTTTAGCGTCCCTTAATTTGAGGAATGTGGTGGGACTTGCACTGGACATTTTTGAAAGTAAAATTTTGAGGCGTATCTGTTTTCTGTTTAAGGAACTAAACGTCACAAAATTTATAAAACTGGGAAGACTTCGGTGGCTGGGTCACGTAGAGAGAATGACCAGGCATCAAGCGCCAAAGTTCCTGCTGAACTCAAGACCGATAGGGCGAAGGAGTCTGGGAAGGCCAAGATTAAGATGGGGCGACAACGTCCTCAATGACCTGTTTACCTTGGAGCTTCTAAACTGGCGAGATCTGGCACAAAACCAAGATGAATGGAGGAAGACTCTCGAGGACGGGTTGTAGAGCCAAGAGTGATGATGGTGTGGGACTTCAGGAAGTGAGAAGGGAAGGGCGAAGACGAAGGGTATAAAGTACCTACTTGGATATTTAAATGAAAGCAATTGATGCAGCGTTTGAATACTAAATTTGGGAGGCGGTTATGAGTACCGCCGCCCAGGGAACCATTTATCGGATAAATAATGCCCCCAACAGAGTTACCCCAAATGGTAACTTAACTCGGGTGTCCGGGCTCATGGGGAGAGGTTTGTCTAGGTCTTGGTGGTGAATGCGTTTTTTTTTTTTTTTACATGAGCTCCACACAGGAGGCCCAGAGGAAAATAATTTCCCTCACGGCCTATGTCATCTTCGGGGACGCTGTGTGAAGGTTTTTTTAAAGGAAAGGAAGGAGAGGAGAGTTCTGGGAAGGAAAAGGGTTTAAGGGGTGGGTAGGAATATGGGGTTCAGTGTGTCCAGGTCATCCGCCTCCAAGACCAAGACAAACCTCACCCCATGGACCCGGGCACCCCTGCTAAATCACCAAACGTATCGAACCACTTGGGGTGACCTGTGGCAGAGGTGTTAGTTATCCAATAAAGGTTCCCGGGGCGGCGCGCGGCGGTACCCATTCCCGCCTTCCAAATTGTAAACTGCCCACCTATTGCGTGGGGCCGAATCGTAAGACCTAGAACCTAGACCTCTCCGGCCGGACTCTCTCAATCCATCGCCTTGCACCGCAGTGGGAGGGATAGATTCATGCGTCTGTCACTCCTGGACACATTAACCCTCAGATTCCTACCCATTTCTAATACCTTTTTCCTTCCTAGAAATACCTCTCCTTCCTTTCCCTAAAAATCCCTCCACCCCAGAAATACCTCTTCTTCCTTTCCCTAAAAAGACCCTCCACCCAGCATCCCAAAAGATGATAGAGGCGCTGAGGGATTTTATTCCTGAAGGCCTCCTGGAGCTGTTTTCTGATGTTTCCTTTCTATCAATAATGCCAGTGTCAGTCCACGGTATATTTTTTTGACTTGGCCTGTTTCAGCATATTGCTCGCCATCGGGAATGATGTATGGCGAGCGATGTGCCAAAATAGGCCAAGCCCATACACGCTTGTTACTTTATATCGTAGTCTGACAGTATCGTACCAATCTGCAATTCGTTATTCATACAGATTAGAAATAAATTAAAGTCTTTCGATCGAACATCTCTGTCCGGTGAAAAGAGCATTTTTCAAATAATTGGCCTGCCCGTTCTGGATCTGGTTTGTTTGAGGAATGCGTGTTGATGAATCCGCAGGAATGTGGTGATGCATCTTCCCTCCCGTTTCTTGGTCCGCCACAGGTACTTACTCGTTACTTACTTCAGCATGTATTATAGGTTAGGTACCTCAAACTGCACGGAAGTTCGGGACCTGCACTCGGTAGCGGTAAACTCTTGGTACTTCGGGTAAAGCGGGAGGGCATCTCCCAGTGCCCTCTCTCTAATTAAGCCCTGAGACTTACAAAGTGCCCCCACTTAGCTCCTGATTGGGAGGGTACTCGAGTCAATGAACGGAGGACCGATAAATGTTCAAATGTTGAATATTTGCGATACGGATACCTCAAAACACAAATGACTCTACAGCTGTCGCAGAGAATATTGATAAACACACATCAATTACAAAAAAATAGTTGTCATAATTAGATTAAAATAAATAATTCAAACATTTAAAATAATTACATTAATTTAATGGTTTTATTTTATTTTATTTTAATCTAATTAGAAATACCTAAAATATTGGATAATTTATTTACCAGTCAAAGATATAATTGACCTTGTGATGACACATATTAAAAAAAATCATATAATGAAATTTTGCAGTTACCAACTTCTGATAGTAATCCCCGACGATATGTGAATACACTATTCACATCAATATTTCGATTTATAATACTAGCGATCATCAAAATTTGAAATGCTGTAAAGGACAACATGTTAATTGCTCAAGAGACCAAATAGAAAGTTTTTTTTATTTTTTCAAAAAATCGTATCTCCTGTTTTTTGTAGACCTATAATTATGATTTTTCTTTTATTATAAAATAACATTGAATAGATCTTTCATAATACTTAACTTTTTATAATTTTTTTTATAACAGTATTTAATTTTTTTCAGTAAAAATTTGTTCTTAAAGGACAATTTTCCAATAAATATTTCGACGACGCAGAAAAATGATAAATTTAACTCATTTTTGTCCTTAACATTTCAATTTTTCGCTATATATATGTATATATTTATTTCCTTTCTCTTTCTTTTTACCATATAGTTATTTGTTTTATATTTTATTTTGCTTATTGTTATTTCTGTTATTTTATTAGTAGCTTTTCCATCTAGTAACAACTAAATCTTCATTTACCTCTGCAGTGAACATTTTTAATTGCATTGTTAATATCTATGCACATTGACCATCCTACTGGCAAGTACATTTATGTAATAATTGTTAACACTCTGTAAATGTCTCAAGCAATAAATAAATAAATACATAATGACTATGACCATCTCTATTGTATAAAATGAAATATTTTCCATAATTTATAGTTGACAGTTCGCAGCAGCATATTTTCATACAGATGTTGTTTCAGTATTATGATCTGAAAAACCTTTTGATTGGTCAGGAAAAGCAGAACAATGCCTTATTTTTGTTCGCCATCGAAATAAACGATGAATGTTAGTTTCAGTAATGAACAACAAGTGCTGCAGTGGAGACGAGGAATGGCCACTTTCTCATTATTTTGAAAATCATCGACATACGTTCATGCTAATTTTTTTAATATATTTCATAACAACATATTATTATTTTGAATCTCCTAATAAATCAAGCACCTTGCATCGCCCAAACCTATCGATCGTCCAGTTGATTAGTCAGACATCTTTGAGTTGAGTGGTTTGTAAATTCGGAATCAACTCAACTCAACATCTCTTTGAAAAGTCCTTAAAAACTATGAAAACAATTGAAATATAACCCGTAACCCAACCTTGTGTAACCTATTTAACCAATTTTTTTCATCACTTTTAAGTGCTGCTAGTTAACTTGATTCTGAGTTGTCCGGTCCCCGTAAAAGTGTACCCTCTATCTTGTACAACATTCAGTTTCCTCACTAACACCACCAAATCAATTACATTGCACAAAAACTTTTAGTGAATTAAACTAAATGTTGATGTTTTCTGGATGTTATACGTGAATCGGACCGTTATGCCTCCCAGCGTTATTTTATAGCATATTTGATATTCTCAGGTACGTGTGAATCATATTTGATTTATGTGAGCACTGGAGAATCGCTTTCCTGATTATCTCAAAACTTAGTAATAATAATAAAAATTGTTGGATAATTTCTATAGCGCCATTTTCGTGAGAAAATCACCTCAAGGGCGCGTATTTGGATATGTCTGACTAATCAACTGGACGATCGGTTTACCTATTAAGGAGATGTGTGCGCATAAATTCAAGTTTTTTTTAGTTAGCGATGAACATCGATATGACCAACTTATTTATAAAAATTAATAATATTTTAGATTAATCCAAATAGTTCATTCAATTAAAGTCACATTAACGTAGTCAAAAAAATAAAATTTCCTTTGGAATTTTCAAATGGGGGTCGTCCATTAATCACGTGATGTTTTTTGGCAACTTTTTAACCCCCCCCCCCCCCCTTGGTGATATGTGGTGAGGTTTTAGACTAACCCCCCCCCCACCCAAAATCACGTGTATTTTTTTTTAGTACAAAGTATTTTTAAATTTTCAGAATATTATCACGAAAAATAAATACACGTGATATCTCATTATACCCCCCCCCCCCCATCGTGATATTTCGTGATTTTTTCTGACCCCCCCCCCTTTCGAGCTTCACGTGATTAATGGACGACCCCATGACTAAGAAAAACAATGATGGCAAGCCAAGGTCAAGTCAGACAAGGCTGAACAATGATGTTTGTCGCAGAGAATAATTTTTTGATAAGAGATTATTAGCAATGGACGCTAAACAAAATAATCAACACTTTAAAAAATATTTTTTCTCTTTATTAAAAAAATCTATTTTTGTCTAATCGCTCATTGTTTATGAAACTATGTCAATCTTCACACTACGAATGCATTTATAATAAGAAGATGGTGGTGAATTTATTTGCAATAAAAATAAACTGGTTTCATGCATTTACACTATAAAACCATAATGACATTTTATAGATTTAATCAAATATAAATAATAAGCATTGCTAATATACGAGTTCAATCACTGCATAAATAATACAAATTATAAAGCTGTTGTTTTGAAAAAATTTCCTTTCAGAATTTTTTATTATGTGCATATGTTTTCATCCTTTATTCAGATAATAGAAAATTATTATCATTTCATTATTAGTAACATGGGGTAAGTTCAAGATATTCTTTTAAAAAATCTGAAAAAGAAAAGTTGCATTTATTCGTGAAATAAATGGATCCAATTCAACTCCAATTTCAAATTAAAATAATGAAAACGTTAGACACGTCGTGGTTTGTGTAGAGTCTCGCTGTACTCTTCTACAGAGACATTGTATTTTATTAGTACTGGCCAGTAGGTACATCACTACTATTTTTTTATTGATTAAAGGTTTACAGTTCTTTGAGATTATTATGACTTTATAGTTAGTTTGACTATACAAATATGGTTTAAGGGAACGTACGTCCTTATAACTCGGAAGCTAGATTTTGTCTGTAGAGCTCTCGCAAGAAAATTGCCTGTCTGTATTTGGCTATCTATCCATGTGACCCGAATAGACAACGGGAAACAACGTTTAAACTGATCATGTACTGATATTATGATATATAACAGTTAATTTTAAAAATGGTTTTATAATTTCTGTTATTAGCCGAGCAAAAATGAAGAATATCAATGTAGGGATAACGTTTCTGAGAGAAAATCAACAGTTCTCACAAAATTTTCTTCCACAAATCGTTTTTCACATGAAAACATTGATACTTTTACTGACGAAATTTTCTCCTTAGCATTCCAATTTGAAAAGGAAAACGAACAATATCCTGGGGTGAAGGGTCGTCATTTGAAAAGTTTATAATTGAAAAATGCGATAAATGTTCATATGGGATTTATTTAAAATATCCACACATTCATTGGAAAGGGCTCTTCAACAGGACAATGGTTCCTGCTTAGAGATTTTATACAATTTTATAAAAATATAGGAGTCCTGTACAACTGCATGCATATTCCTACGTAAAAGTATGAGATTCACAATTATTATATTAATCAAGTACTAACTTAGGGAAAAGTGTAATAAATAATCAAAATAATCTTGCAATATAAAGCGTAAATTTTCAAAAAAATATACATTTAGTGACATGTGCAAATACAAACATATTATTATACTAAACACATCGATCATGTCGTAAAACCCGAATATCGCAGCGCCTCGAATAATATATTAGCCATTTTACATCATCACTTTTCAGCCCGATTCCCATATAGACAGACAGCAAAGACAATTTTTTTCGCTTTACACGATCGCTGTTTTATCTCTATTTTTCATATCTACAATTTCAGTTGGCATCACTGCAAACAACATGGTTCAACTGAAATCGTTTATACGAAAGCAGAGATGAAAATAGCGACCGTGTAAAGCTAATTTTTTTTCGTTGGTCTCGATACGGGAATCGGGCTGACTAAAGAGATGGCTTAAAACGGCTATAAGGAAGGGACCTAGAGGTACTCAGTTCACCGAGAAGAAAAGATTTAAAAAAACTGCTGACCAGGATACTCTTACTAACACTTATTGTATCTTGATTTCCCGCCAAGCACTTGCATACTTCTTACTAATAACGCATGCAGGGACAGTGGGGGCCTAGATTCATTCAAAATTAAATGTAGATTCGTTCATTAAAAAAAATTAGAGTCCTTGCGAGAGCCTTGAAAGAGTAACTATCTGTTACTTATACCAGGGCGGGTAAGTATGGATAAACTCCAACGACCAGGGTACTATCTTAACAAATCACACTCATATAAAAATAATTCTGTACTAGTCTCTGTTATTTTTGGTCAATTAGACCAACTGGTATTAAAGCGATTACAAGATTATTATTTTAAATAAAATGGAAGCGCCAATGAAGAAAATACCTGTAAATACATAATATCAAAATTATACGTTTATAGCAATTACTTAGTTTCTTTTTATGAAACTTTTTGGTTTTTTTGGAAAATCGTAGAATTGACTATAGCTCAAATACATTGAATCAGCCATTGACATACTAAATTCTAGAATTGCGTCATTGAATAAAAACATTCAAAAGTTCAGGGAAAAAATCCAAGATAAACACGGCTGAGGTACAAAATGACATTAATCCAAACTTTTATCGATAATTTCGGAGCGGAGAAATAGAAGTCCTAGAGAGAGGTCGTATGTACGTCATCAATAATCGTCCTCTTCCTTCTCCCACGTCTTGTATTGAAGCGAAAGACAGAAGATACTAGAACGACAACTTAACCTACGTCATCTCTCTGGGATTACAATACCTAGATAGTCGTCTTAACTAAAGCTGGAGAAAAATTAATAAACATGTCAGACTGTGCGAGGAGTGTCAGGACTTTCATGAGGTCACCGAAATGACTCAAGCAAAACATTATTTTCATGCTCCTTTGCAGTGTGTATTAAAATACTGCCTTGTATAATTCAAAGCACTAGTAGATTATTCAATTTATAATAGCTAGGGGAATTGAATAAAGAAAAAAATTGAAAGGACCCCGACCCGACCAGGAAAATGGGTGAAGATGACATTGAGGGTAATATCTTCAAACACAACTCATTTCGGTTGTGGGTCTGTGTGTGATGTAACTCTGGTTTAATGAACTGGAATTTTTTTATAATTTAAGTGTCATTTTCAAAATTGGAACTGATTGTGTCAAGAATTCAGACAAGTGATGAAGTAGCTAGCTACCCACAATAATATTATATTTTTTTACCAGATTTTTAATTTCTTAAAAGTCTGATTTTTCACGGATCTGCGCTAGTTTAAGCACGTGTATGAATTATGTAATAATACACCTAGAATCTAGAGGTTCAAAGAAAATGTGTATATTTTTATGTGAGTACCGCACAAGAGTCCCAACTGCTCCCAACCGTCTGAAGTATTAGTTTTTTGTTCTCGGCGAACACAGAGCACCTGCCTGTACAGAGAATAATAGTAGGGATTGATTGTCAGGATTTTTAGAGTAAGTTCATTACAATGTATAGTATGGACACAACACACGTGTTTGGCACTTGAGCTTCCTTGGACATATTGAGTCTCAACTAATGCTATTGTCATGAACCACCGATGCTATCACGCGGCGCCACACGCGCCCTCCCCTTCCCCCCCCCCCGCCCCTCTCTTCCCGCTTCCCACACGACCTCAACACACACTCACACACACACCTCGCGCATACCTTTGGTTTACTAATACTCACTACATTCACATCCCTATATTTACACCACCCGAATACAGAAGTCATGTGATACAGTATATATAATATATCTATCGTTAAGAAAGTCGAGTGTTTCAGTCGTGTAAGTATATACTTAATAATTACATAAACGCATCGATAAAATATTACCACAGATTTGAATTCACAAATAATACCTATATTGTAGTAGTTGTCGGTCTACTTTCAAATATTTTTAGCAAAAATAAATATCACTTTACGTATTTCCGTTGTAACAACATCCATATTTACACTTAAACAAACTGTCTCACATTTGCGCGAACTAACAATACTGCTGCAAACCAATCCCAGGATTGAAACCAGAGAGAGAGAACAATACAATGTTTACAAACTAAATATCCTCTTCACAGTTCAATAATTGGGTTTTGGCACTTTTTTCCATTCCGTTATTGTTCATAAAACAAAATCCATTAGATTTTTTATATCCCTTGTCGATTTTAGCACTTTCAAAATAATCGTCGTGACGTTTCTCTTTGCAGTCTTCCGACCGCGGGGCCTCGTCCTTCCGGGCCGCGCTGGAGTCCTTGGGGCGCACGCACGGCGCGGGTGTCGGCAGCAGGCGCGCCAGCCAGGGCTCTGTGCTGTGCGAGGGGCCCTCCCCGCCCAGGTCCGACGGCAGGATGTCCCTGGTCAGGTACTCGTGCAGCGTCGACAGGTTGTTCCCGTGCACGTAGATGCGCTCCTTGGTCTTCCCTCGCAGGAAGGGCTTGATGACCGTCAGCGCCGTCTCCACGTACCACGGCTGGGCGATGAAGTGGATTCCCTTAAACCTGGCAGGGAAGCAATCTTGCAGGCCTTCGATCATCAGCTTCAGTACTTTGGGGTTCATGTTGGAGGTCTGCTTGAAGGTGAACTCGGTCCAGTCTACGACTATGACAAAACCGTTCACCTGGTTCTGCACCTCCTCCAGCGCTTTCTCCAGCGACAGGATGAGGGCCCGGTAGACGGACACCAGCGGCAGGTAATGGGGGGCCCAATTGGAAGCGAATATGATGAAGACGCAGCGACCGCGGCGGTCGCGCTCCCGGAGCACCCCGGGCAGCCCCTCGGCCAGCGCGCGCGCCACCAGCGGGTCCTCCGCGGTCAGGTCGCGGAAGATTGCGAGGTTCTTCTGTCGGTAGGAGTAGTAGTTGATGAGCAGCTGGAAGGCCTCCTGCACGTCGTGCTTGCGAGCGTACAAGAACATCTCGAGGAAGCGGTCATCCTGGCAGCGGGACTTGTCCCGGAGCGCGAGGTCCAGACTGGCGCCCACCAGCTCGCGCAGGGTCTGCAGCGCGGCGTGGCGCGCCACCGGATCGTGCTTCTTCGCTCTACCTTCCAGCACCAGCTTGTCCGAGCCCAACGGACTCCTCCAATCGTACTCCAGGAACTCCATAGCGCGGTGGCAGATGTCACGCGGGCCTCATGCTGCTCGGGGCCAGAGACTGGTGCCACTGGCGACCGTTACAGGCTTTGATGACTAATAACTAATAACGGCCACTGGATGCGCGTTCTTTATCTCTCGCGAACTGTGAACTTTATCTCTTCCGAAATATTAATCGATGCACTTGTTTTAACTATCTGATTAATCGACACTAGTTTGCTTAGATTGATTAATAAAACGAGCGGTTGAAGGCAGAAAAGGGCGCAGAAGGCTCGAGGTAACTAACACTGTACAGGTAACAAAGCCTCGGCGAGGATGGTTGGTGGAAGCACACGGCACACGGCTGACGGCACACAGAGCACAGTGCACAGAGCCCGCGCCGGTCGTCAGTAGACTGTGGAGCGCGGCGTACCGGGGAACCAACAGCCGGCCTCCGCACCTGGCCCCGCACAGTGTAACGAGATTTTTCACCATTTTACCAAAACTTTAGCAACCAAGGTGTAAAAAAAACAGTGTGCAAATCTTAACTGCAATGATAAATAAAATTTACACGTACGTATTTGTAGATGGTCGATGTTCTAAAGTTTCCCAAAACACAGCATGTGAAGGTCAATTACCCGTTACCTGGATTCGGGTGAATGTTATAGCATTCAGATATGATATACGAGTACATCTATTCTTTGATTTTAGGAAGGGTTTTGAGGTGAAGTGTAATTCGTTTAGTCTAGGAAAATTATCTCGCGCTTTAAAAAATTCCACGTTCAACACGTGAATCACATACCAAAGAAACTTAATTTTCAATTTAACCCATTTTTTCAGGTTTTCAAATACTTTTGACAAATAACGAAACATGCGCTTCGAATATTGGAAGGATTTGGGCTGAATTTCTGGAATAATTTCCCTTTTACGATGAACGAAGCTTGGGAAAGTGTAAATCGGGTTACTTTCTAGGCTATCCATCAGGAAAAATCGAAATCGGAATTCACGCCTCTTTATGGGAGGATTTTAAATATACTTGAGAAAAAGCTTTTGGAAAGGTTGGAAAAGGTATTTGAGAATTTTTTTTACAGGTTGATTTCGTAAAGGCTAGAAAAAAACATTAACTCCTTTTTTACGCATTGTTTATTGTAATAAAATGGAAATTTAAAATTGATTTCACGGATCTAAGCGACGCGGAACCACACGTCTCTTCCCCGCTTCGCCCTGGGCGTAACTGATTCGAAATGGGTGTGCCAAGTGCATGGTTCTTGTGCCCGTGACCAGTGGCGTAGCCAGCATGGGTGGCACCCGGGGCGGATGTCACCCCCCGGGGCGTGGTGTCACCCCTTCCCCCTATTAAAGTTGACTTGAGAAAAAATTCAAAACTCTAATTTCGACTTCATAAAATTGGTCCATCCTGGGGGGGGGGGCTAGGGAATTTTAGATTTCTCCACAAATATAGGCTATATTCGCCTATACAAAGACCTAGACACAACATTCGGGATACTCCACGGGGAACATATGAAAGAAAATAACAGACCTTGTTCGTGTATACAATACTTTGGTGACAACATCCTTCGCAAATAAAATAAAATCCTATCTGTCCAACAGAAAACAATGTGTTAACATAGGAGATAAAAACAGTCAACTCGAGAGTATAAACTATGGAGTTCCACAAAGATCAATACTGGGGCCACTTTTATTCCAAATATACATAAATGATATCTGTCAGCTAAAACTACATGGTGAAATCTTCTTATACGCAGATGATACGGCAATTTTTTACTTCGGCAAAAACTTAGAAAGTCTATTAGAACAATCTCAAACGGATCTTAATGTACTAAACGATTGGCTAATAAAAAATATATTAACAATAAATATTAATAAAACCGGTTACATGATCTTAACCTGACCTAAAAGAATAATACCATCGCATAAACCATTACAAATAGAAGAAAGAGACCTACATATTCTAGATAGCGAAAAATACCTGGGCTTATATATTGATAAACATTTGACATTTAAACAACACGTAGAAAAACTAAAAACAAAAATCACCCCATTAATTGGTGTATTTGGTAGAATTGCTCATCTTCTACCAACAGAGGTAAAGAGGGGCTTATACTTTAGCTTAATCCAGTCCCACCTAAATTATTTAATAGAAATATGGGGAAACACATACATTACGTACTTAAATAACTTACAAATAATTCAGAACAAAGTTATTAAAAAACTCTTCAACTATCACCCAGACACTCCCACAAAAAAACTATACCAGGAAATGAACCTTTTGAAAATAAGAACATTGTACGAATATAACATATGTCTTTTAATCTACAAAATACAAAATGGACTTATACACACAAACACAACATTTATAAAAACATCACAAGTACACGAACATTATACTAGACAACACAATAAATTGTACACAAATACTGTCAAAACTGAAAGTGGCAAGAGAAGTATTGGCCACGAGGGAGTTCACATACATAATCTCCTTCCAGACAACCTAAAAACGGAATAGAATGTAAAAACCTTTATAAAAAACTATTTAAACTTAAGATGTTGGAACAAAATTTAAAATATTACTTCTATACTTGTACTACTATACTATAATATATGCTCTGTATTTAAGTTACCCGGGGCGGACCGCCCCCCCTCGCTACGCCACTGCCCATGGCATAAGGGTCACTTTAAGATCCAAATTCGTAGAGTGCGGGCCGTATTGATTAATGCATATTTTATTTTATTTTGTTAAGTTCGGTCGTAAATATCTTTTTTGTGATTATTATAAAAGAAGCTGAATTTGCCACATTGAACAATAAAACCATACCCGAAAAGGGGTTTATAAGTAGGAGAGTTTGCACTTGAAAGTGATTTTTTGTAGACCTAATACTTTATTTTTTTTTTAGGCTTATTAAAAGACTTTTTTAAGGCCCAAGGTATGTTCTACACGCAGTATTTAATTGAAGCATCTATAATACTTCTAAGCGATCAAATTTTCAAAACAAAAAACATATGATTTTGCATTATTTAGTATGGCTTCATCTTAAGGCTGCATTTGGATTAAAACTTATTTATTTTTGTTTTAATTTTGATTTTTTTTTTAAACCAAAACTATTATTAAATATTTAACTGACAGCCCTGAAACAGTTAGCTAATTAGCAATACCTGCTTAATAATTTCAAACAAAGATAACTTTGAAGGTAACAATAAACTCAATGCAAATTTACTCTATTTAGTGCTTATAAATACTGCTGACAACTTTTTGACAAGTCCCCTTTGTTTAGGTACATCTTTTTTATTCTAAATAATCCTATCTAAATTTTATGTTCTCGGTTATTATAACATTGATATTATTTTTTTAGTATAGTAACAGTAGTTTAGTAACACATAATAGTATCCTTTACCTAAATACTTGCTACTTTGTTAAATGTTCATTTCTACTTTGTTATTATTGATAATCTCCTGTGTACCACTGTATACTTATAATACCATGTACTCACGCCATGCTATGGCGTTTAAATAAATAAATAAATAATTTAAGCATGGGTTTTGGACACGGCAAATTAACATTTTTTATTTATTTATTATTATACGTACCTTAATGCATACTATGATATCTGGGGACACGATGTTAAGAAAAATAAACATTTTTTTATTTAAAAAAAAATAGTAAAATATTCAATTTTTTTATTTAAAAAAAAATTGTTTGTTTTTTTTGCTGCAAAATTTAATTGTATGCTTTCTATTACCTACTTTGTTAGGTATATAACCTGTTCTGACCTTAAATGCTTTATCAAAATAACTTTTGAATACAAATAAAAAGAGTAGGTACTATCTATGTTCATCAATTCATTTTATTTTGTGACCAATGCTAACTTTAAAAAAATATATATAGTTGGTTCGCTCGGCGCTAAACCCCGCCGCACTGTGTGACTCGGCCGACCGGATCACGGCTGGCTGTGGCTAACCAAGCGACTATCCGTTGGCCTCACAAAGATGTACAGTTTAAAACCTCCGCCGCACAGCGCTCCAAATCCCAACAGTCCCAACTCCCAACTCCCCACTCCCAGCACACAGCCTGCAGCCCGCAGCCCGCAGCCCGCAGCCCGCACCACTGTGCCTCTGTGCACTGTGCACTGGGCAGGCTGCACATTATTATGCTCAATTCCAATACACATCCCAGATACCCCATAATCTCCGCTAAAGCACAGATAACCGGCAGACATAGATATTATAAGATAAGGCAGGTAAGTACTATCAGCTGTAAAAGCACCTACCCACCTTCGGTAAACCGATAGTCTCCCGGTACTACCGTTTAACGCTGGCTTACTTTCTATTGTGCTGGTATTGCGAGACTAATGAAGCAACGATATTAAATTCGCTAGTAATGGTTGCTTTAGAATAGGACACAAACCTGGGATCTTTCAACTAATAAAAATATATTTGATGGACAGAACCAAAGAAATTCTTGTTGTTTTTTTACAAATACCTATGTATCAGATAATCTAATGTCTACAATACACGACATCTTTTTTCAGCCCGATTCCAATTAGAGACCAAAGTCCACATTTTTCGCTTTACGCGATCGCTATTATCATCTCTATTTTACTCGTATAGCGAAAAATGTTGACTTTGGTCTCAAATTGGAATCGGGCTAAAAAAAGATGTCGTGTATTGTAGGCACAATAAAATGTTTTTATATCGCTTCGACACGGACGAAAATTTGATTAAAAATAGACCATCATATTTCTTCAATTTATCAAGCTAGATTCCAAGTGGATTGGAAATAATGTTTTTTTCCTGGGAAACTCATTTAGGACAAAATATTGATCAGTGTTTTATTTCGGTTCATTTACGTGATTACAGTTGATTGACAGGGTACCTTCATTGCGTTGAATGTTATATCTACTAAATCAGTTCCAATCGGTTCATAATTCGTCACGGATCTATCGAACCAACGTGATTCAATAACGTCTCAGGTCTCAGGTAGTAATCTCGGCAGGATACAACCTGCAAGCCTGTGCTGGTAGCTGCCTGAAGAGAGTGTATACCTGTAATGTTGGTACACACTGCTATAAACACGGTGGTGGTAGTTCGTATCGGCACAGGCTGGCAACCTGTTGTAGATGGAATCATTGACTCCGCAGTGGGCCGAAGGTCGCATCAAGGATGATTGCAGATGAAGGAAGTGGCTGTACTAGAGGAGACTGCAGGAGCTGCTAGCTGCTAGTGGTGACTAACTCACTCAGTACTAAGTTGAACAGCCAGGGCTGCCAACTGTCAATAATAATTGTATTAATATATATGTATCATGTTTTGTATTAATATATATCATGTTTTCTTAGGTATCATCTTCAACAACCTCTTTAACATCTAAAATTTGTCTATTACTTGTTTTTTCCTTTTTGTTTAACTACATAGATATTATCAATAACCTTCGCGTATCCTAACTATACTTGCATTTTTCTAGCACTCTTTTTCTAAATCTAAGATATATATCAACAAGTTCTTCGTGTCTTGACTTGTATCATTCAAGGAGCCGGAACTGAACTACCATCTCATTTTTGTATTGTCCTACACCCCATCAAGGGGGTGGACTAGATCTATGTCCGTGCAACAACCGAGAAGATGACTCCCAAGGTAGCCGCTGCATAACCCGCCCGCGCCTCCCTCGTCACCATGAGCGGGCCAGAAGACCAACCGTAGCGGACCGGCGCCCTTCCGCCCTGCCTCCGTGACCCGATGCTCTCTTTTATCCCTAGTGTCTTCAGGTCTTTCTGCCCTTAATCCCAACACTTTCTTCGAGGGCCTACCGGGGAGCCAGCTTAGGGGCGCGGACACCGAGTCTTGCTTGCGACTGGACTGATGGCTCCGCTTATCCTCGGCGGGACTGCCGGGTGACTGTAGCTCAGCTGCTTTGGTTAAGTTAAACAATCTCATCAAATTATGTAATTTTTTATTTTATTTTTTATTCTGCATATTAACAAACTTTTATTACAGCTACACTAGGTGGCGGAGATGAGACGTGATACTGTGAAATAAATAACTAACAACATGTACGCACTCGCATACTGCCTGCTAACAATGTATGCCCGGACATTGGGGGTCTAGAGTAATTTTAAATAAAAAGTAGCTTCTTTATAAATAAAAAATTAGAGTCCTGATGAGTACGGTGAAGAAGGAAACCATCTGTTTCCTTAGAACGCCGTGGGAAAGTGGTGGGCAACCTCCAATGTCAATAATAATTGTATTGCTGTATCCAAAACTGCTTAGATGCGGATATAGATGCTTAGATATGTAAATAATAATAATAACAAAAATAATAGATACGTTTATTCATCAATAGATTTTTTTCAATATTACACATTTTGTTCTTTTATCATTGATTCTATTGATGAAAAGGTCACTGCTCAGCTTCATTTCAGGATTTCTCCTGAAAAGCAGCTGGTTTTCAGCAGTGCCTCACTCCCCCAATGGACCATAAATAGGTACTAAAAACCAAACGAAACGAATGGTGTTTGCTGGAATTTGGTGATAATATGTGTAGGAAAACAAGGGATGTAAGGAAAAGGGATTAGCAATCACTTACCACTGTATCTGTGCGAAGGAGCACACAATAATCTCAATATAGTTATACAGTTCCACCGAGACACCCCGAGGTATTTTTTTTGTTAATGTGAATACCTCGCAAGAGTCTCAGCTGCTCCCGTCTGGAGCCAGTGAGACTATGGCATCCCCAATCGGGGTATGTTGTGAGGATGAAGGTAGTGGGGAGGGGAAGGAGATGGGGAAGAGGAAGGTGGGGAAGTACCTGGTTATTCGGATGTGGTCACCAGACACGGCTAAAGCCATTTCAAGCAACGTTTTAATTCTGAATGGTGGTCTTACACCTGAGCGATACTGAGGGTGTCTTCCACTCTGTCGTATCGACATTTATCGCTTCGACAAACGAATCAGTACACTTCTTTTACTAAAAAACGAGATTGTGTACATGAAAAATACTAATATCTTGCTTTCAAGATTGTTTCAAGTCTTTGGTTTTTTTACAAACAAGTGCACTCGAATTTGCACAATCTTTCTAGCCATTGTTCCAAATTTTAAATATTGATCAGCAAGGTGATGGTTAGGGAGAGATAGGAACTGGATAAATAACATCCCGGTAGGAAATAAGCACATTTTCATTTCAAAACCAAACAAGTTTTATGAAATGAGCTCCCAAATACATCCATGCAATCATTATTAAAATGTACCTGTACCACTACGTCACCTTTACTTACCTAAAACAAAACTCCAAAGTGTTGTCGATTAGTTTTAAAACAAATTTTCTTATTATATTATGCTAGTCTTTATAATGATGTGAAAAAATAATACCTACCTAAAAATAGGTACATGATGTCCGGAAGTTGGTGGCACAAGCGGGAAATTGGTAAATCCGCATCGCACAACTTTTTCTTTTTGTTTTGAGCTTTCATTTTCGAATTATTCGAGTCGAATTTGCAATTTTTTGTTGCTCTTTTTTGTCTTTTAAAATGCGTTAAAGCGTAGGCCCGGTTCCAATAATTTTTTTTAATTCTTTAATTAGAAAAAAAATTAATAAAAGTAAAAATTCTTTTATTTTTTCATGTGATGTAGATTCAAGATTTTCCCGCTCGTACCATTAATTTCTTACAGTTTATTATCCTATCTAAACTGGACAATGTCAAACAATCTTGATTGATGATTCTCAATCCACAACGCCGATAGTTGATTGACTTTTGGGGTGTCGAGTGTCGAGTGGCGCCAAGGTAGAAGGAAGAGCCAACGCTAATCACTTCAAACTCGAATGTCAAATCTAATAACCTAAGCTACATAATAATATACTTAAAACATTTCATTAAACTCCTTCCCTTCTCATACTTCAAAACTCATTATTCATTATTTAATTCCCAAACCTGATATGAAAGAATTTACTCGAGTTTTAAATTCTGGATTTTAGATAAATATCCTTTACTTGGAACACAAAATAATTATATTCGTAGTACCGCGATATGTAACTCTGCGGGGTTTATTTTAGGACGATATTTATGAAGACAATTTGATTTTTATAGAAGATGAGAGACGTGACATACGAAACGAATAGCTTTGTTTGAATTTTAATTATGTATTTATGCAAGCCAGGTTAACGCTTGTTATTGGCATTGAAATTCATGACACTCATGACGTCGTGACGCCTGAGGTTTTGTGGTTCAAAGTTGTATTTATTCGAGTAATGAAGATGTTGAAAAGTAATTATTTCAACACGTTAATCCACATTTACCAGCAGTACTTCTCTGTACCCATTGTTAAATTGGATATAAAAGTCGTGACGTTATTATTCTCCTTTGTTATTATTGCACACACTTACATTACAAATACGAGTTCACACCATGCCACTGCTCTGCGGACAATAGTCGAATAATATTATTTATAATATTATTTAAATAAATTATACACAGGTACAACCCCTTGCGAGATATTGGTCAATAAAGGATATTAGATTCATCTATACGAGTAAGTACACACACCAACTACTTTTAGCTATATCCAATTGACTTTCTCGTAAAGGGGCATACATTAATTACGTGAGCTCAAAGGGGGGGAGGGGGGGGGGGGGGGGGGGGGGGGGGCAGCAAAATCTCACGTCTACTTGAAAAGAATTACGAAGTGGCCCAAATTTATCTCACCAGGGGCGGTTCTAGATTGGAAGAAAAACTGCTAACGTAATAATGTATGCCCCCTTATTTCGAATTTCATTCCTTGCAATTCAGAGGGACTGGAATGTCTGCACGCTTTGTTCATTGCGTGTTAAATAGATGCGTCTGCCATCCCGAAATCAACACGGGTTTGTTGTAGCGATGTGCCCCAATAGTACAGTTGAACGCCAATAACGCAAGGGTTTACACCACCAAAAGCGACATGCAAACGGAAATACGCGTAACGCTGTTGAAGGTACAAACCCTTGCGTTATTGGCGTTCAACTGGACATTGCTTTGTTGGAGGTTATCGCAGCAACGAACCCGTGTTGATTTCGGGAAGGCAGAAGAGTCTAGTGTCTACTGGCACGCAAAAGGAAACACGCAACCTGACGCCGAATCCACAAACGATTCCAGTATACGCGATGCAACTAAACGAACACATGCTCGTGCGTATGTGTTCATTTAGTTGCATCGTGTACCAACTTTTATTCGTGTGGTCGAGACCTGGTTTATAATATTGCAGTAATAATAATATATCATGATTATAATGAAGGGTTTCATGATAAAATCTGCCACGGATTCAGTCATTTATTATGTCGGAATTGTAAGTGTTATACGTCGCGCATTGAACAAATGTAGAATTAATATTATTCATTATTCCAAATATATATACCCCTATGCACGCAAACTTGTATGGAATACGTTTGCTGGTCACAAAAGAGAGATAAGTTTTCGAAAGATTAAATTAAAGACAATATTACTTATTGGGGATATTAACAGGTACATTTTTTCCGCTAATGGTGGACGGTTCACGGAAAACGCAGCTCTTTTTCTTCCAGCTTTGGACTCTCAACCCTAAATTTCCTCAAATAATCAAACGTGTTCAGTTTTATCGATCCCAGGACAGTAGCTCTTTAGTCCAAGAATCCATATTTATTTTTGTCAACCAAGGACGACATTGAATGGTTTTTAATTCCACCTGCCGTTAGCCTTGCCACATCGTGCCCAGTTTATCAGTGCTACTTGAATATTTTGGAGATTGTGAATTGTGACGGTAATGTCGGCTTTCTTTGTCTTGATTCGAATGCAGTCAGTAGATGTTGTATATTACAAGTTGTTTGAGTTTAATAAATTTAATAATTGGCCAATAAATGGTGTAGTTTATGTCACCGTCGACAAGATACCCTATTTTATAAGATTGGAGTGCGTAGCCTCTATGCGAACCGCACACCGCTAACAGAAATAATGCACATAGATTTGCATAAATTAGAATAGGGTACAGTAAAGTGTCTCGAAGAGAACTGGTTTGAAATTGTCCTATGATTATGCAAGTGTAACTGCAGCGAATGCGGTGAAATAACGCCTAAATGCAGTTTAAATTGAGGCGTACCGCGTTGCCTCAGTTCCCTGGGCTAGCTGCACAGGGTAAAATTATTATCTGTAAGTGGCGAATTATCAGTAATGATAAACATAGCAAATTTTCTAAGACACTTTCCTTACAAGATAAGAAAATGATGTAGAATCAACGGTAATAAAGCATAATTTGTTTTTTTTTTTCTGAACAGTCGTTCCTTCCGGGGATGGTTTCTTCACGCCCGCGCCGATCGTCCTGATGAGGCAGTCTTCTACACTCTTCAAGGTCTCCGATTTAGCGGAGGCTTTAGAGACTTGATCAGTCCAGCGCATCGGTGACCTTCCTCTGTTTCTCCTGCCTTTCACTTTCCCAGTGACCATGAGTGCCTATGTGCTAGAGATAGGTGTGTTAAAAAAGCATGTTTTGGATGTCTAACTCTTGGGTTATTACGCCTATTATGCCTTATGTTCACAATATAATGGACATAATTACCAGGATACCGAGAAAAGAAAGCATCAAGGCTGTCTTGGGAACTACGATAAAAATACAATACCTACAGAAGCCTTCAAAAACCAAGTTTCCTCTAGAGATAGATGGAGGTTATAAACTCAGCTGTTCCGGATGTGACGAGATTTAGAAAAGCCAGACAGAACAGCCGTATCGAAAAGGACGCCAGAACACTTTCGAGCATGTAAACTCGTGTATCCTGACAAATCGGCAATTGCCGAGCATTTGATTGAAACCGGCCATGACTTTGGAATTGTTCCTGAAGTCCTGGAAGGATCCGAAACGCATAGAGCACGTCTAACTATGGATGCAATTAAAATTCACAAAAATCCAATTAATATTAATAAAGAAGATGAGGCTAAGTTCGATAGTTCTTGGTATACGTAATTGACAGCTGCACCAAAACTAATCGCAGAAAACCCTTTTAAATTATATCAGATAGTTGGAGCTGCCAACACGATATCGCATCTACGTGCATAAGCACACACATCACCACAATCTTCGATTACGGCATAATAACCCAAAAATAAATCACGATATTACTTTTGGGCGTGAAAATCTCAAATCATATCTAGATAATGTGGATTTTATGTTAATGACATTTAATCAAAAATATGATATCATCGCAGAATTTAAGTATTTCCACAAAATATTGTGATTAATAAAATCAATGTTAATACGAACATACTTTTGAATTATTCTCAATAATATCCACAAGGCAGGAACGTACCAAAATAATCCACGATATTTTATATGAGAGTAGATAATGAAAAATCAAAGTCAATAATCAGCATACTGCGCAACTGAAAGTGCACACTGTATCACTGGAAGCAGGCCATTCTGGATTGTAATGATGCCTTCAATGCATTCAATGCCTCCAATGACTGTTCGCGAAACGAAGTGTAACGTGAAATATGAACGTAAACATGAAGTCATTATTTTGCATTGTGAGTCACGTCAATTATTACAAACATTGCAGTCAGCAGTCAGTAGGTGGCAGGAATCCCTCGCCTCTAACGGCACATTTCACTCATCACAGTGATGCGTCATCTAAATATTCACAGACAAATCGTCAGATTTATCTACTTCGTTTCCAGAATTTTAAACCTAAAACACACAATGATATTACGAAAATCGTCAATGAGTCCGAAGTCAAGAAGATAAATTTTATCAAGTGAAAGTAACAAATTACTCAACGGTCCGTGGAAAAGCGGGACCAATCCAAAATGATGTTTTCATCATTTACAAATAATCTTCAGGAGTTATATGATTCCCCTTTACACAGCTCAAAAATAACAGTATCGTGTGGTTTTGGTGAGAAGGGCATTATTGACCCGTACTTTTTTGAGGAAACATTATTACTGTGACTGATAATTCGGAGCGCTTCATTCTTCTTATTCTTCTCCAATGGCGCTACAGCCCATTTCGAGCCTTGGCCTCCTTCAATAAAAGCCTCCACCGTCCTCTGTTCTCGGCCGTCGTCTTCCAATCTGCGACATGCAGTAGTCCTCTTGCATCCTTCCTGACACCATCCTCCCATCTTAGCCTAGGTCTGCCCGCCTTTCGTTTACCTCCCGGGTGCGTCCTGTTAGGACCTTCTTCGGTGCTCGTGTGCTTGGCATTCGGTGCACATGTCCGGCCCATCTTATTCTTTGGAGCCTTAAATGGGTGGAGAGTCTGCGAGCTTGGTAAATATCACAGAGCTCATTATTGTGGCGGATTCTCCATGCCTCTTCCTCTCGCACCGCTCCTAAGATTCTTCGAAAAACCTTTCTTTCGAAGGTGTCCAGCTGTTCCGCAGACTTTGCTGTCAGTGTTCCCGCCTCACTTCCGTAGGCCAAGACCGCAAGAGCGCTTCATTACTATGCTCAAAATCTTTTTCTTCCCAGAACTTCGACGTCGCAGATGCAGGGCCATACTCTCTAAATTAGGAGAGTACGTTTTCAACCAAATGGTACAACTGCTTGCGATTTAATAATTGTCTTATAGGATCAGTTTCCAGTTAGATTTATCTGAAGATAAAATATTCACTAACCTCCTCGCTCGCCTGATTTAAGCTTATGTGACTTCTTGCCCATCGTGTACCGATGTCCTTGTCGATTATTCTGTCGCGTCTCTAATGGACATTATGCGTTTCCAAATGATACAAAATTCATTCACCTATGTACTGAAAGTATTCATCGTTCATTATTTTTGCCTTATCAATACTTTGAATCATTTATTAACTAACCTATATTTTTATTACTTTTATCTGTAGTTTCTCATAAAATCACAAATATTTTTTGTTAAGTTACTAATATTTTTTGTTTTAATTTAAACAAACGTAATTTTTTTTAGTTGTCCTCTCCTAAACACAAGCAGCTGCTTTTTTAGGAGAGTGATTGAAATATTGATGTTTTTATTATGTTGTTAAATTGTAACCTTGTTATATGTTTCTATAAATAAAAAATAAAAAAAATATTATATTCCACAATGAATTCGTATCATTCGCACCCTTTCTTTCAATTTCAATGAATTGGAACTTACACCTAACAGCTCATGAGCCCATCTGAGCATGACCTGAGCTCACCACTAAAACACTCCAATGAAAATACTTTATTCCTAGACAGAGGTGACAAGGAAGTTCCTCTAAACCGCTGTAAATAAGCATTTCGTCATCAAAAATCAACCGGCACTTAAAACTGACGACTGATAAGGAAATGCGACGTAAAATTTATTTAGATTTTTCATAAATGCAAACATTACAACAAACTCGGATTTACATCTAAATTCTAATTTGAACACCATTTTGCAAGACATACCATGCATTATGTATTCTTTTAGTGTCATAGGTTATTTATATTATAATGATTTCAAACGACATTCCAAATGCAATTTGGACAAGACGGGTATTCAATGACGATTGGATTGGGTAATAACTGTGCAGAAAAAGGAAAATAACTCCTGCACAAATATTATTGAATATTAATATATTCACTAGAATGTAATTAGTTGCACCTTGTTGAACGCAGCTAATGATTATTGAACACAAAATTGTCATAGGTTATGGACACGGCAAAGACAATACTTATCTATGCTACGATTATATCTATTTTTTAATCTCCATTATATTATACTTTTGCATACATAAACCAGCGATTCCCAAGAGGGGCGCTGGTGAGATCCAAGGTGCGGTGAAGTGCTGAAATGGGGGTCAGAGGATAGTACATCACTGCAAGCACATTATTTTTTGTTTTGATAAGATTTAAAACATATACATAAAATTAATAATTAATAAATAAATTAATTAATTAAAACCCAGAGAAAGGGTTTTTTTTAATTAGAAGTACAGCTTTCCCGTGTAACTAATAATTTTAGAATATTTATAATCCAACCACTTCCATCATTTCAAGCGGAAAATGTGGTTTGTGCAATAATGGAGGACTAAAGTGGTAGAGGATCGAACCCTCAACGCCCGGGTTAAAAATGGGTTGAAGACAAATATACTTGAAAAGAGGGCGGTGAGAAGTCAGTTTGAATGTTATCTGTTTATGAAACTAGCAATGGTGAGCATAATCAAAGTATTTTAATATTATAAAACCCTTAAAACTCTTAAAAAACGCTTTCAGTTTTAATTACCTATTATTTCTGGATAGACTGAGTTAACGATGTTATGAGGACTCTTGCCTATGTCTGAATTTGATAATGGTGAAAGTGTAAATTATTGTCAAAATAATCAAAAAGCTTAAACTACAGTAAGTTTCTAATTAGGAGATGGACATAACGAGAACTGAAACAATACCAACCGCTTCAGCTTATCGATGGAAATTTATGAACACGACGTCATCCTTAGAACTCTTTACTGCTCCTTGGTTCGCCCTCATCTTGAATATGCTTGTATTGTTTGGTCTCCTTATACTGTCCATAAGGTGCTTAAGAGGGATTGTTAGGAGGGTAGGATTAGAAAGAGGCGGTTACTTATTTGATGAAATCAAAGATATTCTAATACAGAAGAGATATGCTATGGTGTCCGCGCAACTGTCGCCGGACTACGCGCTAATTAGCGTAGTTTTCATACAAAAATAATTTTTTCATTTCGTTGATTTTTTGAAAATGTGCATTAATATTGGTTAACAATATATTTTCAATAAGGAAAGAATTCGTTCATTTAGTTTAACGTTCGTTTGGTTTATTCGTTAATTATTTGTTCTTTTAGTTTATTTGTTAATTGGTAAACAATATCGGCGACACCCGGAAGCGCAGACCCACATAGTAAAAACAGCAGATAGCACATCTACTTATATTCCAATATCTTTGGATGAAATTGAACAACTCTAAACCCTTTTCATGTAGAAGACCGTCGGAAAAAAATTATCTTATTTATTTCTTTAAAATTATCAAATGTACATACTCGTTTTATTGATTAACCGACATTACTACAACTCATCCCTTTCAATATACCTTCCCGTACACTCAAAAATAATGAACTGCTTTCCCTCAATCAACACTTGACTAATTATGGACATTATTCATATCTGTCCAGAAAGTGCAGACTGGTCAACTCGAGTCAAGACCTTGACTTCTTTGGTATAAGACTAAATGGCTTTAGAGTACTTTAGACGGTCGCTAAACAATTAACGATATTTTAAAACTATGTATTTTGATATCTACATAAGAATTGACTTGACTTGTCACTTCTATTTCTTATGTTTATCCATGATTTTGTCTGATTTCATTTATCATCATTTAATCTCATTATGTACAATTTTTAAAAATTCCTGTTACTTTATTGTAAATTGGACGTAATTCCTTTTATAAATAAATAAATAAACATCCGATAAAGGTGGAACAAGAGATAGAAAAATAAATATATTATTTTGATTATTTTGATTACTTTCTAATAGATTTTGATATTTGGTAATGTTCAATGATTGATTGAAGTTTCAGAAATTAATACCTTGATTACCACCATCGCTAATGCCAACATTTGATTTGGCATTTACACACGGTTGTATTTAGTAATTATAATAATTATTAATGATGTATCTGTGGCCATGTAGCCAAATGGCTTTTAACGGTAGTGGAATCATCGGATGGCTCAACAAAAAATCAGAATTGATTAACTCAACTTAATGGAACCCACATTAAATGAAATATTATGCAAATTTACTAAAGTCTGTACCAAAAAAATCAGAGTGCTCAATTCATACGCAGTAGAAGTGAAACCTTCAGAAAACTAACGTAGATAAGAGTGGGGAGACGACGAAGAACTTTTTATATCAATGTGAAGGATGATTTTTTGACATATTTTTGTCGTCAAATTTCAGTGCACCTTTTCCTATACATTTGGTAATGTTATTAGTATTTGTGTTTTTCTTCGGAGTCGCTAGATGACGCTTTCTTTTGTGTTTTCTTTACCTGATCATTTTGGAGTGGTTTGAAGATTGGATATTGATTTTACAAAAATAAAAATATTTTATTTAATTTATTTTTATTTTTAACTTCATGAGTAAAACCTCAAATTGTAATATTTAATTAAATGAAGACAATATTAGCGAAACTCAATGGAAAATCTGGAGACAGAAAAATCAGGGATCAAAAATCAAAAATCAATAATATTAGGTATTATTTAATTTAAAAAAAACAAGTTCTGCAATGTAGTTATTATTACGCGTGACAACTGTTTCGCCTTCTGCAGGCGTTTTCAATATGTGACAGTTTCATTATTTTAGTAATAGATAACACTCTGTAAATGTTTCAAACAATAAATAAACAAATAAAAACATTTCTGCATAATATTACATGTACACCTTCTTATATGTGGGACTGTGGATAATGATTTTTCTTTGACGATGAAAACCATACGGCATGAGCAAGTACGTATATAACGCACTTGGTGCTCGAACAACTAACTACTGAATGAACAGACAATTTGTCCCGATGTTGTAGTAATTGTATCTCTAATAGATAGTGAGATCACCTGTTTAATTATTTATCATTTTTTATGAATTATTTTGGTCTTCAACCCGTCTTCACGCGCACGGCGCCATGTCCTTGTTGAAGCCTTCGGATTCATTTCATTAAATGACGTAGGAAAGATTTAATCTGCAATGATTGTTAAAAATAAAAAATATATTCATCGCAGGACCGGGAAATCTACATTTGGCTTCATTCATGCGTGCAAAATAATTTATATCCGAGATAACTAATCAATCAGTCATGTAGTAGCCCAAATCTGCATAAATTATTGTCAACTGAGATTCACATTTCGATGAATATAAAGTATGGCGAGTTGAATGATAGTAATAGTAGTTAGATCCTGTCAGTACTAACAAGTAACATCATATCAATTTAATTAGAATTTAAAGGCAAATGCATATTTCCGTGCGCTACAATGTCGGATTACGCTCATTTGCTTATAAATTTGTTTACGCGGAAAGATACGTAGACCTTCCTAACATTAGGTACAAAGCAGTGGTAACCACCTAGTTTCCATTTTCATTATTGTATTAAAAAAACAACTGCACACTTATATATTTTTTTTTGATGCTGATAATTCTTGGTGGAATTCATCCATTACAATAATGTATTTAAAAGCTTATTTCTAAGACGGATTACTGTCTTAGAAATAAGCTTTTTATCAATATTTCTAAATGTTGCAAAGTCACATTCACACGTAACCGTGTGAAAATACTGCATGATTACACCATTTCTGGATTGCTGTTAACAAATAAAGATCATATACGTGACCTCGGGGTTCTTTTGGACTCTAAACTTACCTTTGATAAACACGTTGATAAAATTGTCACCAAAGCAACAAAGAGTCTTGGCTTTGTACTAAGAACATGCAATTTTTTCAAAAACACTAAGACTTATCTGATTCTCTACAATTCACATGTTCGTTCTCACCTGGAATACTGTTCACGGGTTTGGAACCCACGCTATATTGTTTATGTCAACAGGGTAGAAAGAGTTCAGGAGCGATTTCTCAAATTCCTCAATTTTAAATCATTCAATGTATACAACTCTTACGATGAAATCGAGAACCATTTTCGAATCACGAAACTGCTCAACAGGAGACTTGTCGCTGATCAGATGCTCCTGTACAAAATTATTAACTCGAAAGTTGACTGCCCGGAGTTGCTAAATAAAATAAATTTCCACGCGCCGACTCGATATAGCAGACAAAATACCCTTTTCTACATCGATAGATGCAACACGAATTCCAACCAAAATGAATTTATGCAAAGGACATGAAACTACTATAACATTAAATTTGCACGTTTAGAAACACTTGCTGACATATTCACTGCTAGTTACTCTCGCTACAGAATTTCTTTGTATAACATTCTAAGTGCGAATAATACATAACAAATATTCATGATGATTAAATTAATTATACCTAACATTTTTAAATTATCTGCGTGGCAACTTTCCCTTATCCCTGTACTCCCCTTACCCGTCCCAATCCAAATACCTGTTTCGCACCCTATTTTCTTTACAGTTATAATCGCATTTATTTTATTGTTGTGTTTTTATATTTAGATTTATCACTTGTTGAATCTACACCTGTATTATATATATATATATATATATATATTTTTTTTTTTTTTTAATTCCTTTTTTTTTCTTTTCTTAAATATTCTAGTTTACATTCAGTTACTTTTATGTTTCTAAATACCTATCTGTGAACATTAATAATTGGTTTGTTTTTTGTTATTCTTTTGTGTATATTATGTTATTAAGACTGTTTATGTTCCTTAAATAAATAAATAAATTAAAAACTTTTTTCCACTGAATTTATTTTAGCCTATTAAGGCTGTATTCAGACTTTTTATTTATTGAGTTAGTTTATTCTGTGTTAGTACTCTTATAAATTAATATGCACATGGTAACATTTTATTTCATAAAAATATATTCTTACAGTAAGCATAGTCCTACACATTAAGGCAGTTCCGTGACTCTGATTATCTCGATTGCGGCATTCTAACTATATTTATATTAACTGGTTTCGTACTTATGTACATCTCTTTAAAAACAATTTTATCCTTTAAGCCTTTGGCA
Organism: Limnephilus marmoratus; assembly: GCA_917880885.1. NCBI lineage: Eukaryota > Metazoa > Arthropoda > Insecta > Trichoptera > Limnephilidae > Limnephilus > Limnephilus marmoratus. The sequence goes on from OU862908.1 coordinate 68,581,457, forward strand.
TTTGATTTTTTCATAACTTTATGCATAAAAATTAACATAAACACAGCAGTCCCTTTTTTATTGGAATCCAATTTAGCTCCTGTCTTATTTCATTAACACCAAGTACTTGCCTTTTCTCAGTGCGCCTACATCTAAAAGCTTCGTTCTGTATAAATTCTAGCTTGTTTGAATTTCATTAATTGGCCAAATATAAAATCGTAGAGCAGTTAACTGTAGATACAAATATTTCTTGAACTATCGTTTAAATACGTACAATTTGGGGGGGATTTACCCATATTTGTTGTTATGTAAATCCCCTGTTAATCCCTTCCCCCATATTTTATGTATATAAACCACAATTTAAGAAATATTTGTACCAGTCTGAAGATGGCCTTAATAGGCTGAAACCGATTATAGTCAGAAATAAGTTAAGTGGAAAAGTTTGTCGCAAAATACAAACGTAAGCCCAATTATAGAAAGTACGTAGTTCGAAAGTGCATAACTGTAGAAAAAATTAAAAGATATTCTTAATAGTATATTACTCTTGTCAAAAGAAAACCTCGTCCTATCTATTTGTTAAAAGTTACTTTTCAGAGTATTCTGGTACAAAAATTATACATCCTGGCCAAATCTCGTGAACCAATCAAAATTTAAGAGGTTTTTCCATTTACATAATATATTAGATTTTATCCATATTCTGTCAGAAGGTCAGAGTATTTTCGGTTTGCAATCAAATCCTAGTATCATAAATACGCATCCAAAAACCAAAACGGTTTTCGAAAGGTGAAGAAATATGCTTTCGAATTTTATTATAATAAATACTACTGAAAATACTTAAACATATAATTTTCTAATTTTTTAATAAAAAAGTTATAAAAACGGCCCACCTAACTATAAAATTAATATATAACGAGGTAACGAAAAAAAAAAACACACAATATTTTATGGCAAATATTACCGTCACCTCACTTTTTTGTCCTTTTATATAAAAATAATTAATAAAAATTTCACGAAAATCCACTAATTTTCAGATAGGTACTTCATCGCTTGTCTGAAACACAATCAGTTCCTTTTTGAAAATGATACTTAAGTTTCGGGTTCATTGCACTTGAGTTACACAGACAGACAGACACGTAACCGAAATGAGTATTTTTGATGATACCTAATAATTAGTCTAATCAGTAACCAGGCTGCAGGTAGTGGCAGGTAACAGCGGGTTGCAGGAGGCCGAGAGACCTTTTACGGAGAGTAGCAAATCAAAATCAAGGTCTAGACGAAATTCGTATAATTTATTGAAATTGAGATCACGGCGTTCAACTTTTCAGGTGGAACAATCCTTCACCGTACCCGTTGTTGTGTTTTCGTCGCTTGTACTGCTTATTCTGCTGTGCGCTGTGCAAAGTGCACTCTATAAGGATTTCTTATCGGCCTTGTCGAAATAGATTTCAGTACTGACCAATGCTTACTCTACTCCGTCAGAGCGAATAATTCATGCCTGCTTCTAAAACATTAAGGGGGTTTCTCACCATCCTCCCAATAGTTTATCCATAACGAATATTAATAAAAAAACACACATAACGAATATTAATAAAAAAACAAATAAATACTAGCAACAGGTAAAAACTTCGGCTAATTTATCCTATATGTAGCCATTGTTCATAGGTTCAAGTACCGAATAGTAAACTCAGACTTTTTAAATAAATAAATCCTGTAGAATTAATCCAAAATATTCATTATGTGTATGGATAAGCTATTGGGAGGATGGTGAAAAACCCCCTAAACCTCCCCAAAAAATCCGTTGTAATCTATTTATTTGTTTATTCATTACACACCCTAATGGGCTTTTACATTCTAGTTTATAAGTTGAGTATCTTTATTTAAATACTTCAAAACTAAAACAATAAGTAAAATATAATACAATGAAAGAAATGTAACAAAAAACATGTAATAAAATAAAATGCATTGGCAAAAACGATAAGAAATCTCACATTTTATTTTAATTTATTTTATTTATTTATTATATGAAACATTTATAGTTATACAATTTTCCAATATAATGTAATATTTTAATCACCGTCCTTAAAGCAAATGTTTGTGCTTAGGAGAGGACAGGAGGATAATAGAAATGAACAAAAATTTCAGAAATTATACACGTCTACGTGTCTAGATATATAAAAGAATTAGAATAAACAATGTTTATACTGATTATTTTTAAGATGAAATATATCTCCCGGATAAGAATATTTATTTCGGAAATATATTATATTATGAATCGGGGAATTTTGGAAAAAGGTGTTGAAAGTAAAAGTGTAGTTAATATCAGCAAGATCTTTTGGTAACATGGATGTTGATTAATTGAAGCAATTCAGGACATCAATTTGTAATGCAGTATTTGACGTAATAGTATTAAATCTGTGTTTATTCTTCTTTCTGAAAGTTTTAATAGGGATATTTTAACAATGCTTTGTACAGGAATATGCAATTTATATACCTTAGGAACTTATGTTAATTCTTTTCAATGCTGTCGGAATGAATATTGTTAAATGGAGACCATGATGTATATAGAGTTATACCAAAAATATAGAAATATAAGAGATGATCTATCCACAGTTTTTACTAGGTGGGACTGCGCTTCCGGGTGTCTCCAATATTGTTTATCAATTAACAAATAAACCAAAGATCGTTAAACTAAATTAACGAATTATATATTATTGTAAACGAATACTAATGCACACCTTCAAAAAATCAACGAAATGAGCAAATTCGTTTCGCATACAAACTACTCCGATTAGGTTGTAGTCCGCCGACAGTCGCGCAGACATCATAACATGTCTCTTTGTACTTGAATATCTTTTAGTAATGCTCTAGTTGGCATTTGACGGTACACAGAATAAAATTAATTTTTTTATTAACACCCCTTTCGGGGAATTTAACATATCTTTATCTTTACTAAGTATAAAATGAAGTCGCTTATGCTGTATGTGCGCTTAGATCTTTTAAAGTACGCAACGGATTTTCACCAATAGACAGAGTGATTCATGAAGAAGGTTTTTAGGTATATAATTTGTCAAGGTTTTGTGTTAATTGGTTGAAATACGTAATATATCTGGCCAAGCGGCAGCGGGCAGCGGGCAGCGTGGTGTGGATTTGATTTAACAGATGGCGTTGGTTATAAAGGTTTCGTAAGCCACAGCAACGTGTGGCCGGGTCTGCTAGTAAATAATAAAATATTGTACAGTATTTACAATTGTACAAAATATCATTGTACAATATTTGAGTTCAGTTCCTGCCGCCATTACGGTTGCACGTGCTTAATTTTCTCTCGTTTCAATTCAAAATAAAACCGGATAAAATCGCTCGCGAAGGTTTAATTTTGTAATATTTGGGTTATGGGACTTCTTCCCTAACCTAATTTTATAATTTCGGTGCGTCCCAACATATTTTTTGTTGTTTTTTTGTTTAATTTAAAAGCATTTTGACATTTAAATTCTGTGAAATTTTTCTGACATTCTAATCAAAATTTATTTGTTTACATTTTGAATTTGGTGTTTTCCTGTCAGGGACCTTGTCCCCGACAACAAGTTTGTTTGTTTTTTTTAATAACTCCATTTTTCAGTATTGTTTAGTGTTAATGATTTTAATAGATTTAATTTTTTTTTTCGGTATTAAAATTATGTTAATTTATTTTTTTTTTTTTTTAATTTATAACCCGTGACTTTCCAAATTTCATCTTCCTCTTCTTTTTTAATTTGCTTTTTTTATCATGGCATCGTCTGATTCAGAAGATGATGAAAGTTTTCGAAGAATGAGGATGGAGTATCCTAACTTAACAGCTAATAGTTTTGTACGACCATCATCCACCTCTGCGTCTATATCTGCGTCAGTTAATAAAAATGATGTCAATGTACTCAAGGATCCGATTAAAGATGATTGGTTCAAGATGATTCCTGAAGAGTCTAAAGAATCTGAGAGGATTATTGAAGGTAATGTATCAGTTGATATCTTCCAACTAATTAACAACCAAATGCTTTTGATTTCAACTGTAATTAATGTCAAGAACAAATTAAACAAGGATGACCGCTCCTCCATCCTAGAATCAATTGAGGAGATGAGGAGATGCCTTACCTCTTTGGCAATCACACATGCTGCGGCCATCTCAAAAGCAGAAACGCTTTCAAAAGTTCTGAATGTACAATCAAGCATTTCAGATAAAATTGACATTCTTATCAACAGACGGAAAAAATTTCAACGACGCCTACTGAACCACTCAAGAGAAAGACCTATGCGGGGGTTACATCAGGTGAAAATCAGTCAAAGAAACTGGTTCTTAATGGATTAGAGCGACAGAGATCTCGAGTGGCCACGCTTGAGGCACTGAAGATTATGACTGACAAAAAAATTGACATCTTGCTCATTCAGGAGCAATACACCTAGTTAGGTAGGTAGGCCTGTTCAATATCCGGGTGCGGTACTCGAAATTGGCCCAGCACCGGGGGCGGGAGTCCTGGTTAACATTTCGTTAATCAGTCCCCTCCTTCTTGTGGGACTGTCAAACGAGTACCAAACTTGTGTTTCACTTAATTTTGGAGATACTGAAATTATTTTAATTTCAGTCTATTTCAAATATTGTAATTCAGTAGGACCTCATATCTTGAGCCTGACGCGCGCACTTAACGCGCTTAAAGGATGTTACATAGTTATTGGAGGAGACTTTAATGCTAGCTCACCAATGTGGTTTGACAATTTTGAACAACGGACGGAACGTTCAGACGCCGTCGAAGACCTTATTGCGGCGCAAGGTCTTTCTTCAATCAATTAATCTGGAAGTATTTTTACTTTCAGTAACATACATAGTGAGAGCAATATTGATTTAACTCTTTGCTCTAGCCTACAGAACAGTATCATCAGATGCTTTGCCAATTTTGGCCGGCATTTTGCCAATTGATTTAGAAATTAGGGAAGTTTTGACAAAGAAGTGTCTGAAAAGAGGGAGACCTGTAAACCACCTTGGTATTGAATTAATACCTGGTGGAGCAGTGCCTCTCCCTGAACTTCTAAAGATGATGAGAATAAAAACGCTGAGTGAATGGCAGATGAGATGGGATAGATCGAATATGGGAAGATGAACCTTCTCCTTCTTTCCATCAGTTAAAATCAGAATGGAAGGGGCATATCTTTTAACGGACCACCATATCACCCAATTGCTTTCTGGGCATGGGGAGTTTAGAGGTAGACTTCACAGACTGGCTCTATAATCCCATCCCAATTGCGCTTGTGGTGATACCGACCAAACAGCCGAGCACATTTTGTGGCACTGTGAGACTTTGACGGATGCTCGAGACGAAATTATTGATGGTTTACAAGTTATTACGAGACCTGCTTGGAATACAGATCTAGTCTCGAATAAGGTGAACTTTGAGTGCCTGAGGAAATTCACGAAAGTTTGGGTTGAGAGATGGCCTGTTCTTAGAGTCGCTGAGTAGCTGTAAAATAACTTAGGTACCAGGTGTATTTGCTTCTGAATTCACGGACACTCTTCATGATTCCTTTACATTTACCGCTTGGATTTATTTGTTATGATTTATGTGTTTTGGGTTTCTGTAATATGTTATTTCTTTTATTTTATTAGCATTTATTTTATTATGTATTATGAGTTATGTGTTATATTTTACATTTGCGTTTTATTATTTTGTTCACGATGAAGAATTCAAAAAGAAAAAAAAAGAAAAAAAAAAAAAAAAAAAAAAAAAAAAAAAACGAAAACGAAAACAATGACCTTCTTTAACTCAAAAATGGAGGGATTTGAGGAGGAATTGAAAAAGGCGATGCACAAAATGAAAAACATAGATTCCGTCCAAAAGAAAAAAATGGAACTCGAAGCTAAAGTAACAATGCTCGAGTTCAAACTCGACGATCAAGAACGCCAACAAAAAAATTTCGTGGCCGAAATAAGAGGGATACCGGAGGTTGAAGGAGAAAAGTTACAAAATATTATTTTCAACATTAGTCAAGAAATACGCACAACCACCACAACAAATGATATCGAGTCAACCTTTAGAGCTCCTGGTAGGCCAACCCCAACCAAAACCCGGCCTATAATTGCGCGGTTCAAAGAAATTCACCTAAGGGATGAATTCTTAAGTTGTGTAAAAAGATACAATTTGAACGCTACCACGAAGGAAGATAAACTCAACACGAGCTCCATAGGCCTCTCTGGACCACGTACACCCGTTTATATATCAGAACACTTAACGTCGACAATTAAACGCTTACTTTACCTGGCGAAGAAGACGGCTACGGAAAAAAAGCTAGCTTACGTATGGGTGAAAGCGGGACGTGTCTACGTACGCCAAACAACAGAATCACGAGCTATCCACATTACCTCTGAAAATACCCTTCTCACACTATGACTCACTACTACAAGCATACACATACTATTTTACTCAAACACCACACACACATCTGTATATTCCCAAAGTTTTTCATTGTGGATATACTTAATTAAATTTAAAAAAAAAAGAAACTATAAATGATTCAAGTATGTGATGAATTGCATTAATCACCAGTGCAAATAAAAAAATATCGTAGCCTACCCCTTTAAATTAAAAAAGAAAATACCAATTACTTATAAAACGGACACACTTGCGACATCTATCGGATCAAAGTAAATTGAATTCTTGTTGACAGTAGGGACCTATAAATTAAACAGATTGAGATGAATTTTGGTAAAAAGATCACAGATGGTATTAAAAATCGTCACGAGACAGGGAAAGACCCTTTCTTAGACTCGAAAATAAATAGTTGAAACCAACAGCCAATCAGGTAGAAGCAGAAAGCTATAAATAATTGATCAAACCAATCACAAAGCGGAAGGCGTATTCAGATTTTGAACAAAGAGATGGACTTTGAACTAGGCAATTAATCAGAGATTTATGGGAAAAAATATCGTCATCAACCGGAAGATCAATACACTATAATGTAAACAGGGTCTCATGCCCAGTGCATTGGATACAATGACCCTAGATTTAAAATAAACAATCAGTGCAATGAAGGTATTGACGACCGCCGTTAACGAGCAAATAAATCCATATTATGTTGGAAAAATTATGCAAGAAAATAGCAAAAAAATTATAATAAGAGTAAAATTAAAGAAAAGACGTGCAAAACATAAGAAAAGCTACTGTAGGGATATTCAGTTGTATAACGAGTACGTGGAAAGCAAAAGGAGGCCAGATTCGGAAAGAAACGTACGTTTGATATTTAAAAGGAAGAAAAACGCTGGAAATTAGGGATATCACTTTTGTCACGTCAGGGAAAACGATTTGAAAAGGAAATCTAATGGAAAAACTGGACGTTTAAACGGAAGTGTTTATTGAACAATATAAGATTTCGACTTAATTTTGCGTTTTCAGACGAGTTTAAATAGATATCGTTATATATTTGGAATAGGGTGATCATTCTAGTTACATTGCGATAGACAAAGTAAACAAAAAGCATTGTTTTACGTCAATTGTTTGAGGAGAATTCTATGAGAGATAAGACAGACTGCAAGGAAAAATGAAACATTATTTGAGTTGACGACCTCACACGTGATTTTGTTGTTCAAACAATAAGAAAACGAACATGGTATTAGGCGATTAAACCCATTTTAATGGCTTTTAGGACGATAAAAATTATCATTGGTCATATGGACAGTTTATATTAACTAAAAACCATTATATTTTATTACCCTTGAATAAAAGCTGAGTTATTGATCAACACCTCGAAAACCCAGACATAAACAGACGTCAAATTTTAAATTAATGTGGATTTAGGGAAGAAAGGGACGGAATTTGGAGGATGAACCATAGAACGTAATAAAAATGACAGGAATTTAAGGGCCGAAGTGGAAGTTTCTCCTATGAAAAATGTGAAAAATAACATAAAAAGTAGTAGTATATAGAAAATGAAATTTTCTAGGAGGTGACATACATCGAAGGCGAAACGGGGGGTAGTAAAAAAGAAAATAAAAATAATTAAAAGATGATTCCGTAAGGAAAACTCATGAAAATTCAGAAGTATCGATGAAAACAATAAATTTGGCTTGGAATGTAACTAATCATATAATTGTGGAAAGTTACATGAGAATGAATGAGGAAAATCAAAGAAAGAACATCGTGGATAAAAGGAAAATAAGAGGAAATAGGAAAATTCGAGTCTACGACATAAGTAGAGACGATGCAGCTTAAAATTGAATTGATCCACATAGGTGGCATGAAGATATGGAAGAATTTAGTAAAAAGAAAATTGGAAAATTCATATTAAAAGTTTTGGCATGAGTTTGTTCATGTTCTGGTAGCGATAAACAAAATTGAGAATTATATACAGTTTATCGAAGACGGACCTTTTACGAATTGAGAAAAAAAAGAACTTAAAAATTATGAAATTCAAGCTAATTTTGTATGACCAACAGACAAAGGAATGAGGGGCATTTTGACGTAATATCGCCGGTCCGATCCTGGAAAAATGTTTAAACGAGATAGGGCATGAACAAAGTCATGAAAGGTGGACCTAACGACAGTTAAACAAAAATGACAGAATCGATATATGAAATCTCGAGTTGTTAGAGATTAAATTCGTGGATCAAAGATAGCTTAGATAGGCCATTCTAATCCTGGGAAAGGTATATAGGCTAGAACTCAGGCATTTTTCGGGATGAATCGTCGGATTATCAAACGTGGAAGTTACGTGACGTGACGTTTAAAGCGGTTATTAATTGAAAAATTTTCGAAGTGTTATAAATTTTATGACTCTGAAATAATTGGAGTCAAGTCAATAGAAGTGATTGTGGACTTAGGAAAATTTCATATTCAAGCCAGTGTCTTTAAAAAAAAATTAAGTTTGCAGTTCAAGTCAGTGAAAATAAAAATAAAGTTTACGTTCTATTTATTTGTGAAAAGCTAAAAGTGCTGTGATTTTGTTTAGTGAAAAATTCGGTTTTCATAATCAATAAATATTGTATTTTGGGACTTAAAAATTTCGTGAAAATCAAAAATCAATGAAATAGATGAATAAAGTGATGTGATAATTGAATACAAATAAGTTATAATTAAATACGTGTGTCCAGTTTAAACGGAAAGAGTTCTATTAAATATCAAATATTTAAATTAATTATTTAAAAAAACAGTGCAAATTGAAAAGAGATAATAGATAAATAAGTGCATCCAGTTAAACGGAAAAGTTCAACGAAAATCTTTAATTAAATTGAGTGTTTTAAATTAAGTATCAGTCTTTTATTAATTTAAAAAAATAGTGTAGTCGAAATAATTTTGTGCTATAGTCAAAGTGTAGTTGATGTAGCAGGATAAAAATAATAAAAAAAACAGTGTTTAATAATAATTTCCGATTTAATTAAATGGATAAAATTTTACCTCAGAATAATTCGGCTAAATAATTTACAATTGGGCGGCACATTCCTACCACAAAGTGTTAATCTATTATTAGATTCAAAAAATTTGAAAAGAAAATTAAATAAAAATAAAAATGAATGATAATACATAATAATATTTTATTGCTAAATGAAAGTAACGATTTACCATTTCGAAATTAATCGTGAAGTAACTATCATTAAAAAGTTATTTAATCAACGGGTTTTGAAATAAAATGCAGTTAGAACGATAAACATCATTTAATTTAGATAGATTAAACGGGAATAAAATAAAATTGAAGTCGGAAAAATTTTATTTGAATTTAGTTGATAACATAGGAGTAGGTATTAGGTAAGGAAACACAAAAAGGTCGGTCGTGTAGAACCCGACGGAGTAGACCTTTTGGGGTAAGTTTTATTAAAAATTAAAATAAAAAATTTTCAGGTTCCAAGGTGAGAGCGGCATGCAGCAGACAGTTGGTATTTGAATTAATTTTATAACAAAGTATTACTTGCTTAATATGTGATATGTACCTATATTGAAATATTATATATAAAGTATGTATATTTATATATATATATTTATATTTATCCCAAGAAAATTTTAATCAAAAAGAAACACACTTAAATAAAAGTAAAAGGTATCGATAACTAATACCTACTTAGAACGCACTATGCTATTTAAAAAATAGTTGTGTGTTAGAAAAAAATTTCAAGTTCATATTTTATACTTATTTTATTAATATATGTACTATTATAATTTCAGCTAATATAAAATGATAAAAAAATGAGTTATGATATTAGAATTTATTTCAATTATAATATAATTGTATATATCAGTATATTTATTTATTGAGGCAAAATATATATGTATATGTATATGTATGTAAATTATAACTACATTTATTTGGGATCAGGTTAAGACATTTGCGAAAAAGAAATTACCATTATTAAATTCAAAAGAAAAAAAAAATTTGAACCATATAAGCTCGCGTTCAAGGATGTTCCAAAAGTAAACAAATGTCACTCGTTGAATCTAGGTCACGAAGCCAGCGGGAATGTTTACATAATTAAAATTGTTTATAAAACAACTCGGTCATTGGGGCACTAGGTCAGATGCTTTTAAAGGAAGATGTACCTGGGTCTTTAATAGGTGGTTGACAGGTATTAGTATTATAGTAGGTTAGGTTATTATATAGGTTATTATATATTTAATAGGTAGTTGACAGGTATTAATATTAACTTTAGAATGGGACAAAGCCATGAAATTGCACAATTATAGAAAAGTTTTAACACAATCTTTAATTTGAATATGAAGAGATTAATTTTTGGATTGAACAATTTGAAAATAAATAGATTTATTATAAGCTAGTCAAATAATAGGTACATCAAACATTTGGAAAATCACGGGTTAGTTTAGGAGTGTATTGAAGAATTACATGGAATATTCGAGGAGAAATTTATAGAACAATTACTCTCGTAAGTATCAATCATTTACATGAAACAGTTGACAAATCACGGGATAGTCAAATAGAAGAGTATTGAAGAATTACAAGGAAGATTCGAGTAAAATTTTGTGGAGTAATTACTTTCATAGACATCAATCATCTACAAGAAGCAGTTGAAAAATCACGGGATAGCCTAATAAAAAGTATCAATCAGTTACATGAGACAACTGAAAAATCACGGGATAGTAAAAATTTTACCAAAAGTTGAACCTTGGGGGAAAATTTAGAAAACAGTTCAACAATAGGAGGCAGTGGTCGCTCCTTAAAAAACAAGGACCATTAACCAAACACATAATAGAGATGGCAATCTCTTAAATAAAATTGTCAACCAAACAAATCAAAAAGCTTGGAATTTTCGGCACTCCAGAACAAACCGAGATAATTTCTTAATCTATTAGTATCTATTAATATTTCCCACTCTTGGTATGTATATATTCGGTCATCGGCTAAGGTTTTGTGCAGAATTCCTTCTCACGAAATCCGAGCTCGGGATTTGAGACTAGCTAGCCTCAAAATTGCGAGTTATAATCCTACCCAAACGTATGTTTACATATATATCTTTCTATGTACTGTACATTGGATAATGTGGACCCGCTTACAGCTAGCGTTTTAGACTCGACAGAGTTACTCTCACATCATTTCTTGTACGTGGAGGGAGGATTCACGACCCGTAACTCTGCAAAACACCGTGAGTATATGATTGCATATAGGACGAAACCGGTTCGCCCTAAGTAAATAGTAGACCTTGGAGGAGTAGGAATTTGGGGGTATCTGGGCTCGGATGACAACCTGAAGGCAGTGCATGATGGCATAAGGAAGGACGGTTAGGACGCGATAACTTAGGTATCAATTAACCGATCCGCGCCAGAAGATTGTGCGAATTTCTAGTAAGAATCTGATCACCTGGTTTACTTGTAGGAGGATAGGAGCCAAATTTTCGGCAGACAAAGGGTATTCTGAGTTCGTCTAATATGCAATCTATTAATTACATTAACCTACTAAACCCATCTTTATATGTACCTTATAGCAGCTGAATCGGATTGGAGAGATGACAAGCAGATACAAAACAATCATAATCAAATTTACTAACAATTAACCATTTGAGTCATACTTAATTACTTGTTCAATTAAACATGCGTAATTCGATTAGTACAGGTTATTTACGAGTTCGTTAGTGTGACGTATGTGTATGAGGGTGACGGCATGAGAGCGAGATAGCGAGTATGGGAAGTATAAAAGGGATGTACCGCTATTGAGCGCTCTCTCCATATTAATCTGGCAACCAATAAACATTGTAACATTAACAGATGTTATATTTACTACCCGATCCCAAGACATCACAGTTGGCGCAGCTCGGTAGTTCGTAAATTTTTACGTAAATTGGAAGAATCTACGCGGTAGATTTCGGGATCTGACGGATTGTTGTCAGGATTGCAGGAAGCGATCGCAGGAAGCGATCGCATTAAGAAGAAATTGGAGCAGCCACACGCAAGTATTCGCGTGTGTGGGACCGACAAATTACAAAATTATTGTCGTTCGGGTACACCGTGTAACGGGGTACAAAAGGACCGGATCAAGGATCGGGTCAAGGACTGGATCATCGTGTGGATTAGCCGGGAACCAGGACTTGGTTTCCGTCGCTGCAGTCTGGGAAGGAAGACCTCGGAGAAGAGGGATTGGATCCGCAGCTGTCGGGAGACGGAGCCAGACGGGGACGGTGATCTACGGCTCTGGGTGGCGTGCACGTGGAACGTGGAACGTGGACCTCGGAGTGTAGCCTTCTAGGAAGTGCTGAGATAAGTAGTATTGATTATTTTATTTCAGCTCTTCCCCCAATGGAGGGTGTTTGTAAGAATTTGGGGACGTTCTGTTACAGAACGGGAAACTGGTCATTGTTCAAGGAACGACTGGATCAGGCCCTCATTTTACATGATGACAAAGTGTTATCACAAGAACGCAAAAGAGCATTTTTGCTGAGTTGCCTCACCGAAGAAACTTTCTCTTTATTATGTGATCTATGTTTCCCTAAAAAGGTTTCTGTTTGTTCTTTTGATGATTTATGTAAATTATTTGATTCACATTGCAAACCTATTCAAAATATTTTCGAGTCGCGTGAGTTATTTTATAAGTGTAAACAGCTAGCTAACGAATCTATTAAAGATTACGCTGCTAGGTTGAGAGGACTGAGTTTGACGTGCAATTTTGAATTGAGGCTGGAATCTTGTTTAAAAGACATATTCATTATTGGAATTTTCAATGAAAAATTGAAACATAAGTTGTTCGTTGAGGGGGTAAATACTTCTTTTTCGGAATGCGTTCAGTTAGCAGCTTCATGGGAACATGTTGTTAATTTTAAGAAAGTTGATACGAATTTAAATGTTGTGCATAAGGATAGTAATGTTGTCCGTAAATCCAGGTCGGATAGTCCGATCAGATTTAAAAGTGCAGTGCGTAGTAAGACGCCAGTAAATATTGCATTAAAAAAATGTTTTTTGTGCGGAAAAACGAATCATTTGCAGAAAGATTGTTGGAAGAATATTTTTTGTAATCGGTGCAATAAATCGGGTCATCCTAGTAATGTGTGTAAAAACAGTAAAATTAATGTAGGTAATAAGAATAAACGATTAAATTCGGTTTTTATGTTGCATGACGGCACGGGGCCGGAACCGATATTCGTAGATCTCATTATTGGTAACACTGTTCTGCGAGCGATTGTTGACACCGGCGCTGAGATTAATGCAATTCCATATGAAGTGTATTTAAAAGATTTTGTTTCTTGTAAATTGGAAAGATGCGATATTCAATTGTCAGGATATGACGGGAAACGGTTAAATATTGTAGGTAAAGTTAATTTAAGTGTGTTATTTTTAAATAAAAGTGTAGATACGCAGTTTATAATAATTAAAAACGGTAATTCTACGATTGTTGGTAGAAATTTTTTACAAGTTTTCGGTATCGGATTAAGTGGAATAAATGCGGTAAATACCAGTGAGACTAGTTGTGATAATCAATTAAATTTTCGTGATAGTTTAAAGAAAAAATATGCTCATGTGTTTTCAGAAAAATCGGGTAGGCTTATAGGTTATGAAGCTAACATCGAAGTTATTTCGGAGTTCAGGCCAAAGTTTGTGAATCCAAGATCGTTACCTTTTAGTTTACGTGGAAAGGTAGAGGAGGAATTAAATAAGATGTTACGTGAAGATATAATTGAAAACGTAGAAATAAGTGATATGGCTAGTCCGATTGTTGTTGTAAAAAAGAAAGACGGTTCAATTAGAATTTGTACTGATTTTAAAACCACATTAAACCCTATGTTAGCGAAGTTGAAATATCCATTGCCTCGTATAGAAGATTTAATTTCATCTTTAAATGGTGCGAAGTTTTTTGCTAAAATAGATTTGCGTAATGCTTTTGGTCAGATTTCGTTGAACGAGAAGTCGAGAAAATTATGTGTGATAAGTACGCATGTAGGTTTATTCAGGTTTAAAGTGTTGCCTTTCGGTTTGACCACAAGCCCGGCTATATTTATGCAAGTTATTCAGGCGGTAGTAGGTAGACTTCGTAACGTTCGTATATTTCTACATGATATTTTGTTGTTTGGAAATTCTGAAGAGGAATTATTCTCTATTTGTGAATCTGTACTTAGCAAGTTAAGTGATTGTGGATTAACTATTAATGAAAATAAGTGTTCTTTTCTAGAAACTGAGATAGAATATTTAGGTTTTAAAATTTCGCGGAAAGGAGTTATGCCTTTAGAAAATAAAATCTGTGCGATTACTCAAATGGCAGTACCGAAAAATGTTTCAGAACTTAGGAGTTTACTTGGGGTTATTTCATATTATAGAGCTTTTGTTCATAATATTTCAGGTATTTTGTCTCCATTGTATAACTTGTTAAAAAGGGGAGTAAAATATGTGTGGTCTGAGGAATGTAATATTGCGTTTGAGCGAGTTAAGAAACTGCTGACGTCAGATAATATTTTAGTGCATTTTGATCCTAATTTACCAATTAAACTTATTTCAGACGCATCTGAAAAAGCGTTATCAGCGGTGATTTGCCATGTATATGATAATGGTTTAGAGAGACCTATCGCATTTGCTAGCCGATTATTGTCAGAAACAGAATTAAAGTACTCTATTTTAGATAAGGAAGCGTGTGCTATAATTTTTGGGTTGAAGAAATTCTTTCAGTATTTATACGGCAATAAATTTGTTTTGGCTTGCGACAATAAATCGTTAGTACACATTTTGAACACGGATAAGCAAGTACCTGTTTTGGCCGCTAACCGTCTGCAGAGGTACGCCCTAATACTCCAGACTTTTGACTATAGTATAGAGCATATTAAGTCAGGTGATAACAAAGCGGATTTCTTATCACGAATGCCGATTAATAATAAGGATAATTTAGATGTGTGTAGCGACGATATTGATGCTAGCGATTATTTTTTAAATTATATTGATTCTTTAAACGTGAATACGGTTGAGTCAGAGTTTGTGAACATAATCGAGTCAGAAACAACATTAAATGCGGAAACGATGAAACAGTTTTCGATTAATGATGTAAATATAGCTAGCATTATCGAGTTCAAAGCAAATGGTTGGCCGGATAAAAAGTTCTTAAAGGATGATTTATTGAAATTCTGGTATTTTAGGGATAAATTATCGACTTATAATTCATGTTTATTTTATAATAATAAATTTGTAGTTCCAAGGGAATTAAGGGAAATTATATTGAATTTTTTACATCAATCACATTTAGGCATTGTAAAATCGAAAAGTCTTGCTCGAAATTATTTTTTTTGGCTCGGAATGAACAATGATATAGAAGTAACTGTGAAACAGTGTGCTCGATGCATGGAATGTATACCTACTCCGTGTAAAGTTGAGTTGGCACCTTGGCCAATAAATGGTTTAATCTGGAGTAGATTGCATATTGACTTCATGGGACCGTTGGGAGGTCATAATTTTTTAATTATTGTTGATGCAACTACAAAATGGATAGACTGTCATGTTGTAAATAAGGTAGATTCGTTTTGTACAATAAAAGTTTTGAAAAGATTATTTTCTATGTTCGGAATCCCGGAACAAATTGTAAGTGACAATGGTACAGCTTTCACATCGTCAGTTTTTAAGGAATTTTGTCATAATTATAATATAGAATCATTGACTTCAGCTGTACAGCATCCTGCTTCTAACGGTTTAGCTGAAAATGGGGTTAAAACAGTGAAGAATTTTTTGAAAAAAATTATGGTAAATAATAAATTTCCTACTGATTTTGAAGATAAACTTTTGACGTTTTTAGTTGATATTAGAAATACGCCTTCAATGTCTACGGGCATTGAGCCTAGTACATTAATGTTGGGTAGGAAGATTAGATCAATTTTTAATACGATTATTCCAATAGTGGATAATGTTGAGAGTCAAGGTTTTAAAGGAATTGACAACACGGTTAAAAACAAAATGTTATTGAGCCAGCATAAACAGAAAAAGTATTATAGAGGAAGAAAATTTAAAAAGTACTTTGAGGTTGGTTCTAAAGTTTTAACCAGGGATTTAAGAAGTAATGATAATAAATGTATTTTAGGAAAAATTTTTAAAAGATTGGGGAATAGGATTTATTTAGTTAAAATTATGTCTACGGGACAAATTTGGAAACGCCACCATGATCAGATTTCAGAGAGGAAGGTTAGGTGGGGGGAGTGTGACAGGTCTGATGATTTGCTGGACCTGGGTCCACTCTCGGATGTGGACATGACCAAATTTCCTAATTCCTCTAATTTTTGCAGGTCACCTACACCATGGGAGGGGAGGTTACGCCCTCGAGGTCAACGCCCACGCTACACGTGAAGAACAAGAATAATTACATATACTATGGAATGGAAATATTTAGATATTTTGTTTTGTATAAATTTGCGAATAAAGAAATGTATGTAATTAGGTTTTAAGTGTGGGGGTGTGACGTATGTGTATGAGGGTGACGGTATGAGAGCGAGATAGCGAGTATGGGAAGTATAAAAGGGATGTACCGCTATTGAGCGCTCTCTCCATATTAATCTGGCAACCAATAAACATTGTAACATTAACAGATGTTATATTTACTACCCGATCCCAAGACATCACAGTTAGGATGTATGGAAACATAATAAGCGACGGAGGAAAGTTAGCTCATTTAGAGAAAGTATTTAAAGTTAGATTTGCGAGGGAGAGACCAATACAGTTTGAAACTCAACGCTCTGATTAGAATCAAGGGGTTACCACAAAAAATGAAAGTAATTAAAGTCCCATATCATAAATCAAAAAATTACACAACGTTTGATGGAGTTTAATTACAACATAAATACGAAAATATTTACGTTCAAGGTCGTAATTAACGTATTAATTAGTTAAGTATACATATCTCTAAAGGTATGTAGTACAAGGAAGCTTTAAGTAGCTTTCTGTAGTTATCAAAGAAAATAAGGGTCCAATTTTCATGAAGGCTTGTGTGACATAGGGGAGGAATTTTCCATCCCTACTACACACATGCAAAGCCTTAAAATTTAAATATCGATCAGAGCCAAAAGAAAAGTTCAAGAAAACTTGAAGGGGTGAAAGAATTACAAAAATATATTTAATATCAAGTTAAAAGGAGGAAAAGAGAAATATTACAAGTATCTTTTGATAGACCCGAAGAAACCTTGCTCACATGTATCAAAAATGTGATTGACAATCCTGAAGACATGTTGGGAATCGTACGGTCTGAAAATTATTCACCAGAACATAAGAAGTATTACCAACATTGATGACTTTCTCGTATTTCTGGACGAACTTAATTTCACATTTGACATGCTAGTTTTAACTGAGTGCTGGATTAATAAATATTTCACCTCCAAAGAGATACAAAATTATACTGAGTACCACACAACTAGTATAATAAATAAAGCTGGTGGTATTGTAATTTATGTCAGGGACGGTATTCAGACGCAAGTTGACGAACTCACTTTATCACAAGCTAATTGTCTAAAAATTGTGCTTAACAAAAACCTATGCATTTTTGCAATCTATAGATCACCATCATTTCACAACATCGATTCCTTTCTAAATTCACTCCACTCTATCATTAACAACACAGATAACCCAGAACATCAAATAATCATTGGAGACTTAAATATTAATACTATTATTGACAATCATCGCCAATCCGATGATTATTTATGTTTTCTCACCGAAAACGCTTTTACTCCGATAATTGATACCCCAACTCGAATACAAGGTACATGTAAATCCTGCTTGGATCACATCAATGTTAAAAACATTGATTTTACGGACTCGTTTGTTATACACACAACAATTTCAGATCATTACACCACAGCGCTCGGCCTAAGAAATAAGCCTTCCTCTCCTTCTAAAAATAAATATATTTCTAAAATAAATTACAACGCACTGGTTGAGGAGCTGTCTATAGAAAAATGGCAAAACGTAATAGATCAGACTGACACTGACCAAGCAATGCAGCAATTTATCACAAAATTACAATACTACATATCTAATCACACTGTCAACAAAGTTATACCGAACAAACAATTTAAACTCATGCCATGGATCACCCCTGGTCTAGTCAAATCCATCCACAGACGTAATCAACTTCACAAAAATGCTAAAAGACAATCAGATAATATTCTAGTTCAAGAACAATGTCCACTGACTTGGTATAATTATTTCCCTCCATTAGTATTCTGGCCAAAGAGGAATACACATGGTAGTTAGTCCCAGAATTTCTGCATTGAAATAAATCCTGACTTCTAGTATTATGCAGTGAAAACACCAAGACAATGAAAATCCTTCAGTCTGACAGTATAAACATATTATAATTATTGAAACGTGTTGTGGTTTAACATAGTTGCTGGAATATCTATTTTAAAATTTAGAAAACGTAAGAAAGTTAAATTACCTAGTGCACTCAGGGCCGTTCTCCTTGCAACCGTTTCCACAAACATTTTGTGGATTGTTATGTCGGAGCTACAATGTTTTGGTTTTCCGTAGCCGATAAAAGAAAAACCTTGTTGCCCTACCTCAATGTTTTTGTTTTTGTCGGATGTTTTGTAAAACATTTTGTCACTTTTCGTTATTTGTTTTTGGGGTGTTATTTTGTCACTCGGTCGTTTGTTTTAAAATCATGTGGTTAGTTAGTCATGGCGGTTCTTTATTCGGAAGATATTCATAAATGGCAGCCCTTTGTCCTGATTCATACCAGTGAGCACATTATTATATTTTGAGGAGTGGCTCCCGATATGACCCACGGGAAGCGATCCGGAAATTAATTCTTAGGTGTGTAACTACTTATGAAGTACACCTTATATTAATCTTAGTCTTTCCTTAGTCTCTTCGTATACAAAAGGCTCGATCGCCAACTAAAAACATCTTGTATACGAAAGATATTTAACACTAGATTTAAGAAAAACCTTGTAATGAGAGATCTATAGGCTGTTGAAAATATCATGCATTCTATAACGGACATTTAATTTGTTCTTTATTGCTTATAATTGTTTCTCCTTCATTGCTTCTTTTAAAAAAATATATCATACTGTGTACCTAGTAAACATTTTATCATGCTATGAACTAACAATACTAAAATGAAGTCGTAGAATACTTGCTGCAAGCTGCAATACCGCCCAAGCTGGCGTAGAAAGTGGGGAAAATAAAGAAATGTAAAATGTATTTCTTCTATGTTATGAAATTTTTGTAACATTGCCTTTTTTGTTCTTGTTCTTAAATATTATGTACACGTATAAAAGTGAAATGTTACATTGTATACCCAAGTACGAGTATATACCCAAATGTATGTTTTAATTAAACCTTATTCATAAACTTAAATAAACAGTTTGTAATTTCGATTGGGAAACGTCGTCAAACGTTGGATAGCCGGTTTTGGATGCATTTTAATGTTTTTTTAAACATTAAATCCACACAGGAGACAGGAGGACAGGAGACGACCAAAATTATTTCCCTCTGGGTCTATGTCATTTTTTAAGATGTTGTGTCGAGTGTATTCTTAAGGAAAGACCGGAGAAGAAGTTTTGAGAAGGAAACGGTTAAGACGGGTGTAAAAGGTACTGCGTTGTAAGACGACGGGTCGTGAAAGTCCGGCTGGAGAGGTGATAGGGTCTTCCACAGCCGGTGTCCTACAATACCACGGTGCCACGCAGCTGGTAGAAAGGAACATCCGCCGCCAAGATCTGGACACTTTGGGTGACCTATGGCAGAGGTGTTGGTAATCCGATGAATGGTTCCCGGGGCAGTGGTACCCATACTCACCTCCCAAATTATATTATTTAATTATTTACTAACGCCCTGAAGGCTTTCACATGCACATCATTATAGGTAAGTTGTTCAGGAGTATGATCATAAGTGAATACCTATTACATAACAAAACGGAACGTGAAAGATGTAAGTATAACAATACAAGTAGGAATGTAGTTTAATTATTATTAAAAGTTGTAAAAGTGAGTTCAAGAATGTAAGAATATTATGAGTAAAAAAGAAGTATTTAATTATGAAAGTAGTTACAGAGCAATGTCTAGTAACTTTATTAATATTATCATAAACATAAACATGTATAGTTTGTTGTAAAACAAGTTAGTAATAAGTCAACATTTATTATTCCAGATTGGATGTTTTACAGAACATAGCTAAATTAATGCAGAAATCAAAGTAGGTACCATATGAGTATGTAGTTACATTATCGTGGAAAGTTGTACAAAATAAATAAGCACTCCACCAGAGCTATTATGGTGGTTAATAACCGATGATAAAAGTTTATGATCTCATTAAATAAAATCATCATTGTTTTATAAACAAGCATGACAAATTAGGCCGCTAAAACAATGTGAGGAGGACAAGTATTATATATTATAGTTCTGCGCTTTGATTGGGCTCGTGTTGCTGTATTGGCCGTGTTGCTGAGATAATGGTGTTGGTCTCTGCTGAGTTAGTGCTGTGTGCTGTGTGCTGTGTGCTGTGTCTGTGTGTGACCCAAGTCACGGCACGCGATCACAATGCGCGCTCATCGGAAGTGGATAACCAATCAGGGCGAGTCACTTCCGCTAACTCTGGTTATTGTCGCATTGTTCCGGCTGCATACTGAGTACGCAGGAACTCTGCAAGTACCTCAATAAGTCCATATGGCGTGGAGCTGCGTGCCCTCTTGCCTCTAATGAACATCGATACAACTTAAATAGGATGGGCTTGGCAATATTGCTTCTTATGTTTTGAGCTCAGCTGCTAGATAGTTCTGGATGTTACAATTAAATCCAATCTGACAGTGTTGCAACGATTGTGGGAAACTCCGGACACTCATTTGTAATAATATAACGTGGAGTGTTATGTGTAGGTAGGTAACATTAGATTAAATTTTGATATCAGATAAGAATAAAACTAGAAATAAGGATATCTATAAATGTTGCAAGTGATAACACATAATATTATGACACTAATGGTCAGTTGTTTTTACAGACCTTTAACAAAGTTATTTGATATTCTAGATTAGTGAAAGAGCCACTCAGTTCTGTTATTATTTCAAGTTCAGTGAAACAACAGGCCCGTAATGAAATAAAAACAAAACTTGATTAGAATTTCTGCACAACAACTGTCCTTAAAAATATGTACAAATGAAATATCGAAAAAGATTTCTCAAGAACTTAGTTATGATTAGCGATTTGCATCACAGTTCCGCCAATCTGCCCTGATGACGGCCACTGCAATGCTGTCGAAAACATTGGCTGTAGAAGCAGGAAGCACAACATGGAATGATACCCCAGAAATAAATCGCGATAATAATAATTCATCAAGTACATTACAAAAAGGCAAGAATATTCAGCCAGTGGCGGACTAAGCCCGTCAGAGGCCCGGGGCGGGAAAGCTGAATGAGGCCCCCCCCCCTAGTTTAAAAAGTTGACGTAATTTTACAAGATTTTTATTCAGTTCACACGGGCCTCTGGTCCTGGGGAACCTCCAAGCGCCTCCGTGTTCCTTTGATCAAATCCTAAACAAGGCTTTAAGGCACCAGGGCACTATAAACAAAAATCATCATATTTTTTTTCATTTTCTAAAAGACGCATTTGTTAATAATTAAATTAACTAATAATTAATTAATAATTAAGTTAACAAGGAAATTCTAAGAAAATTTAAAGAAAGTTTTAAACAGTTACAACATCATACAGATGAATTATCTTTCAGCAAAACTTTCAACGCGTTGTTCTCGAAACTACGTTTTTCAACCTGGTTGACAGCATATTAGAAAAACTATACATCCGATTGGCATGCACCAAGTCTTAAACTGTTAGAAAATCCAGTCACTATGGCACCACAAGAGATTTTTTTTATTAAGGGCCCCCTTCTATATTTTTTAGGAACGCTGAAAATTTTCTATAAAAAATCGAATATAAAATTCACTGGTCCGCCATTTTTCCTTTTTTTTAGATATCAAAATTCCTCTACGTGGTGCCGTAGACACTGGATTTTCGAACAGTTGACTTGGGAGACGCAAAAGTAAAAGCAAGTGCAATAAAATACATACGGGCGGATGTATAGTTTTTTTTTATTATGTTGTCAACCAGGTTGAAAACGATTTAAAAAGTTTCAGGAAAAACGCCTTTAAAGTTTTGCTGAAAGATAATTCAACATACACCCTGTTTCAAACGGTTTTACGTAAAATGCTGAAAAAACATTTGGTGAGAGCTTTGTTAACTTCAGAAAATGAAAAGAAAAAAAAAATTACAAACATTTTTTTACCCCACATCGGGTAGGGGCCCCTAGAGTAAAGGGGCCCTGAGACGTGCATTGCCTAGGGGCCCCGACATGTTTAAGCCGGCCCTGGAAGGGCCGTATTGTCTGTAAGGCAGTGTAGGCCACCGCCTTCGAAAATCCAGTAGCTATAGCCAGGGCCGTAATATCCATAAGAAGTGTAGGCCACTCCTTAGTAGCCCCGCATCGGGTAGGGGCCCCTAGGGTAAAGGGGCCCCGGGACGTGCATTGCCCAGGGGCCCCGACATGTTTAATCCAGCCCTGGCAGGGCCGTATTGTCCACAAGGCAGTGTAGGCCACTGCCTAGGGGCCACGCATCGGGTAGGGGCCCCTAGAGTAAAGGGGCCCCGAGACGTGCATTGCCTAGGGGCCCCAACATGTTTAAGCCGGCCCTGGCAGGGCCGTATTGTCCATAAGGCAGTGTAGGCCACCGCCTTCGAAAATCCTGTCACTATAGCCAGGGCCGTAATATCAATAAGAAGTGCAGGCAACTCCCTAGTAGCCCCGCATTGGGTAGGGGCCCCTAGGGTAAAGGGGCCCCGAAACGTGCATTTCCCAGGGGCCCCGACATCCAGTTTAAGCCAGCCCTGGCAGGGCCGTATTGTCACCAAGGCAGTGTAGGCCACTGCCTAGGGGCCACGCATCGGCTAGGGGCCCCTATGTTAAAGGGGCCCCGAGACGTGCATTGAGTAGGGACCCCGACATGTTTAATCCGGCCGTGATTATAATACCAGACGAGGAAAATTTACCATACAAAATAGAAAATAAAATTCATTCAAAAATAAAACGCATTCAAAATTTGCTGAAGGATAATTCAACATACAAACTGTTCCAAGTGGTTTCACATAAAATGCTGTATCTCCGTCAATTTTTCGAATTTCCTTAAAAAAAAATTGTGAGAGCGTTCTTAACAAGTGCATCCATCAAAAAATGAAAAAAAAAATTAAATTTTTTTTACAGTGGTGTCTTAAAGCCTTGTTTAGGGTTTGATCAAGGGAACGTGGAGGCGTTTGGGGGCCCCCCAAGACTGGGGGCCCGGGGCGGACCGCCCCCCCCGCCCCCCCCTTAGTCCGCCACTGTATTCAGCCACACCTAGTAGTTTCGGTAACTCCTAATCAAAAGAAGATTATACTTAGCAATTTGAAACATTTAATCTAAAGTAAACATACTCGTAATTAGGTTACTACGTGTGATCAGTGTGATGAAATACTTAGGTAAAACTAAAATAGATTAATAAGAATGTGTACCCAAAGAGCAGTAAACACGCACCGATAATACTTTGTACCAAGTATCTATTGATAGCGAGTGGTAAGTGCATACGAGACGTTTTTTGTACATTCAAAGGCCTTTCTAGTGTTTTTTCCCGTGAAGACGATAGCACTATCAGTCCATTTATGTCCCCCGTGCACCCGCACATTGATGGCTGTGCTGCGCTTCTATGGTTCGGGTGGCGAACTACGCAAAGGGTACCTACAACCTACCTTAGCACCATACCGCCTAGCTATCCAGTCACGTATCGGTGTAGCGTGTAGCGAGGCTATTGGAGTGGACATCATATATGTCCGCGACAGAATTGAAAGGATTCTTGTATTACAAGGCCCGCTAACCACAAAATTACTTGATAAATAAAAACCATTTTGGTTTTGTTTTGACATGAGCTTAGTTCCTACCGGGATGTCATTTATCCAAGTTCCTACCTCTCTTTAAGAGGAATATAAACGCTAGAAATATTTCGAATCTCGTGCCTGCAAAATTTTAAAATCGAGCGTACTATTTGTACGAGGCAAGTAAGCGAAAAAGTTTTTGATTTATTTTGTGCATAATTTTGTAAGAACGAAAAAAGTTAGAACATGAAAAACCTCAAAAATAGTCTTAGCCATAAAAGGGGTATTTTTTAAAAATTGTTTCTTGTATTACTTCATAGTTAAGTCATGAAAAAACATTTTTTTGGTGGTTTACGCTTATATTTTTGTTACGTAAATAATAATTTTATTGTGATTCCAATACATAGAAAAGCTAGTAAAAGATTCAATTTATTTTTCTGTACCACATTTTTTGATGTTCATACTGTAAGCCGATTCGTCGTAAAGATTAATCAAAATAGTATCTAAATAGGATTTCACGTATAACTTCATCTTTACCATCACCTTGCTGGAAAAGTATTTGAAATTTGGAACAGTGGCAAGAAATATTGTGCGAATTCAAGTGCATTTGTTTTTATAAAACAGGAGTTCTTTGAAGTAAGACTTCTTTACGCAAGCTTGACTTGGGGAGTTGTAACGCTAGTTTTACCTAATAACTATCTTTACTAATCACCGCCATCCAAATACTCTTAATATTTCTCTCGTATTCAAATAAACAAGTGCAGACCTGTGGGTAGATCAGTGTAAGAAAAGACGGATTGTTTCAGTAACAAAGATGCAACATTTATTTAATTAATTTCAAACAATTATGGGTAAAGCATGATTAATTGATTATATATCTACAGGGGTGGTTGATTACCATAGGTATGTCAAATTAATGTGAAACTATAATCTCGGAACATGTGGGTCTCAATAAATGGAAGCAAATTATTAGTTAATCCTGAAGGGCGCCTGTACCGATAACTGTACATATTTAGAAGGATTAAAATCAAATGCTAAGGATATATTAAACCAAAGTTAAACTATACTATCTCGTGATGATCCATTACAAATTTTATTTCGCTCACATGTGTTTCGGCCATGACCTTTGGCGGCTTGTAGATCAGCTGTTACACCATGTACTCTCCGGAACCAACTGACGAACGTATCGAAACTTCTCCTCAATTCACCCTCTCCCGGCGCCTGTACATTAACGGCCGGCTGTCAATTTTCTCAGGTACCCGCGTGGCTAGAAACTTCGTCTAAATTAGACAAGTACTCGCCCAAACTATTGCAGAGTAAGCTGGTGAACGCGCGACGAGAGCATTACGAAAAGCGAGGAGAACGGTAGTCAGAGGGAGATATAAGTTAGTGAAGATAGAAAGAGAGAGAGTTACGTTTCGTATATTACTGTAGGGGCAAGAGAGAGAGAGATGCGAGCACACATTTTCTTTCTCTCTTTCTCTCATAGCCAGTTACGTTTCGTATATCTAAGACACAGTGCAGGCCTATTGTCTGTATAACACTGTAGGAGCAAGAGCAGTTTGCGCGCACATTTTATTTCTTTCTTCCTATCATATAGATGGAGCTAAAGAAGTTTTACTTCGGTCGTGTGGTCGGTCGGTTTTTTTACATCCTCTCCACACAGGAGGCCCTGATGAAAATAATTCCCCTCAGGGCCTATGTTATCTTTGGGAATGTGTGTGGGGGTCTTTTTGGAAAGGAAAGAGAGTAAGTTCTTGGAAGGAAAAAGGTGTGAGGAGTGGGTAGGAATCTTGGGGTCAGTGTGTCCAGGAGTGACGGAGGAATCTATCCCTCCCATTGCAGTGCAAGGCGATGTTCCGGGAGAACCTGCTGGAGAGGTCAAAAGGTCTCCCTTCACCAGTCTCTCCCCATCCGCCCTGCCACCTGTTTGGTGGACAGACGCATCCGCCATCAAAATCCGAATAAATCTCACCCCTTGAACCCGGGCACCCCTGCCAAGTCACCAATTGTAGCGAACCACTTGAGGTAGTTACCTACGGCAGAGTTGTTGGTTATCCAATAAATGGTTCCCGGGAGTTGCAACTATCTTTGAAATAAGTTGTGGGTGTTTTTCGTGCACATGCACTGCGTAATACTTTTCCTTGAATATCGTCTTTTTTCTACACGTACTATCACCCAAATCCAGCGAGCACCATTTCGTCTCGCTTCATTTGTAGTATTTGTTAAGATTTCAGGTACTGAAATATTAATATTTGTGATTGTCACCCTAATGGTTGTGGCAACATTTTTTGTGTTGGCAATTGCCAGGGCGATTTCGTATTGCCACGGATTTTTTAATTCCTTCTTCTCTTGTTACCATCCGTCTTGGGCGGGTCGTTTTTGGGCAAAACGTCTGCTGCCAGGTTTTCACTTCATGTGGGTTATAAAACCGCGGAGAGAGATAGCATCATTGGGCTCACCGTACATGAGCTACCCTACGGGTCTTTTATTATTTCAATAAAGACCAATTATTCAAGAGCTGGAGTTATTATTGAAGAGTTACTCCAGCCACACTTCCCTTTGGAATCTGGTGTTACCACGCCGGATTGCTCTGTCAGGAGAGCGGAAGTTGAGATCCTGAACATTGGTCATTCGAGCCGGGATTATTTGCATTGATCATTCGAGCCGGGTGATCATTATTGGATTGACTCATTCAAGCTGGGTGATCATTATTTGGATTGATCCATTTGAGACTGAAGATCATTATTTGGAGTGGCCCAGTCAGGCCTCATCATCATCGGGAGTGGTCCAGTCGGCGTCCTCATCACCATCATTGGATTGATCAAGCGAGCCTCATCACGACGCTCGCATGCACAGCAAATCAGGTTGTAGCCTTCCTTTCATTGTCCTTTCAAATTCCATTTAAAAAGCTAAAAATCTGTGTAGATGCCACATTATTTCGTATTGATTATATCGAATTATATTCGGGTGTTCATAATCAGATGCTTTCAATATAGCATAAATTTTGTTGGTGATAATAATTTTATTGTTGTATTCAGTCTGCCGAATAACTTTGCTTTTGCCTACCTACATTTCTAGCCACGCGGTTGCAAGTTTCGTCTTTGTATGCTATAGTATTGTGAGTGGTTTCTCTATGATCCAAAGTATATTATTTATGGTATTATTCATTGTTGTTTACGTCAAACTGTCGCGTTGTGTATTGTGTATTCAGTTTTTAAATCAAGTTAGTGTTATTTCGTTTGTAAAAAATGGAACTCGACAAGTTGATTAAACGGCGCGGGGTTTTGAAAGGTTCATTAACGAGATTCGAAACCTATTTAAGCAACGAAAATGATATTACACCTGGCGTGTTGTCAACGAGGTTGGAAGCCATTAAACCTTCTCTGATAGAATTCTCCAAAATTCAGCTGGAGATTGATTTATTGAACAAATCAGAAGATAATGACGCGAGGGATAATTTTGAAGGTACATATTTTAATGTAATTGCATTAGGACAGGAAATGTTATCAAAATTTAAGAAGATTGAAAATATCCCAAATATATCAGTAAATTTACCACCAATCTCTATACCAGTGTTTTCAGGTGACAACCATAAATGGTTGACTTTTAAAAATTCGTTCATTGCCTTAATTCATGATAACAGTAAATTAAATAATGTTCAGAAATTTCATTACCTTATTAGTTATGTGTCCGGAGAGGCACTTGATTTGATTAGTTCTCTAGAAATAACCGGGGATAATTATAGTGCAGCTTGGACAATGCTTATTTCGAGATACGAAAATGTCCGACTTATAGCAAATAGACATTTGAATTTCTTATTTAGTTTTACACCGTTAAAACGACAGAATCATCATGAATTACGGAATTTAATTGATCAAGCAAACATTCATTTGAAAGCTTTACACAACCTTAAGCTACCAACCGAACATTGGGATACTTTAATTATTCATATTCTAACCTCAAAGTTAGATAATCACACACGTAGCCTTTGGGAATCATTAGAATGCGACGAAGTTTATCCTACGTTCGTGCAGTTTAGCAATTTTATTTCACAAAGGTCTCAGATCCTGGAAATTATCCAAGGTGATATTGGTGGAATGCAACAGAAATCGGAACCAGTTGCAACAAAAGCAAAGTTTTTTAATTTTAAGGAAAAGAAGTCTACAAACAAGGTTACGTTAGCGTCGAGCAACGTTAATTGTATGCTGTGTAATGACAGTCATTTCATTTATTCTTGCAAAATATTTGTTAACAAAGAACCAGCGGCACGAAGAAAGCTCGTTTCAGAGAACAATTTATGTTATAACTGCCTAAAACCGGGGCACCTTTCAAAGTTGTGCAGGTGGAAGGAAAAATGCAGTGTTTGTGATCGAAAACATCACACTCTGTTACATATCAATACTGATAATGTACAAGCGGGTACTTCAACTGGCAAGGGTCAGTCGGAGGCACCAGTAAATTTAGCATGTCATAGTGACATGAACGGGCGGGAAATTTTACTATCTACCATAATAGTAAAAATAGAAGACGCGTATGGTGGAACACACAAAATACGCGCACTTTTGGATTCGGGTTCAATGTCTAATTTTATTACAAAGGATACTTGTAAAAGATTAAATTTGCATTGTACAAAGTTGAATATACCTGTTTCAGGTTTGCATAATAATTTAATTCATGTAAAGGAAACAGTTGACATTAAATTTAAATCATTATGTTCTCAATACCGGGATGAAATATCTTGTTTGGTATTAGATGAGATTTCTTGCAATCTTCCACAGACCTTGATTAATCCAAAAATGTTGAACATTCCAGACGGCATCCAGTTAGCTGATCCGCAGTTTTACCAGCCAGCTGCTATTGATATGCTGATCGGAGCAGAGATATTCTGGCAGGTGGTTCGTACGGATCAGATACAGTTAGGAAAGGATAAACCTACATTGCATCGAACGGAGCTAGGCTGGATAATATCAGGAGCTGTACAGAGGCGTCAAAATACGAGGCCAGTTAAAGTTTGTCATATTTCATTAAATTCTTTGCAGAATCAAATAGAAAGGTTTTGGAAGGTTGAAGAAATTGAAAATAGTAAGCATCACTCTCTGGAAGATAGTGAATGTGAAAAGATTTTCAAAGGCACGCATAAACGCGATGCAAATGGTAGATTTGTAGTGAACTTACCATTTAAATCTAACCTATCTCAATTAGGAGATTCATTTAGTATTGCTAAAAGTAGATTGGTGTCAATGGAAAGGAAATTCTTAAGACAACCTAGTTTAAAGGAACAATACTCGGAATTTATTGATGAGTATCTTGCGTTAGGTCACATGACTGAATGTGAACCTCCAATACGTGATGAAACTACTTATTATTTACCACATCACGCTGTATTTAAAGAATCAAGCACAACTACTAAAATTCGTGTTGTTTTTGACGGGTCGGCTAAACCCGCTCGAGGGATTTCTTTGAATCGCGCTCTAATGATTGGGCCCACCATTCAAAATGATATATTTTGCCACTTGGTATTTTTCAGAAAACATCAATATGCAGTCACTGCAGATATTGCAAAAATGTACCGCCAAATTAATATCAACCCGGAACACAGAAATTACCAACGTATATTATGGAGAAAGGATGCGGAGGATTGTTCGAAACACTATACGCTAAACACGGTGACATATGGTTTGGCTCCTTCGCCTTATTTAGCAATACGTTGTCTGCATCAGCTAGGTAATGACGTTTCATTTACTCATCCATTAGCTAGTAAATCCCTTAAGGAAAATTTTTATGTAGATGATTTTCTTTCTGGTAGTGACTCCATTGATACTTGTCACTTGCTTAAATCACAAATCATTAATGCGCTTGCTACAGCAGGCATGGAGATTAGAAAATGGAGGTCTAATGCGCCCTCGATTAATGATTCTAAAGATAATTTAGAATTATTGCCAAATGAATCCAATGAAGCTAAGATTCTCGGATTAATATGGGACACCAAACTTGATGAGTTTACCTATCAGGTAGAAAGCATAGACTCAAAGTTAGAAGTAACAAAACGTCAAGTTTTATCATTAATGTCAAAAGTGTTTGACCCTTTAGGACTGGTAGGCCCAGTAATCATTGTCGGTAAGATAATTATGCAGAGATTGTGGAAGCTAAAAACATCCTGGGATGACAAGCTACCCAATGACCTTTTATTGGCCTGGCAGATTTACACGCTGAGTCTCGGTAAAGCAAATCATATTCGGGTACCGAGGAAAATTTTCTGCTTTAATAAAAAATCTTTTAGAAATAGGGAAATATTTAATAATTATTCTTCATTAAGACGACTGAGGCGCGTAGTTGCTTATATGTTACGTTTCATACATAACTGTTCTAAACGAAGACCGATGCGGGTCGACGAGCTTTCTGTAATCGAACTGGAACATGCCATGCATGTATTGATTTTGAACGCTCAGCGATTCGCATTTCATGATGAAATAGCGTCTGTGAGTAATGGAAGATTTGTATCTAGGCAGAGCAAAGTAAAGGCACTAAATCCTTTTATGCAGGATGGGTTGTTGTGTGTTGGAGGTCGACTATCACAATCCGATATTACCTCAGCCTCTCAAAAACATCCAATTTTGTTACCACAAAATCATAAGTTGACTGACTTAATAATAACCCATCTGCATTATGAGAATTTACATTTAGGATGTAATGCTCTGCTCGCTTCACTGCGTTTTTACCAAATATTGGCCAAAAACGTAAACGCAGTAATGCGAGCACTGCATAAATGTATTGTATGTTTCCGAGTCCGTCCGCGCAAGTGTCGCCAGCTCATGGGTGACCTTCCTGCTGACCGATTCCGAATCCATAGACCATTTTATGTAACCAGCATAGATTTTGCAGGTTCAATTTTAATTAAGTCTGGTTTAACCAGAAATGCTAAGAGTGTAAAATCTTACATATGTTTATTTATTTGTTTTTCAACGAAGGCAATTCACCCAGAATTAGTGACTAATTTAACTTCAATGGCATTTATGAATGCATTGAAAAGATTTATAGCTAGGAGGGGTAAACCCTCACGACTCTTTACTGATAACTT
This sequence comes from Limnephilus marmoratus, assembly GCA_917880885.1. Lineage (NCBI taxonomy): Eukaryota > Metazoa > Arthropoda > Insecta > Trichoptera > Limnephilidae > Limnephilus > Limnephilus marmoratus. The sequence goes on from OU862908.1 coordinate 68,612,815, forward strand.
TACAGGTAGTTATAGGGAACTTACTGAACTATTTGATTTTTTGAAGGCATCTGATAAAGAAATCCATAATTTTTTGGCCCAGCAGAATATTAGCTGGAGGTTCTTGCCTCACCGCATCACGGGGGACTTTGGGAAAGTGCAGTTAAAATGACCAAGTTGCATTTAAAAAAAGCAATGTGGTCAACTGTTTTGACAGACGAAGGCATGAATACCATAATAATACAGATTGAGGCTTGTTTAAATTCCCGTCCTCTGACTCCATTAACATCAGATCCAAATGACTTAAACGCCCTCACTCCGTCACACTTCCTTATTGGCGACAACCTGTTAGCATTGCCTGAGCTTGATATCCATCATCTGCCTACAAACAGGCTTAATATTTACCAAAAGATGTCTACCGTTGTTCAATCTTTTTGGCACAGATGGAGCCGGGAATACCTAGCAGAATTGCAGAACCGAGTCAAATGGCAAGAAGGACGTCAACGCAGTTTACAGCCTGGTGACATGGTCATCATCAAAGACAACCAGCTACCTCCGCAGTACTGGAGGATGGCGCGAGTGACGGAGATCCACCCTGGCCAAGACGGACGCGTCCGCGTCGTCTCCTTGAGGACGGCCAGAGGTGTCACCAAAAGAGCCGTGACACAGCTCTGTCTACTTCCCATGGAGGATCCTTCCTCCAACCTGGATTAAGAACCAATTACAACGCTAAAAGTGATGTGATGTGTAAATCAAAGTGCCGTCAGGCTCATCAGTGCCAAGTGTTAAACTATTTTCACATAAGTGGGTGCAGCGCACCAGAAGGTTCTACGTTATTAAACTTTCATTTTTTAATGTCAAGTCTGACATAGGGTTATATACTTAGTTATAAGTTTTTGTTATTATTTTGATATCCATATATTGAATATTGTTTATTTTTGTATGTGAACTCGTTGGGTAAATTCTGAGTACCAATGTTGCAATCTCTTCTAATATATTATTTTATGAAAAACGACTATTCCTTAATACTCGTTTTGGGCGGGAATATGTTAAGATTTCAGGTACTGAAATATTAATATTTGTGATTGTCACCCTAATGGTTGTGGCAACATTTTTTGTGTTGGCAATTGCCAGGGCGATTTCGTATTGCCACGGATTTTTTAATTCCTTCTTCTCTTGTTACCATCCGTCTTGGGCGGGTCGTTTTTGGGCAAAACGTCTGCTGCCAGGTTTTCACTTCATGTGGGTTATAAAACCGCGGAGAGAGATAGCATCATTGGGCTCACCGTACATGAGCTACCCTACGGGTCTTTTATTATTTCAATAAAGACCAATTATTCAAGAGCTGGAGTTATTATTGAAGAGTTACTCCAGCCACACTTCCCTTTGGAATCTGGTGTTACCACGCCGGATTGCTCTGTCAGGAGAGCGGAAGTTGAGATCCTGAACAGTATTTTTACAACAAAGTTATTTCAAATTGTTGAATACCGCTATAAAGTTTAGTGTACCTGTCTTATCAACAACGGCATAATAGTTGCGCAATCATATAATAAAGGAACGCATTTCTAATAGGTGTACGTTTACAAATAATGCAATAAAAACGTCGTAATGTGTGCAAAATGCAAGTTGACATGGTTTTCAGATGGATGCTATAATAAGATATCACGTTAGGCCTTGGAACATGGTAGGTATGTATGTATGGTTAATGGTTATGTACTATTGCACGCGTTCGTGAATGACATGAATCGTCATTGAATCTGTTTTAAAGTAGGTATTTGATTTAAAAATTTCAAGAGAAGGTACGATATCATTTTAAAAACTCTTGTATTGTTAAATGACTTAAGATTAAGGATCACACTTGCAGTAACTCGCCGTACTAGGGGCCTAATATGAATTAGAAAATTAATTAAAGTAATGAAGATGCGTTTTGACGTTAAATAGGTCGAAATGGTAATTCTAGTGTTGAAAATAAATATTCCTTTTTTTTAAAGACAAAAATTCCCGGGTTACGAAAAACCTATAAACCTAAAAACCGACGATTTTTGAAAACCTCCTCCCACCACCCCAGTAAGCGGAAAATGTTGCTTGTGTTATGTTGTATGATGGAGGACTTAGCCAGTTGAGGAATTGAACACCTGCCATGTGATTCTGTATCTTTTGTGGATACGGAATCGATTCCAAACGTAATCGCCTATCAAATTTGTGTGATTGTTTATTGCATGCAATTGTTCTTTCTACGGGCTGATGTCAGCGCTGTAGCGCTGTCGCCGACTTCAACTAGTTTAAAACACGAAATGCGTAAGTATACATGAGTATTCATTCATCCTCTTATGGGCCAGGCTTTGGCTTTTTCCGGAACAACACGGAAATTTGAATAAAATTTGAATTTGAATCGAATGTTTTATGGATTAATTTCGTTCGCCACCTCGCGTCTACCGGATGACGAACGGCCCACAAGAGGTCAATGTACGCTGAAAGTTGTATACCACGAATTTAACAATTGCGAAGTCGGTGAGAGCCATAGTGAGAGCGCTGACAGCTTACTGAGCTTACACATCAGCCCATAGAAAAAGCAATTGTAAGCCATAGACAATACGGGAACCGGACTTTCGAGGATGGGCGTGTCACAGGCCTCGATATTCATAGTCCGTTCAAATGTGTAGTAATGAGCTGGTTAATTTGGGAAAATTATATGTTTTTTTTTACATTTATATCTTGGGCATCATAAATTTGACAACATAGATGCTTACATCATAAATTAGACAACATAGATATTTACATCATAAATTATACGACATAGGTGCCTATATCAAAAATTTGATAACATAGATACCTACATCATAAATTGGACAGCATAGGTACCTACATCATAAATTGTACAGCGAAAGTACCTAGATCATAAATTGGACAGCATAGGTATCTACATCATAAATTGGACAACATAGATACCTACATCATAAATTGGACAGCATAGGTACCTACATCATAAATTGTACAGCGAAAGTACCTAGATCATAAATTGGACAGCATAGGTACCTACATCATAAATTGGACAACATAGATACCTACATCATAAATTGGACAACGTAAGTACCGTAAGTAATAGGTACCTACATCATAAATTGGACAACATAGGTACGTACATAATAAATTGGACAGAATAGGTAACTAAATCATTAATTGGGCAACATTGGTAATTAGTAATTACACAATATATATTGAGTATTGAAAAGAATACCTAGTTAGAATCTACAAGAAAATTACAACTTTTGAAGCAAACAAAACTTTAGCCTCTGTAATTAAATACGCTTAAAAAGTAAGCGGCAGTCAGTGGGCTGGACATTTCACTCGGAAGGGGGATAAAGTCCGTAATTCAGGGGCTCCCAAAGGAACCTAGATGGTCCCAATTTGCCTTAATGCCCACTGATTAGACAAGATAAACAAAAGTCAATGTCAAAACAAAGCACGAAACTGAGAAGAAAGGACACAGCTTTGAAGAGCGGTGACTGATGTGCCACATTACATGCTAGACACCAAATAAGGCTCCTTGGAAAAATCTGAAAGTGCTAAAGCGTTCGTTTTATAGTCATTTTTAACTCTCGAGTGAAGTCATAACTATTCAGAACGTGATTGTGATTGTTGTCGAGTAGCTGGACTCAAACACACCACGTCCTTCGCGTTTTAAATTTAACTGCTAACGTGTTGTAATGTGTAATTATATAAAAATGAGTTTAAATTGTTTTGATGTGTTGAAGTACCCGTACATAGAAAAGGAACAGTGTAGCATGAGTCACTAGTGACTAGCAGTTTGAAGCAGGACGCAGGTGTCTATGTCTGCGGAGTTTTTGCGGTGAGCGGTTTGCGTCAGCAGCTCTCAAATAACAGCAACCTTCAAACATGTAACGAACCTCCTACCTCCACCTAACTATAACTACCCATGTGTTAACATTAGTTACGTAATGATGTACGGTTCGAGTATTTTCAATGTTTCACTATCAGGATATCTGGTTCTGCTCTGTGGCCATAGCCAGGTAAGGTAGACAGGATCCAGCGAACAAAAAATGATCTTAATTAAATAAATTATTCACCCACCCACTAGATCAGGGTTTCCCAACCAGTGGTCCGCAAGAGGTCCGCGATGGTCCGCCGGTCAATAAGCGAGCTAGTGCGCGGGCGGTCCCTGATCGAGAAGTCTGAATAAAAAAAATCGGGAAAATATTCAGTTTATCATTATTGTACCTCGTGGCCAGTGGCCATTATGGTATTCCGTTTCGTCCCAACCCATCCTACCCCGTTCTACCCCCTCCTTTGTGGTAAATATTTTGCTGGAACCCGTCCCACCCTATCTCATTCCGCCCCCTCCGTTGTGGTAAATATTCTGCTAGAACCCGTTATACCCTATCACATTACGTCCCTCCCGTTGTGCTTACGCCTACCGGCTTAGGTTAGCATGGGTGGCACCTGGGATGGATAGCCCCACATTAAAGAGTTGACAAACACAAATTTCGACTTCATAAAAAATTGGTCCGTCCTGGGGAGGGGGGGGGGGGCTAGACAATTGTGGCCTTGGCCCGGGGCGCCTCTAATAAAATAAACGTACAAGTGGTCCCGGGTCAGAAAAAGGTTGGGAACCACTGCACTAGACCAAAACACGAGAGTAAAATCGCATAATCAACCAAAAATTAAACAACTTTTGCTAAAAGGATTGAATCCTGTCTAGCACTTTTTTTTACTTAAATTTTAAGTTTGTTTTGTAGGTATTTATAAAGTTAGATTTCGATAGCATTTCTACATGTTTCTGATGTATTTTTAGAGAACCTACCATTTTTTTTTTATTCTAATGAAATTATTTAATTACCATGACTTTTGGTACTTTTTTTAACCTTACATATACGCACAATGTCAATCTATCTTTTGGAGACGTTTAATATGCTTTTGACCCTTTTTTATTCTTGTGTCACATAATTAGAATTTTCATGTTTACTTTGTGTAAATTTATCTTCGTGTTTTCTTTTATATATTTTTTTTGTTTATTATTGTGTATTTATTACCCGTATCTGAACAGCCATCTTCTAGTGAGGCAGGAAACTTACTAGCATTATCAGAATATTTCATTACTTCTTCTACCCTTCTGCGTCTGCTTTACGGTAGGTACACAGTGGCAGAAGGTAATATATTTAATTTGACAGCATTTAAGAGTGGGTAATTCTTTTTTATAAAATTCAAAAACTTAAAGGGTTATTCTTAAAATAAAAATCACATTTTACGGTTATTCTTAAAATGAAAATCACAGTTGGTTTTAAATTTAATTTCCAGTTAATGATGCGGCAGTTCAGGCAATACCTACTAATGCTGATGTAGATATCCTCATTCCTGCTGGTGACTAATTACTTCTGACAACAACGTCGATTTATTTGTTCAACACTTCAAAATATTTATTAAACACTGTGATAATTTACGAAATAACGGCTGATTGTTCGATGAATTCGGTTGATAGCATAGTCGTTGATTTCTTATAACAATTATATTATATTATAACAACACTTACCAGCGAACAAATAATAGATTAATATGATAGGGACTTCAAGTTGATGATAAAAACTTATTGAATTCTATTTTTCTTGTGAAAATTGAATGTTCGCTGAAGTGCCAGGGAAGGGCCGATAACCAAGTCAATGACTCGTCAAAAAATACACCACGTTATTGTTGATTATAGTTACTAGTTACCGATGTTTAAACGTTAAAGCACAGATATAGAAGTAGGTACTGTTCTGTGTTCAGCGAAACGGAAACGAAATGAAAACTAATAAAAATAATAAAAGAAGCTAACAAAATGCGGAATGTATTCAATTGAGTTTTTAATTTATTTCCTAGTGTAAGTTCAATAAGTTCGAGTACTGCTGCTGTGCTATTCATTATATTAGGTCCTTACACATGAAATTGGCGTTTTGTATGTGAGGAACATAAAGTCGATTTTTTTAAATATACTTAATATATTTATTTAATCAAAGTATGTACCATTGCTATCTTGCCATCATGCACTTTTGCATGGGTAGTTCATCTCATGGGTAGTTCATCGATCCCTTTACTAAAAAAACCATTCGGACGGGAATCAATAAAATCATTGAAGGCGGTTTGGACTACCCCATCGGAGTTCAATTTTTTCCCTTGCAAGAAGTTATCCAAATTTCGAAAAAAATGGTAATCTGTTGGGGCAAGGCCCGGAGAGTGCGGTGGATGTCTTAGACATTCAAAATTGAAGCTCCTCTAATTTGGTAGCCGTCTGTTGTGCAGTGTGTGGTCTAGCGTTCTAACGCGCGTTTGTTGATTTGCTTCACTCAATTCGTGAGGTACCCACCTTTCAAGCTTTTTCACCTTCCCAATTTGCTTCAAGTGGATTAAAACAGTTTTATCACTAACACCGCAGCCTGCAGCTAACTCGGACGTGGTTTGCGATGGATCCGCTTCCACAGTAGCCTTCAATTCTTCATTATCAACTTTGGTCTCCGACCGTCCACTGGGTTTGTTCTGTAGGTCGAAATTTCCAGAACGAAAACGTTGGAACCAAAAACGCACTGTGTTTTCTTTTGCGGCACCGTCGCCATACACTTCGAGCCGTTTCTGCAGCACTGGTGCCACGGTGGAACTCGTACTCGTAAATAACGCGATATTTTTAAGTTTTCCATTTTGTAAACTAAGTGACGCAAAGAAAAAAAAAACAATTAAGGAAAAGACAAATGAATTGTAATTTTCGAAACACAAATACATGAGTAAATAGCTGTATAAATTTGAATTTGGAATTCCTAACCAAAGAGAAGATATTTGAGATCAAAGTTGCCAATACGGAAAAACGCCAATTTCATATATAGGGACCTAGTAATACGAATCCTTGGATTATTTTTTCAGAGCCGCTGTCACCTCGAGTATACTTTACAAAACTAGAAATATAACTTGTTACCTTCAATATACTTGGTTCATAGTAAACAAGCAATTAATATTTGTATGTAATAATTGTGTCGTGGCGAAGAGTGGTTTGAAGGTTTGTCATAAATGAAAAAAGATGAAGTCAATTTCATTTACCAAAAACAAGATAGTGGAAGCATTATATTACATCAGGTGAAAGGTGTAAATGTTTTGTAAAACTTGCTTTATTTTTATTTTCAAGTACAACGACTGGAAAACTTGCCAATCTAATTATGAGATCCTTGAGTGAGCAAACTACACAAGGAAATATGTCATTAGATATAATAAGTACCTAAGACAAATTGATAATTGTTGAGTAAATCGTAGCGTCATAGAACAGTATCAAGAATAGAAGGTCGTGAAAAAAGAGATAAATGCAGTGGTGTGATTGACTCAAGATGGTCATTCAACAAGAATGTAGTTTTGAATTTTATTTGAACATAGCTGGTACCCGGCGCGCGTTGCTATTCCATTCAAAGAAATAAATTGATTCTCCCTGCACGTCCTTTCCCGTGCATCCCCGTTCCCTTCCACCTTCCCCACCTTCCCTCTCCTTCGTGTCTTCCATATCCGCAAACCCCGCCTTCCCCCTGATTTTCTTCCCTGCCACAAAAATATATGAAATACACATTTTCATTTATACAAATTTCATAATGCCGAAGCTCGCCATTGTATATAGCCTATGATACTCGCTTATAATGTAGCTTTCTATTGGTGAAAGAATTCAAATAGGTTCAGTAGTTTCGGAGCCTATTCAATGCAAACAAACAATCAAATCTTTCCTCTTTATAGTACTAGTAGATGAAAGGAGTAAAATGTGAATAACTTAAATTCAAACAACATTCAAGATTTATTTAGGTACTTGTGTAGCGCTCTTTAGTTGAGTTTTCACAAAAGCGGTGCCAAACAAATCATCAAAAAATTATTATTTATATGCGTGGTAATGAAGTAGCAATCATTTATATGTAGAGTGTAGATCTGGGCATTTAGACTAATTTAGTATAACGCCAAATGGAGGTTCCACACATTGTAGCAGCTTTACGTAGAAGATGCATCGACCTTTAAAATCAATACATGCGCGTGGAAGAAATTTCCCCTTCGATCAGAATGTTGAAAGGTGGTGATAATTGATAATGTGTACGTACATAAGTGAAGAGGACCAGTCTTTTGAATATTTAATGACCTAATCAATTACCAACCAAAATCGATTCATATCTAAAAGGGTGATTTGGAGTAGAGTGCTACAAATAATAATAAAAATATATTTGTTTTTTTCAGAAAGCAAACACTATCACATTTTAAACGAAACAGAGCTGCAAACTACAAATAAACAACGTATTTCTTCACCACAGTATTTTATAGTTGAAATTTCAGTTTATACATAGGTTCATTTCACCAGACGTCTCCGGGTGTAGGAACTTTCGACAGCTCCGACTTCACGGAATTAATTAAATTTCTACCTTAACAAAGGGTAGGTAGACAGTAGACTTGGTGTTGTCACGAGCCGCGAGTCATTATGAAGAGCGATTGTTTGCCTGAATAATTAAACAGGCACGAAGTGCAATTCTTCTGAAATTTCGCTTTGATGCAATTTTGTGGTAAAATGACAAATACAAGTAAATAGCGAGTGTTTGTTTCAGGTAATGGGTAACTAATACCAGTATTAACAATCTAATCGTAAGTAGCTGACCGATCAATTTCCATAAAAAATTTCCTTGTTTATAACATTTTTAAATATACTATTTTTAAATATACTAATATTTCTATTTAATGAAGTGAAGTGAATTGCCTATTTAAAAAAAAAACATATTTCTATTTTTGAAACTGACCATTCATGGTGGAATTCCATTTTATAATCTATATATATCTAATATATAAAATTCTCGTGTCACGGTGTTTGTTACCATACTCCTCCGAAACGGCTGGACCAATTTTGATGAAATTTTGTGTGCTTATCTGGTAGGTCTGAGAATCGACCAACATCTATTTTTCATACCCCTAAAAGTAAAGGGTGTTCCACTCCGAAGAAAATTATTTTCCCCATACATTTTGTATGGAACGAATTCTCCTATTTTGAAAGAACTGCAGCAATATTGTAAGGGGTATAATATTGAACTGTGAACCGGGGGAGGGGGGAGGGGGGAAAGGAACTCAGGAAGGAGGGTTAGCGGGGCGGGGGAAGGGGAGAAGTGGAGTGGGGAGAGGGAGAGGGAACGCGAGAGGGGAAAGGATACGCAGGGAGAAACAATTTAGATCAATTCAGCTAATAAGTTGACAACAGTTTTTGATTCTGAGGCGGTACGAAGTTCGCCGGATCAGCTAGTATATATATAAATCTAAAAATGTTTGTATGTATGTATGTCCGCTATGCGGTGCTACATTAAGCGTAGGGAATGTTTGAAACATTCAAAATACCTTCTTTAAACCCCCGCGAAGGTTTCTGGATTATTACAACCACATGACAATACATCTGAAAAGTTTTTTAATCATTACAAAAACTCTAGGAAAACATGTTAAAAATGTCAAAACTTGAAAATGACATTTTGCAAAACAATGATTGTTAAATCAAAATTCTATTTTCGAACATCTTTATATTAAAGGATATATTTGAGGTACTCGCCTAATACTTTGAATCGAATCAAGAATTATAGATATTTAAAATAGGTACCTATGTTAGTTACCAAAATACAGTTTGTCAAATAAGAGTAGAAAATATATGAGGGCGCCACTGTTGTTCAAATGGCAATACTAAACACATAACTCATGGTGTAAAAGTAAAGCTGTGTAACCTACATTTTTATAAAAAATTAAAAAGGCATAATAGTGGAAAAAATATTTTTTCAGTGCATTATAGATACCGGCCGATCTCAAAATTAGAATTGCGTATAGGTATATTATAATTATTCCTTTGCAATTTTGTGTTAACATAATGAAGAATAACTATAATGTAATAAAATATAAAGCACAATTTAGAAATTGCTCACATTAATTTAATACTAGATAAAGTACCTAGCGTTGCATGGGCTTTAGATCATGTCTCTAATTTTAGATCTGAATATATTTAACTCATTCAAATCTAAAAGTAGTGTTACTAAACTCACCATTAGTGATTCTTCCTTTTTATGTATTGTTAAATTCAAATTTATGTTAAATTAAATTAAAGCAAATCGCCTTATAAACCACCTTTTAATCAAATTTATGTCATGAAGAAAAAATGTTTTTAAAAATGTGGTTTATTGTGTTCTATACATTCAGTGTCATTGCACTTCAAAAAAATATTTGACAGTTAAATTGGTGTTGCCAGTCTACAAATTTAGTAGTTCAAGTTTTTATAATTTAGTAGTCCAAGTGAATCAGATACTTGAGTCGTGCCATGTCAAGAGTCAGAATAATAGAAGAGAAAATTTGAATAAAAAAATTGTAATAGGTGGCATGAGGGCTGTTGGAAAACTGAATGTACTGGAACTGAAAGTATGGAACTCGGGAGGGGGTTGGCGGGACGGGGAGCGGGAGAGGGGAGAGGAGAGGCGGGGAAGATGGAAGGTGGAAGAGGATCGCGGGAGGGGAAGGAGACCAGGGACGCACGGAAAGGACATACAGGTAGAAACAATTTATTTCTTTAAATATGGCATCGCAACGCGTGCCGGGTACCAGCTAGTCTTAATATTAGGTCCTTACATATGAAATTGGCGTTTTGCCGTACTGGCAACTTCAAAGATCAATCTCAAATATCTTCTCTTTGGTTAGGAATTCCAAATTCAAATTTATTCAGCTATTTACTCATGTACTTGTATTTCGAAAATTATAATTCATTTGTTTTTTCCTTAATTGTTTTTTTTCTTTTCGTCACTTAGTTCACAAAATGGAAAACTTGAAATATCGCGTTATTTACGAATACGAGTTCCACCGTGGCACCAGTGTTGCAAAAACGGCAATGATGTGTATGGCGACGGTGCCGCAAAAGAAAACACAGTACGTTTTTGGTTCCAACGTTTTCGTTCTGGAAATTTCGACCTGCAGAACAAGCCCCGTGGACGGCCGGAGACCAAAGTTGATAATGAAGAATTGAAGGCTATTGTGGAAGCGGATCCATCGCAAACCACGTCCGAGTTAGCTGCAGGCTGCGGTGTTAGTGATAATCCACTTGAAGCAAATTGGGAAGGTGAAAAAGCTTGAAAGGTGGGTACCTCACGAATTGAGTGAAGCAAATCAACAAAGGCGCGTTAGAACGCTAGACCACACACTGCACAACAGACGGCTACCAAATTAGAGGAGCTTCAATTGGAATGTCTAAGACATCCACCGCACTCTCCGGACCTTGCCCCAACATATTAACATTTTTTTCGAAATTTGGATAACTTCTTGCAAGGGAAAAAATTGAACTCCGATGGGGCAGTCCAAACCGCCTACAAAGATTAAATTGATTCCCGTCCGAATGGTTTTTTTAGTAAAGGGATCGATGAACTACCTACGAGATGGCAAAAGTGCATAGATAGCAATGGTACATACTTTGATTAAATAAATATTTTATATTAAAAAAAATCGACTTTATGTTCCTCCCGTACAAAACGCCAATTTCATATGTATGGACCTAATATATAAAACAAAGTCCGGTTAGTTACACCATTTTACGTTACACCGGAGAACGGCTGGACCGATTTTTATGATCTTTGATTTGTTGGATTTTTCTCCGCCCCTTCATACAGTGGAAAATTTCACGAAAAAAAATTATGAAGAAAATTCTTTTCCTCATACATTTTTTACGGAACGAATTCTCATCTTTTGAAAGAGAGCTGAGAGCTGCAGGAATATTGCGATAAGTATGGAATGAATTCCAAAGTAGTGTAGTAGAGTAGTGAGTGAATTCCAAAAATTCAAAAACGTCAAACGTCAATGCGCTGATGGTTTTGCTTTTGTTCTTAAACATATAATGCTGCCCCTCTTTCTTACACACTAACAGCCTTAATAATAACAGTCAACTGCATATTTGTTACTTGCGCGGTGATCTGCGTTTTTACAACTTTACTAATAACACCATCACGTATTTTATGATTTTTATGTTAGTCCCCTTGAATCTCACATATACATCTGCGCAGGCGCCGCGGCCATCTTGTTTTATAAACTTAGCGGTAAAACAATGTTTGACAATGTTCAGTTGTACTTGCAGTTAATTTTTATGTTTTTGAAGATATTTTTCGTTTAAATGATCAATTCACTGTGATATTAGTGTAATTCAACATAATTACCAATGCTGGCGTTACTTTTTTTTAGTTTTAGTCCTTTAAATATTGTTTTGTTGATGATTTAGTTTCGTTATCGATAGATTTTAGGTTATTTCTGAAATTTTATTTTTTAACGACTTTTCTGCGTGAATTTAATAAAACTTCCATAAAAGTAATATTATTTAATAATGTAAAAGCCTCATGCATGTGTAAATTAAAACAAATTCGAGAAATCGACGTATTAATTGCGTAAAAATGAATCCAAGATGTCAGATTTTTCAGTTATTTTTTTGGAATTATTATTATATTTTTTTATCCTTTTTAATTGTATGAACGAGATAAAAAGTGAAGTGACAGTTTTCTTCCAAATTCATAAAGTAAGAGGTGTGTATTTTGTAAATTTTGAATTTTCCAAAATATTTCGACCATTTAATAGAATATTTTTACAGTCAGCAGTTTTTTTTTCAAATTTTTTAATGATGAAACTTAAAATACTGCAATTTTTAAACACGATCGTATATTTCAGATACATAAATCTAAAAGGCAATTCTATCTAATTTCTATAAAGGTATATGCTTTTACGACATCTTCAAAAATAAGAAATATACAAGACATTTAAAATACGCTGTAAAAATTCCAAATTTCGTTCGGACATCAATCGTTAAAACAGAGATAAACTAGATATGATTTTAGATTTTCACGGCCAAAAATTTTATGGTTATTTCCTTTTGGGGTATTATGCCGTGTTGCGCTACCTCCTCCTTTAGCCAACGTTTCGGACAGCGTTACAGTGTCCATCATCATCACATATCACACACATCTGCCCTGATGATGGACACTGTAACGCTGTCCGAAACGTTGGCTAAAGGAGGAGGTAGCCCAACACGGCATAATACCCCAAAAGGAAATAACCATAGAGATAAACTACCCTGTCAGGCCGTGTAAAAAATGTGTATTTCTTTCAATGAACAATTTTTTAATTAGTAATGTTTTAACATCCGCGGCCATTTGTCAATTGAATAAAATTTTCACGGGGTTTTTTAGTAAGGCTGAAGATGTCAAAAGTCGAAAATGGGACAAACGGTGAACGTGTGTCTGTACCCCTCCAAAGGAAAAATACAATAATTATAATAAATCTCCCTCATATGCACAAAGAAAATGAAATGTAATTTCCGTAAGTGGAAAAGTAAGAAAAATCCCGTTCACAACGTGCGGCACTTTTAAGGGGGGCGGCAAATTTTCGCAATAAATAATAGTATTAGGTATCTTGTAAAAATTTAAACCATGTCATTTCATTATTTGAAAATGTTCTACGATACTTTTGTTTACGAATCCAACTCTTCCATTTATTATTTATTTTAAATGTCAATAAATATATTTTGTTAAGCTGCAAAATTCGTAATACTAATTAAAGCTGTTAAGAGCAAACAGATTCCCTCTAATTAAAATCATAATTGTTTTCAGAATGAAACGATTGAATTTCAGTTGTGTATTCGTCTGCATTTCCGATACATTTACCATTATTTTATTCGAAGTGCATTGGAGGGGACCCCACCACTTTCCCAACGGCGTTATAAGGAAACATATGGTTTCCTCCTTCACCGCACACGTCAAGACTCTATTTTTTTTTAACGAAGCTACATTTATTTGAACGACTCTAGACCCTCCAATGTCCATGCATACGGGGTTAGTAAGCAGTATGCAAGTACTTACATTAACATTATACAAAAGATAAATAAAAGTAGCAGCCCGTGGAATGATTCTTCTGAAATCTATAGAGAAAAATATATACAGATAAAGGTGTTAGTAAATAAAGAAAAATAAGAGCTGCGCCCGGTTGAGGAGACCTGGTTAAGATAAATAACGAAAAAGTAACAGTAATAATATAATGCAAGTATTTGCAAAAATAACTGAGAGAAGAAAAGGCATAAAAATAAAATATCTATACAGAGAAGGTATTCCACAAACCACCAGGCAGTCCCAATGACAATGTGTATGGCTATCGGCCCAACCGCAGACGAAACCCGGAGTCCGCGCCCTTTAGCCGACTCACCGATTTTGCCACGAAGAAATATATGTGGGAAAGAAGAGGAAGTTTTTGAAGACTCGGGGAAAAGATCAGCGTCGGATTGTCGGAGGGGGGGCGGAAGGACGTCGAGACCACGCGGCTGTTCCTCAGGCCTACCCATATCATTGGGGGAGGCGCGGGAGGATCGCAGAAAAACCGCTCCAGTATGGGTTCGCCTGGCTGTACGCACGGACGGGGTCTATCCCACCCCCTTTTATGGGGTGACGACGATACATAAATATGTACAGTTCAGCTGCACCACCAAAATATGGAACTAAAGCTAATGTAAAGTAAAAAAAAATGAAAAAAGCAATTATATATTAGAAACATAATTGTTGTATGATTACAGAAGTCATAATATATTGGGCGATGGCGTCTTCACCACCATCGCCCTCCAAGATAGAACATGGCCTGTTGAAGTAAAGCATAAATCAGTTTTAGCAGAAACGTTAGGAGATCATGGATGCCTGTAAACGGTGTGAAGTTAGAGCTAAAAGAAAATAATTAAAACAAGAAAAGAAAATGTTTCAGTACATACATAAGTCAAAACGAAACCAGTAATTTACAGGTCACAAAAGTAATTTTATAAACAGTTCGAAGCGTATACACTAGTGAAGAGTAATGGAGGATATACCAAGGGAGACAGGAGCAATACGTGTAGCACCTGAAACAAAAATTCGAAGTGCAGTTATAAAATTTTAGTTGCAGACTATGTATGTGCTGCCAAAATCAAAGAGAAACCATTTTCATATTTTGAGTGTAGTTTTAATTCGCCACATACAGATTTAATTTAACCTGTCTAATCACAGGAGACGCAAATTGTCCCACACATTTATATGTCCCACACATTTAATTTTAAAATAAAAATATGATTACGATAAAAAGTGAAGAGACAGTTTTATTACAATTTTTTTTTAAGAAAAGGAATCTGTATTTAAAAATTTTAAGTTTATTGTATTTTAAGTACTTTAATTTGAATATTCGCAGGTGTGTATTTTTGAGATAATTTACATTTACATACATTACCAATATCAAAATTTTAATGATTAGAAACAAAAATGTTCTCATAAGCACGTCGGAAAAATTATTTTATCTAGATTTTAGAACAATTTTGTTTTTTGCAAAAGGGTTAAAAAAAAGCCAATAAAAAGGAATATTTAAAATGCATTTTGCAACCGGGAATTTTGTGCGCAAACCTTGACAGGCAAAAGTTTACAGATATTTTTTTTCTTATTATTCTAAGAATTAAATCAGTTTTTAGAATGTAAAATTCCGATTGTGGATTCATCTGCTTCGAAGGATAACATTGTCTGATTCGAAGTGCAGTTATAAAATTCTAGTTGCAGACTCTGTATGTGCTGCCAGAATCAAAGAAAAATCATTTTCATTCATTTTCGTGTTGTGAGTGTACTTTTAAATCACCGCAAACTGACTTAATTTAAACCAATTTTATGTTGAGAATGTAAATTTCCAGTTGTGGATTCATCCGCTGACACATTCCAAAGAAAAACCTTTCTTTATTCGACGCGCAGTTATAAAATTCTAGTTGCAGACTATTTCTATTTATTTAATGCCAGAATCAAAGAAAAACCACTTTCATGTTCTGAGTGTAGTTTAAAATTCACCGCATGAAAACTGGTTTTATGTTCAGAATACAACGATTAATTAAGTAACGAGTTGCAGATTCATCGTGTATCGAGTAAAGCTTTACATTTGAGTTGCATACCAAAATCGGCACGTTTATAAATAGGTCGTAATAAAAAATAGGATTTCCACATACCCCCCTTCCCCACCGGCGCTGCGGCACTTGAAGTACTCAAATGAGGGGGCGGCGAAATTTTTCTTCAGCCCCGGGCGGCCGACACCCACGCTACGCCACTGCTGATACCAATTATTCTTAAGTTTATATATGTCGCAGGCCAATCGTAAAATCAGGCAGATCATCATGTGCCTCTGCACTCTGGCAATTCACGAACTACGGCCAGGCACTTCACGATGTGGCTTGGCACATCATGATCTGTCTAATTTTACGATCGGCCTACGACATACGCGTAGCATATTGGGAAAGGAGTGATCTACAAGGATTTCATTCAATTATATAAGTCGTCGTAAAATCCTTGTAGACCACCCCCCTCCCCCATATGTTATGTATATAAACCGTAGATTAAGAATAATTTTTACCAGTCTGAAGATGGCTTTAACAAGCTGAAACCGGTTATGGTCAAATAAATTAAAGTGGAAATAAGTTTCATATTTTGTTAAAAAGTGAAGGCTTCTGCCATCTAGCGGCGTATTTTTGTAGCTTACTGTTGTTGGTTGGCCGCATTTTACAGATTAGCGACATAAGGCGAAACTAAAATCAGATGTTAAACGATAAAGTAGATTTCTGTTTTTATATCGTATAATGTATAATGGCTGACACAAGCATGTTTTTGTTGATAGTATTAGAAAATATTATTATAAATAGCTTGCGTTTCTAGTTTAACTCTCTCTTAATTCGTGGATCTCCTGTAAACAGCTAGCATAGTCTAGCAAGTGGTCAAAGTGACCAAATTCAGTGTTTTGTCGGGTCGGGACAAATTATTGTAACAATGTGCATGTGAATAAAACCAGAGGAATTCCGCCTTGAAACCAGATGTTTTACTTGAAGTCCTTCGGCTGATTACCAATTTATAACATGGTCCTTCGAGCCGGATGAAAGCAAGGTCCTTCCAGCCGCAGATACCTTACGAACGGATGAAGGCATCAAAGGAAATAATAAAATGAACCAGTGAGCTATCCAAAAAGCCAGAAGGATGAAAACATGAAGAACAAGGAACGACATCACAAATAAGTATCCCGCCCATTATTCCTTCTAATCCTGTTCAAACAAGTGCTAATTTTTGTGTGTCAATGTACTTATTTAAAAACAAAAAACTAACTACCCGCAGTGTAAAATGCAAGTCATGCAAATTATTTTAGGTTAATTGTTTTAGAAGATGATTATTGTAAGATTCTGTCATTGTTTATAGCTTGAATTGGTTATTACTGTTTTCTACGCGATTATTGCACAGAAATTATTTTTGAAGGAACATTTTTAGCATTTTTTTTTGTGTTGAATTATTGTCAAATTAAAAATGGATAATTTAAAATCGTTGATTAACAAACGAGGAGTGTTGAAAGGTAAACTTACGAGATTTGCGGATTCATTAAACGCATTATCAGTTAACGAAATTAAAATTCGCTATGCGAGAATTGAAAAAATAATTGATGATTTCGAAGAGATTCAGAAACAAATCGAAAGTCTTCCGGATTCCAACGAAATTGATAATAATTTGCAAAGGGAGAATTTTGAAAATCAATATTATTCAACCTTGGCGACTGCTAAAGGAGCAATTCAGTCTGTAGATACTCCCAAATTAGAAATCAAGTTACCCAACCTTCAGTTACGAGAATTCAACGGCGACCCAAAAAATTGGATTAATTTTCTAGAAACATTTAAGACACTAGTTCATAACAGTACTGCCTTAAGCAATGTACAGAAGTTTTATTATCTGCAATCCTGTTTAAAGGGGAATGCAGCAAAGATAATCGCCAATTTCGAGGTGTCAGACCTGAATTATATATCGGCTTTTGAATTGTTGCAGCAGAGGTTTGCAAATTTGCGAACTACCGTACAAAGACACATCCAAGCTCTGTTTCAACTTAAAGAGATGAAACATGAGGATCCAGTAGCCATGCGTTATCTGATTAATGAAACAAATGTAAATCTCAAAGCGTTGCAAAATTTAGGCTTGAAAATCGAACAATGGGATGCTTTAATTACATACGTAATTTCTAATAAATTGGATGCAAGTTCTAGAAAGCATTGGGAACAAACCCCATTGCAGGATGAACTACCTACATTACAGGAATTTCTTAAATGTTTGACCTCGCGTGCGCAAGTTTTGGAATTAATGTTAAATTCAGATTCGAAAAAAATTCCTACCCACCCGAAAGCAAATGGTAGCAACAATAATCCCAAAAAGGAATCGGTATTTTTAACTGCTACCCACAATAATTGTATTTGTTGTAATGACAAAGGGCATAAAATATATTTTTGTAAAAAAAAATTTAAATTAAATTCAGGAGAAAGAGCCAACGCAATAAGGAGGTACCGTGCCTGCTTCAAATGTTTGAGGTTAGGACATACAGCCCCATATTGCAAAATTAATTTAAAATGCAAGCATTGCGATAGCGAGAGCCACAATACGTTATTGCACAGGGAGATGCATCCGAGCGATGACTCCATGAATAAAGGTGAAGATCACCCCGGAGGTGACTGCCAAATGGATGCTGAACGAGTTTCAGTATCAAACCATTCAGCCTTAGCGAAGGCTGAAAAAACAATTTTATTGTCGACTGCTATCATTGGGGTGGTAGATCACAATAATAAAGTGCATGAGGCAAGGGTCCTAATTGACTCTGGAGCTCAAGCCAATTTTATGTGCGAAAAGTTTGCAAGGAAATTAAATTTAAGATGTGAAAATATAAACAAACCTGTGTTAGGTATACACAACAATGTTACCCATATAAAGAAACGTGTTGCGATAAAAATGAAATCTCTGAGGACAAATTATAATCAAAATTTCACTTGTCTAATATTGCAGGAAATAACCACAAACATACCCCAAGCAACAGTGGCCAGAAAAGATTTTAAGCTGCCGCCGGGATTACAAATGGCGGACCCAAATTTCAACGTAGCGGCGCCTATTGATATCCTGTTAGGCGCTGAGAGCTTTTGGGATATACTACAAGATGATCGGCTGAGATTGGATACCGGACCTACTCTTCAGAGGACTGAATTAGGCTGGGTGATATCGGGCCCGATCAACATTCATCATAAAAAAAGGCCAGTATCGCAATTTTATAGTTTATCAATAAACACATTATCTAATCAAATAGAAAAATTTTGGAAAATGGAAGAGGTGAATCCTGCGAGATTTCAAAATCACGAGGAGAAGGCGTGTAAAGCGGATTTCGTCGCCACGCACTCTAGAGAGAGCGATGGTAGATACGTTGTAAGTCTGCCGCGCCGCCCGTGTGTGAGTCAACTTGGTGACTCGTTAAACACAGCGGAAAAAAGATTTAAGAATTTGGAGAAGAAATTTTTAATAAATCCTGAATTGAAATTGCAATAAGTACAATTTATGCAGGAATATGAACAACTAGGTCATATGGAGTTATGTGATAAATGGAGGGGGGATTTTTTGCCGCATCACGCGGTCATTAAAGAAGCTAGCACCACAACGAAGGTGCGTGTAGTATTTGATGGTTCGGCGAAGACATCGACTGGAATATCCCTGAACGATGCTCTGATGGTAGGAGCTGTCATTCAAAAGGACTTATACAGCCATTTATTACGTTTCAGAATACATCGATACGTAATGAATACATCGAAAAAATGTACCGTCAAATCAACGTATGCGCAGAGGATCGCAGCCTTCAGAAGATTGTATGGCGCGAATCACAAGAAGAGGAACTCCGACATTACAAATTGAAGACCGTTACATATGGGCTGGGACCTTCCTCCTTCCTAGCAACGAGATGTCTTCGACAAATCGGTATGGATAATCAAGTTAATTTCCCCAGTAGCAAGTCAAGTCATAGAAAATGATTTTTATATGGACGATCTATTGACTGGAGGGGATGACTTGGAAGTTTGTTTCAAGTTGAAGAAACAAATAAGTGATATCTTGCTGTCCGCAGGGATGACCCTGAGGAAGTGGAGATCAAATGTTTTGGAATTGTCATCTGGGCGGAGCCAAGGTGAAATTGCCAAACAGGGCAATTGTGAAAAAATGATCACTGACAATTCCAAGAATGAAAAAATACTTGGATTAATTTGGAATAATGAATTAGATTACCTGTCATATGAAATACAAAGCCGTCAGGTAAAACTAAGAGTAAGCGTCAATTATTATTGCGCATAGCTTCCAACTTTGATCCAACGCAGTGGCGGCACGTATCATCGTCAGAAAATGCAGCGGATATACTGTCCCGAGGTACCACAGCTGAAATGTTAGTCAGCGCTTCAATATGGTGGAAGGGGCCAAGCTGGTTGACGGAAGATGTCAGCACTTGGCCAGTAACCAAGATGTCATGTTTGGATCCCCCGGAAATAAAAAGTAAAAATGTGCTACTAGTAGCTGATGCTCAAGAATGGGATATTTTCAAAAAATTCTTATCGCTAACCAAATTAAAAAGAGTAATCGCTCAAGCGTTAAGATTTATAAATAATTGTCGTAACCCTAAGGATAAAATGTATGGCAGTAGATTGAAAACTCTCAATCTCTGTTTAATGGAAGTTTTAAATTGTGCAAGTGGAAGATTAAAATTAGCTACTTATTTATATTGGCCGATATTTAAGAGAAACACTGTTAAGCGTATCCTACATAAGTGTGTTTGTCTTCAGGTTTGCCGGCAGATCATGGGAGACCTTCCAGTTGAGAGAATCACTCCCAGTCGACCGTTCTCTGTCATGGACATCGACTATGCCGGACGGATAGACACGAAGGCTGGAGCGCTGAGAAAATCTCCGCTCCTTAAATCGTATCTTTGCATATTTGTTTGTTTTTCTACCAAAGCGGTTCATTTGGAACTCGTAACAGATGTGTCAAGCGATGCTTTTTTAAATTGTTTAAAGAGGTTCATTGCCCGTAGGGGTCAACCGGAAAAAATATTTTCTGACAATGCAATCACTTTCAGAGGAGCTTCCAATAAGCTCAAAGAACTGTATGCCAGTCTAAGACTGATCAATGACAAAATCCATAGGTTTTTAGCTGATAAGGGAATATCTTAGAGTTTGCTAGCATTGGCGCTACTTGCGGCCAACGCCAAACCCAAAACCTGGAAAGGACATGCAATAAACAGGCCAGCGGCTAGCTCACACAGCCGGCGCGAGCAAGGTTCCTCTTAAACCCAGGGCGAGTGTTTGTGGTTCGCTTGTAAATTCCTACTTCCCTTCCTTTCCTAACAATCTCCAGGTCTCCTTCCTCAATCAGAACACAGTTGTTATGCACGAAAAAGGGTTTATTCATTTAAAGGTGAACAGGATTATACACAAGCCAGCCTCGGCACTAAACACATGGTTATTTGGCTAACTAAAATGCTATTGTTCTATCAACTCTCTCTCTACGCGTATATGGTGAAGTTAAATGTCAGTTCTTAGCACACAGAGGGGAAGGAAGGTTCATTTGTACTCACAGGCAGGATTTAGGTAGTCGTCAGAAGGTACTGGTATTATATACTTCACACAATTAAAATAAAACATCGCGAAGTCAGTTTACGGCGGGCGCCCTAGCGCACCCGCTAGGACGCACTTGTTGTTCGCCCGAGGCCCGGTTGGGGGTTGGAATGAATGCGGGGAGCCGCTCGGCGCTTGGCTACTTGTGTCGAGCGGTGCGGGGAAAGGGGGGCGGAGGGCCTGTGCAAGGGGTCAATTCGCTATTAGCTCGCACGGGAATCAATTCTGTAACGTAACAAGTTTTATACCGCCTAGGGCGCGGAACCACGGGGGCCTGTGGGAAGCCGCCGTCAAGTCCACCAAGTTTCATTTATATCGAATTACTAAAAATAACCCATTGCAGTTTGAATTATTGGTGACCAGACAACTCATAATGAAACCAACTCAGAAGCACCTCAGAAAGGTCATTAAGAGTGATGATAAAAAAATATAAAAAATTAGTTAAATAGGTTAAGTTAGATTAGGGTTACCGGCTATTTTAAAATTATTTTTTCATTGCTTTTAATGACCTTTCTGAGGTGTTTATGAGTTAGTTTCATGATCAGTTGCCATGGAACCTTACACATCTTGTAAATTTTTTTAGTATATTGTGTGTAGATTTAGGAATTTTTAGTTTGATTTTTAATTTCAAAAAAACTTATTGTTTTTTTCATTCCCCGCCCGGCAGTATGTTAAAAAGTGAAGGCTACTGCCATCTAGCGGCGTATTTTTGTAGCTTACTGTTGTTGGTTGGCCGCATTTTACAGATTAGCGACATAAGGCGAAACTAAAATCAGATGTTAAACGATAAAGTAGATTTCTGTTTTTATATCGTATAATGTATAATGGCTGACACAAGCATGTTTTTGTTGATAGTATTAGAAAATATTATTATAAATAGCTTGCGTTTCTAGTTTAACTCTCTCTTAATTCGTGGATCTCCTTTAAACAGCTAGCATAGTCTAGTAAGTGGTCAAAGTGACCAAATTCAGTGTTTTGTCGGGTCGGGACAAATTATTGTAACAATGTGCATGTGAATAAAACCAGAGGAATTCCGCCTTGAAACCAGATGTTTTACTTGAAGTCCTTCGGCTGATTACCAATTTATAACATATTTGTTTTATTATATTAATATAATACTAACTTCTTCACACTGTTCCGGCACTAAGACATAAATGTATTGAGGGTAACGAGCGGGCTGACTGACTAGCAATGGAAGAGGTGGAAGCGCCACTTGCGGGACCCGAACCTGCCGTAAGAGTGACATCTTGCCGCACCTAACTACTAACTACACATTGAAAGGTTGATTAAATTCCAGCGCTGAAAGGAACGGGAGAGGGCAGCCGGAATGAGACAATACTGATAAATGGACCAGACCTTAGGTCCTAGGTTTAGGGCCTAGACCTAGACGAACCAGGCAACTACTCAATTTGAACAGAAACTACTGAGGGAAAGGTAGGACTACTAATGAGACACTATCATCTCAAAGGACGCATCTAGTTGATGCAGGAAATGTGAAGAGGATGAAGAGACTCCAATTTACCCATGGTGCCAATGCTGCACCTTGATGAGTGAGGGGAACAAGGCTCAGATAAGGAACAAGGAAAGGAAGACACATTGTGGAACCGAAAGCCTAATAATAATATAGCCCCATATCCAATGACAACCCTGGTGAACTTTATCAAATGGACCGGGTTATTTCCAGTATTATACGAATGAGGTGAAATGGGGGATAGCACAATGAGCCCATGGCTTGAGTGCTCACGGGAACTATACGTAAACCGTCTCCGCTTTAATAAATAAACCCCGAACAGTCAACAGGTGCCCTCAAGACAATCTTTGGTCGAACTCATAACGATAAGGGGTGGCGTCTTTGTCATCCAAGAATTCGGTCAATCTTCCTCTGGATTGTCAGTTTAGGACAACTTGTATTTGTTTTTCATCAAAACTGTTTTTAGAGAATTTCTTTAATTTATGTTTTGTTATTTAGGTAGACATGGCGTTCCGTGATTAAGAGAAAAGTTGTAGCCAAAAAACGGTTTTCAATATACATTTTGTGAGTTTCGGACTTTTCCGTGCGTTTGAAAATAATATTCGGATTTCTAACATGCACAAGTTCTGCTATTAACTCTAGTATAACTTTTACGTAGCTAATTAGAATATATATATATATATATATATATATATTAATGTAATAAAATAATTGTTATTACTCTTTAAACATTCATGTAAATGAGTTTTGGGCATCACGCCTGTTTTATCTAAGTACTAAAATAAAATAAACCAAACTACTCGGTCAAATAACTTACGAGAGCTTCGCCGTTCACTAAACTTAAACCCGTAGTTACATTTTCATTGTTATTGTAACATCTTTATGAATTTAGTATTTTTTTTTTTTACTGAAAGTATATATGTTCAGTTGAAAAAAGTAGTATTTTGGAGGTCTCACCATTATATAAAATGTAAGAAAGAGTTGCAGCATTATAGCGATAATGAACGTATGTTTATTGCCTTCTTTTGCCGTCACGGTACCGTTACCGTGAATCGTCACGGTAAATAAAATAGCGTCCAATGACAAAAATGGCATTTAATTTTTAAAAAACCCCGAGCTTTTTTATAATTTTTTATACGCACATACTTCAATTAAATGATTTTCAAGGAAATGTTCGAATTTATTAAGATAATTTAAAATTTGATCTGTACCCTATGTGTGTACCTCCCTGCAACTTTTATTAATTTTAAATATAACATCCAAGGGCTGACATTCTTGAAGAGATCAATATATTCCGACACATGTAGGTACGTAGGAAAAATACTTGAGATAAATTATTCAAATGATGTTGTTCGGTTGATGTTTAGTCGCTGAGAAGGGATATAGATTGAATACGTGATATTAACAAGGAAAACGCACTATCGCCGCGCGCCGGCACTCCTTTGAAAGGTTGATTGAAGCCTGCAGGGCCGCGGTCGGTGACTGCAGTCAAGAGTGGAGCTGGTACCACTCCCTACTCCCTATACATTACTGCAGCCATACCTTCCTCCATACCATCGTTAGGAGGCTTCTTCTGTCCTCTCCTCTCATCTCATCTCTCCGGTCAGTGCCACTGAAGACAGAGACAATCACCGCATCCATGATTCATCGTGCATATATCATTATGTAAGGAATAACAAATTACTTGAAATTATGTATTTCATTGTTGTACAACAGGTTTTAGAAATGTTTTAACATTCGCATGGCACGTATGATGCTGGTTGTGCCGTGCTGAAGATCTTCCATCTCATTATCAGGGCAGATGTCCGCAAATCTGCATTAATAGTGTTGATATTTATTTATTTATAAAATACACTTTAGGTACATAATTGTGACATTTGCATAGAGTAGCTATATCGAATCACAATACCAGGCGGCTGCCTGTTTCATGGTGACCAATGGAATATAGTTGCTTTGCCTGTATAATTCTAGTGAAAACATATTGAATAAACAAGCTGAAAATTGTAAAAGTTGTAATGTGGGTAGAGTTTGCAAATCCCGCACCTTTTTAAAATTCCGCGGGATTGCGGGAAAGAATTTATACATCCGACGGGATTTGCAGGATTTTTATTACGAGGAATGAAATTAAAATAATGTCAATATTTCACAACATTTTTTGAAGTAAAACTTCTTTAGCACCGTTGTGATTTGAAACACGATGAAATGGAAACGACACTAAAAATATACTAACACGTACATCTGTTGGATTTAGCCTGCTGAGATAGAATGAAACCTTACCGTATTGGCCGTTATGATTATGAGCTCACTTTTCTAGGCTTCTTTCTATTGGTTGATATTTTGTTCATCATTATCTGTGCCACCCACCTGTGCCAAAACATCACTGTATTATCTTGACATTGCTTTGTATGTACGGTATATTCTTTGTTTTATATTATTTGATCAATAAGGACTCGTAAGGAACTCTATAGGATTATTTTTAAGTTGATTATAGTTTAGCGCACTTGAAGTAAAATAGCACAAAACTGCGCTATACAAATATTACCATATTATTACTATTTATGCAGTGCTTCGCAGCCTCCCTCCTCTTGCCTATTTTAGTTTTCTGAAGGTTTTTACTTCTACCGCGTGTGAATTGTACACTTTTTCTCATTATTTGGTATCATTTATATGTATTTGGTACCTTTTCCCAAGTGCTGCTTGGAGAGGTGCGGACACCGACCTACCAGCCGACAGTGATACTTGGTCACTCCAGCGCATTGATAACCTTCCTCTGCTTTTTCTGCCAGACACTTTGTCAGTGACTAGGAGTTTCTCCAAGTCGAAGTCCTCAGTTTAGCTGGCAACGTGTCCAAAGTATTTTAAGATACGTGGTAGGCAAATAGTTGAGAGCCTATTGCGGATATCTAGCTCTTCCAGAATGTGTGTCTGGCCCTCCGTGGAATCCTAAGCATTTTTTCCAAAACCACATTTCGACAGCGTCTGTCCATTTTCTTTTACTGGCTCTCTCTTTTTTTCATTTGCCCGCGTGCAGAACCAACCTTAGAAAAAAATCTCCAATCCCCCGTATATGCGCGCAATATAACACGCAATTTAACAATATCGATATTCTTAATAATACTCTTGTGAAATACCGTAACGAAGTCAAGCGTATGACCACAAATGTTAATTAAATTAATGCACAACTATAGAAAAGGTACAGCATGAGCATCTCCTGTCCTCATCCCATCTTCCTCTGCCTCTTGCCCTTTCCTATTCCTTCTTTCTTCTAATATATATATATTAAAAAAAAATTTTTTTTTTTCTTATTTACTGTATTTTTTGTTTTATATTTTAAAAAAAAAAGATAATTAACAGTAAATAAGCACAAGACAGGGACATATGGAGGAGCCTTGTCGATGCAATAGGTCCCCGACCCGAATAGGATAAGGGGAGGGGAAGATGATGGTGATATTAAAAAAAATATTATTTTTCCTTTGCTAAATATTGTGGTTAACATGCGTTTATCTGCCTTTTTAACTCGAGCTTTGCTCTTAAAAAGGGTGTAAAACGTATTATTTTATGTATTTTAATAGAAAAACTTTATTTCACGTATTATAAACATCATGTTTTTTTATTATATTAAATTTAAAAAAAAAAAAAAAGTTTTGTCCCGGAAGACAGAGGATCTGGGTTCAATTCCTAGTTGCGACCATTACATTATTTCTGTGACTTTTCCATTTCATGTTTGATTGAGATTTGTTAATATTATTTTCTTCTTCAATGTCGTAAATCATGGTTTCATGACATTTCAACACTCCTTTGAAAAGTGATAATTTTTTTTAAACATCCCACATATTAACCCAACGTTAACCTATTCAACCAAGTTTTTTTTTCACTTTTAATAATCTTTTGAAGAAGTGTTGAAGTTGCAAATTGTTGATTTGTCCAGTCACCATAAGTCATAGTTCGTTTTACAGTTTGAAGATTTATGATGTCAAACTGGTGAAGTGAAACGAGATCTTATTAAGTCAACAAAACTCGTTTTTTTTACTTTTAAAAAAAAATTTTATACATGTATACCGCACAAGAGTCCCAACTGCTCCCATCTGGAGCCAGTGGGACTATGGCATCCCCAATTGGGTTATGTTGTGAGACTGAAGGTAATGGGGAAGGGAAGGAGATGGGGAAGAGGGAGGTGGGGAAGTACTTGGCTATTCAGATCGGGTCACCAAACACGGCTAACGCCATTTCAAGCAACGTTTCAATTCTGAATGGTGGTCTTACACCAGGACGACACTGAGAGTATCTTCCACTCTGGAACGTGCCGCAAATATACTATATATTATTTTAAATGAATAAATTGTGAAATAACACAAATTAATCAAATAAAATTTATTTGCCACGCCGGGATTCGATCCCGCGACCTTCGGAGTGCTAGTCAAGAGCCTTACCACTGGACCACGCCGGCCGTCAATAACACTTGGATAGGGTTTGTTCTGAAGCACTGATAGATTAAGAAGGGGTCGAGACCAGATCCCTGTGCCCGAGCCCGCTGCAGGCAGTTGGTGGTGAGTCGACCGGTGCCAGCTGCCAGCTGCCAGCTGCCCACACGGCTGACAGCACTCGGCAGTGGCCTGCATCGGCGAATAAAAATACACAAATAACGGTGGAAAAACAAGTTTAGCGAGAGAACTGCATGACGAATCACCGCCATCGCCACCGCCTCGGCTTAGAACAGCTTGTTACTGCGGTAATGAGCGGGGATCGCCGATTTGATTAGGACACCGACATAGTACTCTCTGCCACCCGGAGTGTTTTAAAAACTTTTATTTTTATAGTGATTATTTTTTGTATAATAATGCCGTGTTGCGCTACCTCCTTCTTTAGCCAACATTTCGGACAGCGTTACAGTGTCCATCATCAGGGCAGATGTGTAACGATTTGTACACCTATGACTTTGTCCTGATGTAAGGGTAATTGAAGCTTGCACAGGTATTTGTTTTTTCCGCTTATTAATTTCTTCCGCATTTAAGGCAATAATTCTGTACGTTGTAATATGGAGCGACTTTTGAATCAGGGGGCGACTTTGATAATCGCGTATATCTGCGTAATTCTCACAACCCTAAAAAATTACTCACTTATTCTTAATGATTTTTTCGGGCAACGTAAATAAGTCTAAAATTAGTTATGATTAGCAAAATGTATTATCGTGATTTATTTTTGGGGTATTACGCCGTATTTCGCCACCTCGTTACTAAGTCATCGTTTCGGACAGCATTGCAGTGTCCACTATATTCATTACACATCTGCACTGATGATGGACACTACAATGCAATGTCCAATCATTGGCTAAAGAGATAGTACACTGCATAATACCCCAAAATTAAATCACGATAGGTCAAAATCAGTTGGTTTCTAGCAGTTTTTAGTTACGTCCAAACATGTGGATGGTTG
The DNA here is from genome assembly GCA_917880885.1 of Limnephilus marmoratus. Taxonomy (NCBI): domain Eukaryota; kingdom Metazoa; phylum Arthropoda; class Insecta; order Trichoptera; family Limnephilidae; genus Limnephilus; species Limnephilus marmoratus. Next base: position 68,641,215 of record OU862908.1, read on the forward strand.
AATTGCTTCGACCAAGTATAATCATATTAACACCATCAATATTAACACATTTTAAAAATTCTTCAGCTATTTTAATAGTTTCGCGTCAATTAATTGTAAAGTGATAAGTGACAGTGACCATTGATATATACAAGGTGTTCGAAAACTCGTAATACAAGGGGGAAATTGGTAAATCTATATAACATACAGGACCCAATATTAATATAATGGTGTATTTTTTTCACTGGTTTTTAAACAACACAACTACACAACTAAGGGTTAAAAAAAACTTTTGAAGACAGATCTATACTTCCGCTCATTTTAAAAGACACTAATTAGCCAATATGCTAATAGACAGATTTTTCTCAAATTTGACCAAAAAATTCAAACCCCGGACTCAGTTTACTCGAAAACAAAAAATACAAATCAATAAAGTTATACCACAAGATTCGTCGATTTCCCGCTGGCATTTTTTTATGAATACCGCACAAGAGTTCCAACTACTCCCGTCTGGAGCCAGTGAGACTATGGCATCCCCAATTGGGATATGTTGTGAGGCTGAAGGTGGTGAGGGGAGGAAGGAGATGGGGAAGAGGAAGGTAGGGAAGTACCTGGCTGTTCAGATCTGGTCACCAAACACGGCTAAAGCCATTTCAAGCAACGTTTCAATTCTGAATGGTGGTCTTACACCTGATACTGAGAGTACTGAGATACTGATACTGAGAGTTACGCTTTTTGCTCTTTGTTGTCATTTATTTTGCACATATTTCGGGAGTGTGTGCAATAAATTTGAAATAAAAAATTTCGACGCAATTGACTTTATAAAAAAGTTATTTAATTTCAAAGTTGGAAAATTAATAGTCACCCCATTTCATTCAACTGTCCGCTATTCATATATTTATGTTGTTAGTAGGTGACTCACGTTATCATAATAAAATTTATATTTTATATCTAAAAGTAACAAAGGGTTTAGGTAGTAGTCTCAGAGCTAAATGTTGTGCTTCTCATTGTTTTGTATCATTGAGTCATTGTGATTCTTTGTCGATCGAACATTAAGTACCTTATCCAAGAGACTGGTTTACAATTTGTTGTGTTGGGAGATGAGTCACCGTAAGGATAGTAAGGGTCTGTAAAGTCGTGCAATTTCTAAGTAGGTTGTAAAAGTTCTCAGGGAATGCGTTTAAATTTTTATTGTGATAACTCTTTTTATAATTATTTTTAAAAAAACTTTTGAATGATCCTGGGTTCGAGTCCCAGGTCCACCGTTACCTTTTTAGTTTTCTGGATATGTTCTTTTTCGTATGTTCGTTTAATTTTATTAGTATTATCACCTCACTAGAGTCAAAATCCTGTATTGATCATATTTTTGTTAAAACTAAAAATAAAACTATTTCATCCACTATTCATTCCACGGTTACCGACCATTTCACCACCACACTTGGCATGCGATTGAAAACTGAAAAAAATCCAAAATATATACAAATACGTCACGGCATTTCATAGATTTCAAAGCACTTAGCTCAGATATAAGTCATGAATCTTGGACTACAACTCTAAAAGAAATGGATCCAAACAAAGCGCTTAATGAATTTCCATTAACTCTGAATACGTTTACCACTAAACACACTATAATAAAAACCCGTAAAAACACTACACACAAAACACTTAAAATTAAACCATGGATTACAACAGGATTAGTAAAAAGTATACACAAACGGAATATGATGCATGCAAGAGTAAACAATAACCCAATGGACAGTAAACTAAAACACAATTACTTATTATACAGAAACCAATGTAATAAACTAGTAAAGCAGGCGAAACATGAGTTCTATAGGAAAGAAATAGATAGTGCCGGAGGAGATACAAAAAAGATATGGAGAGTTATCAAAGATGCCGCCTATTCAAACCTAAGAACTAAGAACAGTACTTCTATCAATAAATTGTTAGTTGATGGGGAAATCTGTTTAACAAAAAACGAACCCAAAAAAATTGCAAATCACATTAATAATCATTTTAACAACATTGGCAACATTTTGCAAAAAAAAATACTTACAAAGAACCACACTACAGAAGAGCTACTAGTCAAAGAAAGCTCCTCCTTGCGACCAAATCATTCCTTTAACATTTATAAAATAAATAAAACAGAAATTAATGAACTCATTCTTTCACTCAAAACTCATTGCGCACCTGGCCCGGACAACTATCTAACCAAATCCTGATAAATCTACGAGAATATATCGGTACACCTCTGCTACATATATTTAATCAAAGTTTCTGCCAATGTATTGTACCTGACAAACTTAAAATTGCCAGTATTATCCCGATCCAAATCTGGAGATAAAACTTTAATCTCTAACCACAGACCCATTTCACTACTTAACTCTCTATCAAAACTCCTAGAAAAAGCAATGAAAAAAAGACTGATATCCTACCTCGACAAACACAACTTACTATCAAGTCACCAATTCGGTTTTCGGGCAAAAATGGGCACAGACCAGGCAATTTCTGAATTAACCAACTTCATTGTAAAACACGTAGATAAGGGATCTAAAGTTATTGGAGTTTTTCTAGATCTGGCTAAGGCCTTCGACACCATCTCTCATGATCTGCTATACGAAAAACTTAGAAATATATATATTTTTTTTTACATTAACTCCACACACGAGGCCCTGAGGAAAATAACTTTCCTCAGGGCCTATGTCATCTTTGAAGATGCTGTGTGGAGGGTCTTTTTGAGGAAAGGAAGGAGTGAACACGAGTCTTGAAGAGACCTATATTGTAGGAGGGAGGAAATACAGAGGCCGGCAAATCGTTCCACAGCCGAGCCGTTGAACTCAAGAACGACCCGTTCTCATGTGACTAATGTCAACCGTGTACAAATGTTGGGCGCGTGTTTGGCGTGTTTCCCGACTATGCACCGGTGCCGAAGGGATCAATGACGCTAGTTCCTCGGAGCATCTTCCATTGTAATACCGGTAGAACAAGGACAGCATTCTGTGTCTGTTAAGATGGGAGAATCTATCAAACGGACCGCCCGTTTCTGCACAGAGTCAAGGGTATTTTTAGGTATTTTGGAGCTCCAGACCAGAGGTGGCTGCCAAATTCAACCATGGGGCGCACTTGCGATTTGTACAGGGTTAGCAGTTGTGTACTATTAAAGTATCTGCGGGCCCTGTACAGTACGCCCAGTTTTCGAGAGGCTAACTTAACTCTGGTTTCGATGGAGCCCCCGTACCTGAGCTGGTCACTTAGAGTTACACCAAGCATATCGATGTAGGTCCTGTTCGGAAGATTGCTTCCGTTGAAGGAGACTAAATTTTCATTTCGATCCCTTTTAGACGTTATCAAACATGATTTGGTCTTTGAAACATTAAATTTGACGAGGTTATTCTTACCCCAAAAGAAAACACTCTCGAGGTAACCATCCATTCTTTGTTTCAAAGCCCTCCGAGCTATTGGAGTTTGTGTGCCCTTTGGAGGCTTGTCAAACAAAAAGCTGTCATGGACTGTACTGTCATCCGCATAACAATAAATCGGTGCACATGCGACAAGAGGTCATTGATGTGCAACAGAAACAAAGTCGGTGATAGAACCGATCCCTGTGGGACGCCAGCATTTATCGAATGCGAGGAAGAGGTGTGTGGAGTGTCGATACTCCCACCACCATTGGGACGCGAGGTGGGGAGAGACGCGGCACGGCCTGTCACTCCGTGACAATAGGTGCAACAAGCAACATCTCTGTTCATTATTATTTAGTAATTGTTATTTGTCAATAAACCAAGTGAGTACCATTCTTCTTATTTTATTTTAACAGAACCCTGCATATTAGAATAGATTTAATAATTATTATGAGAGTTGCAAAACAACTCCCATAAATTTGGTGACCCCGATAAAAACACGCGAAATTAATATTATTTACGAAATCGCATTATTATTTGCTCGCTTACCCACATACTAAATTTTGTCCCCGCTAGATCGAAACCCGAGTAGCCGAGTCTAACCTAGTACAATCGCCTCTCTTCAAAAGGGCATTTTATGTATTCGAGCGCATAACACAAGGCCTTCTCCCTTTTATTGACCAGTATTTAGTATTTATTTGCCGTCTTAACAATTTTTCGCGTTTCGATATCGCTGATAATTAGTTTCTTGCGTAGGGTTCTGTCTACTAGTATATTCATAGATATAATTGGTACCACTTGGCGCTTTAATAACGTAATTTGACTAATGCAAATAAACAACGTCACGGAGTCAATCGATTTCAAATATCATTATTACACATTTATTATTATTACACGTAATAATTTATACATTTATTATTTATTATATTTGAGACTGCACACCATTACACACACAATTAAAGTTGCCCAAGCGAGTTAATGGCTAACACGCAGCAAAATAACGACAAAGATATGACGGACCAGGGCACTAGTCATCAGGTTGCAAGAGTGGGGGTTCGAATGCCGCCTTTTTGGCGGGATAAATCTCAACTGTGGTTGATGCAAATTGAGGCCCAATTTATCATAGCCGGCATTAGTTCCGATGCAACAAAATACTACTCCATCGTAAGTTGCCTGGACAGTGAAACGCTAACCATGGTTAGTGACATCGTTTTGAACCCACCCACACGGGATATGTATGCCACATTAAAATCGGCATTGGTGACTAGGTTTACAGAGTCCGAGAGAAAAAAAACTGCCAAGCTCGTATACGGACTTCAGCTTGGAGATAATACACCGTCTCAGTTATTACGTCAGATGAAAGAACTGGCAGGACCCACCATCATCAACACGGATCTCTTCAGGACGCTGTGGTTACAACGGCTGCCTAATAACATGCAAGCTATACTGACTGTATCGGCCGATCAGGACTTAGACAAGCTAGCAGAAATCGCCGACAAAATGGCAGATGTCTATAGCAGCAATGATATATGCCACGTAGAAGGAGGTTTTCCTAGTTCATCCTACTCAACTAAAATAAGCGATGAAAAGCTAATGCAAATTAATAAACAGAGGCGATTAAGATCACCATCGCGTAACAGGCATCAAACAAAAAAAGTTTACGAACGATGCTGGTATCATTACAAGTTCGGAAAACTTGCGAAAAAGTGCATCGCACCCTGTGATTGGCCGCCGACGACAAAGCGTTCGGAAAACTAAAGAAGCTCTGTGTCAATGCAACTTACATAGAGCAAATTGGAAAAAGGTTGCACATCTGGGACCGGCAAAACAATATAAACTTTTTGATTGATTCCGGGGCGGAGATTTCTGTAATTCCCAGCAAATTCAAAACACCGCAAACATTTGAACAACACGAGCCAAATGTGGCACTCTACGCGGCAAATGGTACTCCTATCAAGACACACGGACTACGCCGAATGATGGTTAACTTCGGATTGCGTAGAACATTTTCATGGACATTTGTCATAGCCGAAGTCGAGCGCGCAATTTTGGGGGCAGATTTTTTAGAAAATTTTAATCTTCTAGTGGACCTTCGGAAAGGGAGACTCATTGACGCATTGACTGGACTAACGTCAACGGGACAGCGCATTCACTATGCAAGTACGGGTATATCTACGGTCAACAATACAAGCAAATACCACCAATGTCTACAGCGATACCCTGCAATTACACGACCCTTCAACCGAGAAGTAGAAGTAAAACATTCTGTGGCCCACTGTATTGAAACAACTGGACCACCCACCTCAACTAGGGCCAGAAGAATGACACCACTAATGCTAGAAGCAGCAAAGAAGGAATTTGCCCTTATGGTACAACAAGGAATATGTAGACCATCAAAAAGCTGTTGGGCAAGCCCTTTGCATATGGTACAAAAATCGGACGGCAGTTGGAGACCCTGCGGAGATTATCGCAGGCTCAATTCTCAGACGATTCCAGACCGTTACCCGATTCCACAACTGAACGATTTCGCTCACAAGTTATCTAAAGCCAACATTTTTAGCACTATAGATTTGGTTCGTGCATACCACCAAATTCCCATTAGTTTGAGTGATATTCCAAAGACCGCCATCATAACACCATTTGGTCTCTTTGAGTTCACACATTTACAATTTGGGCTTTGTAACGCGGCACAGACGTTTCAACGCGTTATAAATCAAGTACTGAATGGCTTGGAATTTTGTTTTGCATATATCGATGATATTATGATTGCATCCGAGGACGAAAACGAACACATGGAGCACCTCGAAACAGTCTTCAAACGTCTTGAGGAACACGGTTTGATCATTAACGCCGAGAAAAGCACGTTTGGTCAATCCAGTATTAAATTCCTTGGCTACCAAATTTCAAATGAGGGAACGACTCCTCTTTCCGAAAAAGTGGAGATCATCAAAGATTTCCCAAGACCAAAAACAGCAAAGGACATGCGCAGATACTTAGGTATGCTGAATTATTACCGAAAGTTCATTCCAAAGGCTGTGGAGGCTCAACGATTATTGTACGCCATAATCGCCAATACAAAAAAAGCAGACAAGCAACCAATCCAATGGACAGAGGAGCTCATTCAGGCATTCGACCAGACCAAAGTTGATTTGGCTAATGCTACACTCCTCACACATCCAGAAATATCATCAGACCTCGGAATTATGGTGGATGCTTCAAATTTTGCTGTAGGCGCAGCCCTCCAACAACGAACAGAAAAGCAGAGGAAGTGGAAACCGCTCGGATTTTTTTCACGAAAACTCAACAACGCACAAAAAAATTACAGTACTTATGATAGAGAACTCACAGCCATTTACGAAGCAATTAAGTACTTTCGAGGACAGGTTGAGGGTAGAGAAGTCACCATATATACCGATCATAAACCCTTATGCTTTGCGTTCACCAAAAAAGCGGATAATGATTCGCCAAGGCAAAGACGACAGTTAGATTTTATCGCGCAATTTACAACAAAAATCGTTTACACACCCGGAAACGAAAATCAGGTAGCCGATGCATTATCAAGGATTGAAGAGATACAGATTCCATCGCCTATCAATTATGAAGAGATGGCGTTAGACCAAAACAGCGACTCAGAACTCATCGCGATCATGAACACCGAGACTTCTCTGCGCTTGGAACGAGTCCAGATTCCCGGAAGTCCTACAACTCTATGGTGCGATATGTCCACTGGTGTTGCAAGACCATTTATACCAAAGGCTTGGAGACACCGTATGCTTGATAACATGCACAGTATTTGTCACCCCGGCATTGGAGCTACCTACAAAACACTTAGGCAAAGATTCGTTTGGCCTAAGATGCAAAGAGACGTAAAAGAGTTCGTCACCACGTGTATATCATGCCAGAAGGCCAAGGTAAATAGGCATACCCACAGTCCTATTGGAACACTACCGTTGCCCAAGGAGAGGTTTAGAAATATCCATATTGATATTGTTGGACCCTTGCCTCCATCACGTGGCAACAACTACCTATTGACCATTATAGATCGTTTCACTAGATGGCCAGAAGCGATTCCCATTAAGGATATCATGGCAGAGACAGTTGCTCTCGCTCTCATGGAGAACTGGATAGCTAGGTTTGGGGTGCCCGATACAATAACGTCGGATCAAGGACGTCAATTTGAAAGTAAGCTCTTCGAAGACCTCATGAAATTGTGTGGTGTAAAACACTTAAGAACAACAGCGTACCACCCGCAAGCAAACGGCCTAATAGAGCGATGGCATCGAACACTAAAAGGGGCTCTAAAAGTAGCTTCCACAAGCAGTTGGTCAGAGAGACTTCCATTGATTCTCTTGGGCCTCAGATCTTGCGTTCGACAGGATGCAAAAACATCACCCGCGGAAATGACATACGGAACTCCGCTTAAGCTCCCGGGAGATTTTTTCACCGAGACAACACCAACAGATCCAGAGACGTTTGCTAGAAAGGTCACCGATATGTTGAAAGATATTAAACCCATACCAGCTACAAACCATAACCATGATAAACCTTTTGTACACGGTTTGTTGGGAACTTGCACTCATGTTTTCATTCGAACAGACTCAGTAAAAGCTCCCTTGCAGGCGCCATATGAAGGACCCTTCAAAGTATTGATGAGGGATTCTAAGAAAATGTTGGTGGAAATACGTGGCCATCAAAAGTACATAAGCATTGATAGGCTGAAACCTGCTTTTCTCCCAACAGATTTGGAGGATAAAGAAATCCCCACTATTAAACCGACCACAACAGTTATTCCTGAGAAAGCACCAGAGAGAAAAACTCGATCGGGTAGGCGAGTTAGATTCCCTGAAAGATGGGCATACTAGGCACGAGATATCTTCGAACATTTGTGCCCATCATTCCATACAATCTTCTGTCTCTCTGTCATGTACATATACCTCTTCAGTCCAATATTTCATCCACCTGCTAGAGGATTCAAGGAGGACTTCAGGAAGGATGATGATCATTCTAGGAGGGGAGGCATGTGGAGTGTCGATACTCCCACCACCATTGGGACGCGAGGTGGGGAGAGACGCGGCACGGCCTGTCACTCCGTGACAATAGGTGCAACAAGCAACATCTCTGTTCATTATTATTTAGTAATTGTTATTTGTCAATAAACCAAGTGAGTACCATTCTTCTTATTTTATTTTAACAGAACCCTGCATATTAGAATAGATTTAATAATTATTATGAGAGTTGCAAAACAACTCCCATAGGTGAAACCGTCAGCAACCGCCTGAATCGACCTCTCCCTCAAAAAGTCGGCAATCCACGTACACAAGGATGCGGGAAGTCCGTAAGAAGACAGTTTGTTGACAAGCCCTCGGTGCCAAACCCGGTCAAAGGCCTTGGAAATATCCAGTGCAACCGTTTGGGTCTCACCGAAACATTCCAGGCACCGCCCCCAAATATGCATCACATACGCGAGAAGATCACCGCACGAGCGGTTCCGCCGGAATCCGTATTGATGGTCGTTAATAATTTTGTTCTTCTCGAGGTATGTGAGAAGTTTGTCGTTGATCACACGTTCCATCACCTTAGACAGAACTGATGTGATCGCTATGGGGCGGTAGTTGGCTGGGTTGGAGCGGTCACCCTTCTTTGGAATAGGGTGAATGATCGCTTTTTTCCAACCAGAGGGCACAGAGCCAGACTTCAGGGACATTTTGAAAAGCTTCGTCAAAACTGGAGCTATTTCTGCAGCGCACCTCTGTAATACCAGGGCAGGTATTCCGTCAGACCCACTAGCTTTGTTAATATCAAGCCCTCGTAAGACTTGGAGTACATCCCGATGCCGGATCCTCAGCTTTTTCATATGAAAACCGCAATGAGGAACCGACGGCGGGGTAGCACCTTGATCATCGGGGGTCGAGTTTTCCGCGAACATTTTGCCTAATAAGTTAGCCTTTTCGGCGGCGGTATTTGCTAGAGAGCCGTCAGGTCTGGTAAGAGGTGGCAGACTGGGTTTGCAGAAATTGCGACCGATTGAGCCCGCAAGTGACCAGAACGCTCTGCTGCCGTGCGGGCAGGCAGCCAGCTTTCTGCTGATCTGCAGGTCGTGCTCGAATGTTGACCTGTTTATGATCCTCTTGCTTTCCTTTGCCATTTTGTTATATACTATTCTGTTTTCGGACGTTCGAGATGTGTTGTAGGCTCGATAAGCCGCGTTTTTTCGTCGCACTGCTTCAGAGCATTGTCGATTGAACCACGGCTTTGAGCCCACACCAGTTTCTTTAACAGTGGATTGGATGAAGCCATTCATCGCGGATGTGATGACTTCACCAATTTCCTGGGCACATCTTGAGTGATCCGAGGTCCGAAAACAGACAGCTGACCACGGGAAAGCATTAAAATGTGCCCGCAGACCAAACCAATCTGCTGATCTATAGTGCCACACTTTTCTCTTCAGTCGCTTGTTAGGCGGTCTGAAGGTTACGGGGATTGACATCGTCACCAGGCAGTGGTCGGACGATCCTAAAGGCGCTGTGACTTCAATCTTGTAACCGTGTGGCACAGTGGTTAAAAACAAATCTATCAGATTGGAGCGGTGAGTCTGGACATCAGGAACCCTTGTAGGCTCCTGAACTATTTGCTCCAGTCCGTGGCAGAGGGCAAAGGATTCCGCCTTTCGTCCAGCGGAGTTCGTTGGTCCTGAGAACTTTAACCAAGGTTCGTTATGAACATTGAAGTCCCCCAGGACCACAAACTCTGCTGTAGGGAAGCGGGGCAAGAGGTCATCAACAGTATTACTTAGATGTTTGAAGAGTTCGGACGTATCTGAAACGCCAAGGTTCGGTGAGCGGTATAAACACGCGTAAAATCTTACCGTACTGGCAAGATTGACACGCACCCACATTACGTCGAATCTGGAGTTCTCCAGATTCAACAGTCGAATTAAAAAAAAAGTAAATAAAATTAAAGAAAACCGCTTAAATGGTTCATCAGTTATACAAAAAATAGGAAACAAATAGTTGAACTAAACAAATGCCTGAGTGACACAGCAGAAATAAAGTACGCAGTGCCTCAGGGTAGTGTCTTAGGCCCTATTCTTTTTCTTATATATATTAATGGTCTCACTAATATTAAAATTCCAACACTCTGCTATAATGTGATCAGCTACGCAGATGATACTGTACTTCTTTTTAAAGAGCAATCGTGGGAAAGGGTGTTTAAAAGCGCAGAATTTGGTATGAAGGAGATAAAAAAATGGCTCGACAAAAATCTTCTTACCCTAAACACCTCGAAAACCAAATTTTTAACATTCAGTAAAACCAAAACTGCAGGGGTAGGCAGAGAGGGCGGACCGCCAAACATCCCGGTCTTGGCACACATTCCTTGCCTCGTTTACATTCATACAACGTCTCATACATTCTCTTCTATTATTCTGACTCTTGACATGGCCCGACTCAAGTATCTGATTCACTTGGTCGTGCCATGTCTTTCTTGGGCGTCCTCGACTTCTTCTACCATTCACATTTGCGTCATATATTCTCCTTACACTCCTTTCCTCGTTCATTCTCTCTACATGCCCAAACCATCGGAGCGTTCCTTTCTTGATCTTACTCATCACGCTTACATCAGCCTTGCATTCTTTGCGGATTTCCACATTTCTCACACGATCATACATGGTTTTACCACACATACGCCTCAGGGATCTCATTTCTACAGCGTTCAGTCTACTTTCATCCTTCCTCTGCCAGTTCCATGCCTCACTGCCATACATCAGGGTAGGTACCAGTACTCCATTATGGACGGCTAGTTTCGCGTCTTTGGACAGTTTTTTGTTGCTGCCAACGGCGTTCAGTCCTCCATTAATAGAGTTACCTGCATTCACCCTTCTTTCAATAACTCTTGATATTAATAAACGCCCGGGTTACCGGCACCTTAAAAAAAATCTTCCTCAATGATACATTACATTGATGGGTACCTATAATCTTCAAAAGTTTCAATAACAAGAGTTTTTCAAATAAAAATTGAATATTTATTGAGACTTTTAGAAAAGGTCATAAGTGTCCCCTACAAATAAAATCGGTTAAGTTTATCTTAAACGCTATCTAGGTTACAAACCAAACCAGACTAGAACTTTGTGCTCATTTAAAAATGTTGGAGCCAAAAATTTGAGAAAAATTAACCAAAGGTAATATTGTTAATTATGAATTTGAAATAGGAGATCGACAAAAATGAGAGGTCCCAATGGCTGAGTTGGTTAAGGCATTTGTCCCTGTAAGACAAGAGATCCTGGGTTCGAGTCCAAGTTGGGACCGTTACCTTTTTATTTTTCTGTCTTGATTTTTATGCGGTGAAGGAGGAAGCCATATATTTCCTTACAACGCCAACGAGACCGTCGGGCAAGTGGGTCTCCTCCAACGTCTTGTTCTTTTTCATATGTTCGTTCGTATTTTTAAAAATTTTCATCTTTTCCAAAAATGTTTTATTAAAATATGCACTTTTCGGATTACTTATAGGTTCCTTTTAGGCCATTCAACCATTTTTTGGATGGTTAGATAGTAGGAATGTATTCTCCATAATAACCCTTCAGGTCGAAGGAGTGCCGGAAGGCCTAAAATAATTATGGGGGTGGATGGCGTGGAGACACCATAGCCTGGCTGCAGAATTTTATCTGTTACCATCACAACCTTAGTAATAATACCAATTTAAATTTAATGTATAATAAAGTGGCCAGAATCACTAGAAATGAGACCTGAGAAGATAAAACGTTGGGGAACAAGCGCGCGCGGAGGGTGGCTCGTTTGTGAAAATTTCAAGTCATATTCCACTTGAGTTACGCAACTAGTCGAGGGAAAAACGAATTGCCTACAGCAAATTGCCTCTAGAATTTTTTTGAAAACAATACCACTAAATAAAAGGACCTATTAATTGGCAGCTGGTAAAAAAACTAATAAAAACCGACGGAGCGCTACTGAAATAGGCTGCGATTTCACGTATCATTTGCTGCGATACCGTTATCTTCATGGAATCATTGATATTAGAAAAAAATAATTTTAGTTCAACCGATCTAGGAATATTAGGCGGTGATGGACTATGCACATCTACTCCAACCAACGTTAGTTTGCCAGTGAATGTGAGCGCTACATGCTTGATCTGGTAGCAATGGATTAGCAGCGAAGATAAACTATTTAATCTACAATCTACATAACATTATAAAACTAAGTACGTTGAAAGCACTTAACTGCTAATAAATCGGTTGATGGAAGGTATCGATATACTAAACAGAGCCCACACTTTGCTCCCGTAATCTGACTATTGGTTATTCGTAATGATTGCGATGGATGACTGAGATAAGAGTGAAATGGCTAGTGGCCAGGTTACAGTGGCCAGGTTAGCTCGACTTGCGCCACGGCCGTGCCAGGGCTGATGCTGATGACTGTCATGGCTAGAAAGCGCATCGTCATCGGATTTAACGGATTGACACGATGATATTATTAGCATGAAGAGTGATTTGGATCGTGATTGATTGCATTTTATATTTATAGGTATACATAATCTCATCACGATCTAGTCCCCATGTTGAATGTTGCCATGCATATGCAGGGCCGGCGCGGATGGGGCGAGGCGGCCTAAGTTCCGTCTAGGTATTGGAGATTTTAGGACATAATGAACAAATGATTCGTTCCAGAATGCAGATAATGTAGGGTGGCGCATTCCCACCCATTCCAGCAGGGTAGCTAACTTGTTAAGTTAGATTTTTTATTAACAAAATATTATTGGGTGTATACTTTGATTAAAACTAAATTTAATTAATCGTGTTAAAATCATATATTGACATTACCAATCACATTGTGACAACTCCAACACGGATTCACAATTATTGTATACATCCGTTCACCGTATACCAGAACTTGGGTAATGATTATAAGGATGTTATTATTTTATGTTATTTGACGTATAATTGAACAAATAATATAACAAATCTTGACAGAAATCATTTCAGTAAAGCAGACCTCTGGTCTGGAGCCCCAAAATACCTGAAAAAACCCGACTCTGCAGAAAAGTTTGATAAAATCTTCTAGATCAACTAACTGATTGAACTGACCAAAATAAAGTTGGTTGTTTTCAGGTGGAAAAATGTAATAAACAGTAATTGTTGAATGAAACACTAGTATATTATATTGCATTATTTGGCGGGTATTAGATAAGCCGCCATAGCTCAGTGGTGAGAGCACCTGACCGGCAATCAGAAGGACACGGGTTCAAGTCCCGTTGGCGTGATGTATCTTTTCTCGGAAGATTTTTTCAATATAGATGAGTGTTTCAGGCTGATGGGTGTTTCAGGTTGCTTATAATAATGATTGCAATCTTTAGAGCACAGACATCGGGTGGGAATGCTGTTTTGTTCTACCGGTGTTTCAATGGAAGATGTTCCTAGAATCCTAGAAACTAGCGTCATTGATTCCTTCGGCACCGGTGCACAGTCGGGAAACACGCCAAACGCGGTACATTTGTACACAGTTGATATTTGTCTCACATTTGGGCGATAAAGAGTTCAGCGCCGGCCCTGCGCACGGCATTATTAAACTACAGTAGGTCATGTCGTGAGCAAACAGACAAAACCTTCAAATAGCTCACGTAAAACATCAAATTGAATTTTGGAAAAACGTTTTATTTAAATATCCAAAGCCGTATAGATACTTTTGCTCTGCATTTGTGACAAGAGAATCGCACTGAAAATACTAAAAGTTTTTTTAAAATATTTATAATTCAAATGATTGAATAATAACAACGAGAATTGCCCGAGTCGCTCGAGTTTATGACATTTTACCTAAAACATTTTGTCAAAACAAGATAAATTCGCAAAACACAACATTCGGCAGCTAATGAGGAAAAACATTTTTAGCTCAAAAAAGAACAACTTCACTAAAAAAAGTAATACCTGAATTCCTTTATTAAATATCCATATCGACGCGCACCGTTCATATTCGAGCCATGTTGATTGTTGTTGTTCATTCGATTATTAAAATATTTCGGTATCTAAATATTTCGTTTGTAAAATTGCTCGAGTAATAATACCCTTTATTAGACTTGATTAATCTATTATAGCGAACAAATAGACTGAAAGTCGCTCAGTTTCGTGACTATCCTACTGCGGCCTGGTCAAGCGAAGAAGCGGAGAAAGTTTTAAAGCAGCGATCATCCATGCTAGGAACATTATGGCTGGATAGACTGACCACTGACCCGATTAATCATCACTCCACCTTCCATCTCAATGCACTCAGCAGTCTAAGCACTGTCTGTATTATGAATTAAGTATCCGGGCACCGAGTGGAGACGCGAGCTGGTGTTTCTAAATTTTAGTTTGTTTTTACCAATTCGGGTGCTTGACTTTGACGGCAAAAAAGCAAAATAGTTCACTGTTCGCCGGACTCTAATTAATGGTTATAAGACGTGCTTACGACGCGGGACGGAGAACAGCTTCCAGGATGGCCCGGAGCATGACCGATAGCAGCTCTTCTAGTTTTAATGGTGATACTTTACATAGGATCTAGTCATATTCCCAAAAACAACAATAAGTTATTCTGAATATCACTTCCGAACATGTACATGGTCTTGCTGATGAGAGCTCCGCTGGAACCGCTCTTTATGTGGGTATATAAGACATGCTAGGTAGTTTGATGAAAGAAAGGAGAAATTATTCGTTGTGCAGTGTTATATTATATGTGATGTGGAGGATGGTGTAAAGTGTGAATTATTCGAAGGGCCACCTTTCCGTGCTATTACTCGTTGTCTCTCGTCGGGACTACCTGTGGCACCAGAAGCTGTTCTTGTGTTGTACGCTGCCTTGGGAGCATGTTTGATTTTGTTTTCGCTTTCTATTGTTATTTTCTAATGTATGTTCCTCTTTATTTTATTTATTTCGATATTTTTACCTTATTATTAACATTTTTACATGTTAATCTTACATTTTATTATGTTGGATGTAAGGCAGGTTTAAGAAGGTGAAACTGTTAGTTAGTAATAATGTATGTTTCGTGAACACCTCTTCTAAATGTTGTCTCTCTACTAGCTTCAACAACAAGAGCAAATTGCCTTGGATGAGATTTAAATATTTTAGGTATTTATAAATTTATGTTGTGCCATGTAGGGACAGTTGGGGGCTTTTAAAAAGTAGAATCTTGGCATTCGAAGTGATAGAGGGACTTATCCTTAAAACGGTTTGGGAAGGAGAGCAATCAAAGAACCCTAGGAAGAGTCAAAGAGACAGAAAAGCTAATTGAGAGCATTGGAAGCAAGACGAAGGTAGCCGACATTTAATTATTAAATTATTAGGTACCGTCACCATCTCCACACTCGCACGGGGCTATGCTGGGCACGTAACCCGGCTAACAGGTGACCGTTCGAATTCCAATATCATCGGATGGCGTCCTTGGTTGGGAAACAAAGGTCTCCCGCAAATGAGGTGGGGTGACAACCTGAAAAGAATCGGAAAAACTGGAGACAATTGAGGACGGATAATGTTCAAGGCTGGACTCCCGAAACTTTTAAAGAAGAAAAAAAATAGTGTTTGTTTTAAATAACATTGCATACCTCAGTGGTGTCACCTTATTTGTCTACAGTTTGCAACACGAATGCTACCATGTCTAAATTTATGTACATAAATTGGAGGAAAAAATACGGTACCTTTTTTCTGTAAAAAACCTAATAATCCCCTTTCGTTCTGAAGTAACACAATATGCAAAATCAACCCCAATTTTTATTATTTATTTTAAAGTAGATCGAATATACATGATGTTATTAAGCTCTGCACGTATGTTCTCGCAAGCGTACTTGCAGAACTTAGTAATAGCACTATACATGATGTTATTAAGCTCTGCACGTATGTTCTCGCAAGCGTACTTGCAGAACTTAGTAATAGCACTATACATGATGTTATTAAGCTCTGCACGTATGTCCTCGCAAGCGTACTTGCAGAACTTAGTAATAGCACTATACAATATACATGATGTTATTAAGCTCTGCACGTATGTTCTCGCAAGCGTACTTGCAGAACTTAGTAATAGCACTATACAATATACATGATGTTATTAAGCTCTGCACGTATGTTCTCGCAAGCGTACTTGCAGAACTTAGTAATAGCACTATACAATATACATGATGTTATTAAGCTCTGCACGTATGTTCTCGCAAGCGTACTTGCAGAACTTAGTAATAGCACTATACAATATACATGATGTTATTAAGCTCTGCACGTATGTTCTCGCAAGCGTACTTGCAGAACTTAGTAATAGCACTATACAATATACATGATGTTATTAAGCTCTGCACGTATGTTCTCGCAAGCGTACTTGCAGAACTTAGTAATAGCACTATACAATATACATGATGTTATTAAGCTCTGCACGTATGTTCTCGCAAGCGTACTTGCAGAACTTAGTAATAGCACTATACAATATACATGATGTTATTAAGCTCTGCACGTATGTTCTCGCAAGCGTACTTGCAGAACTTAGTAATAGCACTATACAATATACATGATGTTATTAAGCTCTGCACGTATGTTCTCGCAAGCGTACTTGCAGAACTTAGTAATAGCACTATACAATATACATGATGTTATTAAGCTCTGCACGTATGTTCTCGCAAGCGTACTTGCAGAACTTAGTAATAGCACTATACAATATACATGATGTTATTAAGCTCTGCACGTATGTTCTCGCAAGCGTACTTGCAGAACTTAGTAATAGCACTATACAATATACATGATGTTATTAAGCTCTGCACGTATGTTCTCGCAAGCGTACTTGCAGAACTTAGTAATAGCACTATACAATATACATGATGTTATTAAGCTCTGCACGTATGTTCTTGCAAGCGTACTTGCAGAACTTAGTAATAGCACTATAACATTTTATTAATATACAATTCTAAAAATATATTAAACAAAATCAAACTATCAAACTGATTGATCAGTTTTGTAAGATTTTAAAGATAAATATTGTAAAATTAAAAAACTGAATAAACATACTTAAAAAAAAATAAGAATATTTTTTTAATCAGGCGTTCAAGTAAATCAACCAATAAATTTCAAATTTTGGGTGAAAAAAAACTGTCCACAGATTATCAGCTTCTGCTATCTGGGACTCGCGCTAATGGCTTTTTCGCATTGATCAAGTAGTCCGTCGAGTAGTGAGTACCTATACTTGCTACTTGACTCGCCGAAAACCGTTCGCATAACAGTCAAGTAGAGAGTACATTACTAAGTGGCGCATTGGAAGATGAACAGGCCGCGGTGCATTAAAATTCGCTAATTAAGCTGATTTTAATGCTTATTTTATGCCTATTTTAGAAGAGGTGGAAGAATCTGTTATTGGATATTATGAGTATTAATGTTATTATTATAAGTAATAAATAAAATAAAAAATAATAAATTAGTGAGATGAAAATAAATAAACTATGGACACGAAAACAGATTAATAGCAGCATATACAAATAATTTTAGAGTTGCATCTTCGCTTCAGTGCTACGACATTTTCGCGCGTCTACAAATGAACTCTTCTAAAATGGCGATCTGCGCACGGGACGCGTGGAGGGGAGTCCTTACTCGCCCGAAAAATCGAACGAAATGGATTGAATCTACTAAAGAGCTGACTAACCCATTCTACTAAAATTATGGTGTTCGGACGCGTTTAGTTACCACTATACTCCAAGGGCAGCTGGTTGAACAGTGTGTTTGTGTGCAGCACTGGTAAATTATATCGTCTAAAATTACTTTATAATATCTTACCAAAAAATATAAAGTCTATGAATTTCATTAAAAATATCACCTACCAATATAATGCCTAATATAATATGAATCAGGGAGACCAAATTCTCAAAGTTTCGCGCGAAGTTACCCTGTCCCCGGTGTGCAGGCCGATTGCAAACGGAACAAATTATGTTTTTGTATCGAATATCCCAAACATCGCCAGCGCGCAACGCCGGCCACATGTATGAAAAATTAAGCTATATCGGTGTGCCACCCAGCGGCCTTTATCATATCAAACTTAAATTTGGATTTAAAGCAAAAATACTTAACCAAATTGAATAATTCTTTTTTTAATCAAAAGATACAGCAAACACCTAAATTTTACATATATTTGCTTTTTTATTGATTGGTGTTTTAATTTATAAAACGCAGATCATTAAGGAATTTAATTTTGGAATGGAATGGAAACTTTGACAATTTTGCCCTCGTGCTGTTTATACATTGTTTATAAATACTGTTTGTATCCTGTTTATAATGAAATATAAAACTATCTAACCAACCATCACGTCGTTTCCTCGCAGGGGTAGGCAGAGAGGCCGGACCGCCAAATAACTCGGTCTTGACTTCTTCTACCATTCACATTTGCGTCGTGTATTCTTCTTACACTACTTTCAAATTTATTTTATTAAAATAAATTAAATATTGTAAAAAAAAAAGAGTTTTTTGGGTTGAAATTTAAGATTTATTTACGAAAAAACTGTATTGTGTTTCTATTTTCTTAGTACAGAAAAAAGATCTGTTCAAAAAAATTAAAATTTTAATTAAAAAGCGATATGTAGAAGTTTTCGCACTTCGAAAACAGCTTAAAATAGACCTTCTCTCCAAATAAGACAAGTGGAATCATTTTTACGTAATGTTGCTTAGTAATCGTTATCTCATTGTTACGGATTATCAGGTAAATGCAAATTGGTGTATCGTGAACCACCACGTTTTCAGGGCAGCGGCCGCCACTGCTATACTCTCAATTCGACTAAAATACTTTACGTGTCCAAACGGCAGTAGGGGGAATTCATTAAAAATACATTGGAAAATTTTCTTTGCTTTTTAAAATGATCTCTGTCAATAATCTGTCACTACGTAGATGTGAAGTTTTTGGTAACGGTATCAGTGATGGTATCACTATTAGGCTTATCTTGCCAAGGTTCCTACCAGAGAGCAACTTGACGGACGTAAATCTCTCTCATAGTGAGCGTAAAAGCTACAGATACATCGGCCTTACGAGGGGTTGCTTTCATTTCGGTGAGCAATATTATGTGAGGCTTCATACGCTACACTGGGCACGCGGGTCAATAAATATCCGTCAGCAGGACAGCAGGTAGGTACCTAACTTTATCAAACAGTCAAACGATTACGCATTTTGTGAACCATGAACCATCCAACACATTAGAGCTTCTTTGAGGCAAATGTGAAAGGAAACTGGTGAAACATGAAATTAATTGATATGTAATCAGTTAGGGCGGATTCACTCCTAGTTCGAGCGACAGGGAGAGGAATAATCCTATACTTTTGGTTCAAAATTTCACTGTACTTTCTCTATAATATGTTTTAATGATTTTTATATGAAAATGGTTTACTATAATTTTGATAATGTAAATTAATTCCTTTAAAATGTCTGCCAATACTATATTCATCTATAAGAAATTCGAAAAGAAAGAAAAAACAAAGGATGTACACACTTCTAGTTCCATGGATGAAAATGCGAGTCTGTGTCTAATTCTATGTAACTAATGATAAATAGATATATCGTTTTTGTTCAAGAGGAAAACTTATATTTTAGTTTCACTTGTCGACCACAGATGGCATTGAACGACCCTTTCAGGCTGTTGTAAGTATTTATAATACCGTTCTATGATCTATTGAAATATTTTGATCTGCACAATTTTATGGTACACTCCAAGTGCGCTATGCATTTTTTACAAGATAATCTTCTTACCCCAAATTACTTCATTAGTGATGTTTATGTATGTAGTTTGTAATTAACCTCTCTTACTGCTATGTTATCGACATGTATTATTATTTTATGTCAGCTTGTTATTTTTAATTATTTTATGTCATCTTGTTATTGTTATTATTATATATATTATTTTAATGTTTTTTTTTTTTAATATTACTCTTATATTATTTTTTTCCTCTGAATTAAACGTTATCATTATTAATAAAATGTTACATCGTTATGTTAATAATATTTATTTTTGTAAATATGAAATGCGTTCCTTATTCGTTATATTTTTAAGGCATATAGACACCAATGTAAGTTTGTTACAAGGCAGTTATCCCCTGAGTAGGCAGTTTGCAAGAGGTGTAATAAATGTTAAGTCGCGCACTAGAGATGAAATAATAATTATAACGCCGTTTTTGTGAAAAATCACCCCAGGGGCGTGTTAAGTTATGCAAACGTTAATTTACGCACTAGAGGTGTAATAAATGCCAGATTGCGCCCTAGAGGTGTAATAAATGTTAGTTTGCGCACTAGAGATGTAATAAATGTTAGGATGTGCACTAGAGGTGTAATAAATGTTAGGTTGCGCACTAGAGATATGATAAATGTTGAGTTGCGCACTAGAGGTAATAAATGTTAGGTTGCGCACTAGAGGTGTAATCAATAATGTTAAATTTCGCACCAGGGGTGGAATAACACAAAATTTAAATCTATTTCCTGATTTTATGAATAGGTTACACGTCGTTTTGGCTCCTTAATATAGGGCTTTACATCGTGTTTATCATTGACAAAGGATATCGATTATATCGTGTTCATTATTGATAAGATGTCGATAGAAATTGTTCACCGTGTGTTTCACCGAGAAATATGAAAATGCTGCTGTTTAATCATTTTGTGTTATGTTGTACAACACTATGTGCAACACTATATTTATATAATTCCTGAATGCATCTTCTTCTTTCGTATGGTGGGGGGTCAGAGGGGGACATCTAGGTCTGCGAGCCAGTCTAGGGCCTCAGGCGTTGCCCTGTGGACCTCATCAATCCCGCCGGTGAATGAATGGAACGGGCATTCGTTGACTACATGTTCGGTGGTCTGCACCGCACCGCATTCACACGTCGCCGACTCTTTAAGGCCCCATCTATGCATCATGTGAGCACAACGGCTATGGGAGCACCTTATCCTATTGATGGCAGTCCAGAGTTTGCGAGGCAATGAGAACCCAGGCTGTCTCTCAGTGGGGTCTTGCACGAGATCGGCGTTTTTGGCGTTGGCTGATTGCCACTCAAGCTTCCACCTATCTTCTGGGGTGAGAGGTGTTCGAAGGAGTCTTTCTCCTTCCGTCCAGAAGGGTTTTCGAGACTTTAAGCGGCATGCCGGGTGAGAAACGACATCATCGTGCAAGGGTATTTCGCTTTTTGCAGCGCCTTCTTGTATTCCCTCAGTGTTGCAATCTCTCGCCTGATATTTGGCGGGGTTATATTTGCAAGTACGGGGAGCCAAGGAAGAGGAGTCGATTTTAAGGTTCCGCTGATGGTTCGCATTGTGGCATTAAGCTGAACGTCGACCATGGAAGTGTGGGCGCTTCTGGCCCATACTGGAGCACAGTATTCAGCTGCTGAGAAAACCAGGGCAATGGATGCCGTTCTGAGCGTGTTGGCGTCGCATCCCCAGCTAGTACCAGCCAGCTTATTGACTAAGTGTAGTCTTGTCCTGGTTTTTTTGCCCACTGTTTCCATGTGTTTCCGGTAATTCAGGCTCCTGTCCAAAGTTACTCCAAGATAGCGGGGATGGGGGTCATGGTAAATATTTTTTCCATCAAACTGAAAACAGAGTTTCCTGAATGCATTATTTATGGAGTTTAAAAAAATGGTAGGTAAAAAATATTTTTTGTGATCGCTCTAAATCGTATTATTGAAATGTACAATGAAATAAAAATAAAACATTCTTATTTCTTCAATAATCGCAAATTCACTTTGTGGCGTCAATTTAATTAAATGAAAACCAATCGATCGTAAAATCAGGCAGATCGTGATGCGTTTAGCTATTTTGTGAAGTGCCTCAGGCGCATCATGATCGACTTGATTTCTAGATTTTCCTGCGACATACGCACCAGATTTAAATGTCCGGGTTAAATTTTCCCCAAAAAAAAATAAAAAAAAATAAAAAAAAATAAAATAAAATAAAAAAAAAAAGGAAAAAAAGAAGGAAAAACTAAAACCTTTCACACACTTCCCCAAATGATCATCTAGTCAACCCACGCTATGCAATTGCACTATATAAGTATTATAAATACAAAACAATACAAGAACAACATGTCAACCTACTAGAGACCAAATGGGAATATAATTCACCGACTCCAGATATTTTCATATCAGAGGGTTCGGCTCTGTGGCATTTCTAATTGAACCTATAAATCCTACTGATCCATCAATATAAATATTTAAAAAATCCTTTGTAATCCTACATGTATTTAAAATGACTGATTTTTGCATTTTTATATACAAATTCTTTGACTAATCTAATATGCTTAAATTTTGAATCAGATTCCTAGGTATTATGCCAGTGGCCGAAATAACAAATGACAATATTTTTATAGTCCGAGAATGCCAAATTCTTTTAATCTCATTTCCTAAATCTGTGTATTTTCTTATTTTTTCAGAAATAGTTTTTTGAATATTACAGGAATTTGGAATAGCTACATCAATGATATAAGTTATTTTTTAAATTTTGTCATGTAAAACTATATCAGGTCTATTATGACTAATTGTTCTGTCTGTTAGTATAGTTTTATCATAATATATTTTATAAAATTCATTTTCTAAAAATGAATTTGGTTCATATTCATAATATGGTACTATATTACGGCAGTCAATCAAGTTAGGGAACGTACCCATACTACGTGACACTTTTAGGGGGGGGGGGGGTCTTCAAAAGGTCACGCTCCATACAAATGAGCGGCAGGTTGCTTAGGATTTTGGTCACCGGGGGGGGGGGGGGGTTAAAAATTGCAAAAAGTTGGTCACGTAGTTTGGGTACGTTCCCTTATGTTAAATTACCAAACTTTGGTGAATTATTTTTAAAACCTGATTGTGCCCAAATGTATACTCGGAAGGCGCTAATATAGAACATCCCGATATAATATGTTCTATAGTTTCGGGAAAAGCCAAACATTTTCTACATAAATCATCAATTTGATTTATATCTTTGATTATATGCTGTCTATAATTTTTAGTATTAATGACTCTATCTTGAATGGCAAGCATAAATCCTTCTATTTCTGCGCTCAACTCTCCAATACTCAACCATTTGTTTGACGAAAGTTTGTCAACATACGTTTGATTGAGATAATTGAAGTGTTTTGCGTGAATAATTTTATTTGACCAGGAATCTAATAATTCCTGGTTAGTATTTATAAGAATGTTGGCATTCTCGTCATATAAATTTAAAGGTGTAATATTTCTATCTGCCTTGCAAATTATTTTGTGCATTTCTGAGCTATTATTTAGCTTTCATATGGAAAAAATTTCTAAGCATTTCTACCTGATTGTGTTTCAAAGATGTTATTTTGACTACACCTCTACCTCCTAAATTTCCAGGTAAATTAATTCGTTCTATAGCTGAATTTGGATGATGGCAATTAAATTTTGTTAACGTAGTTCTAATTAATCGTTCTAAACTATCTAAATCTGTATTGGACCATTTAATTATGCCAAATGAGTACGTTAGTAGAGGTATTGCCCAAGTATTTATTGCTTTTACTAAATTTTTAGCAGATAGATTGCATTTTAAAATTTTTCTGATCCTAGTTTGAGATTTAATCCTAATATCATTTTTTATACTAGTGTGATCTAATCTATTCGATTGCGGGTATCCTAAATATTTATAAACCTCATCCCCTTTCATACTTTGAATTTTGAAATTTCTAAATATACCCTCGTCTCCATCTACAATTTTGCCTTTCTCTATATGGATAGTTTTACATTTATCTAAACCAAAAGTTATTTTAATATCATCTGAAAAAATTTTAACTACCTTAATCATTTTCTCTAAATTTGATTCAGAATTTGAAAATAATTGTATATCATCCATATATAATAGATGTGAAACTATACTACTCTCTCTTGTATTACCCTTAATTTTTATTCCAAACTTGCTTTTAATTAACATTTTAGAAAGGGGATTCAATGCTAAGCAAAACCAAAGAGGGCTCAATGAGTCTCCTTGAAAAATCCCTCTTTTTATTGAAATGCCCGGTACTACTGTTTTCTTACCTTTTAAATTAACTAGCAAATCTGTATTCCAAAAGGACATAATATTTTTCAAAAAGCTAATTATAATTGGGTTAACTTTATATATTTTTAATATTTTGATTAGCCACGAGTGCGGGACACTATCAAAAGCTTTTTGATAATCTATATAACAAGTATGTAAATTACGCTTTTTATTTTGAATTTGTTTTAAAATTACAGAATCAATAACTAACTGTTCTTTACATCCCATATGTTTTCTGCGACAACCTTTTTGTTGTTCAGATAAAATATTTTTTTCATCCAAATGAGTATATATTAAATCTGTCAAGCAAGAAGTTAAAATTTTGTATATTGTCGGTAGACATGTAATGGGTCTATATTGAGAGGGATTATTAATATGTTCGCTTTTAGGCAACATATAAGTAATGCCCTTAGTTAGAAAATTAGGAAAATTTTGAGGTTTTCTGACAAGTTTTGAAAGATTTTTTGCAAAAAGAGGATGTAAAGTAGTTAGACGTTTGTACCAAAAATTATGTATCCAATCGCAACCCGTGGCTTTCCAATTATGAGTATTTTTTATAATTTTGGCTAACAATTCAACCGATATATCAGAAAAACTCATTTGTTCAATGTCTGAACAATTGAGTTCTTCATTTTCTATCCAGTTACCTGCCTCATTATGTTTTATATCTTTACTCCAAATGTTTGTCCAAAAATCGCGCATATCTGATTCAGATGGCAACGGAATATTATTATTCGAAATAATATTCTGTTTATCGTCAAGTTTGGAATAAAATATTTTCTCATTTTTCTGAAATAATCTATTATTATTTCTTTTATTATACGTATAATTATATCTTTTTAATCTACTAGCTTTTACACCTAATTTTTGTTTTAATAAATCTAATAAATCATTGATTATATTTTCATTATTATTACTACCAATGCTATAACCAAATTTTCTCCCAATTTCATCTACATATCTCAAAATATTCCTACTTCTATTTCCATTTTTATATTCAATTACTCTAGCTATACTACTTCTTAAAAATACTACATCATTTTCTAATCTAATCTGCCATTCTGGTTCGCTATAACTATATGATCTATCATCAGAGGACATTAATTTAACTCCTAACTTATTACATATAGTGATAGCACTAGCGTATACTATTGTATGAAGATCTAAAAAACTAATATCGTCAAATATTATTTTTGGTAAAATTAAATTATTTAATTCAGAAATTAATTTAGATAATTTCTTTGACGTATGCAATTTTGGTAATTTTGGTCTAACTGTGGGCTCTATATCTATATATCTATTTATATTATTTTGAAGCAAGTTAGCTAATTCTATTACATTATCACCTAGTAAGTTTAAATTTGCAATATTGATTTCCCTAAGATTATGAATAATGTCTAAGTTATTTGAATCTACTGTAATATCATTAGATTCTTCTACTAGAATATTATCTAAACTATCTTCATTCAATGCATCTAATATAACATTACTACTCGTATTAATTTGTTCTAAATTATTCTCCAATTGCAATCTATCTGCTACTTCTTTTCTTATCTGATTTAATGTTACTACAGGAATTAAATTATTTTTGAAAATTGCCCTTTTTTGGTCAGCTAATCTTTGTTCGTTTACTTGGGCAACCGGATAATTTTGTGAGAAAAGTAAATGTAATTTTTTCCTATACAATAACATATCTGTTTCTAGTTTAGTTACATAAAAATATGAACGAACGATGAACATATTGACATCGTTCGTCCATTTCATACGCTGCCTAGGAATACCTGCTTTTGTTTTTTGGGGTCTCAGATTATCAATGTTCATCTGTATAGATGACATAATAAACCCATTTTCATTTCCGTTGGTTGAAAATGACATTTTGTCACCTTTCAAAACAACTTGGAAATGATTTATTAATTATTATTAATTCCTACATTCCAGTAACCAAGCAACTGTCGTCGTTACCTAGTGTCAACAAATAGTTTTCAATATCTCCAAATTAAATATTTTAATGTAAACTACCCTTCAATACTACAAATCTATAATATGTATTATATTTTAGAATAATGTTATCAAAATAAAATATATAATTAAATTTACCTGCAAAATATATTTCAACGTAATCTCAAAATATAGTTGTTTACCTTGGTTACTGAAGTCCTCACAAAAGGAAAAATTTTATATTGTATTTATTTACCTAAATATCCTACGGTTCACTGGCAGTTTATTTATTACGTTATCTAATATACTTATTTTCAAATATTTATATGTTTTGGGATCAAAGCTAATTCTTTTCTATCTGATACAATAAAAAATCAGAGAGCTAAAATACAAGCAAACGTCGAGGCTAGCGTTGCTAAGCAACATTATATATGATAATTAAATTATGATAATTATATAAATATGATAATTATTTACACTGTGGATGTTATTTATTTTGATTAAATAAGCGGTGTATACCTAAAAGGTGATTTGTTATAATTTATTTAGAAAATTTTTAGTTAAAAGTTATTTTCCAATTTTGTAACCTTTTGGTGAGATTTCACTAAAATTAGACTACACATTTATCCACGCATATTATTTTGTTTACGTCATTTAAAACTTTTGAATATTGTTTCTGCCAAAATACTTAAAAAAAACAATGACAATTTAATCTTCTTCCCCAGAGGACAGACACAGAAATGAACAACATTATTGCAACGATAATAACGTATGGGGCAATGTTCATTCTGATTAATTTAAACTTGCACTTAAAAAACGATTGATTTTTTACTATCAACTTACCTACCTCACCAAAAGAATAACAATTTTAAATTCAAAAGAATTTAACTTTATCGGTTAGTTGAGTTGAGACCTCCTAACCTCACTCAACTTAGTTTTTCTTTATCGGGAATGAACCGGAGTTGGGTTTACGATTGTTTCGTTATCGGGTCCACGTAGTTCGACCGCTATTCCGCTTCTCCGCCGCGTACTTCTCCGCTCCGCTTTCTGACAAAGTGTCGCTGTTCGCAGTTGTGGCTATTTAGTAGTTGCTAGTTAGTCGTTCCGCGGCCCGGTCGCTGATTGGTTCATTGGTCGCTTCCCGCCGAAGTCTCAGTGCAATAAGATGTCTGCAATTAAAGCCCTGCACCTGTTCGCCTTCGCCCACTTCGCCTTCGGGATCTACTATGACCTGAACCACCTCGAGTTCCCGGAGAGTTTCCACATGACGGGGACCATCGTTCCGCTCAAAGGCCGCTTGAAGTTCTTGACGTTTTGGGACATGGTGAGCCGGATTTTCGTATTAACAATAAAAACATACAATCAAAGGTCACCGTGTTGATACTTTTTCTTGAAAATATAACAAACAAGTCTAGGTATCAAAGTTTAAAATGATTGTCACTGGAGACCTGTATTATTCTAATATTGAACCCATTGTATCTTTTATATATTACAATTATTAAAAGTACGGTAAATGCAATCTTTGCGTTTTTGTTATAGGTAATTGTTTCAAACCCAAACAATACGATTTCTAGTGGGTTATTTATTTTTCGAAGCGATAAACTCAATTAATGTGTTTTAAGTAACCGGTACTTGAACGGATTGGCACATGCTAGCATTACTAGTGCGGGCAATAGCTAATAAACTGTTATGAGTGTTATGGCATTGACCTTATTTTTAGGCTTTATTGCTTACCAATGCTTTATGACCCACGCCCTCTTCTTTAATTTGCTGTTACGAGTCATATTTCAAAAACTGAACACATGACAACCTTTTATTTATTTGTTTTTCGAATATAAGGCAGTAATTTGTTTAATGTCAAAATACGTTACCCTGTCCATAGACGTGGATTTGACGAATAAGAGGATGTCATAAGAGAAATCATTTTCAAAGCAAAGAAATAAACGAATGTCATGAAGAAGCGATTCGATGGCTTCCATGGTCGAAGGTAAGGCTCACGACTGGCAGTCGCGAGTTCAAATCCCGGATTGTGTAAGTAAATTGTATACTTAGTAATAAAATTTTAATGTTTCACAATTATTAATTCATTAAAAATAATATATAGGTATACAGTAGATTTGGAAGATACTCTTAGTTTCACCCTGGTGAAAGACCACCATTCAGAATTGAAACGTTGAGTCCCAACTGCTCCCGAATGGTGTCAGTTGGACTATGGAATCCCCTTTTGGGGTGTGTTGTGAGATCGATGGTCACTACCTCCCCACTGGTATAGGAAGGAAATGGGAAAGAGGAAGAGGAAAGAAGGGGAAGTATCTGGTTATTCAGAATTGGTCACCAAATACGGCTAAAGCCATTGAATCTTGGCTCTGGATAGGATTCCTTATCATGTAAGAGTTATAATGCATTATTCTACTTTACTTCATTGTTTTACATTTAAAAAACATATCCATTTAGAATTTTCACTCAATTTTCTATCAGAAAAAATATCCCCCGGCATATTTGTACCTACTGCGAAGAAGAAAAAAGGAATAAACCACGTTTTTTAAATGAAGTAAGTTCTGTGGGGTATATATTATTTTTATTCCAGCATGTTTACAGTGCACACAAAGTTATAGGTGAAATACTTTTCCAGAAAAAAGAGTGTGCTTTAGACCACACGACTTATATATACGAACTTATATCTCCCTCTCACCTTCCGTTCGCCTCGCCCGACCGTTCGCCTCGCCCGATCACACTTTTCATAACGCTCTCGTCACGCATTCACCAGATTATTCCCCAAGTCAAGGGTGCGTAAAGGCCCGACCGTTCTCCTTGCCCGATCACACTTTTCGTAACGCTCTCTTCACGAATTCCTTAGCTTACTCCCTAAGTCAAGCGTGCGTAAAGAAGTTTTACTTCAAAAAGACAACAAGCCTCCTCTATATTAAAAAATCTCAGCAAATCGCGAGGTTTTAGTGTCACACCAAATGATATCTTTCTTTGATTAGGCAATGCAATCAATTTATTATATAAAAAATCACAGCAACGCATTCACCGTTATCGTAACTTTATTAGATTCAATGATAACGCAATGAACAGATAACAAAGTTCTTATCTTATAATAAATGTAAAAACAAGTATATATATGTAGGTATATTCCTACACTTACCTCTAATTAAAACGTTCACCTGGTTACATTTTATATAATGCAAATAAATAGAAGTATTCGATTGTGCGTTTTCTCGAATAGATACCTACCATCGCCGATGTTTACGAAATGAAGTCGTGCCATTATCTCGTCTAAAAGAAGTATAAAAATAATAATAATTGTAAACCTGTCTTCTTTAATAATGTTATGGCGATTTAATTACCCAGCATCTAATTAATTCAACAGGTAGACTTTGCCCATTCTCGTCTTGCGAAAAGCATTCCACTACAACAGTGAATATTGAAATGGAAGATTTCAACACTTGTAGGTATTCTTCCAGCATTTTATAAAATTTCCGTGAACCACGTATTAAAACAAACTTTTCGTGTAAAGTTCGCAGCTGATTTAGAAATGTTTACTTTAGTTTCCTAATTTTAGCATCCAACTTGAAACACACGGTGTTTCTTTCGCCCGTACTTTGCAATGTTTTGAGTTTGTTGGTAGTTTTGCCCGAGTGTGTGCACTTATTTGCTTTGCTTGCCTAACGGCTGTCACCAAATTTTAAGATACGAAATTATCTTGACATTATGAAATTATTAAAATGGTGTTATCCTTGATAAAACTTTCATTTTTAATCTGATTCACAGATTCATATTTTGATTTTACTGGCAATTCAACTTTTATTAATTAGTTTTATTTAATTTTACTCCGCTTTACGTGGTTTGTTAAAATTGTTTATCAAAAGAGAATTGACAAGTCTAATTATATCAACTATCATTGAAAAATAAAATAAAATGTTTTCTATTAAAACACACACCCAGTAAACGTTTTTTTTACATTAGCTCCACACGAGAGGCCCTGAAGAAAATAATTGCCCTCAGGGCCTATGTCGTCTTTAGGGATGCTGTGTGGAGGGTTTTATTAGGAAAGGAAGGTGAGGAAGTTCTGGTAAGGAAAAGGGTATTAGAGTTGGGTAAAAATCTGGGGGTCAATGTGTCAAGGAGTGACGGACTTATGAATCCACCCCTCCCATCGCGGTGCAAGGCAATGTTTCGAGAGACATTGGGAAGTCAAAGGGACTCCCTCAATCATTCTCTCCCGATCCGGCCTGCCATGCAGCTGGTGGGCAGACGCATCCACCGCCAAGTCCCGGACAAACCTCACCCAATGAAACCGGTCACCCCTGCTAAGTCACCAAACGTAGAGAACCACTTGGAGTGACCTATGGCAGAGGTGTTGGTTATCCAATAAACGGTTTACGGGGCGGCGGTACCCATACCCGCCTCCCAAATTGAAAATTATTATTTAAAAAATTGTTATCTTCCACTTGCAATATTTTGACTTGAAAGACAATATCATGAAGGTTACCGTATTTCCATCGGTTCAAATAATTAGGTACTTAATGAATTATTATCTGCAGATTGTTTTCGATAAAATTGTTATAAAAAATTTGATTTATTAACATCACTATCAGGAACAGGAACAGGGTCATCTTTTCAGGCCGACCAACATCTATTTTAGTAACTTTATGATTATTATTATTACTGGCTTGATTAGATACAAAATCAGTGTGCAAAAAATGATGATTACCTATTTGATCACCTGACATCATTTGATCATATGATTTTAAAAATCTATTTAAAATTCATTATTTCGTGGAGATTTTCAATATAGGTATCATTCGATTTCCTGGTGACATATTTTTTAACCAAACCGACCAACTTAAATAGATATAAAAGTTTGATTTATTTTAAATAATCTGTACTTGACTGTATTTAAATTAATCCGATAATTGTTTCTTTTTAATAAATAACTATTTATTGTCGATATAATAATATTTGTGCTGTTCTTATGTGTGAAAAAAACACATAGGTAATATCAATTTTATAGAAACATTGTCAATGACACGCATATAATTTGATGTAATTGTATATCATTTAATTAATTTTCGTGGTTGTTTAAAAGAAGTAGGCAACCCTGAAGATAAAACCTTTGTACAGAAATTAACTTTAATTATTCTCTTATTTTTCTACTTTTATGATACTGACCTCAAATCATAAATTCCTCCGCTCGGTTTTAATTAAATTATATTTAATTTCAATTAGCTGTAATAACTTAACCTAACCTAAAACTAAAAGTGCCTTCCACAAATTTGAACGGAAATAAAAGCTTGTTTTAGCCTATTTAGTATTCTGTCTTACTTACACTCGCCTGCATCCCTTTGAATTTCGTAAAACACAGATTTATATAGGAAATTTAAGGCCAGATTGGTCAATCATTTGGATTACGGAAAATGTCCACAAGGCGTTCCTTATGTTCTGCTTTCTATGCTTTATAGTATATGCATAGACCATGTAGACAGAGCAGTCACCACCATAACTTTACATAAAAAACACCCATGAAAAGAACATCTTGATAAAAGTGTCGTGTAATCAGTGTACTATAAACTATAAGTTGTGATAAATGTTGCTAATTGGAGTTATAGTTTATGGAATATGTTTAAATAAAGCCTTTAGGTTGTGAAAAAGAAACTGAAAAGTCTTCACGTAGTATGGAAAAAAATCACTTCACGTAGTATGGAAAATCTAAGTAGACAAGAAACGTTCCTTTCATACGCGGTATTGTGAGGGTGTAATAACTATTGATTTTTCCCGGCCGGTCTGAGAATGCCACAATTGCACACCATTCAGGACTCCGATTGCCGTCCGTCCAATGCCGATTACTTTAAATTGAATGTAACTCATGCGAATGCTGCGCTGTTCACGTTTTCAAACGACGAGCTAAAACCCACTAGGTATATTATAATTCCTTCAGTGACCAGTGACGGACGATCAAAGTACATCGTATGTGTAGTTCGACGTGTTGCTCTGTGAATATCTACATATAACTGATATTCTTTATTATCACTATCCGATTAGTAGAACGTGTTCCCGTTAATGATTCCACAACATATTCGCACAGCACGGTCAATATAATAATTAAATATTCATAGTATCTATGACGCTCGGTGTTGATAGGTTGTAAAATAGAGCCGGTACCTGACTACGATTGTGAGTGGAACCTAAATTAATATAATATCAGATTTTCGCCTTTAAATTGTGTAAGTTATAATTTAAATTGATTAGGACGATGTTGTCCCGAGTATTTCACGGTTTTCTGGTGGTGTACATGTATCTGTATTTCTTCTACGTGATATTTATATTCATCCACCCGCCCAGTTTGAACGTGGTTCACGACAACTTCCTAGACGCCCTGTTTTTGGGGGGAGGGAAATTCCTAACCACTTGGAATATGGTGAGTGCAGTTGAACCAGCCAAAGTATTGGTGTGATTCATCACTATTTTATATTTAACATCATCTTCTGTCAAAACAAAACAACTCAAAATATTTTTCAACGTTCATTATTTATACTTTGAGCTCGCCTTTCTTTACATGTATTTTAAATGCAGGTATATTTTCTGTGGCAAGATACGCGCAGTGGTGTAAAACATAATGAGTAAATGATCATCCAACAGTAATAATGTCGCCAGTAAAGAAAACAGAATGTCGTATACATATTGCAAAAATTCTCATTGAGGAGATATTTTGAAGAATTCTTAAGCTCTTATTTTTTTGTGTTTAATTCGTAGAACTCCGTTTAATTTTTTAAAAAATTATAAATTAAATTGAAAAATGTTATTATTAAGTTCTGCAAGTATCTTATTTTATTATTATTGCGCTGTTTTTTGTTCACAAGGCCATTTACAAAGTAACCCACAATTATTTCTCAATAAATTGGTTTAATCGATAATAAATCAATTTAAGCACCTTCAAAATTAAAATTTAGATCCTATAAATAAGTCGTCTCAAGGTGGTATAACCACAGTTTGAAAATGGCTTTGTAAGTTGAAACAGCAGTCACAATAATAAAAAAAAACTAAAATGCTTACAGAACTTAATAATAATATTATTAAATTTAATATAAACTAAATTTATTTACTTTCGTAGATGGTGCTAGTTTAATTATTTTAGGGAAAAGCACTTTTTGCAAGTTTTACTTTAAAATATAAAGATGAATTAAATGTTTGCGTCCGTAAATACGCGATATGAATAAATATGTCCATTAATAAACTCAATTATTTCAAGAAAGGCGCACAAATACAAATACAATTTTTTTAAATTATTTAAAACACATACCATGCAACAGATTGAAAAAATGAAATGTGGTTCGTAAAACTAATAATAATAAATTAATTTCTTATTAACGAAACTCCCAAGTCAACGGAGAAAACATTTCTCTTGTTTGAATTTGGGAGTAGTGCCGTTATAAAATAGGTGCATTATGTATATATATTATTTGAAGTAAGAAATAATAAACTTATATTACATGATAACAAATAACAAGTCTACATAATGAAACTTGAATAAAATAAGAGTTACTATAGATATACAATATAGAGGTAATAAGTCAAATTTTAAGTAACCCCCGACACAAAAAAGAACTGATGACCTTGAAACGCTTGAACAGATTTTCATGAATTGTAGCTAAGAACCATCTCGACACGTCAGCTTTCAAACAAAAAAGGCGTCACAATCGGTCCTTTCGTTTAGGAGCTACGATGCCACAGACAGACACACAGATGGCGGTCACACTTATAACACTGCTCCTTGCGTCGCGCGTCGGGGTTTAAAAACAGGTAAGAATGTAGATAAAGTGGAAATAAAAATAATATTATTACCTTTACTTAACATAATAGGAAGGTGGTAGTACATGTGGTTCAAAACGTTGTTATTTGGAATGATAATGGAAAGAGCTGACAATATTGGACATAATAATAGTTGCAATAATACGTATATTTATTTATGCCTTTCTTGAAAGAATTGGATTTGTTCATGGACAACACTTTTTATTCATATTCATATTGTGTATGTACGGGCGCGAAAATTAATTCCTCTTAATATTTTAAGGCATTACTTCCAAAAAAAATTTTCCCTAACATAATTAAACTGACTCCATCTATGAAACAGCAGATTACGAATTCTTTATCTATCATCTTATACCTCTCAGGTGTTTACGAGTCGATACAACAGATCTTGACCTTTACACAACAGAATTTTTCCTCGATGTTTTCCTTATTCGACGAGTTTTCAAAATACTTTTAATGATTCAAAATAACTTCATAAAAACCTTCTTAAAAATACTTTTAATGCATTATTATAATATATAATGTAGTTTTATAAAAAACTTTAAAAAATGCTTAGAGATTTGAGGAGCCAAAACATAATAAGCATACTCAGATTATTCCATAATTACATGTCACACTTATTTTAACTATAAAGTATTTAGTTTCTAATTTGAAACCAATGTGACATCATTTAGATATTATATAAGCCATGTAATTATGAAAATGATTTAATCTTAAGCCTGTGTCAGATAAAATTGATCACATTTGACGTCTTGTCGTTATGGCTTGGAAAACAATCACAGTATTCAGCATAAATATACCAAACCACCCACGTATTTAGGTACTCGTAAAGAAAGTTTCGTCGGTCGTGCGTAAAAAAACGGGTACCTATTCTATGGTCACGTTAAACTTGTTTATTTTTTAATCATTTACTCTCGAGGCGTTTTACAACCCACCTTGAGGGCATTTGGGTGCCTACTGCCTACTGCCTGTGTATGTAGAGTGTAGGTCATCAATGGACACGAAGAGAAACATGCAGTGGAAGCTAAAAAAAATCCAACCCTAAACAAAGTTTTTTTTTAACTTTATTATTATTTTTTTTTTATTTCATAAAATTTTTATTAGTTACAGATATTTGTTTTTTTTTTGGCTACCACACTAGGCTCATGCCCGTGTTATGGTAGTCGTACATTTAATATTTTAAATTCGATTTAATAAATACTATTTTATTAAAACAGATGATTAAATATACTAAATAAAAATTAAGAAATACTTAAAAGTAAGTGAAAAATAAAAACAAAAAAGATCATAATATATTTTAAAGAAAAGTAGAAATAAAAATGAAAATTGAATTTTGAAATACAAAAATTAATAATATAGATTAAATGTTAAGAACTCAAGTGTTCTATACAAATATATAAATTAAAACATATAAGTATATAAATTAAAATTAAAAAATAAATAAAATTTAATGAAAAAACTAAGATTAAAAAAACCATTTTAAAGAAAAATAGAAATAAATATGGAAATTAAAATTTTGAGATGCAAAAATTAATAATTAAAATGTAGTGTTAAGAACTCATGAATTCTTTAAAGTACGCTCGTCCACTTTCGAAAATCCAATGTTGTACACGTGTTATAAAAAGAGAATTAGAATTACTTGACTTAATATCAGTACTCAAAGCATTATATATTTTAGGAGCGATGAACCAGAATTGTCGTTGAGCGAATGAGGTATTAATTTTTGGGATCACGCAAACCAGGTTTGATGAAAAGCGGGTGTGTGCTTGATGTTGTGGAGCGATTAGTAGATTATTTTTTCGTATATAACAAATGCTTGTTTTAGTAAATAGCTGTCGAATATCTAAGACCCTGATTTTTGCAAAGAGTTCATTTGAGGGATGAGTAAGTTGACATTTAAATATAATTCTCAGAATTTGTTTTTGAACTAAAATAATTGGTCTAATAATGGTTTCAGCACAACCACCCCATCCCACTATACCGTATGTTGCTATGGATTGGAAAAGGGCAAAGTCTGTAAATCTAAGATCGACCTAAGGGAGCAGAATATATGGCAGAGTTTACGAAGTTTTTTTACTTTGTCACCGATGTGAGCTTCCCAACGTAGTTGGGATATAACTATGATTATTCCCAAATATTTAACTACTTTTGATGATTTAAGGGTCGAACATGTACAATTAATATTAGATGTGGTTTCTGGATTGTCTAAATTGAGTGGACACGAGTGGATGATTGGTTTAGGGCAGTTGTTGGGTATATTGTATTTGCGTATGGAAAATGTCATATATTGTGTTTTGTCGATATTAAATGTGAGGAGGTTTGTGTCAAGACAATGCTTTACTTTTGTTAGAGCATTATTAGTTTTATTAATAACTGATTGCCATGTTTCATCTTCGAATATTAAGACCGTATCATCAGCAAATGATAATATTTTTCCACCAATATTCATGGCACATAGTGAGTTGATGTATATAAGAAATAAAATTAGTCCTAGTATGCTACCTTGGGGTACACCACAGTACTTTAATACATCTATTTTTTTATGTAGTGAAACAGTTTCGACTTTCCGACACGGTCCTATGCATCAGAATACCAAAAGTTGATGGAATGAATTGTCATCGAAAACGAGTCCATCTGCCGACTTTCAGCTCGGTCGGGTGCCATGAAGTGTGTTTCCACTGTGTCATGAAGTGTATTTCCACTTTAAGATGTGTATTCAGTCACGACAACAATATCGTAATTCAAATATTTAGATTATTTAAAAAGAAAACCTATTATTTTTTAACACATTATACAATAAAACCATAACCGAAAAGAAATTCGTAGGCAGGAGATTTTGAACTTTAAAGCTGATTTTATGGGTCTGATATATTTTTTTATGAGCTTATAAAAATATTTATCAAAAAATGCTCGATTATTTCAAAGGCCAAGATGTGTTCTATTCCAGAGTCCAACAGATCCATAAAAAATGCTTTAAAGTTAAAAATCGCGAACTTACGAACTCCTTTTTGGTTATGGTTGTATGAGTGAAAACTTCTTTAGCACCATTGTGATTTGACAAACACAAAAATCTATATGTTTTAGCCTACGAGAGAATGAGATAGGTAGTACCTATAGTCGGTCTCCTTTTTGTGCGGTGCTTCGTATTCTCCACACTGTTGTCTACTTTTCAGTTTTCTTAGGTATATCTTTGGCGCCCCCTTTGAGTTTTTTCTGTATCCGCCACTCGCCACTGGCCTTATATCGCCACGAATATAGGTAATAGTCATAAAAATCGCCTGGCAAACAGAGTTTAAAGGTTTTTACTTATTTTGCGAATTATTTTATAAGAAAAATATAAAATTATATTGTTTTTGATATGCGTTCATACACGCATTTACAATGGAAAAATTCATTTTATTAGTTTACGTTTATATTTTTTATAAAGTAATTAAAAAATTTATTTCAATTCTTGATCTATCCAAAGCACAATTTTTGGTATTTATAACGTCAACCGATTCATAGTAATCAATAACCGATAATAGTGATTTAGCATCACTTCACGAATCACTTACTAGCACCGACATTAGAGGTTATCCACCACTTACCCGCCCTGGTATAAGTAACAGATGGTTACTCCTTCAAGGCTCTCGCAAGGACTCTAATTTTTTGAATGAACGAATTTACATTTAATTTTGAACGAATCTAGACCTCCAGTTTCCCTGCATACGGTGTTCCTAAGGGGCCGTTCAAGTATTACGTAACGTACTTGGGGGGGGGGGGGGGTCTTCTGAAATGTTACTGTGCGTTACGAGGGGGGGAGGGGGGGGGGGGGGTTCTTCTTTATTTAGATAAAAAAGCTAGGGAATTAAAATCTTCCAAGTTGGCAATCCTTTTCGTTCTCGAAATCTCGTCTTTTACTTATTACCGCAAACGCGAGTAAAACAAGAAAAATGTATTTAAGCGACTTTCCAGTACTTTGCGCAACTTAATTGTGACTTTCAGGTAAAAATTGTCACTTGAGCGTTACGTAACGTTTAGGGAGGGGGAGGTACGGAAAAAAGTTACGGCGCGTTACATAAGGGGGAGGGGGGATCAAAACTCTTCAAAAATTGCGTCGCGTAATACTTGAACGCCCTAAGCAGTATGCAAGTGCTTAGCGAGAAATCAAGATACAATAAGTGTTATTATGACTACAGACAAGACAAGGTTGGTGATAGTTTGGGTGATTGTATCCAGCGTATCCTGCAAGCACCTGTAGGGAGGAAGAGACAGTACATGAATAATAAAGGTTACTAGTACCGACAGATCGTTGACAGCAAATAAAATAATGAATAATGACGTTCCGGTGTATAACCGTGAGATTGATATCGCTCGCGGAAAGTGATATGGAACATAAAACCATAATATTTAATTTCTTGCCCACTGTTATAGTGCCAGAATGATTATTGTAATTATTATAATCATTGGAGCGATTCAGAGCCGGGTCGGGGCATTTTGAGGCGCGAAGCCCACTAAAACGCGGCAATAAGGTGACTGTGTTTCAATAAATTTCCCTTATTGAAGTAAATAAAATTATGTAAACTGTTGTATTGTGTGTCCACAATAAAAAATGATTCCCATCATGTTTTAACTAAAACAGAGAAACTTTTCTATGAGTTGATTTTTTTAAGTTCGTCACACCTGGTCACACTGACCCCCAGATTCCTACCCACCCCTCATACCTTTTTCCTTCCCATATCTTCTTCTCCTTCCTTTCCCTTAAAAAACCCTCCACACAGCATCCTCAAAGATGACATAGGCCCCTAGGGAAATTGTTTTCCTCGGTGCCTCCTGTGTGGAGCTAATGTAAAAAAAAAGTTATTATTTTATTTTCACGCGATAACCAATTCACTTTTCGAATATAATATAAATGGTGGTTTTCAAACATAAATCGACTTCAAAATACCTTTAGTAATAAGTTTGTATAGATATCAAACGAATTTATTTACAGTGACGATTTTGCGTACTTATTCGTTGGAAGTACAATGTATAGACAAGTAGTTTTTTCCTCGATGCCTTTGAATGAAAATATGTTTTATATTACGTTATTCGGCGGTACGTCCTCTCTGCACATCTGAAGACACTTAGTTATGTTTTGTGTGAGTAAATATACCGTTGGGATCAACTGTCATGGAACCATTATAATTCTGTAGAAATAATTTTTTGATTATCTTCCATAATATTATAAATGCCAAAATGCGTTGTCCTATTTTCACGCCGCTACGGAGCGATCGATCGACGTGATTTTGTGCATAGGAATAGTTGAAGGACTGGAAAGTGACAAAGGCCGCTTTTCATCCCGGAAAATCATTTTGTGCTTGTGAGAAAATTCTTTTTACAGTAATTTCTCCATATTTTATTCTTATAACCTAAGCCATTTACCACGTGAGCGAAGCCGGGGGTAAAAAATATTTTATAGTAATCGCATCTCGGGTCAGTTCAGTTAGTCAGTCAGTCAGTCAGTCGGTCAGTCAGTCAGCCAGTCAGTCGGTCAGTCCTAGCCTTGTTACGGTTCTGGTGCGCTTAAATGTGATGTCATAGAAAAATCTCGTTTTAAGTAAGCTGCCCTTTGCTCCATTCCACAGAGCAGAGAAAAAATATAATAAACGTCATTCCTCCATTGCGGAAGCGGAATTCATCATTTTCAAGTCATTAAAGAATAGTCATAGTAATATTTCAAGGTCATTCAGGAGTCTCCAAAGTTTTCTTAGGACGGGTTGTTTCGCAGTATTTGAATATTATGTCTAATTACAAAGTTAAGATTCAAGTTCCATAAAGTCCTATTCAAGTTATGTTATTATTACTATTTCGCAATATGTGGATAGTAACAGAACTTGTATTTTAACTTCGAAATTCGATGAATTGTTTAAATTATGTGAAATAACCCATCCATTGATACTTTTGATGAGGACGGGTTGTCTCACAGAATTTGAAGAATTCATTGAAAGATCTGTTCATGTTCTGTTATTATTTTTTCGTGTGCCAGTTGTTTCACAGCAATTGGATAAGAACTTGAATGGAACTTTTGCAGATATTAATTTTTAACTTTGAAATTTTATGAATTGGTAAAATTTTGTAAAATATTAAAACATTGACTTTATAAATGTTTATTACAACGTTTATTTAAAGTGAAATATTTTAGGAGTGAGCTATTTGCACATTTTTGTTTTTAAAATTATTTTGCAAGATGATTTTTTTTTTAAATTAGCTCCAAAGAGAGGCTCTGTGATGAGGCTCTCGATGGTGGAAAATAATTTCCATCAGGGCCTATATCATCTTATGGGGTGCTGTGTGAAGGGTCTATTTAAAGAAAGGAAGGGGAGGAAGTTCTGGGAAGGAAAAATGTATGAAGTGTGCCCAGAAATCCGGAGTCAGTATTTCCAGGAGTGACGGACGTATAAATTGACAACTGCGGTGCAAGGTGATGGATCGAGAGAGTCCGGCTTGAGAGGTCAAAAGGCTTCCCTCAACAAGTCTTTCTCGATCCTGCCCGCTACGCAACAGGTGAACCAACATACTTTTAAAACGTAAAATCATTAACAAATTAAAAAATCACTAGCGCAGACCTCAGGATAATCATGGGATAGTCATAGAGGAGCTATTGCGTACTAATATCTCATCGCATTCCAGTACTAAACGAGTAGCAGTGTGCGAGGACCGGATTCAGTATTTTCCGGTCGTTTAGCATTGGAGCATTGTGGGCAAATTATAACATTGGAGGTAAAATTTTAGGTAAAATAGTGAAACTTTGTTTTAGATTCTTGTCTCGTCTAATGGTGATAGTCTAAATTTTCGACAAATTATTCTAATTTTTAAAGTGACAAAAAAATATTTTCTGTAAAAAAATGTTGCATTATGAAAAATGTAACTGAAATTTAAAGTAAAAGTTATAGAATTTATTTAACAGGAGTTACAGAGAGAGGGCATATCCGAAATTAACTGGAGTTACATAGAGAGGGCACATCCGAAATTAGTATTTTTAAATAATCTCTTTTACTAAATACGAGTAGTTTTCTGTATCATCAATATTGATTGCCAGTTGGTATGTACTGATTATCATTAGAAAAAGCTTACCTATGAGAAACGAGGTATTTGGTATTTCACTGTCACAGACATTTTGACGCACATGTCGCAGGGCTGCTAAAATTCCATAGACATATATGGAGAAATTGTAATAATTTATTGTGAAGTAAGTATGATACTTTTTACGGGGGCGCCCTGCAAATGAGAACTACTAGAAAATTTTGAAAAAAATATTATGATATTTTAGATTATGAGGTGATATTCTTTTACCGTGATCAGATAACCTACAAACTCCGTAGATAAACAGATTGAGACAAAAAGGGTAGAAAAATATTCCTTACTCCATTTATTATAGATCCTCCACAAAGCACCCTCAAAGATGACATAGGCCCCTAGGGAAGTTGTTTTCCTCGGTGCCTCCTGTGTGGAGCTAATGTAAAAAAAATATATAAATTTGAATTTGATATTTAAATTTATTTCATAATTAAAAAACTCAAAAGCGCAAGTGCGCTGAAAAGCTTTTTTTAGAATTTTTTTATAAAGATCTTGTCATTCTTTAAACTGTGAGCCAAAGGTTGCTGAACCTGACATAAGTTAAAGATACTTGTGACCCCTTCTTAGTTCCTTATAAAGAAATTAAAACAAAACAAAACAGTTATCTACTGAAAGTTTTCGATGTGAGCGCCCTTGGTATAGGCAAAACACACAGCATCAGAAGGGATGAAACTTAATAATATTAACATTATGTTTTTATTTTTAACATTAGCTACTTGGGTTAGCGTTCGCCCATCCCTATGTGGTGTTCAATTCCTAGAAAATTGTAGTTTATATAAGTCTGACCTCACTCTGTATTCTGGTTTAAAAGTAGATCATAATATAAACGCCATTAGAGGTACCTAGATACGAATTGGAGTGGGAGCGCTGGAGATGAGTTAAAACAACAGAGGGCAGAATTCCAAACAGTTGGAGACGTGCAGTGCTAGTTGATACATAGAATTAAAAAATAACCTCTGAAATTTCATTCTGATATTATAATTTATAATGCATAGATAATATTTAGTTGCAAAATACAGTGATGGATTTTCGCTATGTTTTTAGACTGAAAAGGTAATAATCTCCGGCAAAAAAACTGTATCCAATGAGTATATATTATTATTTTCAAAGGCGATTAAAAGTTACAAAAAGACTTTGTGTTCTTTTCAATGTTGAGCGGTCTAAAGTACAAGGCTTATAAAGTTCGAGCAATAATGCGGTTTTGTTAATTTCTCACTGATGTTGGTTGCTAACAGTACTAAAGCATGTCAGTGCTAATATAATATTAATTCAGTGTCTATAAAGTTCAGTGTTGTGGCGACTTCGCAAGTGTACCATTAAGTGAGTTCTGAGTGCGGAGTGATAACAATAAGCTTACAAAGTACTTTGAAAATCATTGTAAAAGCAAAATGTTAGTTTTATTGCATGGTGTGTTGGCGGTGTACAAGGCCACGACCTTCTTGTATGCAGTGCTTGGTATATTTCCCGAAGTACCAACCGTAAGAGCGGAAGCTGATGACTTCCTAGATGCCCTTTGTATGGGGTGTTGGAAATTTCTGACTACTTGGAATATGGTGAGTTGACCCCCTTACTTACACCCTGCATTGTGAGTTTTCTTTTGTGGAACATGATTGGCCGGGAAATCAGATTTCAGCGCCCTAGGGGTAGGCATTGTAGGCAAAGCACAGAGTATTAGAAATAGTGAAAAATAATATTTTCTTATGGGGTAAGGCTCTCGATTAGCAATCCGGGGTCAAATCCCGCGCGCAAATAAATTTTATTCGATTAATTTGTGTTATTTCACAATTAATTGATTAAAATTAATATAAAGTACATTTGCGGCACGTTCCAGAGTGGAAGATATTATCAGCATCACTTTGGTGAAATACCAAACGTTGCTTGAAATGGCTTTAGCCGTGTTTGGTGACCATATCTGAATAACCAGGTACTTCCCCACTTTCCTATTCCCAATCTCCTTCCTCTCCCCACTATCTTTAACCTCACAACATACCCCAATTGAGGATGCCATAGTCTCACTGTCTCCAGAGGGGAGCAGTTGGGACTCGGGAAAACAGAAAAAGTGAGGCATCATCGCCATTGAAAAATCGTTTATATTAGGTATGTTTTTCCAAGATAATAAATAAAAAAAGAACATCACAAAATAAAACATCAAAATGTGTAGGAACTCGTGTATTTTTGCATGCATATATTTATTTACGTACATACATGTTTATTTTTATTTGTATATATTGCTAACATTATGCTTTTTTGTCTAATTTACATTTC
This sequence comes from Limnephilus marmoratus, assembly GCA_917880885.1. Taxonomy (NCBI): domain Eukaryota; kingdom Metazoa; phylum Arthropoda; class Insecta; order Trichoptera; family Limnephilidae; genus Limnephilus; species Limnephilus marmoratus. The sequence continues at coordinate 68,684,722 of OU862908.1, forward strand.
ACAGATTCAATATTTATTTCAACCTTTTATGTTTTTTAATTAGTTTCAAAATTAATAATGTTGAATTGTAATTTGTTTGTCTTTTCGCAATAAAATGTTGAATGGTGTATAAACCTAGCTTAACCAACATGTTTGTAAATTGTCATCTCTAGAGAGTTTATTCAAACCTAGTGAGACGGGAAGTACGATTAAAAATATCTAATTACAAATTTATAAAATCTTTTCATTCATGTCTCAAAGGTATACATAAAAATAATGTAGATGTTTATATAGCTCTATGGTCTCAAAGTAATTTGATACTTCATCACTTTAGTTCAGTATTAGGTATCATTTACAAATTTTCCAGCGAAGAAATCTTTAGGGGCAGAGAAGGATTTTAATTTCTTTAATAATAATATTGTGATGTATATAAAACAAGTAAACATCACGCCCTCTCCCCGAGCAGAGGCGGCTCGTGACTTTTGGGTGTGCTAGAGAGGTAATACTAAAAAAATGCATTATTGATATTGTTGTAGTCGAAATTTTTTTTTTTAAATTGGTTTTTTGTATGACGATTTTCAGGAAATTTCAGTTTGGCAGTGCACTGCACCGGAATTCCTGAATATCTTCATACAAAAAACCGAATTTTCAAAACAAAAAAAAAATCTTTTCGGCTACAACAACATCAATAATACATTTTTTAATAATAGCGCTCTAGCATACCGCCCCGAAGGGGAAGCAAATTTTAGTAAAATCACATTTACGTATAAGTTTCCACCTTGTCATAGCAACGCATGCCGGGAGCCAGCAAGTTTTAAATAAAAAAAAATGAACATAAAATATATATTACGGTTTATAATTAAGAAGGTAGGTATTTAAGTACCTACTTTTACATACAGAATTTCTCTTTTTAAAAATTTTGGGTTTTGATTTATTAAGTAAGATAAAATTTGTAACACACTTTATTGGATGTCTACTATTTACTATGTTCTTGTGTAATCTATAGATAAAATTACCTAATTTTTTTTTAATGGCTTTTCACCCCAAGGGAGTGTTCTAGCCAAAAATTACCTAATAAATTTATTCTTCATTTTTATGCCTTTTCATAGACAATACTAATATTTAAGGGTAAGTACCAAGGTGAGTAAAAAATGCTTTTAACAAGATTAGTTTATCGAGTGTAGAGCGGTGATAGACTAAAAATCTTGACGTAGCTTGCAGTCCATGTTCCACTGGGAGATTTGAAGTAGTTTCATTATAAGTAGCAATGTTTTACTTCGAAATTTCAAAAACGGCCCGACGAGTTTTTTTTTGAAAAGTTAATTTTTTTTACGAGCTAACCTTGTTAAAAGCATTTTCTACGAACCTTAGGTAGGTACTATTTATAAACTTTCTGAAAACCTGTTGAAAAATCTTATATACTAATTTGCTAAACAGAAAAGCACTTTTTTGGAATCCTTAATTATTTATTACCACCCTCTATTTTAATCAAGGTTTTTTTTGTGCATTCCTTAAGTATTAAGAAGTTATAATTTACGTGAACCTGTAAAAGAACACGTCAGAAGGTAATGTTATAGGTGGTAAGCGGGAGGGAAAATCTAATCAGCGAAATAATTATGTATTGTACAGAGATAACCGCACTGATAAGCTCCCGTGCCAGACATTATGATTGAATTGTTTTTGTATGAAAGGTTGCCAGGAAAACCGCGATTAAATACAACAACGGGCACGGACATAGGAGCAGGGTGCATTCTCCATCGTATGAGATAAACGTAAAAAATGTGTAAATGAAAAGATGAAGTTCGCGCCTGAACTATCGATTCTGTAATCCAATAAAGAGTACCTATGTACCGATCCCCTCGTTGGCTCAAATAACGAGAATTTTCACCAGTCGAATTCTTACCCTGTGACTAAATACATCATGATTAACTGCGGTAGTTGTGTTTATGTGCTCGCAATATCACAGTTTTTATTTGCTGTAGTTTATGACTGTGTGTTCATAAATATAATACCCGAAAATCTACAAAACACCATCACAGATGCTCCGGGAGGGCGGACGAAATTTTTGACATATTGGAACGTAGTTCGTATTTTTTTTCTTCATAATATGCTTGTCTTCTTCAAAAATCTGGTGTTCAGCTTTGGCGAAGCCTCCCTCAAAATTTGATCACAACTTTCTTGGTGAGAGAGAGTGTCATGTTTACCTACACGCCTAGTACTTCTACTGTCAGAAGACTACTAACTGCTATCATCTCATCTTACTAATATTATAAACGCGAAAGTTTGTATGGATGTACATGTGTTGGTTACTCTTTCACGCAAAAACTACTGAATGGATTTGAATGAAACTTTACAATAATACAGCTCATGCATCAGAATAACATAGAGGCTATAATTTATAAAGCTAGGTAGGAAGGGGACGTGGAAAGGGAACGGGGACGCACGGGAAATGTGATTCAGGGAGAAACAATGTATTTCTTTGAATGGCAGTGCAACGCATGGCGGGAACCAACTAGTAGGTATATTATATTATATCATGTCTAAATTTTGTTAGCGTGTAGTATCTTATCGTTTTGGAGATTATTAGTAACTTAGATTCAAATGGGTTAAAGGCGTTCCGTCCAACTTCATTTTCTTCTATCGATGATACTGCTTTGATTTTTCTGATTTTAGAAAAATATTTTATGTGGTTTTTTCTTACTTTCTTTCGAATGTGCCCCTTGCATGCATTTCGACGTGCTTATAAAAAATCGTACGAGTTTTCTTCTGAAAATACGTAAATGCCAAAACATTTTTAGAAGAGGTTTTTAAAAAATAAATTATTATTTTGGTTTGTGAAGTCACTACATGAAAATGGAGGCTGACTAAAGTATTTAAAACAGTCTAATCACTCTATTTATTTAATATGCTTGCGGTAAAACAACCCATAAATCAGCAGTAACAACGAGTATCAACAACAATCACCGCCATTTGCAAACTATCGTTGCTCAATGGTACTGGGCTTTCGCTCATGGAGAAACCGATAACTGGTTGGCAACTCAATTCATGGCGCAACTCACCTTTACGATTTCAGTAATTATATCAGTGCCTAACAAAAATATAATTTATTAATTATTTATCAATTATCAACCTTATATTTTTCTTATTTTTTAAAAGAAAGGCAAAAATTCCCGAGTGACAAATAACCTATCAATATTGAAAAATCTCTTGCTACCGCCAAAGTAAGCGGAAACATGTTGCTATTATTATGTATCGTGATGGAGGACTTAGCCAGCGCCAGCCGCATATTATACATTTGAAAAAAAAAAGTCATGAAAAAAAGGCACCGGAGACCAAAATTTCATCTACATTTTTTACTCCAAATAATGTCAGGAATCACTGATTAAAGTAAGCCAAGTACGTCCCTTAACACCCCGTATAATAATAATAATTACTGTGGCAATATCAATTTTGGAGCAATTAACAAGAAAAAGCGTCAGATAGTTTAGCTCATCGAGGGGGTTGAGCGGTTATTGGCTAAAATTTCATGACGTAGCTTGAAGTTCATGTTGCACTTGGAGATTTGAATTAACTGGAGTGGCAGTGTTTACTTTAACATTAAGTGGCAGTGTTAACTTTAAGCTTCGTCACGCGTACGAAATTTCAAAAGCGGCCCGACGAGTTTTGTTTTCGAAAAAGACCCGTATGAGCTAACTTGTTAAGTGTCGCACAGACTCAGCTATAAAAGCGCGAGCGTTATTTAGCTTGGCGTTATTTAGCTATAAAAGCGCCGGTGTTATTTGACTTGGCCTATTTCAGCATATCGCTCGCCGTACATTCCCAATGGGAATATATGCGAGTGATATGCTGAAATAGGCCAAGTCAAATAACACCGGCGCTTTTATAGCTAAGTGTGACGCCCCCTTAAACGCATTTTCTACGAATCTTGGTTCATGGCATCATGGCATGGCCTTAGAGTAACAATATATATAAGTAATAATAATATATTATATTGTTACTCTAAGGGCATGGCTCAAGCTGCACACCACACCGCCCAGTCGGGATTGGTTTATTTATGGCCCAGTCCATAGATAATAGAAACCATAAACCAATCATAGATAAAAGTATATTATCTGTGGTAAACGCCTGTCAAAGTGTCAACTCCGAAATGCAATAATTATTGCAATTCGCGATAACTTAGAAGTCAATATTCTGCTAAAATTAAAATATTCCCCTTTGGCCTGGGTTCAGTTAGTGAAGTTATTACCAGGAGAACTCATTTGGGTGTTCTATTTTCAAAAGAATCTGCCGAAATATAGTTTTCTTTGTTTGTTAAAATGCGCAAAGATAAATCCCTCAATGTCAACTCGTACGAGATGGCTGTTTTTAAAGCGATGAGGACTATAATGCACTTGATAGCCGCCGTGCATTTCGGCTACAGTTGCTATTTCGACTGGAACTATGTGGATATTCCCATATCGGTTAACGCCTTCGGAAAAACTTTCGGAAACAAACTGAAATATTTGACATTTTGGGATGCGGTAAATCTATTATTTTCTTACATGTTTTATAATATTATTTGCGATTTTAGCCTTATTTCTTACTATAATATAACACATTTATATGGTAGAATCATAAGTAATTATATGATAATGAATTCACTCTTCAAGGTAGGTAGGCCAATATTATTTTTAAGTATGATTATGAACCAAAACTTCAAATATTCCCAAGATAATGGCACACTGTTTTGACATCCAAAAATATTAAAAGCGTCGAAAAAAACCCCAGTTCTCATCAATATAAAGTTTAAGTTTAGACTTCAATACTTCGTTTGTGTGAAAGCACTATGAAACAATATAATTAACAATTACTAGCCAATTTCCCCATGTCTATGAAGTGTGATCGTAGAATAGAAATAATTATGGTAAATATGCAGTTAGTCCACCTCACGTTTAATACGGAACGTTCGTATTGTCGAAGTTTGATGCACGGATAATACGGAATAATCCTTTTTTAACTAATAAACAATCAAATATGATATTTGTCAGAAGTACCAATCTTATATAATAAATTCTCTAAAATAAACTCACATTTCATAATTATTTTAAAAAACATCCCAGGTTTTGAATGGTTTGTTCGGCAAAGCAGGTTTTTGTCTAGCGGGTTTGCGTAATTATTCTAATACATTTCTTTCCATGTTCTACTGTTATAAATACAGGTACAAACTTGTCGCAACAATATTTTTTCTATGATTGGCAGCATTGATTGACTTTGAAATGTTAGATAAAAACGATACATATACAAATGGCGTTACCGCATAAGCGAATTAATTTTAACGAAATTAAAATGTTGAATGCATATTTTTTGCATGTTTTTTTGTCTCCCCCGACATAAATACTCATTTTTCATGCAATAAAGCTAAATCTAACTGTTTGATTAAAAAATATTCCGTAAACGTGTAAGCAGTGTAATACATAAATAATATAATTATAATTATTAGATGATTTTATTTAATATTAACAAATTTGTTAGGTTATTAATAATAACGATAAGTTATTCCGGTAAATATTTCCCTGTTGAGTTCACGCTCAATACACACTTTAAAAAAATTTTAAAAAGTGAACTAGGTAGAATGGTTAGTAATAAGTAATTCAGTGAGCGGAATTGAAAAATATTGCATTTTAATGATTATTTTGTTAACTTTGAAAATGTGAAATGTTTTTTTTTGAAGGACCGCCATGTTATTAATTACGATGATGAAATATGTACTTTTAAAAGGAAAAATCACTTTCTGTCAGTTACACAATAATAAGTATGAATTCCAATCTTCGGAAATGATAAATAATGCGTATTAATCATTATTTTGTTCGGTTTCATAAACATGAAAAAAAAACTTATTATGCGCGCATGACGCAAGACGCGAGCCACTATAAAATAAGAAACTGTTCCATAAATATACCAAACTACCCACAACTGTTCCATGTGAAACATGATTTTCATGCAATATGCAAAAGAGCCAACCTAAAAATAAAAAGCATTCACGAAACGAGTAGCTAGAAACGATATATAGATTATATTAATACGAAAGTACCTGATTTGCCTAATTACATATGTAATTATTCTAATACCTAGAACGAAAATAAATAAAAGAACATGCACGCGTTTTTATTTTCAATAACATATACAGTTTGGCAAGAAAGTGTAGAAAATAAATGATGGCGCTGCGATCGTTTTCTAGTTTTAAATGGCAACACCAAGATGGCTCATAAGACAAAGAATGTATGTTTTAAAAAAACACTCCTGGCAAAATGCATATTTCATAGCGTATTTGTATTTTCAAAAAAATTGCACAAAAAACTGTAATTTAATAGAAGCAAAATAAAACAAAACAAGTTTTAAGTGGGTGTTTATTTCGATATAAAAACGTAGGTACTTAAAAATTTAAGTCTATTAATTCAACACCCGACATGTAATTATTGTCTTTGTCCTCGTGTGATTCTTCTTCTTCCGTATCTTCATCTTCATCTAAACGCAGTTCATCGATATCATCATATATAGTACTGCCTCGTGCATAATATTCTGCCTCAATTTTCATCACGTGTTTGCAACAATTTTTCCAATCATCAGCACTTATGCTATTACATATTATTATTATGCCCATTTTCCGTTTTCCCGGTGTTTCAAATTTTCCATCTGCCTTTTCCCCTTCCTTGACGATTCGTCTTACCGTTGTTTCAGATTTACATGTGTGTGAAAAACATCATTAAAATTATTATTATAGAAGGTAGTTTTAAAAACACACACTAGATAATATTCACTTAGAAAGAAAAAAAGAGAAAATGAGAAAAAGTAATTTTTCTACGAGTTTAAAGAAGTTGCATATTATTATTTTTTATTGAGTTATTCCCTTTTTCCTGTGGCCGCATATTAACTGTCAAATTGAAATGTCAAATTCGAATTTTTTAACATAACCTCAAATCAGATTGTAATGGTTATTATCGCTCGAAAATTGGCATAAATCTTGTAATACTAATGAAATTTATTAAACAAACTATACTACGTACCCTTCATTTCTGCAGTTCGTTTGTAAACATCTTCTAAATCGGACAAAAGCTTCTTCGCGTGACACTCGGCTAGGCAGCGTTGAAAAGCGCAGAATATTACCCCTCTTGTATCACATGTAATAATTTATTCATTTTGATTAAATTCAGGCAAACAATGAATAAAAATATTATCAAATCAGCGATATTCTACTCAGATTAAAGACAATAAATCAACCGTAACACGCGTTAACATGACAGCCATAGGAAACGTCAAATAATTCGGTGTTGCCATAGTAATGAACACGTTTAGTTCCAATTGATTTAATTTCTACACTTATTTGCCAAACTATACATCCTAGACTTTTAATTGATTTGTTCTGCAAGTAGGGTTTGTCTAACGGGTTTGTGTAATTATTTGAATACCTAGAACGAAAATAAATAAAAGAACGCACACGCGTTTTTCTTTTAACCACTCATTTGCCGCTTGTGCGCCGGCGTATCATGAGACTTTACACGCGATTTTGACCCTTATGTATAAAGAAAGTGTATGAAGAACACGGTCTGAATCGCTTGCTCTATTATCGCTCTTTACCATAGAGAAAACCGCAATGTGCCTGGTCACTCCATATAATTTATATTAATGATTTACCGGAACGCGGGAACGTGCGCAGTTCTTGCGCATGTGCGGGAAAAATTCCTTTAACTGCGGTTTTGACCTTTCTATTGTTCTAAATTTCTCAAGGACAGTGTCAGAATCGCGAGACGCGAAATGTCACGTGGTGTCATAATGCCGCGTTTTGATTGGTGGTGCTTTTTGCTGGCATACCCCGGCATTCAACGAGTTAAACAAGATATACATCCCAGGTTTTGAATGGTTTGTACGGCAAGCAGGGTTTGTCTAACGGGTTTAATAATAATTTTATTTTAGTAATTTGTACATTGAAGTTTACAAATTTCTAATTGATGTTTGTGTAATTTTTGCATTTTATAATAATTACACATACATACCCGTTAGACAAACCCTGCTTGCCATACAAACCATTCAAAACCTGGGATGTATATCTTGTTTAATAGGTGTTCAGGATCTCAACTTCCGCTCTCCTGACAAAGCAATCCGGCGTGGTAACACCAGATTCCAAGGGAAGTGTGGCTGGAGTAACTCTTCAATAATAACTCCAGCTCTTGAATAATTGGTCTTTATTGAAATAATAAAAGACCCGTAGGGTAGCTCATGTACGGTGAGCCCAATGATGCTATCTCTCTCCGCGGTTTTATAACCCACATGAAGTGAAAACCTGGCAGCAGACGTTTTGCCAAAAACGACCCGCCCAAGACGGATGGTAACAAGAGAAGAAGGAATTATAAAATCCGTGGCAATACGAAATCGCCCTGGCAATTGCCAACACAAAAAAATGTTGCCACAACCATTAGGGTGACAATCACAAATATTAATATTTCAGTACCTGAAATCTTAACAATAGGAAAATGCGTGCACATTCTTTTATTTATTTTCATTCTAGGTATTCAAATAATTACACAAACCCGTTAGACAAACCCTGCTTGCCAAACAAACCATTCTAAACCTGGGATGTATATCTTGTTTAAAAAAAAAGCGTGTCCGCGTTCTTTTATTTATTTTCGTTCTGGGTATTCAAATAATTACACAAACCCGTTAGACAAACCCCGCGCCACTTCAGACTGCCGCACAGAAAAGTCTCACAGTGAATGGTTCTGTAAACCGATTTTTGATATTTATATTTTTGCGCGGCAACCTGAAGTGGCGTGGAGCACACTTGCTCCGAAATCTACGTATGAGGGGTACTTATCCATATGATGATAGATGATAACACTTTCAGTGGTTTCGGAAATAATTCAAAAAGTACTTCATTATAGTAATTTAATTGACTGTGTTATATTTCTAGCCACTCGTTATTAGGTTGGTAGTGTTTATTTGCGATTTGCAGTTTCACATGGCACAATTTAATACAGCATGCATAATGAGTAATAATTTTTCGTGTTTATGAAACCGAACAAAATAATAATTAATACGCATTATTTATCATTTACGAAGATTGAAATATGTATTTCTTGTTATTATCTAACTGAAAAAAAAGTGATTTTTCCTAAAAGTGCATATTTGCCGTCGTAATTAATAGCATGGAGGTCCTTGAAAAATGACATTTCGCGTTTTTAAATTTGACAAAATAACAAATTAAAACGCAATTTTTTCCAATTCCGGTTACTGAATTACCTTCTAATAATTATTATCTACCTAGTACAATTTAAAAAAAAATTTAAAGTGAGTATTGAGCGTGGACTCAATAAGGAAATATTTACCGTTATTCCAATTACATTATTATTTAAAATAATCTAATAGTGAAGTAGGAATCTGGGGCTCAGTTTGTGTTAGGATGTATGAATTCATCTTTCCTACTATGGTGCAAGGTGATAGGTCAAGAGAGTCTGGTTGGTGAGGTTAAAGGGTCTACCTCTCCCGCCATCAAGACCTGGACCAAACTGATCACTTGTAGTAACCGATGGCAGAGGTGTTGGTTATCCGATGAATGGTTCCCCTCGTACTGCACTAGAAGTGGAAGTAGTAAATCAGAGCAATGATAATAATGAAATGCAACTTGTTCCAGATCTTGCAGACCGTGTACTTCTCCATTGCGCTGCTGAATGACTTCATCGGATCAAATGAGAATGTGCCGAGCAAGATGCCGGCAATCCGCCGCATCAAGGACTTTGTGTTCAGCTCGCTCGCCTTCCCCATCGCCATGTACGTGGGCGTCTCCTTCTGGGGCCTGATGGCCGTGGACCGCGAGCTCGTGTTCCCCAAGGTGCTGGACGCCTACTTCCCCACGTGGCTCAACCACGTGATGCACACCAACATCGTGGTGTTCATTGTGCTGGAGATGTTCCTGACCTTCCGCCAGTACCCCTCGGTGAAGCGCGGCATCACTACGCTCACAACCTTCCTGGTCGTGTACCTCATTTGGGTGCATGTCATCTTCTACTACTCCGGCTTCTGGGTGTACCCCGTGCTGCAGGTGTTGAGCTGGCCCATGAAGTTTGTCTTCTACCTGGGAAGCCTCGGTTTTGGAATAGTTCTCTACCTCACCGGAGAGTTCCTGAACAATAAGATTTGGGCCAAGCAAATATCCCAGCTGAAGAGATCGGGAAAGAAAAAGTCTAACTAAGTACAAAATGTGCAATTATTTAGTTCTCTAGACTGTTAGAATTTTATACATTTTTATTGTGTTTGTATTTTTGTTATGATTTTAGAACTATAAATGTACTACCAGGGCCCGATTAACCCCTTAAGCTCACTAGGCTGAAGTCTAGGGCGCTAGATTATTGAGGAGCGCATCTCGGGTGATCAGCCGTGCTAATAATGTACTACCCCCTCCCCCCGTTCATTTAATATTGTTCAGATACTAATATTCTGAAAAATAAAAATGGAAAGCATTTGTTGGTTTGCCCTCAGACCTCAAAAAATGTATTAGGACCTTGATTGGGCCCTGCAAACTACTGTATATATTTATTAATTGATTCATATGAGAAGTAAAATATCATATCCCCTGTGAAAAGGCAGTGGGAAATGTCCTCACGCCTTGCATCCCTCAAAGGCCATTAAGCTTGTATGTTTGTACGTTTGATCGAAATAGTATTGTTTTATTCAAATTCAGCTTCATTAAAAAAAACAATGCACACAAAATAAGACAAATGGTTTAACTGCTAGAAACAGTTTTCAAGGTATATTTTACAGTAACAAATTATTTATCTGAATAATGTTCAACCTTTACAAGTTGAACTCTGGACTTTTCAATATCAAAATATGTGTACGTACATGATATCACACGTTTTAGCGCAATGTTTGTTTATAGGCAGTTGTGATTTAGCTGCTTACGGCGCTGCATTTCCAGGCGCAGACTGCCTTATCTACTGTTACCAAGTTCTTTGCTATTTAATATTCATTCAGGGTCATGCTTCAAATCCCTAATCAGAGTACAGTTACTTCTTCAAGTTGCTACATTTGTACTTAGATTTAGGCTTATGAATATATTGTAATATTATGTATGTACTGCCAGTTTAGGAATTAAATTGCATATTTAATAATATGTACTATGCCAAACTAAAAGCTGTATTGGTTACTAGCTCTAGGTCATTACCATCTTATCTTAACTGGTCCGTCCTTAAAGCTGAGACTATGGAGGTAGAACAGTTATATTACACATTGTTCGGTTAATGCAATAATGTTTCATAGAGAAAGCACTTTAGCAAAAGGTTTAACATAAGTGTATATTAGTATCTATTGAGGACTGTTCTTCAGCACAGTTTGTTTAATGTTAATCACAAATTAGTTATACATATTGTACGGAAAAATAATAATATTGTGTTCATTTTTACTTTTCAACTGTTCATCAAATTATGATTAAATCATCGTTCTTAAATTATACAATCCATGCTTAAATCTTTCTTTTGTTGTTTGTTCATGTATTTGTCTGTCCCACTAAAAACTTACAAATGGAAAACTATGCTTTTCTCACAGTCTATGTTAAAAAAACACTTCTATGTGCTGTTAGATGAAAAAAATTCAACAAAAAAGATTGGTATAACATATTTAGGTTGGATCTTACAAGGGCAAGATTGGACCAGAAAAAAATTCTGAATACCGAAGTTAGTTTGTTTATCAAGAAATCATGCATTTTCCAAAAGCATTCCTGATAAATAGTATCTGTGTTATTCCTTTAAAATATTTCTAATATATAATATTTGGATGATTTGTATAGCGCCATTTTTGTGAAAAATAACCTTAAAGGCCCTGCTTAGTCATTCTTTTTTAATGTAAAATATTAAATAAGTTTAGAACCACCAATCTGAGAGAAGGTTGCGTATTTATTTACATATTTTTGGATACATCATTTGTTTGTGCTACATATTTCTATAATATGTGTATCTAATGACTGTCCTCAAACTATTTAGCACTTCTTCATCTCCACATCTTGTACAAGGTGTCCAAAAAGGGTATATGGTGTTTGATGGTTGAATAAAATAAAAAATATAAATAATCAAATAGGTTGTTTATTTTATTTACAGACACTGGTAATGGGAAATTATTTTGAAACAAATAATGGTGTCTAGATAACAACCGTCACGCTACTGGCACTCCTCTAACCTTGAGCGAAGATTAGTAAAAATGCACAAATTATTTTGAAAAAATAATGGCGTGAGTGCTCGCTCGCGTCGGTCTCCTTGGAAATACGGACCGATGATGCCTTTAGCAGACATTGCAGCCCAGACCTTTGGGCTTTGGAGTGATCGCTGATGTTTTTGTTTTGGATTCTCCTCAGCCCAGTAGTGACAATTCTGCTTATTAACGTATCTGTTTAAATGAAAATTGGCTTCGTCGCTAACAGAATATTTTCAAAGTTAGAGAACCTCTCTATCCTTTCATTGGCAAATCTTAGTCGATTAGCGTAATCGGTGTCCTTCAGTTCTTGAACCACCTGGATTTTATAGGATTTAAGATGCGAGTCCTTTTTCAAAATTAACTGCAAAGATGATTTTTTGATATTGAGTGCTTGACTTTGTCTGCGAATGGATAACGATGGATTTTTGCCAACCGAAGCCCTTACTTCTTCGATTGTTTTTTCACCCCTAATAGACCGCAGGTGACGCGTGTTGGAATTCGCACAGTTGATCCGGTATTTTTGAACATCTGAATCCATTTTCTAATGCTCTCGTCACTTGGTGCATCGCGAGAATGATATTCCGCACGATAAAAACGCTCAACGCTGACTATAGAATCACCATTTCGGTAATAGGCTCACACGCAAAAATCAACGTGCGTCCCCGGGTACGACCTCATTGCTACTTAATTTCCACAAAGTAGTGCTCGACACTGTCCATATCCGCGCCCCGCTCATTTATGTCACAAATAAAACAAAACCCTCTACCGTTCTTGGACACCCAGAATATTTTAAGGCCTGTACTTGAGAAACTCTTGTTTGGTGAATAAGGTTGGTTGTACACGATCCAGTGTCCGTATACATGGATGTAATTGGAGGAAAAATTAATTGTGTTACTGCAAATTGCAACTTGAAAAAGTGTCAATAGTGCGTAAAAAGCTGCAACTACTGCACTGCAACCAATGACGTTATATATGATCTACAGACGAGTGGTAGAAATCTCAAAAGTGGTAACCCAAAACCAAGGCAATTGTATTTGTCTTTGATTTCATAATTTTAGTACTCGACTGTCTCACACGTGTCCTACACGACCAGTGAGACAGAACTAAATTACAATAAAAAAGTTCCAAAATGCCCTCATGGGTGATGTGAAAATGTTTCCATTATACGTCAAACACTAGTTAAAAGCCAAAGAAAAACATTTCATATGTAAATACACGCAAATTATTATAATAAAAAATACAATTATGTCGATTGTTTCAGGAAGATTTTTAGCACCATTAGAGAAAGTGAGATAGCAAAGAATTAAGTATAAGAAGGACAACCTATGACAGTAGGTCGTCTCATTTAGAATTCCGTATTTATCTTAGTGTAAACGAGTAAGCATATCTTGGCATCTCAGTCACAACCGTGATGTAGAATGTAGTATTCGGCGGAAGTATGCAAACGCCGCCGGTCCTATATCTGTGTCATTCGTACACGCATATTCTTTAAAAGTTTATCTTAATCAAACACAAAAAACTTTTGGATAATAAATTACTAAAAACACAAGAGTGTTTGTTATTTGCTACATTCCATCTTGAGTTTGTGAGACAATGGCGAATATAATCTTTATATATATAGGTATATACATTATATATAACGTCATTGACTGCAGCATGCAAATTATTTAAGCATTTTAAATGCAATAATCATTTCCAACATATTGTCATGTTTCAAAGGAGTGCACAAAAAAATTTGTGGAATTAGAAAATAGCAGAATTGCTAGCTTAAAATCGCTAGAAGGTAAGAATCAAGTTGTGGGTAAGTTTTCAGATTAGTATTTGATCCTTTGGTTTGGAAACAGCTATTAAATCATGCATTCTGTTACAGCTTTGTGGTCACTGGTTAGGTGTTAGGTTACATATTAGTTTCAAACCTGCCGAGTCCAAAACAAATATTAAATATGTGCACCATTGCCCTGAAAACATCCTCTGTTCGTATTATTAGTTATGCAAGGTTAGGGTCCAGTTATTGTCCTTGTTGAACAAGGTATGCACTGCTCTAAATTTTCCACCTTTAAATTTGAAAAAACACTTCTAAATTTGCCAAACTTACAATGGTGGGCGTGAAGTTAATAAGAACCAGAGCTGGTAGGGACCACAGGAGAAGAGACGATCGTGTTATAATGTACAAGAACTTGCAATAAAAAAGTGACTTACTTTTCTGTAAACTGCACTGTTTTTTGCTAATAAATGTTCCTGTTTTCATTTAAACGGCCTCATTGACGCAAAGAACCGGTTTTAAAACCATCCGTTTGTTACACTTTATGCCATTTTTAACAATATTCGTTTGGCGGTAGACCGAATATTTGTTAAAAATGGTATCAAGCATAACGAGCAGATGGTTATAAAATGGGCCCTAAATTATTTTAAAACTAAACTACTGATACTGTGGGGGGGTAAAACTATTTTGCAATAAAACTTGCTAAATGGTCATAAAGCTTAAAAATTGACACTGATAAAAACATGTGACAGTAAATAATGATAGATAATTGCATTGATTAATGAAGTGTGAGTGGAGCACACCATTCAGAAGAAACTTTGGGTGGAAACAATATTTTCCAAGAAAAGAAACTAAATTTACCCACAAATTTCCCAAATTCGGAAAATCACCAAATTGTATTTTATTATGGAAAATATTTTGTTGTCTACGGGGCTGGCCTGGAGCCGAACAGCGCTAGTAAAAACCTCAAGGGCGATGTGTCAGGTATTATCCAGCGCCATGGCAAGTCGGTACCCGGAGTGGACTGCTCCAATTGGATTTGCACAGGGCTGGCCCTGGTTGTCTACCCTCAGGCTGGCCAGAAATTATGAGAAAAAAACTTATATCTCCCTCTCAACTACTGTTCACCTCGCCCGACCGTTTGCCTCGCCCGATCACACTTTTCATAACGCTCTCGTCATGCATTCACCAGCTTACTCCCCAAGTCAAGTACGCGTAAAGGCCTGACCGTTCGCCTCGCCCGATCACACTTTTCATAACACTCTCATTACGCATTCACCAGCTTACTCCCCAAGTCAAGCGTGCGTAAGGAAGTTTTACTTGAAAAATTAAGCATTGTAATTCTTTGTTGATTTATCTATTAATTCATTGAGACTATTTCCTAACCTGCAGTTCACTTTCACTTCCCATTTTATCAATATTGCGGATTTGAAGGAACTGTGTAAACATTTGTTTTTTACAGTAGCTCCGCACGGGAAGCCCTGAGGGAAATAATTTTCCTTAGGGCCTATGTCATCTTAGGGGATGCTGTGTGGAGGGTCTTTTTAAGGAAGGAAAGGATAGGAAGTTCTGGGAAGGAAAAGGTAAGGGTAGGAATCTGGGCGTCAGTGTGTCCAGGAGTGACGGACGTATGAATCCATCCCTCCTACTGTGGTGCAAGGCAACGATAAAAGCAATGTAAGAATATTGGATATAAGGATTCACCTTTGCCACGCTCTCATACTTCAAGTTCTATAGTTTGTCAAGGCTCAGCAGATAAAAGTTGGGAGTGGAGCACATTCAACTATCGAGGATTTTTGAAGGATGTCTTTTTCCACCAAGCCTCAAAGATTAAAAAAAAAACTCAAGACATAAAGCAGTGTTACGGCATCCTGTCGTCTTATATAAATAACAACTGTTTTGGATTTATGTGAATACCGCATTCGAGTTCCAACTACTCTCAACCATCTGGAGCCAGTGAGACTATGGCATCTCCAATTGGGGTAAGTTTTGAATATTCAAATCTCGTTAAACCTATGTTTCAGGAATGAAATCAGAAAAAAGTTTTTGTAAAACACAGATTTATTGTTGGTTTAATTATAAACAAAATTATGAAAGTGTTGTACAGCATAAAGTAATTTGTTTAAAATAAAATAAATTATATTTGCAAAAAAATGGTACAAAGTTAATTTATCATTTTTTAACAATGCCTTCTTGAAAAACACTTCTTTCATGGTACCTATATAATCATAATGTAACCTTTTTTTTAGGCGTGTAGTCATTTTTTTGTAAATACTGCTACGTACAATGCTTACCATGGTAACATAGCTACAAAAAAATAAATAATAAAATAAACATTTTTTTTAATTTATATGTAACATCTTCATAAAAAAGACAATATTTTTCCATTGATTACAAGATAATAATTAAGCGGAATAATTTTGTTTGTGCTAACAATAACACATAAGTCTAAAACACAGCAAACATTAGCCTCATCATTTAAATACTTTTTTTTTCAAAACCTCTTAACGATTTTATCCTTGAACTAAAAAAACGTTAAACGGTCAAATACGCATGTTTTTTTTGTTAATTTAAGTACAAATCAATCGAGTGTTTAGCCTCTGAAATCTTCAAAATGTAAATTTAAAAATACATATATTATAATACATTATTATGTTAGCTTTTTTTTGAGCTTGATACTCCATTATGTTTATTCTTATTGAAACGCTATTTAAACAATATGAATTAGAAAAACACACTTAACCACTCAGACCCATAAGCTTGTTTTCACAATGATATAACATTACCAGACATATGTACGATGTATGAGGCATATCTGACTTATTAAGAAAATAATATTTTGTTGTACTTACCAAATCTTTTCTAATTCATATTGTTTGAATATTATTTGGATAATTGATAACTAATAATAATTTCAAATTTGCCTGCTATCGATAATTTCATAAAGTCGCACATCATAATATTAAGGTGGAAACCTAATTCTGGTAATGCGATCATTTGTGCACTTGAGACAATACTGCAGCGCAATTCCTTTAGGGAGTACAAAAAAACTCCTATAATATCCGTAGTAGGAACTTTAAACGTAAAATAAAGTAATTTTACAAACTTTAAGTGAATTTATAACAAAAATAAAGAAATTTACCAATGCAGTTTGAAAATATTGTTCATAGTAGTGTGGCAGTTAAATAAAAACATTAATTATTTACAAAACTGAAGATATATAAAAAGGGCAATATGTTTGTTCTTTTTTTCAAAGGGCTTTCACCCTTCAAGGGTGTTTTAGGTCATCATTTCAACTTATGGAGAGAGGAAGGGTGAATTTGCACATTAATTTTATTAAGGGCAAATTTAAAAATTATATGGAAGATTGGAGTCGAGTTCAGACTTAGAAGAGATGAGATGTTGAATGGAGAGGAGGCAATTTTAGATAAGGCTTGATAGAAGAGACGATAAAAGTATAATTAGGGGAGTGAAAAAAGTGACTATTTTTTTTAAGTTGAAAAGAAACAGAACAATGTCGAATTCTCATTTGAACGAGGAAATTTCGTTTTTTGGAAAAATAGAGGAATTGTTGAAACCACTTTGATGGAATAATCCTTTATATTGAGGCGTAGCAGACTCCCTTGGATTGACTAGTATGCCAATACTCTGCCTAATGTTGGTTCTTATAATTTAAAAAAACCATATACAGTAATAATATTATATTATAATGTATTTGCCTCGCACAATCAAGGAAAAAATCTTAAGTAATAAATAGTACAAAAATAAAAGGAATATTATGTGCTTTCCATATTAACCATTAATTCCATTTGTTGTCGTAAATATTATTTAAAATAAATTATATTGCACATAAAACAAATTATTTCACATAATAACAATAGTGTTATGTAATTGATTACGCATTTATAGGTATATAAGCTGTATATTTTAAAGGACAATCCACACAAACTATGCGTTATGTAGTACAAATTCGTTGCACTGTCAAAGGCTTTTCATAACTTGAATGTGAAAGATCATTGGTAAAAACTTTGACGACTAACTGTACTTGTATGTATGTCATAAGATCGTAAAATCAGGCAGATCGTAAAGTGCCTGAGGCGCATCATGATCTGCCTGATTTTACAATTGGCCGGCGCCAGTTTTTGCTTATTTTTAAAGTACATATGTATTTGATTTATGCTGCCATTTTTTGAAAATGATATTGTTAGAAATTTTACCCAAAGCTAAACTGAATTTATGCAATTTGCCATTGGCCTTTCCCTGCCTCTTATTTTAATGCAGTAAATAAATCCATGCAACGAGTGCTGTGCACATTTATTACAAATAAAATAAATAATTACAAAATTTAATACTAACTGAAATCAAAACACACACAATAAGAACTAGATACACCAGACAGCACAAATTATGCATTAATATCCTTACTAACTAAGTAATCACAATCAAAATAGGTATATCATTTTATAGAAAAACAACATTATAAGCATTTCTTTAAGAACATTTAAAAATGGTTTAGTGGTGTAAATATAAATACTATATATTTTCTTACAATAGAGATTGACTAGGCTTGTTTGGCTCGCATCAATTGAAAACTAAAACCTCAGGTTCATTACACCAGTTAATTAATTAAGTACAGTATTAACATCTCACTATTCGTGAACTGATTGGATGCATGAAAATTATTAAGAAAAATACTGATTAGTCAATCGTAACACCATGAACACACTGCAAAGATTTACAATTCAATTCAAGAACTTAAGTACAGTCAAAATAAAATTATTTTGTATTACGTACACATACATAAATATTATAAGTAGTTTAGTGGATAAAACTCTTGGAATGCATAAAAAGATAAGAAAGATTTCATCTCCCAATAAGGTTAGTAAATGTCAACTTAATTCAAAGAATAGGCAATTATTATTGATGGTGATGAATTAATTCCTGGTTTTTCATCTTTTAGCTACCTACTTCAATGCTCTTCATATTAGGCTATTTCAGAGAGGAACTAACAACTGTGTGTTGACATTTTAACTGGCCGGTTTTAATCGGCTCCAGACAGCACAGCAGCCAGGTGACAAGCGACCACATTAAAACACACATTGGTCTGTAACCACTGGAGCGACAGTGCTAATGCCTTACAACGATAGCTACCCAAGTTTAGGTAGCTGTGGGTGATTTTTATAAATTAAAATGAATTTATCTTGAGCTTCTCACTATCAGCTAATGTGCTGTGTCACTACTTTATTAACTCTCCCGCAGCCAACTGGGGCCGAAGGTAGACCCCAAAATTACTATCCTTCTTATATCTACTTAAATACTTGGAATATATTTGTAATATTTTAGGTATTCCTGAAAGGATTAATACATATTGTGCCTTTTAAAAAAAAAAGTAAAAACACCGTTGATCGCAGGAAAAAATATTTTGTCAAATATAGATAATATTTCCTGCCCAATAAATGGACAAATAACAAAAAAAAAAAAAAAAAGAAGGATTTCTATGGTTTAAAAGCCCAAAAAAAAAATTCATGGGGTCATCGACCGACCCACACAGTTACGGACGTTATGTTTGGCATCTTGGCCTGTCGAGAGTTAAGCTTCTGTCAAATACCAAAAGATGTCAGCAAAGTTCCTCTCATGGAATATTCTAGATCTAAATAATGTTTCATATTATGTAGTCTGCGAGTAGACGCTATTAAAAAAATATTATTTTAAATGACTATGACTTAGAACATTTCCAGTAGATCATAGACAACATACAGAAATAATAACATTCGGTATTGCCCCAATAAGTACAAGATAGGGCAATTTCGGTAACTAACACACAATTCACTTAATAAATTTTATGATTTTTTTTTTTTTTAAACCTTTAATATATTAAGGGCGTTTAACCAGCCAGCAGACAAAAATCCACATTTCGTCGAAAGTTGTTCTTCCGATCGTGCAGGGCGGTTACAATGAGAAAGATTAATTATTCTCCGTACCAGCTTTTTTAAATTATAACTCAATATCGAATTTATTTCAATCCAAATTAGCTTTAATTTATACCTTCATCCAAAAATGCTGAAAGGCGTGATGATAAAACTATTAAAATAGTGTACTTTTTGTAGTTATTTTTTGATTATAAGTATTTATCATTTTTCAATAATGTCTAAATTTAATAAGAATGTTAAAAAAATCTGAAATATATTAGTTTGTAAGTGCGCAAATAAATACACAAATGGACCAATTTTCGTCAAGAAACACATGTACGTACATATTTTTTAATGATTTTATTGAAACTAAAATTAAAATTCTAATACATAACTCTGCTAGATAATGTATTGATTTATTTTACTGCATGATTACATTATTTGAAATGGGTGTGGTATAATACAAAAACTTTTTTGAAAATTTAACAAATCTGCCAACGACCTATGGAATAATTACATACGAATGATAGATAAAAGAACAATCTTTCGAAATCCATTTATAATTTTTTGTGGAAAAGAGTCAATACGTCTAAAAACTTTTTTGAAAATGACGTATTTCCGGCTTTCTCTGGTAATGCCCTCTTAAATTAACAGTGAAATACAGATGGATTCACTGGTTTTAAACTACAGTAAGCAGTTTTTATGTTTTCATATTATTATTTGGATCACTCAGGATGTTTTTCTTTCAAAACACTATCGCTCAAGTGGTTATTGCCACCAATTTAAAGTGCAGTCAAATGTGTAAACATACACCTACATGATCCATATTATTACAACTGCTACACCTCAAAATATCAGAACCATATTGGCTGATGTCGTAAATGCTTTGTGTTTTACAATAGTGGTTTGTTATTTTACTTAAATAAAAAAAGCATAATTGCATCCTTTAAATTGAAGGGTTGGTTGTTTAAAAAAGACATAAAATAACATCAGATTCTAGTTAAGTCTCAATCTAGGATAAAGCTTGTGATGAAAAACCGGGCCTAATGGAACATTAGAACACAATATAATAAATTAATACATAATTAATATTTAAATTAATCATAGTATGTGTTACAAAGACATTATGGATTTGTAAAACATCAATAAAGGAATAGACAAATGCTTGTCACGTATAACACTCTTTCAAATTGATTCACCAAGGCCATTTGACACAAATATTCGCAATGCAAATTCATTTAGGATAATACACATTCCTATGTTTTTCATATACCTAATATTACGTTTCTTATAAAACCTCCAAAACACCAGATTGGAAGAAGCCAACGGGATTTCTCCAGTATTTGATTCCAAGCGATTAGCATCTCCATATTAGCAAGTCATCTCAAGAGCCGCAACTCTTGAAATGGAATGTACAACATTTGGCCTCACATAGCTTCCAGTCCTATTTTATGTTTTCACGCGTCGCCCAGACTTTACCTGTCCATTTCGTGTACCATTTTTGGGTAAATGACCATTTCTAGGTAATTCTCCATTTCCGAAGCGACTAGCCAGAGAGGTATTCTTTCGTGATTCAAAAAGCACATCTGAATCAGTATCCGAGTCAGATACAGATATTTTGGTAGCGGCAACTGGAGATAAATAATACACAATATTATGAGTAGGTACAAGACAAATAACACACAATATTATGAGTAGGTACAAGATAAATAACACACAATATTATGAGTAAGTACAAGATAAATAACACACAATATTATGAGTAGGTAAAAGATAAATAATACAAAATATTATGAGTAGGTGAGTAGGTATAAGTTAAAAAACCCACAATATTATGAGTAGGTACGAAAATAATAATGAATTCTTATTTTAATATCAAAAACACTTACATCTGGTGGTTTCCTCCTCATCTCCGCCCCCCAGCAAGGTGTAGCGGGCGATTCTGCGATGAACTGAGTTTTTGGGAGAACATAGTTTTTGGATGAGGCAACAGAATCCCCAGATGATGCCAACTATTGAAAGGAATATCAGGAGTGCCCCGATGGCAACATACAGAATGGACCAATCTAAAACAAACACAAATAAGTTAATTTCCATTCAAAAATTCATTTCAAGGATGCAAGGAGAGAGGAGCAATTATTGAAATTCTGATTCAAAACATTCTAGAAGAGTGGTTCCCAAAGTGGTCCCCAGGATCATTCAGGGGGTCCGTGGAAAATTAAAATTAATTTGGGGGTCCCTGAATGACGTCAGGGGGTCAGCGGCAAGTGATA
This sequence comes from Limnephilus marmoratus, assembly GCA_917880885.1. NCBI lineage: Eukaryota > Metazoa > Arthropoda > Insecta > Trichoptera > Limnephilidae > Limnephilus > Limnephilus marmoratus. The sequence continues at coordinate 68,706,861 of OU862908.1, forward strand.
CATTGTGATGGTATGGGGGCCGTCCCACCCTATCCCATTCCGCCCCCTCCACTATGCTATCCGCTCCAGGGTCCGTGGGCCAAAAGAGTTTGGGAACCACTGTTCTAGAAAGACTCAATTAACCCATTGGCCACAAACCCCGGCAGCCTGCCGGGTGTGCAACTCAGGTACTTAACCACAAACCCCGGCACGCTGACGGGCTAGAGTAGGTCTGTCAAAAAACGGAAAACAAGCACAATAGTGACATTTTTCAATAAAATTTTAAATGCCGAACGCTCTGTAGGTAATTAATTATTAATTTCATAGAATTGGCAATAATTTGTTTCTTATGTTTTTTCCCTGATATTTGTATTCCAAGTTTTGTATGCAGCCAGCCGCAATTTAATTTCTTCAAAATTGCGAGTGGTTCTAGGCTTTTGGTAGTGAACCTGAACGTCCCTGATTGCTTTGAGGACTATCATACACAATTATTTTATTAGTTATTAGTATACATGTATATAAAAATCAAAAAATTATTATTGTTCGATTTATGAATATTATGTTTTTTGTAACTTTTTGAATAAAAATGTGGAAAAAAACTTACGAAAAAAGAGAAGGTTATATTTGTATCCTTATTTACACATATTTTAATATTTTCAAAATTTTGATTGTTATGTTTTTCTTTACCTTAATCCAATATGTAAACAAATTTAAAGAAATTAATTAATTTGAATATACGGTTCAAAAGTAATAATAGATTTAGTACACCAATGCAGGTTTTTAATTTTTGGTACAAAATTAATTCAGTGGTGAAGGCCAACTTTTTAGCTCATTAATTCTGTGGCCAATGGGTTAACACAGCATACATAATTTTGGTAATAAAGGTGAAGAAATGCAAAAAAAATGGAAATGACAATAATTGCTAATTAGAACTTTAATAACTGAAATCCCTGGCTGCATGAATGTGCTTCTAGACCAGTTGTTGGAAGACCGCGGCTTGCGAGCAACTTGCGCTTCTTTTCACAGGAATTTGCCTCTCTTCAACTCGAACTTCACCTCCACTCCGCAACCTCATCAGAAAAGCATGATATATCGATGGCAGAGAGGCTAATTGAAGTAACCAACATTTTCTAGAATTTCATTTTTTTATGCAGATTTTGGTGCATCAAAAAGTGAAAATCTAAAAAATGTTGTTTACGTCAATTAGTCTTTCTGCTGTCGATATGACTGCCAAACTGCCATTTTTTCCTCTTTAAAATTGATGTTGCGACTCTAAGAAAATTTTAAAAATCTGTTTCCTTAGCTCATCTCAATAGAAAGTGTGCTGACTACTGCCCTAGACCAACAGTTTCAGTCAGTTTCCACTGTAATTGACAGGAGTTGCTCCTTATGACCTTCACCCAAATTCACACTTATTTGCTTCTCTGTGGATGTTTATTCTTTCACCATTTTTGGGCAGATATATACGTAACAGTTTCTCACCACAATTGGGTTCCATGTCATCTACAAAGGAAGTGAATATGTTTTCCATCCAGAAGGCCTCGCATTGGCACTGACGGGTGGGCTCGTTGCAGACCCCGTGGTCCGAGCAGTTGTTCTGGCAGACCACCGTGTCGATGTTGGCCACATTCAGCTCCAGCAGCCCCGCGTCCCGCCGCAGCTTGCTCTTCAGGCGCGCCACTACCTCGGGACCCCCCAGGAACTCTGTCGGCTTTTTCTGGGGAAGAATTGTACAAACATTATTATTAAACTCTTGCTCCGTGCTACCAAGGCAATAAACAAGGATGGAAATTTAATCATTACATTTGGGGACGCGTTGCACATCTGCACCGAGGTATAAACTGTCTCCGGGTGTTTTTGTTATTTGTTTTTGGGGTGTTATGCCGTGTTGCGCTACCTCCTCCTTTAGCCAACTTTTCGGACAGCGTTACAGTGTCCATCATCAGGGCAATACTTTTGGCCGTGAAAATCTAAAGTCTAAAATCATATCTGTCTCTGGGTGTGTTTTTATGCCCAGCTATAAGACAATTTTGTCAAGCTATTAAAATTGTTTATAAATCAAAATAAACATATAATTTCTGAAGTATAAAAATTTTGGAAGCAAACATTAAAAAGTTTTTAAAAAGACTCACCTCACGTTTTTTCTAACTAAAACTACTGATAATGAAAAATAAAAATCAGAGCATGCAATTCACACACGGTAGAAATGAAACTAGAAAGTCGCTAGATGTCGCTTTCTTTTCTTTTGCCTGTTTATTTTAAAGTGGTTTGAAGATTGGATATTGATTTTGCAAAAATAAAAATGTTGATTTTTTTGGATTTGATAGGATTTGAACCTCAGTTTGCTGGATGTCTTTCTGGGTGCCGGAAGTCAGGCGCTTTATACCGCTGCGCTATCGGAGGCTCGCGCGTAGCCTGGAATTTAGAGGACTGTCAAATAGTAAATTTTAGTGACGCACTTCCGTTTCATGCGAATTTCAAATCACGAGGCTAAAGAAGTTTCACTTCAAAAACACATACATATTTTATTATACAAATGTATTATAAACATTATTGTCATCTCACTTTTCTGATGTTTCAAAAAATTAATAAAAAATTCCCAGTTTCATAATTTTTTTTCAAATTGCATTCGGAAAGTTTGGTTTCATAAAGGTTTTTTTAACCCGTTTAATCACAGGAGACCATATTTGTCCCAAAGCATATAGGTCTTATATAAAACGCTGTAACTCCCTTACTATCATAGTTAGAAATATGTTCTAATCGGTGTTAGAAAGGAAAAACACCACGCTTTATATTCCAATCTAAAAAATAGCCACCAAAAAAGTAAAATGTACACTTTTATGTACACAAAGTTTTGAATCGCAAATTGAAAAAAAAATTTGAAACTTCGGGAATTTTTTATAAATTATTTATACATAAAGTGACAAAAAGTGAGGTTACAATATGTGTTTGTTATACATTTTTCTAATAAAATATGTATGTGTTTTAATTTTTTTTTATTATCAGTAACTTTAGTTAGAAAAAACGTAAGGTGAGCCATTTTGAAAACTTTTTTATGTTTGTATGCAAAATGTTTATAATTAAAAAAAAAATGTTTATTTCGAATTCTATAATTTGAAAGCGTATTTCATCACCTTTCTAAAATAGTTTTTGGTTTTTGAATGTGTTCAGAAATATTCCAAATATTTGCATTTTATTGTAAAGCGAAAATATTTTGACCATCTGAAAAAAATGCCAAATTTTTGAAGGGTTAAATTATTTTGTGGTTGACTTTTAGATTTGAACATAAACCCTATTTTTTCTCTTTCTAACACCGTTTAGATCATATTTCTAACCATGATAGTACAACGATTACAACGATTTAAATAAGACCTATGTGAGTTGTTATGAAAACTGAACAAATTGACTTTAGGGGTTCAGAACACAAATATAAAAAAATGGCTTACCTTATCTATAACATAGAATATAAGCTGAGCTTTAGTGGTGAGCTGGTCGGCCCGCACATCTGTCATATTGATGGAGTAGGCTTCGCCCAGCAGCAGACCCATCTTCTGCTGCAGCGAGGTGATCTGCCCGAAGGTCAGCGCGCTGGCGGGCGCGTTCAGTGTGAGCTGCACCAGGCTGCGCAGGTTGGGGTTGGGCTTCACATTGATGCTCACCGTATCTGTGTCCGACAGGCCCTGGTCGTCCCACACCGTCAGGCTGAACACGTATCTGCCCGGGACTACGTCCGTTAGCTGAAACAAAGACACTTTAAATGTTGATGGAAATTTGAGTTATTTGAGGTGCCGAAAACATGAAGATTGGGAAAACTGGGATGGCTCCCTGGGCACGGATGCATGGTGCATATAGCAAGGATGAAGGGCAGCCCACAAACCCAAACACTTGTAAATAAACTCCAACAAAAGAAATTTTTAAAAACTTTAATTTTTTTTTTTTTTATTAGAAAGAAAAAGTTTTACAATATTACAGGAAATCAAATAAAATAAAATATTACAGAAAAAAGAAAAGTCCCAATAAACTACTTTTAAGTAGTTTGTCAATGGGTGCTTTTACTTTGAAGTTTTTTAAAAAATAAAACTTATTATGCAGTTAGACATTTTTTGTGTTACTACAAAAAGTTTTAATACAAACTATTTCTTTCGGCGAGCCAATTTTTCAATATAATATTTGTTTTTACATTATTTGTACATTTTTTAATTTTAGCAGGTAACATATTTAAGCAAGTAGGTATCGTGTAGTCCAGCATTCTTTGTCCATATTTGTTTAAGTTCTTAGGTATGATTAGTCCTTCATTTAACGTAAATCGAGTATTGTAAGTGTGGTCCAGTCTATTTATGTAATTAGGGCTATGTATTCATATTCTGAAAAATAATTTTATGCCACAGAATTGCTCTTACTGAGAGAATTTTAAGATTCTGGTAAAAGTACGGAACATTGTGCCTTTGTTCGTATAAACTTTTATGGGCTAATAATTTAACTAATGAATTTTGAATTGATTGAACATGATTTACATTTGTCTTGCAGGAAAGTCCCCATGCTGTAATTCCGTACCTTATAATAGATGTTAAGAGCGATTCACGGCCCGGTTTGTAACATTTTGTAACATTATGTTTTTGTGGTATGAAGGTGAGTTTTTAATGAGGAAGGTGTTGCAATCCATTTGCAATCGTCCATCCAACTTTGTAGCTTCCCCGCTACGCGCCAAATCTTGTCACCAAGATATGTTGGGAGGACGAAAACCATCCGTAGAGCAAATATGAGATCTCTTTTCAAGGTACATGGGCACAATACTTTAAATGCAATGGCATAAGGTATGACGGGTAACTTTAAATAAAAGAGTTATGTTTTGGAAAAACAGTATAACAATCTATATTTGAAATTTAGGACAAATAATGGTGACTAAATTACATGTCATGACTCACCCCAGGTTCAGACCGTTGTATAGCTAATAATCCTAACTAAACTCACTGACGTTCATATGGATGTCCGACGGAGAGGTTCCAATCCACTGGTGCTGCAGGATCTCGTAAATGCCCGCCAGGGCGTAGCCGGCCCAAGTCAAGGAGGGCCCGTCACGGTTGTTGGTCCAGGTAGTCCGTATGATTGGTTTATTTATGGCCCGTACCCAAGGGAAGTTCGGTACCAGTCAACGTGGCAGAGTGAGTGGGACGCAAATATCAGGCTAGTCCCAAATAAAATCCTTATATTCGTAATTTAGCAGGCATTGATCGCGGAGCGAGAGGGGATTGGCGTGTGGCGAACGGATTAGCCAATTTAAGGCCGACAGGCTATAATATTCCATGCGCGTACATTTCAAATCGCGACTTTAACGCGGAAGCCACTTCGGCATTCACACAAGATAGATCCTTTGATCTTAAAACTTCCAGGTTGGAAAAATATTCCGTAAAACTGTCATCCCGCGATCGTTTCACAATTATTATTTTATAAACTTAAACATGGCGATGTGCCGTCCCGGTAAGGTCTCCTGCCCTCTGGAGGCCCTGCCGGAAAGTGAAGCCAACCCAAAAACGGAAATCATTCCTACCAACCTGTTGCACCCAAAGTGTGGTTGTTAAAAGAAACCATAGACAAAAATAAAAAAAAATATGCGCCGTACTTATTTTCATAACATAGACTCAGCTAATGATAAATAAATTATTCGAAGTGTGCATATTGGAACATAGAATTTAAGTTTATATAATCTACTAACAATAGATCTCAGACGTTCACAGACTTTATTTATTTGTAAATCCCATTTGAAAAAGCAGTCAATAATTACACCTAAATAAACATATTCTTTAACCACTTCAATATTTTCACATGTACACAATGCAGGGATACCAACATGTAAGCAATCTGAACCGTGTGTTTTTATTTCTGGTGTAATAATATTTGCCTTGGCATTGGGTGATCTAATGTGTATAAATTTGTTTTTTTTTTGCATTTATGATTAAACCAGAGTCATGAGACCATTTCAAAAGCTCAATGTAAGAGTAATCAATAATCATTTTGTAAGAGATCAATACATAATTTTAAATCACTGTGTTCAGCATTATTAAATTATACTCAAAAAATGCACTACTCAAATTTAAAGAAAAATATGAATACCTTGCTGACCAACACACCTACACTACAAGGTCAAAATCCTCAAAACTACTGAACATCCCGCAGTTAAACACATCTTTTGGCCAGAAAAACCATAATTTCCATGCTACAAAATTATATAATGCCCTTCCAATTGAAATTAAGAACACCATGGAGATACAAATGTTTAAAAAAAACATAAAATTATGGTTATATAAACAGGAAGATGAGGAAATCATTAAAATTATGAAGTAACCCCAATACAACCTGCAGACAACAAACATAAATACTTTTATTTTATTTATTGTTATTTTATGAAAATCAAGAAACTAGAAGATGAGGAAATAAAAATCTACACCCATTCAGCAACATACAGTCCGCCTCGGAACAGGAATACCTAGTGAGGAGGACTGCAAACAAACCACTTCATTTTGTATTTTTACTTATTTTGTAATTTTACTTTCTTATATTGTCATTAAAATAAAAAAAATAAATAAGGAGGCAGGACAGAGGAGTTTTAGGAGGCCTAAAGAAAGTGACTGGATGGCATGGAGCAGGAATTCTTAACTTTTTTGAAGTCATGAAATTGAGAATTTAATATGTAATGTTGCCCAAGAGCTAAGGTGTTTCAATGTCGATAAGCAGGCAGCCAACATAATAAGGTTGTCTTCTAATTTTTATTTTGATTTAAAGAGTTAATAACGACAGTCAATTTGGGAGGCGGGTCTGGGTACCGCTGCCCCGGAAACTATTTATTGGATAACCAACATCTTTGCTATAAGTCACCCCAAGTGGTTCGCTACGTTTTGTGACTTAGCAGGGGTGTCCGGGTTCATGGGTGAGGTTTATACAGAGATGCGTCTGTCCACTAGCAGCGTGGCAGGCAGGATCGGGAGAGAATGGTTGAGGGAGTCCACTTGACTTCTCCAGCCGCACTCTCTCGGAACATCGCCTTGAACCGCAGTGGGAAGGATGAATTCATACGTCCGTCACTTCTGGACGTCACAGATTCTTACCCACCCTAATGCCCTCTTCTTTCCCAGAACTTCCTCTTCTTCCTTCCTAAAAAGACCCTCCACACAGCATCCCCAAAGATGACATAAGCCCAGTGTGGAGCTAATGTAAAAAAAAAAAGTAAAACTAATTTTTAATGTCTCGAAAACTGATGAAGATATGAGCTTTCAAAGTGAACATTGGTAAAATGTTTGCAATTGTGTCTCGCAACATCACACACAGTATTTATAATTCGAATAGCAGTGCTGCACAATTGCCGAGCACATACCAAGATATCACATGCTTTTCGGCCGGACGCAAATATTTACATTTTGTCGGCTTATATCTTCAGTACTATTTGGTATTTTCCAAAATACTGAAAATTGAAATGACAAATTTGTAAACAACATGAATTTTAATTGTAGGAGGCAACTGTCTTGTGATAGATGCAAGGCCGACAAGAATAGTGAACAGTGAGCCATTACAATTGATGGTGTTGAATAAAGGAAGTAAAGTAATAACCAGCAGAACAGGCTGGCTGCGGGTGTCTCCGACCACGTTGCCGGCTGCGAGGCCGGTTGGCTGACGCGACCACTCCCATTTGGCCACTCGCAGGTCGTCCCGCGACTGGCTGCCGTTGATCACCACCACACTCACCGGCAGCACCACGGTCTGGTCTCCACCCGCATTGGCCGCTGGAGCTGCATTCTTATCTGCAACAAACACAAAATATATATATTAATTTTGTTAGGATATTAGCATATTATTTCAATATAATATAAGTACATAATTTTTTTATTTTTTTTTTAATTCGTTTATTCCAGATCTCGGGGAGGGTGGTGCAGTCCCACGAGTTCCATATTAAACATATATAATACATTAAATTAAAATATTTCAAGATGAAAGAATTTTTTTTTTTTTACATAATGAAAGGAAATAAATAAAAGAAAATAATAATAATACAAAAATAAAAATAAAATTTGAGAAAAGCTGGTGATCCGTTTTTTTATTAGTGTTCGGAATCCGGGAACGCGCCCTTCTTCAAACATCTCGGTGGCACTGCAGTACCAGGACAACCCAAAAAACGTTCGATATGAATTGTTGAACTGTATTTCCATTCTTTTTAGTGATGCTTTGTTGAAGTTGGTCCACAACTCCGAGGTATATAGGCTCGTGCAGTACGTGTTAAAAAGTTGCCTTTTTGCAGCCATCTTCGAGAAATCATATTTGCCCTAATGCACAGTAGACGTGGGCAAAATGATTCCCAGGAGTGAATAGATCCCGTCTAATTCCCCCGGCCTTTTGAATTGATTCCTTCTATTCATTCCTTTAATTCAATTAATTCCAAAAAAAAAAAAAAAAAAAAAAAAAAAAAAAAAAAAAAAAAAAAAAAAAAAAAAAAAAAAAAAAAAAAAAAAAAAAAAAAAAAAACACTAGAGTGAATGGGGAGACTACGAAACACCGCAGCACCGCACAAAGAGGAGACTGATAGGCTACCAAGCACCGCACAAAGAGGAGACCGATTATTCTATCTCACTACCTCGCAGGCTAAAACCTATAGATTAATATGTTTGTCTCTTTTTAGTGTCGCTTTTTCGTTTCATTTCAAATCACAATAAAAGGGGAGGCTACGAAGCACCACACAAAGAGAGGACCGATTATTCTACTCATTATCTAAATCCTATACTTAGATGTATATGTTTGTCTTTTTTTAGTATCGTTATTTTTCGTATGTAAAATGTATTTATAGCTAGCAATTAAATCTTTAAATTAAACAGTTTTTTGTTTCACCCCTAAAGTTTTACTTATTTTATTTATTAAACTTAAAAGTATTTTATGACAGCTGACAACAGCTGATCGGCCTTATAAAATATGCAAATTTACATATTACATCTACCTACCCAAGATCCACGTCTAAAAGTAGGTAGGTACTTGTATTCCAATATCTTTCATACGTGCCAAAAAAACGATTACAAGTGCACTATTTTTGCTTCTCAATTTTCTAGCCGATGCTGCGATGTTCGGATTCAATGTCGAAAGTTTTCGGCTAACTATGTAATGAAATTGAAGGCTTGGCCCGCCGAGGAATTGGTGAACCGCTGCGCTCGGACGGATTAAGGGCCGGCACTGAGCAATGAATTAGTCACTTTTGACTAGTGTCTTGTGTCTTACCCCGCAGAGACTCGCGAGGAGCTGCGTTTCGGATACACTCGAGCCGAGATTGACGTGAATCGATGGCGATGTAAGACGATGACATCTGACGTCATTTTTAAGTCTGAGGTTAACTAGAGACAACAACGTCACAAGTGAAAAAGACTTTTAGTTTTAATTCCTGAATAAAACGCTTCGGACAATTTCCGATAGCGACAGACTAGCTACGAGTACCTGGGACGCGGACGGGACGGGACGCGCGGGGACCTTAGGACAATCTCAGGACATTGACTACGACAAATGATTAATTCCTTGCGTGAAAGGGACGCTCGGACAATTCGGCTGAATCGCAGCTGCGTTTTGATCTACGGGTTTTTAGAACGGCGGCCGGCGATAGCGGGATACGAGTCGTTCACAATATCGTCGACAACTTCGCGGCGCGCCGCCCATTGAATAATATTTAATACGGTATTTAATATATTTTAAAAATACCTATGAAACATTATAATATTTAAATCGTTTACGGAACACATTATTCATTGAAATAATTTAACAGTAAAATGAATGGAAATTAAACATTTATGTTGCCGTTAAAAATCGTACGATACAAGGCCAAAGGTAAGGAATGAAGAATCAATTCCTTTTGAAATTGAGAATCAGATCAAGTGTGTCACAAGATTGAATTTATTCATTTAATTCGGTCATTCAATTTTGCCCATGTCTAATGCACAGTGATCTTCTCTGTCGCTCAATATCCGAATCATCACTGAGGTCCGCTGCTAAGATGTGTCCCAAGTATATATGTATATAGTCACTATATCAATTCCAAATAGCTTACTAAAGTAGGGCGCCGTGACAAAATACTAAACTGTAAGTGCGCCGCGGAATGAAAAAGATAGAAGATAGAACCCCTGGCCTAGTTGATAATTGCAGATATAAATTTAAATATGAAGAATCATTTTTTTTAATTATGTGTGATCAATGATTTGTAAGAAAAAATATTTCAATAATTTCAGTGTGAAACTACTATGTTAGCTTTGTGATTAAACAAAAATTCCAACACATGGGAACTTTGGAATAATTCTAATGTTTTAAAATATCTCTTCAAATTGGCCACATTTTGGCCAGCAGACACAGATTTTTCAAAGGACCAGTTGAAAAAACTTCGTACATGATAAAACCTCATATGTCGGATAAATTTGACCATTTTTCAAATTCAACCTTCAACATTCGAAAAACCAAACTTAAAAATATCTTAACCCTCCCGCACCGGAGTGGAGTAATACGCACCCCCCAAACGAGAGTTTTTTGTAAAATCTAAGTTGTTTTTTACATCACATACTCTATAATTTTGGTACATAATCATAGAAAAACTATTAAATATTTTACTACCATATATCGACAGACCCGAGGAATAGCGTCGTATGCGCGATTTTGTAGTTTCGCAGTAGAGCTGTTTATAGTTTTGTTTCTGCATTTTTACTGTTTTTGAGATCAAGAAATATAATGTTATTTTGATATTTTGCTTTTTATTTAATTTCATTAAAAATTCCGAAAACACAAACTTTTAAATCAACAAAATAGGCAAAAAGAGCGGTTTTCAATTTTTAACATATCCAACATTCGATATGTATTACTGTATTTTTTGCATTTGGTATACCAACGTTAGGTAAAGTCATAGCTTTTACAAAGTCAATGAGTGGTGACTTTTTACAGAAAGAAGTTATTACACATTGAACTTACTTTGGGTGACAGTAATATTAACATTATCAGTAGCGGAGTTGCCATTGTCGTCCAAGACGGTGAGCTGTATCTGGTACTCCCCCTTGGTGAGCTTGGTGAGGTTAGTGACGGACTCGTTGAAGTGCATCAGACTGGCGTTGGTGGGTCCATCCACCACCTTCCATGTGTACGCCACAATCCGGTGGTCGTCTGATGATTCCGTGCCATTCAGCATCACCCACGTCAGGGGAAGAGAAATATACTAAACCAGAAATACACAGTTAGAATTAAATACATACATTATTCTAATAAATGAGTTTAATATTAACCCCTCAGGTCTCGACCATATTTTGTCAGAGAACTAAAATAATTTAGCTTTGCAATAAAATCCAAATAAATAGAATATTTCTGAACATATCTGAAAACTAAAAACTGTTTTTGAAAGGTAATAAAATACGCTATCAAATTTTAAAATTCGAAATGAACATATAATTTTTTAAATACAAAATTTTTTAATGCAAACATAAAAAAGTTTTAACTCACCTTACGTTTTTTCTAACTAAAATTACTGATAATGAAAAAAAAATAAAAAGATACTTTCTTTGAGACAAATGTATTATAAAGGTTATCGTCAACTCACTTTTATTGTGGTTTCATGTAAAAGTAATTCATAAAGATTTCCCAAAGTTTCATAATTTTTTTTCAAATTGCGGTCGAAAACTTTGGATTCACAAAGGTGTACATTTTTATTATTTTACGGTTAACTTTTGGATTTGAATATAAAGCGTGGTGTTTTTTCTTTCTAACAGTTTTTAGGTAATAATATTTGTTCCCATTTATATTTAATAATATTTCTAATTATGATATCAAGGGAGACATAAGAATTTCTATGAAACCTGTATGAGTTGTTCCGAAATCCAAACAAATTAGCCTGAGGGTATATACAACCAATATCCATTGTTAATAATAAACAAAGCATGCAAAATATATTAAACACCAACATATCGTGTTTATATCTAATACATAAAAAAATTTTGTCACGGTGTTTGTGGTCGCATTCCTCAAAGGCTTGACCGATTGTTACGAAATTTTTTATGTAAATTTGGTACGTATGAGAATAGGTTTTAAAGTATATTTCATACCGCTAGGTGATTAGGGTGTCCCTAAGCAGAAAAAAAAAAACATTTTTTTGACAACATATTTTTTTTATTTGGCATAAAAAAATACCTATAACCCCAAATTTTAACCCTCCTACCCTCACCCTACCATTTTTTAATCGCGATTTTTGTATGAACAAATTTAACTGTCTTTCGTATTTCAAACAGAACGAAATTATTTATGTTGTTGATTGACAGATGGCGCTACGTCCGCCTCATCGAACTTTCATCCACACATGCGCAAGACATTCACGAGAAGCGTCGCGTCATTTTGATATTTCATTGGGCATCGTGTTCTCGCGTGGGCAAACCATCGAGCTTATTTGTGTTGGCTAAAGACGGACTGACAAAAAATATCATACCCTCAATTACTCTTAGAAATTCATATTGATTTTCTTTATTTCGTTTTCCTACCTTAGTTGGTGTTTTTTAGATTTTATCGGCGGTCATTGTCTACAGCGCTCCATTCCTTTTTCTGTCATAGATCCCGTCCCCACACACTTACAATACATTCATTATTTTTTATTTAACATCTAAAATCGGCCGGTCAGTGGTTGAGTGGGCATAGTGTTTGATTCCCAACTGGGCGTCGCATGTTCGATTCCTCGGCTGGCTAAGTCCTCCATCACAACACAAGCAACATTTTCGGCTTTCTGTGGTGGTAGTAGGAGATTTTCAAACATTGTTGGGTTATTTGTAACCCGGGAATATTTTCTTTCTTTAAAAAAAAATTAAACAAATAAAAAATAAAAAACATTCACTAGAAATAATTTATATGGCAGAACAACGTTTGTTGGGTCAGCTAGTATATATAAGAAGATTATATATATACAACAGCTATTCTAAAAAGGAAGCTAGAGATGTTTATGAGCCTGTTGTTGGTTTTTAACTTGAGTAAAATAAAATAATTACAGGTCAGTGGTTAATTAATTAACTGCGTATTATTAGATAAGGAATCCCAGTAACGGTTAAGTAAAGCAACATAAGGAAAAACAAAACCATAATTCTTTTAACCTGTAGGGGCCCACAGAAAACATCAATAAATAAAAATATATTTTTGTTAAAGCTCCCGGGATTAAATAAAACAACAATTAACCCCCTTTTTATATTATTGTAGAAAGCAATCACTTTGTGTTTTGACATTTTTTAAAATAAAATTATTTTGTAAAAAGCCACAAGTTTTAATTAATTTATTTACCGACCGGTTTCGCTTTGCTCAACCATCCCCCCCCCCCTTTTTTTTAACAATTAACCCCGGCCAACAATTAAATCTGTGATCGAGGAGGAAGGCTCTCTACTAGCAATCTGAATGTCGAGGGTTCATATCCCGGTACTTGCAAGTAAATTTTACTTGATTAATTTGTGATATTTTACAATTTAGTAATTTAAAATAATATGTATTATATTTGCGGTACCTTCCAGACTGGAAGATACTCCCAGTATCGCCCTGAGGGAAGACACCATTCAGAATTGAAAGATTGCTTGAAATGGCTTTATCTGTATTTGGTGACCAGATCTGAATAGACAGATACATTCCTACATTCCTCTTCCCCATCTCCTTCCCCTCCCCATGACCTTTAGCCTCACAATATACCCCAATTGGGAATGACATAGTCTCACTGCCTAGATGGTTGGGAGCAGTTGAGACTCTTGTGCAGTATTCTAGTAAACAATAAAAAAAACTCTTCTACACATCCTTTTCCTCTCCTGTATTCATTACTGTCTCCAGTCTTCAGCCCAACTGTTTTCTGAACTTTTTTGATACATAAACATTGAGGTCCAATTTGGGCATATATTTTCTTACAAAACTATGTTGTCGAAATTCAAATGGAATGGAAATGTACAATTTCAGATGGTTGGGCTAAATGGAACATTAGTTTCCATTCAAATTGGAACATGTTAAAATAATAAGAAAAATGTAACCAGAAAGAAGCTACCCCATTTTTATAATGAAGTTTGTTACCTGGTGCTTTCCAGCTTTAGCAGTGGGCGGAGTGTTAGTTGGAGGCTTCACAAAAACATGAACATCAGCCGTTGAAAATTGTCCAGAGGAGTCCGTCACTTTTAATACAAATGTGTACATTCCCTCAGACAAGTTAGACAGCTGAAACAATAATACATAATACAAGTCAAGTATCATAAAACAAATTTATTAAATTTATTGAATATTTATCAAAAAAAATAACCTGAAGAAAGGGTGAATGAGTATTTTGCATGTCGACTGCCTTGTCTTGGTCTTGGGAAGATTTGGTCCACTCCCAGGTGGAGATTTCATGGTCATCGGTGGATAAACTTCCATTCAAGGTGAGATTGTTGGTGGGCAAATATATTATTATGTCTTGTCCTAGAAAAAAGAGAAAAAAAAATTATTAACACACCCACTCGAGAAAATGGAATTTGTTTTAAACCGATATATGTATCTTGAAAGTAATATGTACATTTCAATGATTTTTTTTACATAGTACTCACCACACCCTAACTATAAAAGTATTGTCAAAATTATAGCCTAGTTTGTAATCGGACTCCATAAAGAGAAGTTAAAGTCAGTGTTGTGCAATTTTTGGACCCACTGACATTTTTGCATCCTGTTTTCTTATTTTAATAAACATGCTGGAGGGAAGTAGTTTGGGTCAGGCAGGGAACCATGAGGAGGAGCATCTAATTAGATATGTTACAACATTATTAACAAATAACATAATGCAGAAATAAAACTTTATCACCATTCAAATCTACAAAACATTAGAAGTCATGTCAATAAGACAACTTTATGCCAAATCTGCTATAATATACCTTATCCAAAACAGACTACATCTTCCAATTCAACCAAAAACCATAACAAAAACCAGGTCCTCAACAAATAAAACACTGAATATACCGATAACACACACCACACATGGACAAAGACACTTTCAGTATTATGCAACCAAACTTTTTAATTACATGCCCATTACTTTGAAACAAATACTATCTGCAAATACATCTACAAACATTCATAAAAAACATATCACTGACTGGATTAAAAATCAAGATATTAACTTTATACAAAACATAATTATTCCTAACCAAACATAATAAAACTATAAAAAGTGTAAAATTAAATAAACCTAAAATTTAAGTAGTTTTTCAAGTATCCAACGCAACCCTTACAATACATACACTTACAATTTGTATATGTGTGTACATATGTGTATGTGAATGTGTATTTGTATGTATAAATGGCTTTAGCCGTGTTTAGTGACCAGATCTGAATAGCCAGGTACTTCCCAACCTTCCTCTTCCCCACCTCCTTCCCCTCCCCACTACCTTCAGCCTCACAACATACCCCAATTGGGGATGCCATAGTCTCACTGGCTCCAGACGGGAGCAGTTGAGATTCTTGTGCGGTATTCACTGTAAAAAAAAAAAAAAAAATACATATGTATATATATATATAATATGTGCATGTACATGTATGTATATGGATGTGTATGTATGTGTATGTTTATATATATATATTTCTCTAATATATACATAAAAAAAACTTTTTTTTCTCTTCTAAATGTACAATAACTATTAAAATAAAAAATAAAATTAAAAAAAATAAAACTTTCTATTACAACACATAAATACTTGTCACACATAATCATAAATAAACACGTAAACACCTCAGCACAGGTTCTCCTAGTGAGGTGTTCACGAAACATACAACAATACCTATACACAGTTTCACCTTCACAAACCTACCTTACACCCAACATAATAAAATTGCAAAATATATTATGTAAAAATGTTTTCAAAATTTATCTATTATGTAAAAATGTTAAAGGTAAATACTGTAATACATAGAAATAAATAATCGTTATATTAATACGTGAAGCAAAAACTTTGTACCCCTTTTAACGAAAATTGCGCGGACGGAGGAGTATAAAAGTTCGCTCACTTATAGTTTATATAGTGAAGGAGTGCAGAATCTAATATTTTTTTTAAATTATGCATAAAAAAATCAATAAAAAAAAAAATTAATTATGGTCGAATTTCGACCATTGAGTGACCACTAGTAATAACAAATACGCCAAGCACCGAACGCACAAACCATAAGTTTCAATTAAGTAATGGCCGACTTGTATTGAGAGCACCACCATAGGCCTTGTACTGTCATCTGTTGTTGAAAATTTACAAACTCAATTGTTTATATATCTCTCTTTAACAGTAACTTGTCTTTTTCTTCATGTTAGGGTGCATACATTAATTACGTGAGCTCAAAAGTCCAGCAAAATCTCACGTAACTTAAAAAGAATATACAAAGTCGCCCAAATTTATCTCACCAAGGGGGGGAGGGGTTTAGATTGGAAGAAAAACTGCTCACATAATTAATGTATGCCCCTTATCATAATATTATATTGGCTGTATAATAATATAAATAGAATATTCACCGGCATTGGCCTCGGGCGGATAGTCGGTGTGGTTGAGCACGGTGATGTTAGCCGTGGTGGAGTTGGTGACGTGGTCTGAGTCCTCCACGGTGAGGCGGAAAGAGTAGTTGCCGGGCAGCTTGAGGTCGGTGAGCTGCAGCGTGGGGCCGTCATGCAGTGGCGGCTGGTAGCCCAGCGGGCCCATCGTCAGCTCCCAGTGCCACGAGATTATGGCGTCATCATCCTAATACACAAACATTAACCTTAGCACCTCACCGATACCTTTTTCAAATGACTCATAAAATATGTTATAAGATACAGTGCCTTCTTATTAATCCACCACCCCAAAACTGGGCAGGTTTTTTAATTAGTAAAAGCGAACACATAAGAAATGCAAAAAAAAAAGGTATTATGTATGTCGTTGCTTATCCAGAATATATAATGTGAGATATGGCCCTCATTTCACGCCAGCGCCAGTCGTATCTGCTGCTATATCTTGAATTTCCCGCCTTTTTATGTAGCTTCCTTCAGTTGTATGTTTGTCACCTAAGCAGTTGGCATTCTGATACGCCGTTTTGATCAATTTTGGCGTTGTTTCGCCCACGTCCGGTCGTGAGATTTTTCGTTCGTAATTGTTTTAACGAGAATAATATCTGTTGCTACCCGCAAATGCTGTGATTTTGTGAAAATTTAGTGCAAGTGAATAGTGCGAGCATTTTTGACAGATTGGCGTATTCCTAATTCCTACTACGCTGTATAAATCTGCGTCGCTTGTTCTCGTAAACGGGATGACGCCGCGCCGATTCGCAATCGCTTCTCGGCCTGTTGGCTAAGATAAGTGTATTATCTATCCTATCAGCTTAATATCTGATAGTTCCTGCAATACGGGACCAGTTTATTGAACTGGTTTTTGGAATGTGACAGGATGTTCGGGGCTTGCTCCACTCCTGTCGCTGGTTGGCCTGGCTGGCATTGCGTGCCGCCGGGATCGGCCCATTCCATACTAACGATAAATTAAGCTGAATGTATTGTCTTACGAATTACCTGATTTATTGATCAATTGTAGACACATTTAACCATTTTTCCACCTTTGGAATTAATGTAAACGATTTTTGAATGAAATATGATCATCGGCGATGTTATATTTCAATATTCAAATTACAAATACGAATTCATGTTCGTCTGATAATCGTTCGACGCAATTTGATGTTTAAAATTAGACTTATCTATAATTCAGCTTTATTTATAAGAATTGGTCCTGCTTTTGACAGTTCCAAGCATGTTTCAAGGTTAAAGTCAATGCTTCAACTCGGGCGAGTGGGCCAATGTCCGCTTTATGAATATTTAGCTGATCCAGGCTTCAAGGAGCTGGAGGTAAACTGCGAGGTGCTGGCATTTGACACTGCCTCACCGATATTTCATATTATGGAAAATATATTTATATTATGGAAAAGATGCTGGCATTGCATGCCTCATTGAAGCAGAGAGTGCTTTCAAAAGGCTCTCCAAATAGTTCAGAAGGTTCTCTGTCAGGTGAGGCTTTACTCCGTCTTCCACTCATCCTTTTGGGGAAGAAGCACTTTCTGCCCAGTTGCAGAAACTAGGTGGTGTAACAAAGTGCTTTAGTCCAGTGCGCCTAGTGCCGTAGCCACTCGGTGCACAACCGCCCTTCAATATCTAAGGAGGTTGTTGCCTTACCCCCCAAGCAAACATCAAAGGAAAATATGGCATTTCCCTCGTTTCCCCGGCGGGCAGACCTCGGGAGAGACCCCCAACATTCCTCTCGTACGAGGGATAAGGGGAGGGAACAGAAGCGTGGCGCGAGGGGGCAGACCTCTCGTGGCCGCTACAACAAGTGTCGGCGCACAACCGCCCTTCAATATCTAAGGAGGTTGTTGCCTTTCCCTCCAAGCAAACATCAAAGGAAAATATGGCATTTCCCTCGTTTCCCAGGCGGGCAGACCACGGGAGAGACCCCCAACATTCCTCTCTTACGAGGGATAAGGGGTGGAAGAGGGAACAGAAGCGAGGGGGCAGACCTCTCGTGACCGCTTCAACAGATGACTATCAACCATTTCGGGCGGGTCAACCACAGGATTATTGGATAGAATGGCAGGCCCTAGATGCCCCAGAGACCATCTTACATATGATAAGAGGATACCGCATACCATTCATCCGAGAGCCCTTGTTGATAAGTCCAAGCCAAGCTTCCACAAGGAGGTTCAAAACAACAGTAACCCCGGAAATGACAATGATGAGAGATGGTACATGGAAATAGCTGGCGACAATGCCACCTTCCTATCAACACTTTTTCTGGTTCAAAAGAGTGACGGCTCGAAACAGCCGATCTTCAATTTAAAAGCTATCACAAATTGGATTGCAGAAATCCTGCGTAGACAGTGTATCAGGATCATTGTGTACATAGTAAAAAGACTTTCTCCTGGCTCATCAGACCAGAGAGGTCCTCAGTCAAACATGAGAAGCTCTTTAACTCGTTGAATGCCGTTCGTGCACCGGTGTGTCTGAGATTTTACACGCGATTTTGACCCTTATGTATAAAGAAAGTGTATGAAGAACACGGTCAGAATCGCTTGCTCTATTATCGCCCTTTACCATAGCGAAACCTGCAATGCGCCTAGTCGCTCCAAATAATTAATATTAATAATTTACCGGAGCGCGGGGATGTGCGCAGTTCTTGCGCATGCGCGGGAAAAATTCCTTTATCTACGATTTTGACCTTTCTATGTACAAAATTTGTCAAGGACAGTGTCAGAATCGCTGGACACGAAATGTCATTTCTGCCGCGTCATAATTTATGCGTCTTACTCGACTAAAACATCGTAAAACCTATCAATTTACGTAATTAACGCAAATAATGTTATTTTGGTAGATAGTTTATTATGTTGTGAACGTGTTTCAGTCAATAAAATATACAATAGCTCAAAATTAATCCACAAAACATTCAATTCAAATTCAAGGTCGTGAAATTTCCGTGTTGTTCCCCGGCATTCAACGAGTTAATTGTTAGAGCGGTTAGGTTGGTTGGTAAATTTCCAAAAGTGTGTCCGTCAGCCAGCACAGTCAGCGGAATATCTTGGAATTGTGTAGAACCCCCATCTGAAACAGAAGTCCTTAACCAAATACAGACGCCAAGGTCTTTGGAACTCACTTCAGAGCTTCGTGACAAAAGGAAGATGGACTCTGAAAGAAGCTCAGAGTATTCTCTGAAAGTTGAATTTTGCCACCTTTGTGGTCCCCAGAGGTCGACCCATACTCGGCTGATACAATTACAGTTAATGCGGAAGCTGACCCCTCAGCAAAAGTCTCCAAAGAAGGAGGTCTTGTCAGAAATGAAATGGTGGATGATCAACTTAGATCATGTTTCAACTCTTCATTTTCCCAGCCCAACACATTTTCTGACTACGGATGCGGCAGATCACGGCTGGGGAGCCCTGATCGACTATGTACCTTTGTCGGGTTGTTGGACAGGCAGTTAGAGGGGGGGGATATTGCAACATGAAGGAGATGACAGCAATCTTAAATGCCTTAACGTCTCTGACTCAGAATTTGAGAAGTTCTTCGTTACTCATTCAACCAGACAACAGGACAGTCATAGCCTACTTGAGGAACGAGGGGGACACCAAGTCGATGGGTCTCCTTCATCTGACATTTCAGATTCTTGCGCTTTTGGACAAGCACAGAATCTCTTTACAAGCGCAGTATTTGCCGGGACGCTACAATGGCCTCGCGGATCATCTATCCCGAGGGATGACATTACCAGAATGGCACCTTCTGCCCCTGGCGGTAAGAGCTGTTTTTCACAAGTAGGGCAGTCCAGTAATGAATCTATTCGCTTCCTCGAGGGCTCACGTCGTGGATCAGTATGTCTCAATAGATTCCCACGACAAGAGAGCAATGCTTCACAACGTGTTCAGCAGGAGTTGGAATATCCCCTTGGCATGGATCTTTCCTCCCCCCTGCTTAATGCCAAGAGTGCTGGCACATCTGAACAAAAGTCATCAGGGGTGTACCTGGTTGTAGCCCAAATTGGCCAAAAGTGTTTTGGTTACCAGACCTAAAGAGAAGAGCCCTAGACCGACCTCACATAATACCCATGTTGGTCGACAACTTGATAGACTTATCGACAGGACTTCATCCTCAGCAGGTCCAGACGCTCCAACAACAGGTGTGGAAGATTGGGGGTGGAGTGAAGCATTGAACGATTGGTCACAGCAAGAGAAAGCTCTGTTGAATGCGGGTTGGCGCAAATCTATGCTTTTAACCTATCACATGGCATGGAAGAGCTGGAAGGAATGGTGTGCCATTAATAATATGTGTCTTAATAACCCTTCGGGATCTCAGCTGGCACGGTTTTTTGCATACCTAAGAGTGAAGAAAGGGTTGGCTCCCGGTACTATAGCGCTTCACAAGTCTGCAGTGTCGGTTTTGTGTGACCCCAATGGCGATTTGAGGATAAGTTATCATCCCTTGGTCAAGCGAGTGATGAGGGAATTATGCAAATAAGAAGCCTTGGGATCCAGGACACTTGGTATATTGGCTTTGTAAAAATCCTCCAAAAAGAACTGACTCTTTTCGAAGCATCTCGTAGATATTCTGTTATTTACTTCTGGCATCAGGAATACGAGTACATGATCTGACCTTACTACATATATCTCCTGATAATCTTGTTGACAATGATGATCACATTATACGAGGGCTATTCGGAAACTAGGGAACGTTTCCGTCTGACACCGCTAGGCGCGCGGCGATCACGTATGTTTTGGTGTGCGCATGCTCGTAGCTTCAGTCGGCATCCAGCCGTCAGAACGAGAACGTCTCCGCGCTGCCCGTTTTCCCAATATTCCAATTTAAAATTTCAAAAAAAATTTTAAATCCCGCCAGTTGTGAAGTGCGGTCCGTAATACGGTTTTTGTTAGCAAAAAACGAAAAACCGATATAAATTCATCGGCAACTGTGCGAAGTGTATGGCAACGACGTAATGAATGAAAGTTCAGTGCGAAAATGGTGTATCCGGTTTAAAAATGGCCGAACCAACGTGCATGATGAAGAGAGGAGTGGAATCTTCTCGCCAAAGTTGATGAGAAGATTCGTGAAAACCGTCGCTTCACAATAACGGAGCTTTCGCTTTGCTTCCCACAAGTTTCACGGACTTTGTTGTTTGAAATTGTGACTCACAAGCTTGGCTACCATAAATTTTGTGCAAGATGGGTGCCAAAAATGCTTACAGACCTCCATAAAGGTCAGCGAATGGGAGCAGCCTTAACATTTCTTGACGCCTACCACACACATGGTGATTCTTTACTGGATCGAATCGTAACGGGTGACGAGACGTGGGTGAAGCACGTTAATTGCGAGACAAAATTGCAGTCCATGGAGTGGGGGCACACAAGTTCCCCCAAAAAACCAAAAAAATTTTTGCAAACCTTGTCAGCGAGGAAGATTATGGCTACTCTTTTTTGGGAGAGATCACAGGCGGCGGATTTCTATGACGAAGGAATTTCGAAGCTTGTCCACCGCTACGATAAGTGCCTTAATTTGTTTGGTGACTATGTAGAAAAGTAGCATTTTAGTCACTCTTTCAGATGTATATAATAAAATATTTTTCCTGTACCTAGTTTTTGTTTTATTACAAAACGTTCCCTAGTTTCTGAATAGCCCTCGTATTAAGGCTAGTTTTTGGTTCTAAGACGGACACCTCTACACATAGACAGTCTGGTTGGAAGCTTTACAAAGCAGAGGATCGTAATATAGATCCTATATTTTGGTTGAGAAAGTTTATGTCTTTGGGTGAGAACAGAAGACATGAAGCTGGTGTTGAATGTCTGTTTATTTCCACATTGGGGCCTGCAAGGCCAGCCTCGAGGACTGTTATTGGTGGATGGATTAAAACAATTTTGAAGGATGCGGGGATTGATGCCTCCCCTGGGAGTTTGAGATCAGCAGTAGTTTCAAGAAGTTGGCTGGAAGAGTGTCTTATAGACACCATTTTGGAAAGAGGAAACTGGCGTTCAGAAAAAACTTTCAAGAAATATTACAGAAAGCAAATCAGAGTTCTCAATGTTGAGTTGCTGAATCCTCCCATTCACTCTCAGTCTTTGACCAAGTTATTTCAAGCAATACAGAAATAGTCACAATTTTGGCTTTAGAATTGTCACCAAGCGATAACAAACACTTCTCACATTATATATTCTGGATAAGCAACGACACACATAATGTTGGAGTTTTACCTACCATTAAAACTCTTATTATGTTGTCTTGCTTATCCAGAATATACTTAAGCTCTGCTTGGTGAGTCCAAATTAATCAAAACGGCGTATCAGAATGCCAACTGCTTAGGTGACAAATATACAACTGAAGGAAGCTACATAAAAAAGGCGGGAAATTCAAGATATAGCAGCAGATACGACTGGCGCTGGCGTGAAATGAGGGCCATATCTCACATTATATATTCTGGATAAGCAAGACAACATAATAAGAGTTTTAATGGTGGGTAAACCTCCAACATTTAATAAAAACAAAGGCCATTATCAAAGTTTTGTAAAAATTCAATTTTTTTGTTTAAAATGTCATATACGCTTGCGTGAAGGCTACATTTTGTAAACTTATTCAAACAAGAAAGTGGTAGAATGAAACGAACGGAAGCAGTTGCTAGAATATAAAGAGAACTAACCGAAATGTTCTTAAACAACAATAATGAACCCTGGTGCTTGGTAAAATGGTCAGCTCTAGCAAGCCAGAATGCGGTATAGTAACTGAGTGAGTAAGAGTAAGATAAGCAAATCCGTCCGGAGTACAAACGCTATTGCAAGTCCGTTACTTCACCAGTCTGCCACCGTGCTACAATATATAGACAAATACAATATTCAGTGGTTTAAATTATTTTTAATATTTTCAAATCGTGCAAAAAGTTAATATCTGCATTAAAATTTATTAACAATATCGTTTATAAATAGCAAAAATAAAATTGGGCCTAATGAGACCCTTGTTGGTACACCACTCATAGCTATAAATTAGTTGGAAAGGAAAGAATTAATTTTCACTAGTAGAACTCCATCAGGTAGATAGCTAGCAAACAAATCTAATAGTTTTTTGTCAATACCGAGCATACATAGTTTAACTAGAAGAATTTTATGGCATACTTTGTCAAAGGCCTTAATAAAGTCCGCATATGTATATGGAATCAACTTGGTTTCTGTTAGCTAACGCGTTTGATATACAGGGTGTCCGGGGGTAAAGTGTAATTAACTTCGGGAGGTGATTCTACATGATAGTACAAGTAAAAAAGATAAATAACTTTTTTCTAAATTCCAACTTTTAGGGGTAGTTTTGAGGTAAAAAGATAAAATTAGTCCGGCGTGTGCGGCCTGATTTATTATTTTCCGCTGTTACGATACGGGCCAATCACAATCGAGTCGGGCGCCCGGCAGGCTCTCAGCAAGTAAGATCGTACCTCGCACTAAGGATTTTTAGTAGGTACATCTTTTTGTATGGGAAAAAAAATGTTGGAATTTCGGAAGAAGTTGTTTATCTTTTTTACTCCTACCATCATGTAGAATCACCTCCCAAAGTTAATGCACTTTACCCCCGGACACCCTGTATAGTTTTCATATAAAGAGAGATTTGTCAAAGTTGGTACATAGTACGTAGTTATTGGATAATCGAGTGGCAGATACTAAGAGAGTACATATGAAGAGTTAATCTCATTTCATCGGTAATACCTAATAAGGTGCATTTATTTTTTATTTTTTTTTTTTTTTTTTTTTTTTTTTATTTATCTATATTAAAATATATTTACAATGGTTTTATTTGTATGCCTGTCTCACTAGGGTATACCTGTGTCGAGACAGGCGTACAGGTATATAAATGAATATAGTAGTTACAAGGATATTTCAGGTAAAATACATATTATGAATAGAATTAAAACAGAAGGGTGATTGGAAGGGTGGTAAATCTTTTAAAGAGAGTTATTTTATAAATGTTGGAGATGGAGTAATGAAATAAATTCTGCCTAATCTATTTATAGGTTAAATTTGACAGGATTCCATTATTTTCATTTATTTTATATGGGTTAGGTTGTATGTGAATAGTTATTTCTGTCTATGTGTGATTTATTTTACAGATATTTGTGATAGTGTGGCGTCCAATACTTATAATCCATTTTTTAATATCTTGTTTGAATTTTGTAAAGGAGTCACTTTGTCTGATCGTAGTTGGTAGTGTATTGTAAAGTTTGCAAGCTATGTATTTAGAGTGTCTTTGCCCGAAGGTGGTTTTGAAAAAAGGAGTTTGGAGAAGTTCGTTGTTTTTGGCTCGGGTATTGTGTATTGTTTGTGTAGCTTTGTATGGTGTTTTGTTGTTTTTGTGTAAATTAAGTAATATGGATCTTGAGTAGAGCTGTTTTATGTCCATAACGTTGAAGGAATTGAAGATAGTATCAGTGCTGGTAGTAAGCGGCATTTTAAGAATTATTTTTATGATTAGTTTTTGTGCTTTCATGATGGGATCAAGGGCATTGGAATATGCATTACCCCAGGCTAGAATTCCGTATTCGATGTGAGATTGGCACAAAGAGTAATATACTGTTTTTAAGAGTTTTAGGTTAAGGAAATTGCGTGTTTGTTTGAAAAAGTATATAGATTTTCGGATTTTGTTTGTAGTGTTATGTATATGTTGCTTCCAATTCAGGTGTGTATCGAAGGTTACTCCTAAATATTTGATAATGTTTACTTGCTCTAGGCATGGGCAGTCACAGTTCCGGTTTAGAGATGAATTTTTACATTTGTGTATTTTTAATGGCGGGGCTAGGTTTGACTTTGGGATATTGGTGAGACTAGACAGTAAGTATTTGGTTTTCTGTACATTTAGAGTTAAAATGTTCAAGTCAAGCCAATATTTTACCTGTTGAATTCCTTCCTCCGCTTTGGAATATGCGGTAAGCCAATCTTTTGCTTGGAAGAGTAGGACAGTGTCATCGGCGAAACTGACAATAGTGGCAGCGATATCTAGGTTGCATAACTCGTTAATATATATTAGGAAGAGTGTTGGACCTATAACACTGCCTTGAGGGACCCCGTAACTAATGGGCAAATTCTGGCTCTTTGTGGTACTGAGTTTAACGCATTGGGATCTGTCAGATAAGAAGCTGGAGAGGAGGCCTAATTCTTTGTTCCTAATACCTATATTAAACATTTTGCGTTTTAATTTGCTGTGTGAGATTGTATCAAATGCTTTACATAGGTCGAGAAATACCGATAGACATTTCAAGCCCTTATCCAGGTGGCTAGAAATATGGTCAGTGACCGTGGCTATAGCATCATTGGTGCTTTTATGTTTTCTGAATCCAAATTGCCGCGGCGATATTAAGTTATTGGTTTCCAGATATTCCATGAGACTATTATTGACGATCTTTTCGAATACTTTTGAGAGGGAATTTAGCAACGTAATAGGACGATAATTACTTATATCAAGTTTGGAGCCAGTTTTAAAAATAGGGATAATGAGACCTTGTTTTAGAATGGTGGGAAATAGCCCTTGGCGGATGCTAATATTAAGTAGATGCGTTAATGGTTTAAGTATACCAGGGGCAATTTTTTTAAGAACATTGTTAGATATTTCATCAATGCCGGTTGATGAAGAGTTTTTGAGCGAGTTTATTACTATAGAAACTTCTTTCTCTGTAGTCGTTTTAAGAACAAAGCGGGTTGGGAAATCATCATTGGTCGCGTGGTCACTTGGACCAAGCGTATCGTTATTTATTTGGATTTTTTTTGCTAGTTCCGGACCTATGTTTGTAAAGTACTGGTTTATGTGATTGACAATTGTGTTGGGGTTCGATGTAAAGTCTACAGTGATATCTTTGATATTGAGAGAGTTTAAGGTGTCGGTGGCTTTATTTGAATTGGTAGCTTCCTTGAGGACTTTCCATATTTTTTTAGGGTCATTGTTGCATTCGGAAATTTTTTTGTTGTAATATAGATTTTTGGCTTTCCTAATGACTTGTGTGCAGATATTACGGTATCTTTTGTAGAAGTTATGGAGTGTGATGTCATATGGGTTTGTGGCACATTTTTTGTGTATGGAATTGCGTTTCCGAATGCAGTTGATTATAGTATGGTTTATCCAAGGTTTGAGAGGTTTGATCGCTTTAGGAATGGTGTTTGTGGTGATTTTGGTGTTTTGGACAAGGATGTCTTGTAGGTAGGTAGAGAAGTAGTTCCAGGCCTCCTCTATGTTAGTTTTGTTATAGAGTGTGTCCCACGATTTGGAGTTAATCGTTTTGTTAAGATTGTCATAGTTAATTGTTTTCTTTGTTATTTTAGTTGAAGGTTTGCTTTGTACGTTGTGTTTGGAACTCATTGTGAAAGAGGTGGCGTAGTGATCTGTAACTGATGACATGTGGATTTCGGAGGTGTATTGATTGGTTGATTTAACCATAATATGGTCGATGCAGGAGGAGGAGTTTGGCGTACATCGTGTTGCTGAATTGATTGTGCTTTCCATTCCGTGGAACATCAGTGTGTTTAGATAGTCTTGGCACTGGGGATGTTCGTTGTTTTTTAAAATGTTAATGTTAAGATCCCCCATTAGAATTAAGTTCTTTATTTTGTGTAGATCCGTGAGATAGCAGTTTATGTCGCGCAAAAATGAGGAAATGTTAGGTTTAGAAGGAGAGCGGTAAAGTGCAATGATACATGTGTTGACATTGTACGTTATTTGAAGACAGTTTGAGTTAGTAATATAAATTTCTTTGACATTAAATGAGTTAAGAGTGTTGTTTAATGTATATGCTACTATGCCATCGTTTTGTGTGCACACCACGTACAATACATAAATATAGTAGTGTGTTTATCATATTATGTTACAAAATAAGGTAAATAGAGTAAAATGATTGTAATATTGATATATTGCAATATATACAGGGCCGGATCTACGAAATCTGGCGCCCTGTGCAGTAGGTACCGATGGCGCCCCCCCCCCTTTATTTTTATTTTGATTAAAAATTCGTTCACCCCAATTTAATTTTTTTTTACACTAATTTATCAAATAAAATCAAGACATATAAAGGTGTAACTTTTCCAAGTGACCTGGCGGTAGCTCTCACACTCGTTTTTTTTAAAAGAGAGAATCGCCAGGAGTCCTATACTCTCTGAATCTATTGGGTAAACATAAAATTATGAACATAAATCTATCCAAATGCTGAAGTGATTTTTCATGTGAATTTAAATTTTTCGTTAAATGATTCCAATCACATAATCCTGAACTAGTTAACGCGCCATTCCTAGATACAGAAAATAATTTGCAACAAAAACAAAAAACCCTATCTGAAGTTTTCGAATAAATAAGCCGCGATCTATGTAATTCTTCTCCATTAGGCAGTTTCTTGTATTAATACTTAGTATTAAATTTACGCTTGTTCGTAATAGGAAAATCAAAATCTTTCGATTGTACAGGATACTAATAAGAATATAACCTCAAATTTGTACCTTGCATTTCCCCTGTGTTGAGCGAACAAACACCAAATTGAGCGAACAAACACCATACAAACACGCTTACACTGACACCGTAAAATAACAAATCCAACAAATCTAATAGATATTAATTATTAACGAACTTCAAAAAATAATATGTCAAACCAATGACGAAACTGTCAACAAGTTGCAACTTGATGCTTGAACAAAGATGCTTTTGTTAATGGAATTTACTGAAGATTTCATAAGAAAATGGTCTTTAACTACCTTCTCCTAGAGACTTAAATCATACAAAATAAAACAATAGGAGCGTACTTTGAAAGGCGCAAGTCAGTTTGTTTGATACACTAGAAGAAAAATACCGCGCTGTGATTGGTTATTAAATTTGGATCGCACCCATTTGTCGTAAAATACGGTAAAAGATTTGTGGAAAAATAGATCTTACGTTTAAACTAAATATATGGAATTTGTAAAAAAATTCTGTAACTGACTATAAATTCGTAAGCCGTTCATACCAACCTGATGCGTGCGAATTCTGTTTCTTTGGAAAGTGTTGCTAGAGAGTAATAATTATTTCGTACTATGGGTAATTTTTAAACGATTCAGAGAATATTATAACTAAATTTTAATACAATATTTATTTTCTCACGGCGCCCCTTCGGAGTTGGCGCCAGGTTTTTTGCACGTTTTTGAATGTATGGCAGATCCGGCGCTGAATATATATGTACTTATCTTACTTATATCTCATATGCCAATAACTGCATCGGGAGATTTACGGATAAAAACAAAAGACTACCTTGCTGTCGCTTCCATCGAGAACGGCCCCAGTGTTGGGTAGTTTGACGTTCTGCGAGGGCGGGGTGATGACCACCACGGGGGCCTTGTTCATGCGGTTGGGCGGCAGCACCGTGACGTTGGCAAAAGCCTCTCCATAAGAGCTAGTCACGCTTCCCGTCACCGTCACTTTGAAACGGTAGTTGCCCTCCGTTAGCTGGGACAGAGTCACTGTGCCTCCATTTTGCTCTTTCATGTTGCCTGAATATTCAATATTTATTTACATCAGATGAGGAAGCACTCATACTTTAACACTAACACACAGAGTGTAGCAGTGTGAAAGGTAAGGCTTTCTTTGAAACCAAAATCGACAAATGAAACTAATGCAAGCTTTGAAAAAAAAAATTTGGTTAATTGTTATGTTTTGGTTCGGAACTAATAAAACAATTTATTTTAATTATAGTCTAGTTCACACGAGGACAATACCGAAGACATATATCATATTGTCCCAGCTCTGTGAACAGCCACACCGTGCAGGAGAGGACAATGGGACAATAAACCATTTGAACATTCGGTTTAACCATTATAGTAAGAGAGACAACGATTTCTATGAGACTTATGAGTTGATCCGAAAACCGAACAAATGAGTTCAAATGCGGAAAGCTGCAAAAAGGATACACAACAATGCGATACGTTCGCGCGGAGTGACTGCCTATTGTCCTACTGTCTTGTCCGTGTGCGCTTATACGCGGACAATACGGCCGGGCAGTTCATAGGGGCAAAACATTATCCTACGGAGAAAGCCTGCCCGTCTATCTCAATAATAATATTTGAATGATTTGTATAGCACCGTTTTTGTGAAAAATCACCTCAAGGGCGCTGTACAAACTTATATGCATTTCTAAAATCTTACTTCCAAAGACAAACTAGACAAACAATTAAAAAAAAACTTATGGCTAAAAATTGCATCCACCATCTTTCACATGTGTAATGATTTGACCAATGAACGTGATGCTGCGTAAAAAGTTTATTCATACTCTGTAGACAGAAAATGTACAGGACCATACTCAAGGACAATGTCTTAATTCATTGTCCTGTCCTCCAAACTTCTGCTCACACTAGGAGGGTCCGGAGCTGGGACAATACAATATTGCATCGTCCTTGCGTGAACTAGACCAAATCAAAAATCAATTTCTGACTGATTTTTTAAAAATTTTGGCATTATCAATGTACGCTTATACGAACGAGCCTTTGTTTCGCATGAGAGTTTCCTGTGAGATAACTATTGGAAGGTACACCAAGAACAAATTGTTTCTGAACAAATCAGTCACATCAGTCACAGTTTTTGAATCTACAGGAAACGAATGAACATTGCATTTCATTTATTTATTGAATGGAGAATGTTACCTGTGAACCCACTTTTGGGTTGGTCTACCAATTTCCAGACATAACTGTAATGGTCATTGCTAGTTTTCTCATCAGGGATTGTATAAGCCGAGAGTGTTACTTCGTTTTCTGGAAGTCTTACCTGATAGAGAAAGAAATTAATAATATTAAGTTTACAAAAGTATGGTGTATCAAATTTAAACCCACTTCCTTTCCATTGACAGCAGGCATACGTATTCACATTGTTCATAAAACAATAACAAACCTCTTTGGAGAGAGCCGATACGGTGAGCTTGTTAACGTTTGGTTTGGAAGAAGTCTCGGTGGCATCCTTTGAGTTGGGGTCGGCCTTGTCCACTTTACTCAGATCCGCATCCTTGGGGCTGCTGACATCAGCCATCTTCTCAGCGGCCTCCATGGACTTGGAATACGGCGTCAATAGCAGCGGCCTCGGGAGAGTGCACACGCCCGTTATATTCCTGACAAATCCATCACTACATTTGCACAATCCAGATCTAGATTTGCTAAGAAGACGAACACATTCTTCATTCAAAGGACAGTCGGTTATGACACCATATTCGCAAGTGACTAACTTCTCAGTAAAATCTTCTGACGCATCCATGATCATTTGCTGATCGCTTTTATCCATGAAGTTTTTCAAGTTATTAGGTCGACTGAGGAAGTTTTCTTTAGCTATGTTGTCGCTGAAATGGGACAGCAGCTCGGATTCCCCGTCGGGAGAGAACTGTTGTTTGTTGTATTTGAGGACATCCAGAGCACTCTCCGACTGCAGGCCGCCGCGGTGATTGGCAGCTGCCAGGTTGTCCATTATTTCATCTTCTAAAGAAAGGTTGGGGATGTCTTGATAGCTTCCATAATTTGCTTGGTCCAAAATATCCTGCCAATTTTCTGTAAAACCAATAAAAGATTAAAACAAAAAAAATCGATAATGGGAAATTTTATGTAATAACTGATGATTTTTTTCCCAGCACTGAGAAAGTTGAAGAGAGCTGTTAGGATTTTATAAGCGCATAAAAAATCCTGGCAGTTATTGTAGGCATGGCAGAAAATGTAAAGTTTGACATTAATATAAACCTGTTACAAAATCTCACCATCTTCTAAAACAGGGCTGACCAGAACCATAGTGACGTGTGACCCAAGGTGGGAGTTCTCTGAGCGAAACAACGGCAGGCACAGCTCATTGCTGGCACACTCAATATGGTAGCATGTGGTATCGTGCATGAATACCACATTGCATGTCTCCAGCACGCAACATCCCATTACGCATTGCTTCAGTCCTTTAAACTTGGGCTTCTCTGTGTAATTGCCCGCAGTCATGTTTCCTGAAGATAAAAGATTCAACACCTGTGTTAGAGACTAAAAATAGAATATGGTTTAACAACCTGATTAAACATAATTGAAAGCGAATGAATTACTTAAACCAGTAAGGGAACGTACCCATACTACGTGACACGTTTAGGGGGGGGGGGTCTTCAAAATGTCACGCTCCATACAAATGAGCGGCGGGTTGCTTAGGATTTTGGTCACCGGGGGGGGGGGTGGGGGGGGGTTAAAAATTGCAAAAAGTTGGTCACGTAGTATGGGTACGTTCCCTAAAATACCTCTGGGAGCGTATCCTAAGAAATTTCTCGGATGAAGTCGGGGGCAGCGGTTGTATCCATCGCTCCACAGGTCTTCGTATTGAGCATCGCAACATTTTAATATCAAAAGAATATTAAGAAACGATGCAAATATGATATCCTTATATTTTATATAATTCATTTTGCCTAAAAAATCTGCAATAGCACAAAATAAATCGATAAAAATATACAAAGTTTTGGATTTGGAATGTTAGCCAAACCTAATTTACACACAAATGAAGAAGCAGGTGTTATTTCAAGTAATACAAAACAACTGTCGGTACAAGTTTAATAATTGCAGATAAGAAATAAATATGCGGGCATGGTACGGCGTTGAATATACAGGAAAATAAAATATAAATGGTTAACGTCAAAGAAAAATGAACCGTAAAATTGGGATACATTAAACACACGAGAGATTAAACAGTTAATTAATATCACAAAAATACATGAGCGTGGGAAGAGGAAGTAGGATAAGAATCAAGATTAAACTCACGGGCATTACAATAATAATTTTGGTTTGACATATGTCGCACTCATTATTTTTTCTGTCAATACAAAATTGCAAAATACAAATTGGTATTGCCGTGATTTGTTTTTAATTATTTTAAGGTCGTTGAAAATATAATAATTTAAATGTTTTCTCGAAGAAAGGGGTTAGTCGTTATATGTAGATGATGTAGTATCTAAAAAAATTAAATACTGTGACAACTCATATTTATCTGCAAAATAATAATTAAAAAATTACAATATTTACAATAACGTTATTTATTTATTTATTCACGAGGTGTAGTATCTAAAAAATTAAACACGGTGACAACTCATATTTATCTGCAAATTAATTATTAAGAAAATACAATATTTACAATACCGGTATTTATTTTTGGACTTCCTTTTAGGCAACGTTTCGGACACTGTGACGCCGTCCGAGGCATAATATCCCAAAATTAAATAACGATAATACTTTTCATAAAAATCAATTATAATACCATTACTGTTTGGTCTTCCGACAACAAAGAAAGTTTAAGTCATGAATCATGAATTTAATACAAAGACAAGTTTAAGTCATAAATTTGATATAAAGAGACTTTCATACAAACAGCGCCGGATCTGCCATACGTTCAAAAACGTGCAAAAACCTAGCGCCAACTCCGAAGGGGCGCCGTGAGAAAATAAATATTGTATTAAAATTTAGTTATAATATTCCCTGAATCGTTTAAAAATTACCCACAGTACGAAATAATTATTACGCTCTCGCAACACTTTCCAAAGAAACAGAACGCGCACGCATCAGGTTGGTATCAACGGATTACGAATTTATAGTCTGTTACAGAATTTTTTTACAAATTCCATATATTTAGTTTAAACGTAAGATCTATTTTTCCATATATCTTTTACCGTCTTTTACGACGAATAGGTGCGATAGAACCGTGAACGAATTTTTAATCAAAATAAAAATGTAGGGGGGGGGGGGCGCCATCGGTACCTACTGCACAGGGCGCCAGATTTCGTAGATCCGGCCCTGCATACAAATACGTATTTACATAATCACTAATCATAAAAAATACTTGTAGGTATTGTCAAATAAAACTGTTTGTTTTCGTTATTGGGATTTTCGATAAAAGCATTGTTTAGATTTTGTATTGGATTTAGTAGGAATCCATTTATTTTTTGTTAATAATTATTTTAACAAAAGGCACATTTCAAAAACATACAAGAAATTTTGGACTCCAGATATTAATATCTACAGCCTGTATGTCGGACGAATATCTATAGCTCATATGTTGAACTAATATCTACGAACTTAAGAGTGTTGACTAATATCTACAGAGCGTAGGTTGAATTAATATCTACAGAGCGTAGGTTAGACTAATCAGCTAAATGTGTCCAATAGTCCGATATTAGGGATTTTTACATACATACTTACATAAATTAAGTTTTTTAAACTGCATACGCAATGTTACGTTATGTTACATAATTGCAAATCCAACCTCTGCCAGTGCTGTAGATATTCGTCATAAATATACAAACCACCCACATATTCGTCAACACTTTGGTTCTCATAGATATTAATCAACAGTTTGAGCTGTAGGTAGATATTCGTGAACACTTTGATTCTCATACACATTAGTTCGATTTTTTCAGTTTTTGGAATTCCTGTAGATATTAGTAGACGCCTCCGAAATTTTGTGAAAAGAGGTAATAAAAATAATTATTTTTTCGATTTTTTTTTCCAGCGACGCCCGAATTGTTTATGACACTTCTATAAATTGTTTATGGTTTGTAAATCAAAATGGGCAGGTTATGGCAATTTGCTGTTCGTGTTTTCGTTTTGTATTGTGTTGTTTCAAAATAAGCCAGTTATCAATTTAATATGCTGCGACATATCGAATTAAGGAATACGTAGGAAAATTGTAACTTCATGTTTAGTAGTGTTATTTGACGTTGAGTTTGTCGTGAGGGATAACTATTGAAGGTAAGAATGGCTCATTATGCTACAGGTCGATGTCATGTTACCGATTAGCTTACTTCAGTTGCGTATTTCGTTTATAATATAGGTAACTGACGAAATCGAGATGGAATTTTCACACCCTCCTCCGAATATGAGCCTGCCGCCTCCCGGCATGGGGGGCATGGGCGCCCCGATCGGTCCGGGCGCCCCGGGCGGCATAGGAGGGATGGGAGGAATGGGAGCGATGGGCGGCATGTTCCAGGGCCCCCGCGGCGTCGTTCGCCACAGCTTCAGGCCCTACGGGCATCCCATGCGAGGCCTGATGCAGGGCCCTATGACGCAGGATGATTTCGACGGCAAGAGACTCAGGAAATCGGTAATGAGAAAAACTGTAGATTATAATGCCGCTATTATAAAGGCTTTGGAGTGTCGGGTTTGGCAGCGAGATTGGCGGGACAGATACGCTCTTCAGCCGGATGCTATGTACACTCCCGATCTTCTGCCACCTCCTTCTTATCCCGACAATCCTATCAATGCTGTCACAACACGCTTTGTGAAGACGGCTACCAACAAGATGCGTTGTCCAATCTTCGCAGTCGCCTGGACGCCTGAAGGCCGGAGACTCGTCACTGGAGCCTCATCTGGCGAATTTACTCTCTGGAACGGTTTAACATTTAACTTTGAAACCATTTTACAAGCGCACGACAGTCCTGTTCGTTCCATGGTCTGGTCCCGGGGAGAGGGCTGGATGGTCACAGGAGACCACTCTGGGTACGTCAAGTATTGGCAAAGTAATATGAATAATGTCAAAATGTTCCAAGCCCACAAGGAAGCTGTGAGGGGAATTAGTTTTAGTCCTACAGATTCTAAAATAGTTACGTGTTCCGACGATGGAACTCTAAGGATATTTGATTTTTACCGGTGCCAGGAAGAAAGGATTTTGAGGGGCCACGGTGCCGATGTAAAGTGTGTTCAATGGCATCCCACGAAATCCCTCATCGTGTCAGGAAGTAAAGATAACCAACAGCCCATCAAACTGTGGGATCCTAAGTCGGGGCAATCCCTCGCCACATTGCACGCTCACAAATCCACCGTGATGGACTTGAAGTGGAATGAAAATGGCAATTGGTTGATTACGGCATCTCGCGATCACTTGCTTAAATTATTTGATATTCGTAAGATGGGAACAGAATTACAAATCTTCAGGGGGCACAAGAAAGAAGCTTCCAGCGTGGCGTGGCATCCGACCCACGAAGGGCTCTTCTGCTCCGGAGGATCAGACGGTGCTATTTTGTTCTGGAATGTGGGAACTGACAAAGAAGTGGGCTGTATCGAAGATGCTCACGAATCCATAGTTTGGACTTTGGCTTGGCATCCGTTAGGTCACATTCTGTGCTCGGGTTCCAATGATCATTCTTCAAAGTTCTGGACGAGGAATCGTCCGGGAGACTTGATGAGAGATAAATACAACTTGAATACTCTTCCACCGGGCGTTCAAGACGAACAAGAGTTGGATGAATCGGCGATGATTCCAGGCATGGGTCCCGAGGACAAGGTGGAGATATTCCCCTCCACGGATAAAGCTATTCCCGGTTTGGATCTGGACACTAGTGTTATTCCCAATGACACAGATAAAAAAGGAAAAAAGGTACCCTACAGCAAACCTATACCTCGCCACTTCCAGGCTCAGTGGAACCACACCGGCGGGGAAGATTCCGAGGCCTTGGCACAGGCCCTGGTGGAGTCTGTCCCTGGAGTTGTTCCGCTTCAGCAGATTACTCCTTCCGCCATCATTGTTTATGGAAAGTTAGTACCTGTGGAACCGGGATCTAGATTAGAGGCAGCTATCGCCGAAGGACCTGTGGCTTTGAAAAAATTCATTGCATCGGGTGAAATAGAAGAATTACACGACGTGATGCCACACAATGAAGACAATGAAGATGAAGAAGACTCTGATTCTCAACAAGTTCTAAATAATGACAGCACAAAGGATCAAGATATGAGGTTCCTTCCCAGCACGGTCGAGCCTCCGCCGCCTAATCGGCAATTCCAAGACTTGCACAACTCTTCCATTAATCAGAATACGGGTGGTGCCGACCCTAACTATCAAGGATTCCAGGTTGACCAAGAAAGGAGCTTTGACACCGATTCTAGAATGCCCTTTAATAATAACACTAACCATTTCTCAAACCCAGACAGAGTGACCCTGCTCGACACTGAGGGGAACTATCACCCCAATTCTAACAACAGAGCTTTCAGCGGTAGCAATGAACAAGAGTTTAGGAGCTTTGATGAATCGAGGAGAGGTTCCAACTCCATGTTCCAAGGGCCACCGGACCAAAATAACTTCAATAACTCCGATTACAGCAATCGGCCCCCAGATGCTTCCATGGGTGACGAGGAGGAACAAGGGTACGACATGAACGGCACGCGCGGTGATTCCAACTCCAGGTTCCAGGCGAGGAACGAAGGCTCCCGCGGGGGAGGTGCGGGTCACTGGAACTTCCAGCAGCGGGAGGACAGTGGACGCGGTGGTGTGAATGGGCACCGCGGAGGGCGTGGAGGAGCTCCCTGGAGAGGGGGACGAAGTCGGGGGCGCTCTTCCAATTCTAGAACTTTCCGCAGGCCTGCTAGAAATAATCACTATTAAATCACTGTTTTATTCCATTATTGGATTTAAAAGGAACATTGAATTTTTAAGGACTGCACTAATGCACTCCATGAGTGCATTTTGAAAGTGAATAAAATATTATTTGTTCTTAAAAAAAAACATCTGAATAAATTTAGTAATTTTTTTCTTCTTTTAATTTTTTTTTAATTGACATTATTGTGAATATTATCTGAAGAGTTCAGAATATTTTTTGTTTTATACTGACAAATTCACAAGCATCACATAGTAAATTATGTAATCAACATTAACATTGTTTGTGTAGGTATATTATAAATTATAAATATTGCTCTGCCAAATATCGAAATGTTTCAATTTTTGATCCTATAATATAATTTTTTCATTGAATAAATTAATATTTCGATAAATTCTGTGTCCTGCTGTTATATATATTTTTTTGTGTTTGGGCAATTGAAAAAACGTTTTTTTTAGATAAATGTAAATTTGTATTCTTTTTGTAATTAAATGGAAAATATTTAAAATTATAATTAAATATTATTCAGTTTGTGTTAGGCGCTCAATGCGTGCATTGAAAATTGGAACTTTATTGCTTTATTATTCACAGCATTTGTCTTTTGTACATTTTTATATGTTATGGTTGGCTAAGGCCACTCTTTCCCTACTCGTTTTCCATACAAAAACCTTTTTTTTCCCTCTAATATTCCGCATGTCAAAATGAACTTCTTTGCTTTTATTTAATACAATTTAAAAAAGGAACCTGGGAAAATATTACTAGAAAGTATCCCAAATTTTTGCTGTTTTATTAATTCTAGTTAAAATGATTGCACTCTTATTATTTGTTTTGGGTAAGGGAACGTACCCAAACTACGTGACCAACTTTTTGCAATTTTTAACCCCCCCCCCCCCCCCCCGGTGACCAAAATCCTAAGGAACCCGCCGCTCATTTGTATGGAGCGTGACCTTTTGAAGACCCCCCCCCCCCCCCCTAAAAGTGTCACGTAGTATGGGTACGTTCCCTAAGGTTGTTGAGTTGCCTGCAAGAAATGGATTCTTGTAATTAGTTTGTTATATTACGGTAAGCTTCAATTTGGACCTGTGCCGAAGAGGGATGCCCCAAACACTTAACACGGCAGGTGAGATCTCATTTCAACAAATAATACATAATATTATGTTTTGAATATGGATAGATTTTGCTAAATGGTTTTTCCTTCTGTTTTTGAGGTGAATTATTGCCTCCAATATGAAGTGAAGATGTCTGATACGGGACTGGGACAAAGGATGTAGAGAGGCTGCTGACTGCGATTTCCGAGTGACGCGGACCAGAACACCGATCCAGAACGTTGTATCTTCACAAAGGAAAGCCCTGATTTCTTTCGTAAGATGTTAGTTTGCTTTTAACACAATTTGTACAATAAAGTTTCCTTGTAAAATTTATGAATTTATATTTACCTCTAGTAATTAATTTATACAATATTTTCTGAATAAAGGTTTCTGCGACAACAATAAAGGATTTTAATTTCTCCTTATTCCTTAAAACGTCCTTACGTTGCGCATTTATAAAAATAAATAAAGTTTTCAAAATGTTATCGGTTATGAAGAAATCTTTTCATCTTATTAATTTCAATGTACTGTACGATGTTTGAATAAAAACACACTTCGAAATGACAGACCATATTATTGCCAATTCCCAACAGACATCCTTGGAGATATTAACATAAAGTTTTTCAATTCAAACCTCCGCTGTAGAATTGTAGAATGTGTTGTTCCCCGTATTGTGATTCTCACCATGCTTTTTCCTTTGTTCTAGGATGAAGAAGTTATGGTTATTGTTCCTTATCTCGTGGCTTCTGCAATGCGTTTGCATATCCCCAGTACAATCGGGTTCACACAAAGACAATGAAAACCATATCTCACCGTCAGACTCGGATGAACCCATCCTGGTTCCGATCAACGGAACTCAAGACTTCACGATGACTAGAAAAGGCAAAGAGAACTACTGGCACGATGGGCGAGTAACGACCTTTGAATATTGTGTCCGCAAAGCCAAGTGCGAAGCGCTCAAGAATAATTTCAACTGCCTGGGCTCCAAGTTGACTTATTCGCACACCAGTCTCCACCTGACCTACAGCTACAGCCAAGAGGAGGTTCACGAGAAGCTGCAGCAGTACACGGCCCTGAAGCACATTCCCAACTGCTGGGCCGTGATACAGCCCTTCCTCTGCGCCATTTTTATGCCCAAGTGTGAGGTGATCAAAGGCCAGGA
The DNA here is from genome assembly GCA_917880885.1 of Limnephilus marmoratus. Taxonomy (NCBI): domain Eukaryota; kingdom Metazoa; phylum Arthropoda; class Insecta; order Trichoptera; family Limnephilidae; genus Limnephilus; species Limnephilus marmoratus. Next base: position 68,745,974 of record OU862908.1, read on the forward strand.
CATGGTGTACCTACCCTCCCTGGAGATGTGCAACAAGATCATGGAGCCCTGCAAGCTCGTCTACAATACCACTATCTTCCCCGACTTCTTGAAGTGCAACTCGTCGCGCTTTCCCACCACCGCATGTGTCAATGATGTTAGAGAGATGAAGTTTAACACTACGGGACTGTGCCTGCCCCCTCTGGTTCACACAGATATGTCGTTGCACTTTTACCAAGGAATGTCGGGGTGCGGGCTGCCGTGCCGTGATCCGCTCTACACAGAGGACGAGCACCAGCAGATCGGGAGACTGGTCATGTGGGGAGCTTCCATCGCCTTTGCTCTGAACCTGTTCACTGCCGCCACCTTTCTCGTGGATTGGAGGAGCTCTTCCAAATACCCGGCACTGGTCATATTTTACATAAATGTCTGCTATATGATTTCATCAATTGGGTAATTATCAACTAATTTCATTTTAATAGGGTATTAATAAACATTTAAATAATAACAAAACTTCCTCACTCGATTTCCTGAAACAGTCAATGTATATTCTGCTCCTGTTTACTTCAAATCACGATGACGTCTAATGATATACTCGTAATAACAGAACTTACACAGAATGTGAAAATTAACCAAAAATATTTGATAAATTGTTAAAATTTTTTGAAACAACCCGTCCTAAGTGTTTTGAAAAATTTAAAAAAAAATTTAAAAAAATTCCTTCTAACCTTTCAATATTAACTTTGTATTGAGGATTCCATGTCTGATTACTGAATTGTAATTTGAATATAATGCGCTTTGATTTTAGATGGTTGGCTCAGTTCCTGTTTGACTCTCGAGGTGATATAGTCTGTTCCAAAGATAGAACCATGCGGCGTGGAGAGCCTTCGGCCGGGGAGAACCTGTCTTGTGTCATCATATTTGTTTTGGTAAGAAAAACATAAGCTTTTAATTATGTCATGATCAAATAGACAATCCTTTCATCTAGAATTCTTTCTATATCTGTCTCTCTCTACTGCTACTTGTTGTGAGATGCGAGTGATGTGTCAACTAATATGGATATCTCTGTGTATTTGTATTATAGGTGTACTACTTTCTGATGGCCGCATGTGTTTGGTTCGTGATCTTTACCTATGCTTGGCACATGAGCTTCAAGGCACTAGGTGAATATAGTTCATGTCATTTTCCTCTTTCTAATTTAACTAAATTTCGTATACCTTTTACCAAAATTGTATATCTATCAACTTGATCATCTTTCTCTAAATGTATTATTACTAGAGATGCAACGGATATCCGGTAACTACGAGGGGAGGTCCAAAAGTTCGTGGAATGAAAGGGTTTTTAAATAAAATGAAACAATAAATCTATTTTTCCTTTTCAATATGATCACCCTTAAGCTGAATACATTTATCAGATCTATGAATTAATTTTTCTAAACCATCGTAAAAATATTTTTTATCTTTTGCCTCAAAATGAGCCAAAATTGCCTCCTTTTCCTCATTGTTGTGGGAAAATTTCCTTTCCCTTGAGTCTTTTTTTAAATTGGGAAACAAATAAAAATCACTTGGGGCCAGATCTGGACTGTAGGGTGGGTGAACTAGTGTTTCGAAGTAGGGATGTCGAAAGTGAAAAAAAATATCGATATATCGATGTATCGATATTTATTAAAGTATCAATATCGACGTCGATATATCGAGGAAAAAATATCGATATATCGGTCAAATTTTCAAGATATTTTGTGTTTTTAAAATAATAGTATATTCAGCTCAATATTATCAATAGTAATTTTTACACCCAAAAAAATTTTATGTACAAAAATCTCAATAAAAATGAAGGCATTTTTATCAGTATTCATTTTTATTAGGTAATAATTACAAAAATATCAAAAACTAAAAAGCTCTCTTCTAACTTATATGTAAACTGAGACGCATACAAAGTTTGTATGCGTCTCAGTAACATTCTATTGGCATATTAATCTGTCAAAAAGGACTTCGTGTTTGGAACAAGGTATAGTCAATGATCATAGACAATTGGGAACCAACACATAGGAGTGGCTTAGAAAAAAATGGTGAAAAATAGCATACATTTCTATGTACGTACCTATACACAAGAGATAGTATTAGTGATCATAAATACTAATGCAAAGACAATAGATTTGTAAGCTATTAATAGTTAAAATTTCAACCGCCAGATGTCATGACCCAATACAGTTACTTTTTCCGTTCGTTCCTATACGGTTTTGGATTCTAGTGACTTTAAATACATAAATTTTAAAAAATATCGTTTTTGATACAATTTTCGATATTGGATATTTTGTATCGATATATCGGATCAAAATATATCGGCTAAAAATATCGATATATTGAATTAAAAATATCGATACTTTTTCAACAAGCCTATTTCGAAGCCATGATTGTGCAGAGCAGCCATTGCAACTCTGATCTTGTGAACTGGCGCATTGTCTTGCAAGAGCAACACACCCTTGGTCAATTTTCCTCAACGTTTTTATTTGATGGCCTCCTTTAATTTCTCTAGTATCGTTGCGTAGTATTCTCCGGTTATGGTCGTTCCCTTTTTTTTGTAATCAATGAGTATTATCCCCTCACAATCCCAAAAAACAGTAGCCATCAATTTTCCAGCCGACTCCGACACTTTGAATTTCTTTGGCGGTGGTGTACCCTTTTTATGTTATTGCATGGACTCTTGTTTCGACTCAGGCTAAAAGTGATGAACCCATGTTTCATCTCCGGTAACAATCCGCTCCAAAATCTGTGCAGGTTCGTCTCCACACAACTCCAAAAATTGTTTTGACGCATCGACGCGCTGTTGTTTCTGAAGCGGCGTGAGCATTCTCGGTACCCATCTTAGACTGACTTTTGTCATACCCAGGTGGTCATGTAGGATTCGCAAAATGGTGGTATCTGATGTTCCAACTAATGCAGATAACTGTTTTTTCTTCAAACGGGTGTCCTCCAGTACAATTTTTTCCACTTTTTCGACTATGTCTGATGTGGTGGCTTTAACTGGCCTTCCTGAGAGGGGGTCGTCTTCAATCGACTCCCGACCCTGTTTAAGAAGACCGTGCCACTTGTAAATCATTGATTTACTAGGGCACTGTTCCACATAAACGGTTTGCATTTCATTCAAATGGTCTGAGCGTTCTTTCCTTGCTTGGTAAGGAATTTTATCACAGCACGGTGTTAAATTTTCTACATAGTTTCAGTTTTCTTCCGGATTGATTTGTTTAGCAGGCGAATATTCGTAAACGAATGACTCAATAGGGCTGAAACTTAGTTTATATACCAATGACGAGTCACCAATTAGTATGACACTAAACGAGCGCCCCTATCCCCACTCCATGCCCTCCATTCCACGAACTTTTGGACTTCCCCTCGTATCATGACCATTTTATTACTATCCGGCCAGATGACGGATGCCATACTCTCACTGGCTCCAGACGGTTGGGAGCACTGCTCTGTCCCTGGCTACCATTCTGGAAGGTTGCGCATACATTAATGGCCCTGCTTTAGTTAGCTAACTGCAACAAGTTAAAACATGTTGTTTTAAGATAATCAATATTTAGTTTTAGCGCACGTATGCGGCCAGACGACAGATGCCATAGTCTCACTGGCTCCAGACGGTTGGGAGCACTGCTCTGTCCCTAGCTACCATTCTGGAAGGTTGCGCATACATTAATGGCCCTGCTTTAGTTAGCTAACTGCAACAAGTTAAAACATGTTGTTTTAAGATGATCAATATTTAGTTTTAGCGCACGTATGCGGCCAGACGACGGATGCCATAGTCTCACTGGCTCCAGACGGTTGGGAGCACTGCTCTGTCTCTAGCTACCATTCTGGAAGGTTGCGCATACATTAATGGCCCTGCTTTAGTTAGCTAACTGTAACAAGTTAAAACATGTTGTTTTAAGATAATCAATATTTAGTTTTAGCGCATGTAGTATGCGTAAATGTCAATTTTAAAAAGTTGTCCCTGAAATTTCCACATTACCTCAAATGCAAACCCTTGTTTTTAAAACAATCTCAATAGTTTATTTAATGTAAAACTGGTACATCTGAATATTTGGATAAGGAGTTTAAATGTTTTATTAATTTAGTTTCCGTTTAATACTGGGCCATCCGTGCAATGTGTGTTATTTATTAAATAAACATATTATGCAAAATTACACAACATACAAATTGAAGACAGTGGTAAAACAATGTATGAACAATGTATGATCGTGTGAGAAATGTGGATATCCGCAAAGAATGTAAGGCTGATGTAAGCATAATGAGTAAGATTAAGAAAGGGACCCTCAGATGGTTTGGGCATGTAGAGCGAATGAACGAAGAAAGTAGTGTAAGAAGAATATACAACGCGAATGTGAATGGTAGAAGAAGTCGGGGACGCCCGAGGAAGACATGTCACGATCAAGTGAATCAAATACTTGAGTCGGGCCATGTCAAAAGTCAGAATAATAGAAGAGAATGTATGAGACGATGTATGAATGTGAGTGAGGCAAGGCAGTGTGTGCCAAGACCGAGTTGTTTGGCGGTCCGTCCTCTGCCTACCCCTGCGGGAAACGGCGTGATGGCTAGTTAGTTAGTTAGTTACAAATTGAATAAAATTTAAAATTGAAATTGAAACACTTTTTAACTTTTTTCCACTTATTTATTTCACCAGTACCGGTTTCATCCTATTGTGGACATCTTCAGGCTGGCAATTGACATTCTTTTGTTACAGAATTTATACAAAATTATGTAGGTAGGTACACAATGTTAAGGTAGGTACATATGTTTGGGTTATTACGTTACAACTGCTCTTTAAGGTAAATATGTCATGAATAAGAAATAATATTTACATTGGGAAAAATATCAAATGAAATAATAATATAACAATGGTAACGATAGCAGAATAATCTATAATTTAATAAATTAAAAATAATGAATTGTCCTGCATATCACGTAGGACAAACCGGAAGAGAAGAACACCTCGCCAGTTGGGCAAATGGGGTTATAATCTATTGAACACAATCTTGCATTTACCAAAAATAATTTCTACAAAGATAGAGATGTCAAAATTCTTCACGTTTGTAACAAAGGACAAAAAATAGTCAGATTAGAAAATTACATAATTAAATTACACAACTGTTCTCTAAGGTAAATATGTCATGAACAAGCATCCGGAACAAAATGCTCAATAATCATTAATACATACATTGTAAATCACTTAGAATAAAATAAAATAAAAGAGTCTAAGGCAACATTATTCCAAGTAATTTACAATGGATATATCAATGGTGACTGAGCACCATGTTCCAACCGCTTATTCATGATATATATACGATCAATTTTCTTCGTTAGGCGATTAATTTCTAGTAACTCTAATCTGTCTAATTTCTGTCCCTTTTCGCAAATGTGAAGAACCTTGACATCTCTATCCTTGTCAAAAGTATGTTGGTTCTCTAGCAAATGCAAGGCTACATTCGATAAATCTCCCTTTTGATTTACCCAACTTGCCAAATGTTCCTTTATACGGGTTGATACCGCTCTTCCTGTCTGTCCCACGTAACATGCAGGGCAATTCGAGCAATTCACTTGGTAGATTCCAGAGTTCTCCAATTTATCTCTCTTATCTTTATTGTTTATTAATATCTTACCCAAAGAATTCACGCTACAAAATGCTGTCTTACACTTCTTGTCACTGTCTATCAATTTCGAAATTTTGTTTGATACTTTCCCAAGGTATGGTATTTTACTCCATTGTTTTATTTCAATTTCCTTTTCTGGTGTAAGGCCATATGTAATTGAATATTGGAAAAATTGTTGCAAACACTTGATGAAAATTGAGGCAGAATATTATGCACGAGGCAGTACTATATATGATGATATCGATGAACTGCGTTTAAATGAAGATAATGATACGGAAGTAGAAGAATCACACGAGGACGAAGACAATAATTACATGTCGGGTGTTGAATTAATAGACTTAAATTTTTAAGTACCTACGTTTTTATATTGAAATAAACGCCCACTTAAAACTTGTTTTGTTTTATTTTACTTCTATTAAATTACAGTTTTTTGTGCAAAATTTTTGAAAATACAAATACGCTATGAAATATGCATTTTGGCAAGTGTTTTTTAAAACATACATTCATTGTCTTATGAGCCATCTTGGTGTTGCCTTTTAAAACTAGAAAACGATCGCAGCGCCATCATTTATTTTCTACACTTAATTGCCAAACTGTACCTACCTTAACATTGTGTACCTACCTACCTAATCTTGTATAAATTCTGTAGCAAAAGAATGTCAATTGCCAGCCTGAAGATGTCCATAATAGGATGAAACCGGTACCGGTGAAATAAATAAGTGGAAAAAAGTTAAAAAGTGTTTCAATTTTAATACAATAGAATTCCACCACGAATAACAGTAAAATGAATAATCTCATGAATAAAATTTATTTAAGTATTGGGCTTCCACGGGTCGGGCCGCTATGAGTAAAAGGTGGTGCGGCGGGAGAGTGTATTTCAAGATGATAGATAAAACACAGCAAGTTTGTTAATGTGAGTATAAACACAGTACTTTCAGCAGGGTCTCTGTGTTTTTACTTACATGAACACTGTTTTTTTTACAATTCTTTATATTTTTTTTAATAACATCTCATATTCAACTCGTTTTTGATAATTACTGTGCATTCACTTACCACGGCAAATTCTTCTATTGGATATTTTTGTTTTAGTTTAAGATGTATAATGCGTGTGTGTGTGTCAGGCAAGATCCAGGAGCGCATAGACAAAAAGGGAGCGTACTTCCACATGGTGGCATGGTCACTACCGCTGATACTGACCATCGCGGTAATGGCAATGGGCCAGATCGACGGCAGCAGCGTGGTGGGCATCTGCTTCGTGGGCTACCTCAACCACGCCATCCGCGCCTCCTTCCTGCTCGGCCCCATCTCCGCCGTGCTTCTCATTGGTGGATACTTCCTCTCCAGAGGTAAGGGATTTACTTTATTCCAACACACCACTAAAGATTGCAGATTCCCTACTGCTACTGTTGTAGAGCTTGTGTTATTTCACAATAATTCATTTAAAATAATATATGGGTAATTCTACGATAAGAGGTTTTAAGTTCATAGAGGATCCGGTCAAGGATAAAAGTTGGAGTTTTCCGTTTAGGGAACGTACCCATACTACGTGACCCGTTTAGGGGGAGGATCTTCAAAATACCATGCTTGGTCACAGTGGGGGGGGCTTAGGTTTTTATCACTTAGTCAATCTAGAAATCTTTTTATATTTTTTCCACTTGTAATTATAGGTATGCATGCACTCTTGCCGTCACGCAGCAAGTGCCGTTTTAATAAATACAAATATAAGCCAAATAATATTTTTTTAACTTTTTTGTTAGCAAGAAATGATTCAAAACCATATTTATGTTTACTACGTGAAAACTGTAGGGGGAGGGGGGGGGAAGGGTTAAAAATTGCAAAAAGTGGGTCACGTAGACGGGTACGTTCCCTTATGTACCTTTTCACGTAAGGGCAAGTCATTTTATACATATTTTGTTACTTTTACTAAACTTTAATGTATGAGACGTTGTATGAATGTAAACGAGGCAAGGAATGTGTGCCAAGACCGGGATGTTTGGCGGTCCGTCCTCTCTGCCTACCCCTGCAGGAAACGGCGTGATGGTTAGTTAGTTTTTTTTTTACTAAACTTACTTGCGCAAGTCTAGTTAAATTGAATAAACTTGCCAGGGGAAATACGGCAGGGGAGAGACGTTTTCATGACAAATTCAATGGTTTTAATTGACATAGAAATTTTTTGGGTAAAGTGTACATCACACTTTAACTATTACACGATTATTGAATTAGAGCAGTAAATGCAATAAATTAAATGAATATTATGACTTTTATAACTTACCAGGGGAGAGACACAATCACCTCGCGAAACCATACCGCACTGTTGCGTCGCAACAACTTGCAAATGGCGGCGCTCTAACGGCTTGTGTGTTTAGTATTGCTAACTTCTCGTCGATAGATGACTTTGAGTGCTATTTGGAATATGGCCGTCTTATACAGGGTGGCCACAAGACCTGGAAAATCTGGAATTATCAGGGAATTTTACTGAACCTGGAATTATCAGGGAAATGTCATGGAATTTCAAAAAAAATTTATAATATCAGGGAATTCTAAAAATAAAACTAAATTCTTTATTTTGCGATTTGTGAAACCCCAAAGTTGTTTTATTGCGGTATTTTAGATAGGTACATAGTTATCTATGTCCTAATACAATCCTTATATATATACATACACTTAAAATAACACATCTATACCAAATCAATCACATTTCTTCGCAATTTAATTTTAAATGCCTTTATGCTCTCTTCCAATTTTATTTCTTCTGGTAATTCTCCAAATATCTTCAATGCTCCGTACATCAATGGCTTTTGACTCTGTGTTTTTTTTCCTGAAGGGGAGTCTTAGTTCATTTCTTTTCCTCGTCTTGTGTTGTTGCTTTGTAGTTTTATCAATTTTTCTTAGGAATTCAATAGACGTGTGGCCATTGATTATTTTGTAGATTAATTATATTTACAAATTAAACCATGTACCTCTACAACGAGTAGAAACAATAAGAGATCTTGGAGTAATACTAGATTGTAAAATGTTATTTAGGGATCATATTGAAAATATTCTAGAAAAAGCTTATAAGCAATTGGGTTTCATTATTCGCATTACAAAGCCTTTTATTATAGCACACACCCTAATTCTGTTATATATGTCATATGTACGTTCACAACTCGAGTTCGCCTCAGTAATTTGGAATCCTCAATATCAAACATATATTCATCGCATTGAAAATATCCAGAACAAATTTATAAAACACCTATCCTATCGTTTTAGTGATCATCGATTTGACCCTATCGCTTTATATAAACGCAGAAAAATCTCTGATGCATTATTCTTACACAAAATCGTGAACTGCCTTGTTGATTCATCATATCTGTTAGAAAATATTGCATTTCATTGCCCCAAACAAAACACCAGATCGAACGACTTATTTAGAATACCACACAGTAAATCTAAATATGCGCAAAACTCTGTAATAGTATGTATCTGTGAAACTTACAATACCTTATGAGATGTAGACGTTTTGAAATCATATAAAATGCAGCTTAATAAATTAATAACTTAAAATACTTTTTTTTTCTCCTTTTTGTGAAAATCTTATTATTATCAACCATAGTAAATAGTATAACCATGTTTGTTAATAATTTTACGTTTTTTTTTATTATGTTTTATGTTTCTTCTTTTTTATGTTTTTCTTTATTATGTTTATATATTTTTTTTTGTCATTTAATAAGTTGAGTAGGTAAATAAAACTAAACCAATATTTTTTAACACAATGGAACTTAATTGGTCTACAACATATGAATTTTATTGTTATAATCATTTTTTCTGTATGACTGTTTGTTTCCTCAATAAAAAGAAATAAAAAAAAATAAAATAAAATAAAATAAAAATTCTTGAACCGTTTCAATGCCTTTCCTTTTATTTCATTTTTAGATAGTTTTTTTAATGATTTTATCTCTATCTATCTCTTCAGGCGTCTTCAGGTGAAATATCATAAATTTGTAAAAAGTTTATTTTGTTTTTAATAGATTATTGTGATGCAAAGAAATAATAAATGCTATAGATATAGATGACGGAATTCCCTTTATTATTTATCTAACGAACAATATCCTCTTATATCAAATTAAACATATCAGGGAAAAATGTAGAAACTGCCCTGGAAAACCTGGAATTATCAGGGAATTTTGAAATCCTTTTTTTATGGCCACCCTGTTATATTTTTGTTTGTAGTAGCGGAACGAAATTTGCTAGGGTAGATACACAAAAAAGCGGGACAAAAGTTAAGTTTAAAATTTTTATTTAGGGTGGCCACAGAACCTGGAAAACCTGGAATTATCAGGGAAATGTCAGGGAATTTCAAAATTTTTTTAGAATATCACGGAATTCCAAAAATAAAACTAAATTCGTTATTTTGCAATTTGTGAAATCCCAAAGTTGTTTTATTATTGTTTTACTGCGGTATTTTAAATGGATACATATGTAGTTATCTATGTCCTAATACAATCCTTATATATATATAAACACTTAAAATTACACATCTATACCAAATCAATCACATATCTTCGCAATTTAATTTTAAATGCCTTTTATGCTCTCTTCCAATTTTATTTCTTCTGGTAATTCTCCAAATATTTTCAATGCTCCGTACCTCAATGACTTTGACTTTGTGTTTTTTTTCTGAAGGGAAGTCTTAGTTAATTTCTTTTCCTCATCTCATGTTGTTGGTTTGTAGTTTATCAATTTTTCTTAGGAATTCAATAGACGTATGGCCATTGATTATTTTGTAGATTAACAATATAGTATTGAAGTAATTAATTTGTTTAAATGCCAAGATATTTAACTCATTCAATGTTTTATCAACTGAAGTGTACCTATTTTTCTTCAATATAGTTCTCATAGCTCCGTTTTGTAGAATTGTCATTTGTTTCATTAATCCGTCGTTGGCTAAGAAACTGTAATTACTGCCAAAGTAATTTAAGTGTGGTACAATGATTGCGTTGTACACATTTTTACTGGAGACTATGTCAAGGAATCTTCTTATTCTTCCCAACAGCAAAATTTTTTTGGCAATCTTTTTATTAATTGGTTTTGTATTTTGAGCGAATGTCAATTTGGAGTCAATTATTACTCCCAAGTATTTAATTTCAAATACTTCTTTCAAAACTTCACCGTCCATCAATATGTCCTTTTTTTGTTTGCGTTACTCGTTTTCCAATGTTCATAGATTTAGTTTTGTTTACCAAAAGCAACATTGAAAAGTTAGAGAGAATCCAATCGCAAGCTTTAAGAATATGTGGAGGCTTCTTGAACTCAACTCCTGTGCATGTTTTACAAAGTGAAATGAGTGCCCCCCCGTTACACATAAGAGCTTGGAAACTGGCAGCAAGATTTTGGCTTAGAGCTGTATCAACTGAAAATAATCCACTGGTTTCAGAGGTCCTCAAACTAAAATCCTTGACCCAAAACAAGTACTGGAATAATAAAAAATTACCTTTGATGGTTCAAACTTGTACAGAAACAATGTATTGGAAAACAAATTCAAATAAATGACTAGATATGTACTCTCTAGAAACCTGGGTAGGAGCAATCGATTTGGAATGTATTTCAGTTGAGATTGACAATTTCAATTACCCCAAAAGACAACTCTCATTGAGTGAAATTAGTAACGTCGTAAATGGTATGATAATTAACAAATACTCAGGCTTTAAACAGATATATACCGATGGATCGAAAAAAGTTGAACAAGTTGGAGCTGCCTTCATATCAATGCAAAACAACTTCACTCGTCAAATAAAATTGAACAAAGACTGCCCTATTATGAATGCAGAATTGATAGCAATCAAAGAAGCGGTGAAGTATGCAGATGGAAGCAACTGGAATAAAACTGGAGTTTCGAAAGGAGTTGCCTGCAGAAAAATAGCATATAATATTGTAGAGCACTTAATGAAGTTACATCAGAAAGACATTGACATACGTTTACAATGGATTCCATCTCACGTAGGGATACATGGAAATGAAGAGGCGGATTTGTTGGCAGACGAAGCAGGGGTGAAAGGTCACGAGTATGACTGGACGCCAGATAACGAAGATTACTCCCAAAAAATACATTTACTATGTAATAATATGTGGAATGAGCATTTTGAAAATTTATCTGCCAATAAGGGCGTATGGTATAGAAAGCTTCAAAAAGAACCCTTTAAAACACCATGGTTCACTGAAACCAATCTGAAGAGATCAGAAATGAGAGTCATTTTTAGATTAAGATCCGGACATGCACTAATGGGAAGAATATTGTGTCTGTTAGGCCTCTCTGATTCTCCAATGTGCTCTATATGTGAAGAATTTGAAGACATTGAACACACTCTCACAAAGTGCGTTAAATTTGAACAACAGAGAGTAACAATATTGATGACCTCAAACCCATCGGAAATTCATAATTTGATAGCTTCAACCGACTACTATGCCATTTCAAGACTCATGAAATTCATTAGATCGTGCAACATGGAAAATATATGATACATTGTTTTATAAAGATACATACATATATTAATATTGCAACATTAATATATAGGATATATTTAAAAAAAAAAAATGAAACCTTAAAATAAATAAAAACAGATGAGGCAAAAAATGACAGCAGTATGCGAGTCAGAAGCCTCGATTAAATATTATAATATAAAAAAAAAAAAAAAGTTTTGTTTACATTCAGTTTCAGTTTATTTTTTTTAGCCATATTTATATATTATGTAGGTCTTAATTTAAATGATTCATTATCTATGGGCTCATAATATTCTCCTGCTATATATATCAATGCGTCGTCTGCCATACTTTCACCAAATACTTTTACCATATCATTAATGTACATTATATAAATAATGGGTCCGAGAACAGACTCTTGTGGTACTCCCAATGTAATCTTCATTGGTCCGGAAATTGTCTCACCCACTTTTGTGGTTTGATATCTATTAGTTAAATAATCCTTGAACCGTTTCAATGCCTTTCCTTTTATTTCATTTTTAGATAGTTTTTTTTAATGATGAGGCGAAATATCATAAATTTGTAACAAGTGTATTTTGTTTTTAATAGATTATTGTGATGCAAAGAAATAATAAATGCTATAGATGACATAATTCCCTTTATTATTTAACGAACAATAACCCCTTATATCAAATTAAACATATCAGGGAAAAATGTAGAAATTGCCCTGGAAAACCTGGAATTATCAGGGAATTTTGAAATTCGTTTTTTGTGGCCACCCTGTTATTGAAAATTAACAACTCCTGTTGTATTTTTCCTTAATAATACTTAAGTATATTTATTTAAAATCGTGCTAAACGTACTTTAGTTTAGCAACTGATACAAAGAAAGTATGACCTGAGTGTAAGTTAAACTGAAACCGACAAGGGGACAGGCCCCCTTGGTAGGGGTGGTGTCGTTGCTAGGTATTGATGAAGAGTGGGTGGGTAGGGGAACATATCCATGATTGGGCTATAAGACAATATTTTTTGTTTGTTGATAATAGATTCATTATTTTTAATGGATTTTTTTTTATTTCCAAGGCTTCTACATAATAACCATAATAATACATTGTTCCCATCCATCCCACATTTGGCCTGAAGAAGGAACGGTCGTTCTGAAACCGGCCGGATTTACTCAAATATAAAAGTGGTTCAAACAGAGTTAAATTGTTTCATTTATCTATAATGGATAACCACAAAGTTATAGCCACATTCAAAAGTCAAATTTAAACTGATTGCCGCACAGGTTACCTTTTATCGTAGAATTACCCATATAGTGTATATGCGGCACGTTAAAGAGTGGAACATACTCTCAGTATCGCCCACAATTCAGAATTGAAATGTTGTTTGAAAAGGCTTTAGCCATGTTTGGCGACCAGATCTGAATACCCAGGTACTTCCCCACCTTCCTCTTCCCCATCTCCTTCTCCTCCCCACTACCTTCAGCCTCACAAAATTCCCCAATTGGGGATGCCATAGTCTCACTGGCTCCAGAATGGATCAGCTGGATTTGGCCTCAAGGCGGCTGCCAAATTCAAATGTCATTGGCACTACAAATCTGGGATATGTCAGTTGCCACTTTCATCATCTGTAATTAAATAATTAGACCACCTCCGCGACAGTGCAGTAAAGTTTCGAATCCAGATGCTGCCTTTGGATTCAAAATACCGAAAATGCCGTGTTTGGTGGCCAAATACATTCCTCCTTCCCAATCTTTACAGCCTTATAAAAGATCTTAATCGGGGATGCCATAGTCCCACTGGCTTCATGCAGTTGGAATTATTTTGTGGTGTTATAAAGAATAAGAAAAAGGTTACTAATGAATATTGTATTTAACATAATGTTTATTTTCGTTGCACTGTACTAATTTCAAACATTTTATTTATTTTTGCTTTACTTGCGACGGGATTAACAGTTTGGTAAGTACAAGAGTTATTTGCAGAATATAGTGAACAAAATAAAAAATGGACTTTGCAAAGCATCTGCATATCTGATAAATTAGAGTAAAATTCTTTACTAGTTTACTCTTCATCAAATTACATTGTCAATATCACTAAACATTTTTTTAAACATCAACTTACTAATGATTTGGTTGGGTCTTGTAATTATTTATTGAAAGTGACCTACGACAACATAAAGAAGCAGGGAGGGTTTCATCCGGGGGAAAGGATTAAATAAAAGTAAAGCATTTTTATTTTTATTGGTTATCATTGTAAAATGTGAAAATAATATTTACTTTGGATTTCAGTAGTTGAGATTTTGGTCAGGGAATTTTTAAGCTGTAATAAAATCGTTAGTGATAAAATACTCTAATAACAAGAAAATAAATAAGAAAAATGCAAGATTTATCGAAAACAGAAAAAGAAGATTGAAAAAAAATAGCAATGAATTTAAGCTGAAATTCATGAATACTTTTTAGTTTGATAAAAGGGTTGTTAAAGTAAGTTATTCCTAGATAGAGGCACTTATTTTGAATATCTTGGTGTTTAATTTTGTGATTTTAATGTTATTCTGATATCTTACTGATATATTAAATTATTTGACGTAAATTTAGTTATTTATCCATTTTTCTTTAAAAAATTGTATAATTGAATATTTTTTAGATGAAAGAAATTGTCCAATCCAAATCGGTCTTCTATTCTTAATTTCTGAGTAATGTACGGTCTAACTCGAAATCAGTATTTTCTCTCTGATGTAGCATCTACAATCTTATTGCTAAAAATTGTACATCATATCTTGGAATAGGTAATGTACAGAAAGGAGATAGACAGACTTATGTAGGGTACATCGATTTGGTATATTTAGTTATAGAATCACATAATTCTTTACGTAGATATCTCATATTTGGTTTTTGGTTTTGTTTCTTATTACACCCTATTAAATTTTGGATTTTTAAAATATTGCAACTATTTTTATCGTTGTCATTTTTCCCACAAAGCAGAACTGTTTCACAGTATTATAATGGTCTGCAACTATGTAACTATACTTGTATTAGCATTTGGCCCGTTGCACCCATGAAGGTGATACATTTTATTGTTATTCTTAAATGTAAAGTCATAATTTCAGTAGATACTGAAGAGTGTAGTAAAGTCTAAAGTTTAGTGTTAACTGTTGTTTTTTTTGCATCTGTGTGAAACATGCGTAATACAAGTAATGCATCTATGTGAAACATGCTTTATGTATGAAATGAATAATATTTGCAGGCCTCCTGACACTGATATCGGTGCAGACATCGAGCAAAGACATAATATCGGCACGTGCCTCCAGCAAGATCCGCAACTCTATCATGAGGTGCGGCGTAACAGCTATCATGACGCTGGTGTTCATTGGCGCCACCTACTTCTACCACATTTATGAGTTTCTCAATTCCAAAGAGTGGTCTGACAGTTTCCGGGTTTTCCTGGTATGTCGCCTGACGGCCATGTACAGCGGCAGGGAGGCCAGCGAGTGCGTGCAGAGGCAGCGGCCCAGCGTGGCTCTGCTCCAGTTACAGCTGTTGTGCCTGTTCTGCAGCGCGGCCGTCATGGCCAGCTGGGCCTGGACGGGAGCCACCATCGACACCTGGAAGAGATACATCAGAAGGAAATGCGGTTGCGAAATCGAAGAGCCTGTGAAACTACAAAAGCACAAACTGATAGCTCAAGCGTTTGCCCGTCGCAAGGAGTTCCACAACCAGGGCCGGATGTCTATCTCTTTCCACAACACGCACACTGACCCCATCGGACTAAACTTTGAGCTCAACTCCGTGGAGAGCCACGACTTCAGCTCCACATGGGCCAACAACCTGCCGCGCTTTGTCAAGCGGCGCGGCGCGCTCACTGGACAACACTACTCGCATTCTCACTCCTCTAACAACGCTCTCAGGAGGAATTCACAGGTATAGTACTTAACTTCCTTCGCCTTATCATAATATCATAAATGCACGCTGACCGAGTGCACTTTAATATTAATTTGTATTTTATATTTTAATTTCAGGATTCACAAATTAGCTTTAGTCTTCGGCATGTATCTGTGGAATCTCGAAGGAACTCACTAGATAGTCAGCTGTCTGTTAAAATAGCAGAAGTGAAGACCAAGGTCGGCAGCCGACGTCGTATGAAACCTTCCTCCAAGTCTCGGCGCCGCCCCGCCAGGAACAACACCGTCTACACCCGCAAGGAGAGCACCACGTCGGTGGAAAGTCAAATTGGGACACACATATTGAGCGCTATGTCTTCCACCAAAGAAAGAAATGTTATTAATCGGAGAACGGGAAATGCTAAACTTAGTCCGGAACAGGTTGACCTGCTGCTGGCTAACGGTAAAATGATTTTGCCTTTCCTACAAAACCAGGGCCTGACCACAACTTCTGACGAGGAGAATGGATCTATGGCTTCTTTTAAAATCCGCGATAGTAAAGTTAATATCGTACTTCGGAAAAAGGAGCTCAATATGAGTACAGATCTAGCCGAGTCAAATTGCGGCAATGGATTGAATATCACGGAATATCAAACAGACTCTGATACGGAGGTTGATAATAAGCAACTAGCTCGCATCAAACAAAGCAACCATCTGGATCCCATTTCCAGTGGGGAGTTCCGCGCGGAGAGGGGGTCGGGGCGCAGAGATGCACACCGGGACGTGCGAGGGAGTAAGAGCAGCTCCAAGAGCAAGTCCAGCCGCAGGTCGTCCAGGCAAAGTGGTAGAATTAAATGTAAACGGCATGTGAAAGGTCCAAAAAGTATCAAGGGCAAGGAAGACGGAATTAGATTAAGTACATTCAAACGAAAACACGCTCACCTGAATTCGGATGCGACTGTTTCGAACAATTATAAAAATTCTCTCGGTTCGTCCTTTGACTCGTATTGCTCAGAGTTGGGACCACTCGCTCTTCAAAGCTCATTTTCTGGTGTTTCAGTCGAGAAAAACAATTCTCGAAACAGTAAAAGAAGTTGCGACGTGGGAATACAGGCGAATCCACACGACATAGCCACACACACCCTGAGTTCGTACGAAGGAGAAATGACTAAGAAGAGTAAATTGAGTGCTTTGAAAAAGTCTCAGAATTCGCATTTGTCTTACAATACGACCGATAAAAGTTCAGCAGCGGATAAAAAAGATAAATTACCAAAAAAGAAAAGTTCTGTTAACAGAGATTTACGGATTGTCAGTATGGACAAGCAGGACGTGGATATGGGGAAATATCACTCGGGAAGTAAGAACCGCACACATCACGCGCACAAAGCCCGCCACGACGACTCCCACGAACCGCTGTTGGTTCAAAAGAAAAATGACCGTCCCGTAATTATCACTAAGCGTAATGATGGTGCTTGTAATCTAAGTGAATCGAAGAAATTAAAGCAATTATTGCTACCCTAGATGTGTAAATCGATCTTATGAAATCTCATTTTGTGACTTATAATATTATATACTCTTTAATTTAGTTTATGTAAACACTAACAAGTAATAATCAATGGTTAGTCATTCTAGATGTGATATTTACTTCATTTAAGTCTGGATTTTTATCATCGTATTCATATAAGTCCAAAAACTTGAACTAACTCTCTACTAGTGGCAAAATGTGAGTTGAACAGAAATATGAAACATGGCTGTTGGTTGTTGCACAACACGGCACTGACACTGTTGTCGGTGCTAAAACCCATTTCTCCCGCCCATGTGCTGTCCATCTCCAGTTAAAAGTCAAAACAGCCAAGCTTACCAGCGATCCATTTCATACTTATACCGGGTTGATGAAAAACCGAACCTGGCATTAGAATTCGTTACCACTTGATTTACTTAACTTCTCTCAGTTTATACTAATTTGTAATTATGTATAAGGAATCTCGAATGGTTGAGTTTTACAACTTAATATTAGGTTAATTTTTGAGAGTACAATATATTATTAATATTTTATTTAAATGATGCATTTATTGATATTATTTTATTTTTATTTTGAAATAGTGCTTTAATTATTTGATTCCTATGATATTAACAAAATACATAGAAAATAGATTTTGTATTATAAAAAAAAAGATTATTTCATGTAAACATTTAAGACTGAATTGAATTAACTGAGTGAGTTATTATTCTCTCTATAATAATGTATGTAATGGCTATGTATTGCATTTTATGATTCAACTGTGAGTTAATTCTTTATTTAAGATTTTGATTTGATTTGTATACCTATTACAAAAATATAGTTTATTCAAATAAACCATTCTGTTGTAAGTATTTTATAACAATAAATTAAATCTGAATTTTTTATAATAAAGTCAGCAAAAAGGTAATTATTTATTTATTTTCAGTCTCCACAAACAATTATTGCAGTTGCAGAATACGTACAGTTTGTCAAATAAGAGTAGAAAACATAGGAGGACACCACTGTGGTTCAAATGGCAATACTAAACATATAACTCATGGTGTTGATGTAAAGCTATGTAACCTACATTTTTATAAAAATTTAAAAAGGCATAAAAGTGAAAAAAATATTTATTCATTACAATATAGCTACCCTCAAAATTAGAATTGCATATAGGTATATTATTATTATACCTTCGCAATTTTGTGTTAACATAATGAAGAAAAACGATAATGTAATAAAATATAAAGCACAGTTTAGAAATTGCTCACATTTATTTAATACTAGTTTGTACCCAGCGTTGCCCAGGCTTTAGATCGTGTCTCTAATTTTAGATCTGAATATATTTAACTCATTCAGATCTAAAAGTAGTGTAACTAAAACTATTAACTAACTCACCATTAGTGATTCTTCCTATCTACTGTTAAATTCAAATTTATGTTGAATTAAATGAAAGCAAATCGCTTTATAAAACATCTTTTAATCAAATGTGGTTTACTGTGTTCTATACATTCAGTGACATTGCACTTTAAAATAATATTTGACAGTTAAATTGGTGTTGCCAGCCTACAAATTTTGTAGTTCAATTTTTTATATTTTCTACCCTTATTTGACAGACTACAAAGGTACATGTTGCATTCAAAACTGCTTACGAATTACAGTTTCAGATGTATTTGTAATGGACTGTTAAATTTAAAAAACTAAGCGAAATGGTGTTTGCTGTAATTGGATGATAATATTTGCAGGAAAAACAAGTATGCAAGGAAAAGGTATAACCAATCACTTACCTCTGTATCCCTGACAAGGGCGGATTTAGGGGGGGGCACGTGCCCCAAGAAAAGATAATGAAAACAAGTATTGTGATATGAAGAACGCTTGTGTTGAGTGGGATACCTCTCTCGTCATCTGGCAGCACCAGCCAGAATGTGTATGGTGGTCGGTCTGCCGTGAATGAATCTCAACATCCGCGCCCTTTAGCCGGTTTCTCGGTTGTGCCTTGACCATAGTAAGTGGGAAGTGGGGGAACGTACCCGAAGACCCTAAGGATGGAAGCGTCGAGTTGCCGGAGGCAGGGTGGAAGGATGCCGAGTTCGCCTAGCCAAACCTCAGGCCTACACATGTCGCTGGGGGAGGCGCAGATGAGTTGTGAGGATTCCATTCTGAAAAAATATATATTTTACGCCAGTGTATGCAGGAGCGAGGTCTAATTCACCCCCAAAATGGGGAAGTTGACATTACAGAACATTTACAGTTCAGTTTCAGCCACAAGGGTCGGAGCTTATTGCTGAATTGTTAAACAGAAAAAAAATTGCAAAAAAAAAGAAAAACTAAAAACAAGAGAACATAATACTTAGTGAAGAATAACAGTTGGTTACAAGTAGCAGAATATATTATATACCATGTTTTTAATTTGGTCAGTAATAACAGAAATGTATCAATTTGTTTTGAGCGAAGGAGTCATCAGGACCTTCGCTCTCAATTCGGCACATCGAAGACTGAAATGGAAGAAATGGCAGAAATACATGAAGTACACAAAGATTTTAAACCACCAGGAATTTACCGAAGTAAAAACAAAATATTTTCATCTCTGCGTTGATCTAAAATCTAAGGAAACATAAAGGCAGTGAAGATAAAGATATAGAAAACCAAAAAATCAGAGCAATGGTAATAAAAGAGATGAGAAAGAAAAGTCAGTGGTCATCAGGAGCAAATACACCAGGCATCTGAAACTCACAATGATTTTACAGCTGGTCAGCGACTCTAAGATCAGGCCATCTCTCAACCCAAACCTTTGTAAACTTCCGCAGGCACTCGAAGTTCACCTTATTCGAGACGAGATCAGCGTTCCATACTGGTCTCGTGGTCATTTGTAAACCATCCAACATTTCCTCTCGAGCATCCGTCATAATCTCACAATGCCACAGAATGTGCTCGGCTGTTTGGTCCGTATTGCCACACGCGCAGTTTGGATGGGGGGATAGAGAGAGATTGTGCAATCTTCCCCTAAACTCCCCATGCCCGGACAGTAATTGGGTCACATGGTGGTCCCTTACGATGTGTGCCCCTTCCATTCTGAGTTTAACTGACGGGAAGAAGGAGTAGGTCCATCTTCCCGTATTCGACCTGTCCCATCGCTCTTGCCATTCTCTCAGTGTTCTTTCTCGCGTCTCTCTAAGAAGACCTGGGAGAGACATGCCCCGCCTGGTATTAGTTCAACACCTAGGTGTGTAGCGGGTCCTTCTTTTGTCAGGCTCTTCTTTGTTAGCATCTCCCTGATTTCAAGATTAATTGGCAAAATGTCAGCCAAGACTGGCAAAGCGTCTGAAGCAACTGTTCTACAAGCACCCATATGGGGACTCGCTGGCCTCTCTTGAGCGCCGAGAGTATGAGTGCATTCTCCAGGCGGTGCTCCCACACAGCATACGAGACTTGCGCCACGTAAACCCCCCTATATAAGAGACGGAGCGCTGGAGAGTGCAATCCCCACTCGGCAGTAGAGATTCTTCTCAATTTCAAGAAGAGGGCCTGGGCTTTGCTTGACACGTCTTTAACATGGGTCAAGAATGAGGACGTTCGATCCAAAGTGACTCCCAGGTATGTTGTGTTCTCAACGAATCGGATATTGGTATCTCCCATTTTGATGGTTGGATTTCTACTTCTATTGAGGTTACCCTTCATCAGGAGTCCCATAGTCTTGTGGGGAGCGAAGGTCAGCCGGTTTTTCTTTCCCCATTCTAAAATCACACTTAAAACCTCTTCAGCTTTACTCTCAACTTCCTTTCTGCTGTTCCCCGAGACAAGATACAATTTATCATCAGCATAGTCCACCGAGATACATCCCTCAGGTAAGGGCAACCTGGAGGAGTCGTCAAACACAATATTCCAAAACTCAGGTCCAAGGATTGAACCCTGAGGACAACCCATGTCAACTCCTCGTTCAATCAGGTAGTCTCCAAAAGAAAGGATGATAGTTCTGTCGCAGAGGTAATCAGCGCAGATCTTGAACAGGTTTTGTGGACATTTCCTATTTTTGAGCTTGAAAAGTATCATCGGCCACCACGCATGATCGAAGGCACCAGTAATATCGAGGAAGATTCCTATTACGTACCTCTTTTGGCAAGCCTTCACCCATTCAAGCGCATACGTGATGGCGTGCTCAGTGGACATACCGGGGACAAAACCAAACTGACGCTCGCAGGGTGGGGATAAGGTTTGACGTAAACGCTGTCTAATCAGATAAGTTTTAAGATTTTCACGGCCAGAAGCATTTTCGTTATATGTTTTTGGGGTGTTGTGCCGTGTTGCGCTACCTCCTTCTTTAGCCAACGTTTCGGACATCGTTGCAGTGTCCATCATCTACCGGATCTGCCGGATCTGCCCTGATGATGGACACTGCAACGATGTCCGAAACGTTGGCTAAAGAAGGAGGTAGCGCAACACGGCACAACACCCCAAAAACATATAACGAAAAAGCTGTCTAATCAGTTTCTCCAGGATCTTCCCCAGGACAGGTAGCACTTCTCAAAGGCAGCCCACCACCCCCCCCTCATTTTACTCACCTAACTTTAGGGACCTCACACGGTGTCCGCCTCAGTTAGTCGTCGGCCTTTACACAGCTCACGTACAACTTCCCTGGTTTCACAGGCCGCCTGCACCTGATTGGATTCTAATTTCAGTTTTCCTCTTTTCAGGCATTTTACATAAAAAAAATTCTGCCGAAATGGCTAGAAAATATGCCCTCTCTCAACCCAATGATGTTGGTGATATGCTGACGACGCTCTCCTTGACCATGATGCTTCTGAATATCCAGCTTTGGTTGAAGATTTAGAAAAAATTGTTTATTTTATTTTATGGTTGGTAATGTTTAAACTGGTTCTTTTATGTGAAATTTGTATATTTCCTTTCTATAGATCCTAGTAAAGACTACCCGACAAGTATTTTGTATTAGAATTAATATGGTGGAAGGTGGGGGCTAAAATATGTGGGTGGCCTCTCAGGCCGGGTGCGCCTGTTATTGGTTCGTTTGATAGAGAGTTAAATGACTGATTTTGGAGTTTCCAGTAAATTATAGTACACGTCAACCGAAACATGTAAATTAAAAAAAGGATTATGGGTACTGTGGTCTGCTTATACCATAATTTATTCATCAGAATAACATGAAGTAGTCTCGTGACATGACATTTGATACAAAGAAAAGGAGTTAGTACAAATTTAATACATTTTGTGAGGTGGGAGGACATTTTACGTTTTTGTATTGTATGGGACATTTGAGAAGCCTCTTGTATGAGATACTCAACACTAACTCGAATGCATTTGGACAAAGTTTTATAAGTTTGCGTTTTATTAATACTTTTATTATATTGTATTAATATTATTTAATTTATAAAAAAACTATTTATAGACATGTAGGTAGGTACCTGAGTCTGCAATATGATTGACTGCAAAGTTAAGCATGCCAAGCTGTAAAAACGTTCAACCAACAATCAACATTGTACATGAAATATCCTCATCTCAACAGAACTGCATCTGTATGTTCATAATAAGATAAATTAGTACAGTAATATTAGTACACCGCCCTTGAGATGATTTTTCACAAAAACGGGGCCATGACGGGGCTGTACAAAATGATTCAATTATTATTATTTTTTATTTATTTACTTGGCTTTCACCCATTGGGTTATCTTGGCCACATAAAAAAATCTTAAAATTACTAACATTTATTTTTTAAACTGCAGATCACATGGAAAAAACAAATTATCTTCCATATCCTCGTGTTTTTCCAATGATTTTTGGTTCATTGTCATTGATTGTCATGTTTAAAATATTCTAGTTGTATTTTACTTGATTGCATTGCTTTCCTGTCTAAAAATATTTTTTTTCTATTAAAATTATCGTCTATGCATCGACTGTCAGATAGGTTTAATTTATAGGTTATATTTTTGAAGTTTATATCCAACTTCAAAAAGAAAACTCGGCAAAGATCTTTACGGAGAGTGGTGTTGAACACAAATGAAAAGGCAGTGACTTGAAAATGGCTACCTCAAGTTTTATTTTTCTATTTCAAAGATCTTTGTGTAAACAAATATTTAATTCTATAAAAACTAACAATAAATCTTTCTGCCGTTTACCAATTCGCCGGTTGAATTGTGAATTACCCTTGAGATATTACTCTACCAAAAATGAACCAAATGATTCTGAAGAAGAAAGAGTGAACTGCAATGTAGGAACAATTGGCCATGTCGATCACGGTAAAACTACTCTGACTGCCGCTATCACAAAAGTATTGGAGAAAGATGGCTTGGCAAAGTATATTCCTTACGACAGTATTGACAAGGCTCCAGAAGAAAAAGCTCGAGGAATCACAATCAACGCTGCCCACATCGGTTACAGCACCGAGAAGAGACACTACGCACACACGGACTGCCCGGGCCACGCAGACTTCATCAGGAACATGATCTCGGGGGCCTCACAGATGGATGGTGCCATCGTGGTGGTGGGTGCGGACGACGGTCAGATGCCTCAGACCCGGGAGCACCTCCTGCTCGCCAAGCAAGTCGGCATCACCAAGCTGATTATATTTATTAATAAAGCTGATTTAGTTGATTCAGAAGTAAGTAAGACACTTTCAGTAACAGTCACCCTCAAATCATTTTAATATTTATATTGGGCACTTAGCTACCTGTATTGGAGTTGAGGTGATGTGATTTTATTTTGTAAATATGTTTAACAATGTTTTTGCAGGTATTGGAATTAGTGGAAATAGAAATGAGGGAAATGATATCAGGTTTTGGGTTTGATGGTTTCCTAACACCAGTTATTTGCGGCTCTGCTCTCTTAGCACTGAATGATGATACTTCAGAATTTGGTAAGTTTTTTTCATAATGTAACAAATAAGAATAATAATTATATACCTATTGCTGATGGTCTTTACTGATGTCAGAAAACGTAAACGCAAAATCTGGAAATCTGGAGGCAAACCATTTTGCAAATCTGTTTGGCATTTAAAGTGTGATTTAAATAAACTATGACATTATTGGTACTTTGACCACCGACAAAAGCACATTGGAAAAACCAAACCCTCTACGGAAAAGAAATGTTTAAATGTTTGCTAAATTAAGGTAACAGTCTTCAGCGCACTCCATTGTGAGACTTTTCTGAGCAAGGCCTGAATGTTTTTTCATTAATTTTTGGAGATCGCTGGCAACAGTTAATATGCACTTTTTTTTTAAAAAACCTTTTGATTCATTCACCTTAATTACATTAAAAGGCAACTATTTGCATTGGGGGAAGTGGAAAATATTTCATTCTAAATTTCGATTACGTAAAATTAAAATAAGCTTTCATCTTGTGAGATTGTACGCCATTAGCTATTAGCTCATTCGCTGTCACTTTGGTATGTTGGTATTCCTGATACACTTGAATGTATAACGAACGGCTAGAAGATTTTGAAGGTACGGGGCACTTTCTTTTGAATCACAAACCATGTTACACAAACCTAGCGTAGCCGCTAAACTACTTGAAAACTGGGATGTTTTTCTTGCCTTGACGTGAGTAGGCGTTATAAAGGGGCACTTTCTTTTGTATCACAAACCATGTTACACAAACCTAGAATTCCCATGAAGTCTGCTACGCTTTGCTCTAGCATCTTTTCGTACAGTAACAAGAATACCAACATAACAAAATGACATTTGAAAATAATGTTTGAAAATGGACGGTCTCGTTTCACAGAATGAAAGCTAATTTTAATTTTACGTAATCGAAATTTAGAATGAAATATTTTCCACTTCCCCCAGTGTAAATAGTTGTCTTTTAATGTAATTAAGGTGAATCAAAAGATTTAAAAAAAAAAAGTGCGTATTAACCATTGCCAGCGATCTCAAAAATTTTACCATTTTTTCTAACTGAACCGTCAGGTTTTCTCTCATTTTTCACTTGTTCATTTTTACTGCGGTGAGTAAATTATAAAACATCTGTAAAAGTTTCTAAATACTGTAACAAAATATTCGATTTTGGAAACAAGCCAAACTTTTTTTGCCCGATTTGGGATTCTGAATTATTACGCAGCAAGCAATTTGCATGCCATTGTAAAAAAGACTAGTTATTCATAATGAGATTTTATTTTCAAAGACTAAGTAGCAATTCTATAATGCGAGTTGCCTGTAGACTATCTCAAACACCTGGGAATCAAAGGGACACACCCACGCTACTTGGTTTGTTTCCCTCGTCCTTAAGGGCAGCTCTGTCCCTTAATTTATGGTGATCTTGATTGTTGTATGCAAGTTTGCTTTACTTGTTTATAAATATTATCTGTATATGTATGTGTTCTTGCCTGTTGATTTCTCCAACCTTGTATATAGTATTTGGGTGTATTGATTACAGGAGTACCAAGCATAAGGAGATTACTAGACGCGTTGGACAGTCACTTTTCCATCCCAGTGCGAGATGTGACGTCCCCCTTCCTGATTCCCATAGACAATGCTTTCACGGTCGCCGGGCGGGGCTCCATTGCAATAGGAACTATCAAGAGGGGGACGATCAAGAGAAACGATTCTGCCGCTCTCATGGGATTTGGTGTGAATTTTAAAACATCCATATCCGACATACAAATATTCAGACAGAGTGTTAAAACGGTATTACGGCTTCTTTAAATTATTATATTGACGTCGTGAGGAACCAATACTACCTCTCATTAACTTCACGTTTCTCACTGTAGATTGAAATTATTCAATTTCTTGGATAACTGCTGTTTAACCTTTTGAAAGTCAGGTGCCACCATACAGTATGATATATACATACGAGTATAATTATCAGCAAGTTGAACGAAAGATCTATTCTGGATGCCATTTGCATGTTAACTCGTGTACTACAATATAATGTGATTACATTTGTAGGAAAACACTACAGAGAAGAAAATATGTTTTTAAATTTATCATAGAGACCCAAAAATTATTGATATATAAGCTTTTTTAAATTAACTCCACACAGGAGGCCCCGAGGAAAATAATTTCTCTCATCTGAGATGCTGTGTGGAGGGTCCTTTTGAGGAGAGGAAGGAATGATCATTGATCTTGAAGCTAAGGGAACATACCCATACTATGTTTGAGTTACAAGATGTTTGTATTGACTAGGATAATGGCATATCTAGTGAATAAGATTTTTGAGAAACATTAATAAGATATTTGTAGAGGTTATAAGAGTTTTGTGGTATTGAAAATCATAAGAAATTTGCCTTAAAGTATCTTTGTTCAAATTTGTTTAAATTTGGTTTAAATTTGTCTTAAAGTATTTTTGAATATAGCAATTTTTTTTATTTATCATGAGTTACCAACCTTTAATTCTACAGTGGACCCGCGGTAATCCGGACCCTGTCTAATCCGGCACCACCTGTAATCCGACATGCCTATCACTGTTAATTGTACACAAAAAATTTGGAGATCTGGTGCCGTGGAATGGATAAAGAGGAAAATATTTTTATGAAATGTCTGACGAAGAGATTATAAACCAGGTTTCTAGTGTGCAATGATAAATCAATAAGATGACGACGACGTAATTGCAACTACTTCGCAAGTAACAGCACAAGATGCGGTCAGTAGTTCAAATAGATTCTTCGTATTGTAATTTGTCAGATTACAAGGTACTCTTGTTTAAATAATTCAGGATTACAGAGGGTCTTAGGCAGAACTCTATAATCTGAAAAATTCGATAATCCGACATCGCCCTGCAAAACGTTTGTCGAATTACCGCGGGTCTACTGTATTGCTTATTCGTGGTGACAGATTATTTTGGTTTAATGACAATCACGACACAAATACTATGACCACACTCACGTAACTAAAAGTACCGAGTATGAGTATACTCATACTTTGCATTCACAGGTTTAACAGTTATTCCAATTATGGTGTTTCATTATGTCAAAGAATAAATATACTATGGAAGGATTTACTGAGGAGCTTTTGCAACCCTAATTTCGAATTTATTAATCTATTTTTGAAAATGTTTTCTTATTCTTAACCAGGTATATTAGCCTCATAAAATAATTATATTTATGAGGGCGGTTCGTAAAATAAGGTCTCCGTGGTGCTGCGGTCGCGAGGAATGATTTTTCGCGCAATCCGCCAGCACTATCGTGTAGCCTGGTCTCCCCTTGCTAAATCGCCACCACGCTGCACCCTCTGTGATGCTTAGTGTCGGCATGGCAGCCTTTCGCGATGGAGCTTCGACTCGCCGCACCCGCCAGGTGTGAGTTACGCTCTGTAATTCGTTTTTAAACTTTGCTTCGGCCAATCTGAATGACGCCACTGGGATTGTTCCTTTGTCTGTTAGTACCTTTGTTTAGTTCCTTTGTCGTGTAGTGTATCCAGATCTCGTCCCCAGTCGCAATTGAGTCCAAGAATTCTTCAACATTGATATCGTAGCACTCTCGGAATTTGCGGGCTGCTTCAACCCGTTGTTGTTTATGATCTTCGGTGAGCATTTTGGGACCCACTTTGGGCAGACCTTGTGGTTCCCCAAATGTTCTGTCAAAATCTTGTCAATAGTGGTCTTACTGATATCAGGGATCATATCACAGAGCTCCCGAACCGTCACCCATCGATCTGCAATCATTGTTTTTTCTACTTTGGCAATTTTTTCGTCTGAAACTGTTAGCCGTCCGGCACGCTTTTAAATTCCCTGCACCATTTTCGCACGTTTTCGCACTCATACCCTGTTTTCAATTAGCTGAGAGTGAATTTTTTGCACAAAAAAACTAATTATAGAGCGTAATTCATACCTGGCGGGTGCGGCGAGCGGAAGCTCCATCGCGAACAGCTGCCACGCTAAGACTAAGTGGGATTTAGTTGTAGAGGAATCAGGTTACATGCCAGTGTTGCCGGAACTCGTGTAAAATTGTTCCTCGCGACTACAGCACCTTGGAGACCTTATTTTGCAGATAGCCCTCGTACTTACCAAATCATACAATTGACTTAAAAAATAAATTTGCAGGCATCAGCGGGAGACAATGTGGGCATCTTAATCCGCGGAGTGCGCATGAAGGAGATTGAGCGAGGAATGGTTCTGTGCGCGTATGGCAGCGAGCAGCTCAGCAATACCTTCATCGCTGAGTTCTACCTGCTGACCAAGGGGGAGGGGGGCAGGTCTCGGCCCATCAGGGCCAAGGGATACATCCAGCAGATGTTCAGTGCCACCTGGGACATTGCCGCTAGAATTGATCTGTGTAAGCATTTTTAAAATCATTGTTTTACCCTTTCTTTCTGGATTCCCAATCTGAAAATACTTCATAGGCTCAGCCTCTGCAGAGGGCTACATACAATCTGAACATGTTCCTTTTACTGAAGTGCTGAACTTGCATTTTATGGTGTAGTTTGCTGGCACCTCAAGCATGTCTAAGTCACCTCAGCTGATTTTTTTCTACAAAGAATAGCATTGTTTTTTTTAAAAGGAATGCACTGATGCAAGCAGTGATATAGATACATAAAACGCACTCTAATTTGTTTCTTAATCGGTCCGCAACTTTAGCAGATATATGCGTTAAAAATACGATGGCAGTCAAGTACAATAAGCGTGTTTATACGTCAACGCGTGTGTCTCCATAGAAATCGTTCTAACTCCGTTATTGTTTTAGTGACATCCCTAAAACTAAAAGTAAACAGTCAATAGTGGATCAAGCTGTACATCCCTATCAAGTTGTCCATAGAAATACATAACAAGAATATGCTGTCAGTCGCGCAGTTGTCACAAATTTTTACCCGCCAAATTTCCTACGGGCGGCTCGACCGCGCTCGACATTGTGTAGTGACTCAAAATATTTTTATATGAAATGATAAAAAAGTGAGGTGACAAAAGTGTTTATTATACATTTATACAATAGAATAAGTATTGTTGTTTACATAATCTGTGATTTTAGTACCATTTTCACATAAAAACATGGCATGAGTCATTTTTACCTATTTTTAATGTTTGCATTCTAAATGTTAATATTTACAAATGTTAATATTTATTTGTAATATAACAGTTTGAAAGCTTATTTTGTAACCTTTCTAAAACAGTTTTTATTATTCGGCTACGTTCATTTATAGAGCTTTAATTGTGAAGCGGTAATAACACAAAGTTTTCGTAAAATGTCATTTCGTTTGAGACATTATAAGTGCATATTGGCGATTTTCGGAGGGGTTAACTCAGATCAATGCGTATATTATTAATATTGTTCTGCTGATGCGCTCTTATCCAATTTTAGGATAAGTTTAATGTAATTGAGAGGATTTAAATTTAAAAAGAAAGTTATGTATCTCCAAATAAAAATCCAATGGAGCTTTAAATTGATTTATATTTGTAGCATCAATGAAATGTTATGGAAGTTTGTTCCATGCTCCACTACTCTATTTGCAAGGAAGTCTTTCTTAGGATTGGACCCAACAGGTGTTTTGCTAATTTTTTTTAGTGTCTATGGAGATTTACATTTTGAAAGTGTTCCTTTTCTCTTCTTTCTTTGAGTGTTCGTAATTTTAGTTTCTCGAGACTGTCTTCTTATTGCCGGTCTTTCTAAGCTCTTGGTGTTTCTGTGAATCATTTCTGTACCCTCTCTATTAGATCTATATCCGATCAAGAGTTTTGGCATTATGAGCCAAATATTATGGTTTCATGATAGTTCAGAATCATGCAATTTCAACACCCCTAAAAGTCATTAAAAGTAAAAAAAAAACAGCCCATAACCTAACCTAATGTAACTTATTTAACCAATTTTTTATTTTTTTTTCATCAATCTTAATGATTTTTAAAAGGAGGCGTTGAAGTTGCATGATTTTGAGTTGTCCGATCACCAAATGTTATGTGCATTGAATAATATTGTATTTAAAAATAATATATTTGAAATTAGTGGACGAGAGAGAGATGCTGATTCCGGGGGAGCATGCGTCGGTGCGCCTGACGCTGCTGTCGGGCATGATCCTGTCCCTCGCACAGCCCTTCACCATCCGGGAGAACAACGTGACGGTGGGCACCGGCTGCATCACTCGCATCCTGCCCTTCATCACGCTGCCCGTACACAACAACCTCAGCCTCCTGCCCGACGCTCCCAGTGAGATGGCCTAAATAACTTTATCAAAGACAAAGTCTGTAACATATATATATTAATACACAGTTTATCGACCGCGCACTTTTTCCTTGACGCGAAAAACGACCACTCTGCCCTTTACGTTTCACCCACCTTAAGGTTCACTTTCGGTTGAAGCAAATTCAGACAAGAAGCTGGGAGTATATTTTTTTCGACAAAATGAAATATATACAGGGATTTATTCTCCTATACGAATCGGCGGCGAAAACTAGAAGCTCTACTCGAATCACTCGATCCGGCTCGGTTGTATTTCCCGCCGACAGATGGCGTTTGAAAAAAAAAAATGACGAAAAAACCCGCTTATTTCACGAAGGAAAATGCTAGGACTATTGACTTGACATAGGTCAGGATCTCAAATGTCAAAGTTTTAGCCTAACAAAACGGAACTCTCGGCGGTTTGGGTCGTTGTTTTTCGGAAAACGACATTGCCGCCGTAAAACCGATTCCGGGCTAGATGTTTTTTAAAAATACGATAGCCGGAAAGATTCCGCAACTTTCAATAACAATAAAACATTTGATTCTCATATAAAATATGTCAGGAGATGCTACCAAATATTACACATTTTCATGTCAAAAACGTGTTCGTAAATTCTTCGAGAGTGTAAAAATCGCTGGCCATATGAAAATTTAAAAAAACACAATTTATAACGCGGTAGGTACCTACCGTTCAATTGAATTATTGCAAATTCGCCAAGTATTTATTGAGAATAAGCGTAGGTACCTACCTACACCAATATTATTTTTCCCGGAATGTTCGAGTAGGTACCTACCGGCTTATGAAGAATGTTCTTTCATTTAAATATTAAACGGAATCACTCGAAATGGCAAAAATATCAAGAAAATAAAGGCGCCATAGAATGTTATTTATTACAGGATAGGTAGGTACTTAATGCGTTCGTACTAAAATAATGCCGATTTTCGTTGCTTGCCACTTTACGAATGTAAGTGCAGGGTGGTAAAAAAAATACCGTTGGAAATATATTGATTAATTTTGTAATAGTATTAATAATGTTTTCTAATTATTTTTTTTTTTTTTAGAAAATGGAGTCGGGCCGTTGCGACAAAGATTTGCGCAGCGTATAATTTTTTTTCAAAATGAGATACGTAGTTTTTTTTTAAATTTAAATACATTTTTCGTTTTGAATAACTATTTATTACGAAATTAGTATTGGCGTTGCTTAATTTGAAAGGTGGACACTTGATAGATGACATTTACAAAAAATAAAATCAAAGGGTCGATTTAAAAAAAAAAAAATTTTTGTTCATCAAATTGTGTTTGTTAAAAATGAGTAAGGAAATATTGGCGGACCCTATCTTTTTTAGCTTTCAGCAAATCAGGAGAGAGATTGGAATTCTATTCCGATGGCCAATCAGAGTGGCCGCATAGAGATGTTAGTGCTTATTAATTCAAATGACAATATTCACTATGAGTAGGAACTTATTTACTTTAAAATTATGATATAAAATAAAAGGAAGTAATCAAAGATGGAATTTTGCAAAAATGCTTCAGTACCTACGTGTATTGGAACTATTTATTCTGTACATTTAACTGAAATTAAATTACATGGGTATTGGTTGGTGCAATTATTTGTTTTGTAAAAATACGTAGGTAACTAGGAACACGGATATATTATGTGTGTTAGTAGGTAGGTACTAGGTATGAGAGAACTTTTATCTTATTTTCTGTCCAAATGTTATTATTTTCTGTCCTAAAGTTTTTGTTTTACGCATCGGAAAAAAGCGTAGATTGCTTCATTTACATTCGGATATACTAAATTTTACAAATTTTTAATTACTTTTTTTTACAGATGTGTGGGTACCTACTCAAAATCTGAGTAGGCTACTGCACCCAACGACTCAGAATCTTCTGATGATATTGCGTATGTTTTTTTTTGTAAATATGTGATGAAATTACTAGAAGTTGAATGGGATCATTTTTTTCAAAAATATGAAATTTACATAGCGCTTTTTTCGTATTTTGCATTTTAATGATAATCATTCAACGTGGAATTGGAATCGCCACCCCGGGAACCATTATTTGGTTTCTATATACAATATTGAGCTCTGGCATCATGAAATTATGCATTGCTAAACTTTTTTTTACATTAGCTCCACACAGGAGGCACCGAGGAAAACAATTTCCCTAGGGGCCTATGTCATCTTTGAGGATGCTGTGCGGAGGGTTTTTTAAGGGAAAGGAAGGAGAAGAAGATATGGGAAGGAAAAGGGTATGAGGGGTGGGTAGGAATCTGGGGGTCAGTGTGGCCAGGAGTAACGGACGTATGAATCTATTCCTCACACTGCGGTGCAAATCGAAGGGTTGGGAGAATCTGGCTGGGAGAATCTTATATACAACGGGTACCTGGCATGCGTTGCAAGGTCACTGTAACCTCGGGGTCAACTTTACTGTAATGGTTCCATCCCAATTCCCGGGAAATAAAATTTTAATGCAAGCGCCTGCAATTTATAACATAATATACAACGGGTACACGGCATGCGTTGCAAGGTCACTGTAACCTCGGGGTCAACTTAACTGTAATGGTTCCATCCCAATTCCCGGGAAATAACATTTTAAAGCAAGTGCCTGCAATATATAACATGATATACAACGGTTACTCGGCATGCGTTGCAAGGTCACTGTAACCTCGGGGTCAACTTAACTGTAATGATTCCATCCCAATTGCCGGGAAATAACATTTTAAAGCAAGTGCCTGCAATATATAACATGATATACAACGGTTACTCGGCATGCGTTGCAAGGTCGCTGTAACCTCGGGGTCAACTTAACTGTAATGGTTCCATTCCAATTCCTGGGAAGTTACATTTTAATGCAAGCGCTTCACTACATAACATTATATACAACGGGTACCCGGCATGCATTGCAAGGTCACTGTAACCTCAGGTTTCTTCATATATTTAATTTAACACACACCCGCTCCTCGCTTCATCCACGTTCACACGTCAAATCGCATAGTGTTTTAACCCGTTAGTTGCTTCTGCAACGGGCAAAACCTAGTACTATTTATTATTTAATCACTGAAGACAATATTAGTGATTCTCAGATGAAAATTTGAAACCAAAATATTGATTAAATATTACAATTTGAGGCTTTTCCTGAAGATGTTCAAATTTGTATTTATTTATATATTATCTGTAATGTAAATATAATATTATGTACCTGAGTGTAATTTAAATAAAAAAACATCTCTCTGTATTTTTTTTCTGGTGCCTCATTCAGAGGGTCAATATATGTTTGGCTCGAGGGTTTTTCTTTTTACAATAGCTCCACACAGGAGGCCCTGAGGAAAAAAATCCTTCAGGGCCTATGTCACCTTTGGGAGGGTCTTTTTAAGGAAAGGAAGAAGAGAAAGTTCTGGTAAGGAAAAAAGTAGAGATGAAACGGATATTTGTTTGGCCGGATACCGGATGCCGGATATCCAGCGAGCTGCGAGGCTGGATGGCCGGATATCCGGCGGCCGGATATTTGAATTGATCGCAGCCGCGATCCTTACACTTGGTGGTCGATTAACTCGAAACAATATCCACATTTGACAAAGTTTGCCAAGTGTACCTTTCAGCTCCTTGCAGCAGTGTTTATAGTGAGAGGCTGTTTTCCGAAGCTGGCCTGGCTTACGAAAACGAGCGAAATCGCTTGTTGCCTGCGAACGCTAAAAATTTAGTCTTTATTCACCATAATTTACCACTTGTTTATTTTGAGTATTAATTCAAAATATTCTCTTTGATAAGAAGAAGAACAAGAGTTATATTATGGTGCTTCAATGTCAGTATTTAATCATTTCAATAAAAAAAAATTTACGATTTTTAGTTCACTATAATGGTGATTGTGATTAGTTAATCGTGCTACTCTGCGAGGTTTTGGTAAGTTTTTACTAAAAGTTTTACGTTTAGGTATATATTTACTATTTATGTATTTATCATCATGATGTAACATCATCAAAAAAAAACATAGGAAAATTCGATACGGTAACTGAACAAGAAATTGTTGATATAATAAAAAACCTAAAAACTGAATCAGCACCAGGGTTTGATGGGATCACTGTTGAAAATCTAAAGACACATCTTAACTTTTTGAAAAAGCCTATTACATATATTATAAACAATAGTCTTAAAAAGGGTATCTTTCCATCAATATATAAAAGAACTATTATTACACCGATTTATAAATCAGGTGACTCTAAAGAAATTAATAACTACCGACCTATATCAGTATTATCAAATATCTCAAAAATTTTTGAAAAGGTAGCTAAAAAGCAAATACAAAATTTTATTGGAATTAATAATATACTGAGTGACCAACAATTTGGTTTTCGCGCAAAAATAACCACACAGGACGCAATCATAGATTTAACAACAAAAATACATCAAGCACTAGACAAAGGCAAAAAATCTCTTGCAATTTTCATAGACCTAAGGAAAGCCTTTGACAGCATAAGTCACAAAAAATTACTATACAAGCTTAACGAAATCGGAATTATAGATAACGCTAACACATGGATAGAAAGTTTCCTTAACTCTAGAAATCAATATGTAAAAATAAAAAACATTCTTAGTGCACCGAGTACAAGCGACTTTGGAATACCACAAGGCACGATTTTGGGCCCTCTTCTATTCATCTTGTATGTTAATAATATCTTTGAATTACCAATAACAGGAAAACTTGTTTCATATGCAGATGATACTGCAATTATATTCCAAGCAAATTTATGGAATGAACTTGAAATAACTGCTAATCATGATATTAATATCTTGAAAGAATGGTTTGACGAAAATTTATTAACATTAAACATTGAAAAAATCTATTATATACCTTTTAGTATAAATAACAAAAAATCTCCTCCTATCGCCTTAAATATTAAAATTCATTCAAAAAAATGCACCACTAAAATATTAACATGCCAAAATAATGACTGTCTATTCATAGCAAATAAAAAAGAAATAAAATATTTGGGTGTAATAATAGATAGTAACCTTAAGTGGAAGACTCAAATTACCAATACTATAAATAGATTAAGAAAACTTATATACATATTTATTAATTTAAGAAATATACTTAACTTAAAAATTCTTAAAAATATATACTATGCTCTAGCCCATTCGATAATACAATACGGTATTG
Source organism: Limnephilus marmoratus (assembly GCA_917880885.1). Classification (NCBI taxonomy): domain Eukaryota; kingdom Metazoa; phylum Arthropoda; class Insecta; order Trichoptera; family Limnephilidae; genus Limnephilus; species Limnephilus marmoratus. Next base: position 68,781,686 of record OU862908.1, read on the forward strand.
TTGCATGGGGAGGAGCTTACAAAACCTCAATTTTACCGTTGGAAATTACTCAAAGATTAATAATCAAAATTATTACTAAGAAACCATCAGATTATTCAACCTCTCAACTTTTTCAAGACTTTCAAGTCCCACCTCTAAAAAATACATATATAAAAAATACACTGCTTCAAATACACAAAGACTATTCTAATAAGTCGCACCACGCCATGGTCCGCGTTGAGAGCAATAGGCAAAACACAGTGGGTCGCTTGTGTACGCCATTAATGCATACCAGTTTTGCACAACACTACTACACGTACAATGGAGTGGTGTGGTTTAATCAACTAGCAATAGAGCTGAGATTAGAACCTGACTACAATAAATTCAAAAATAAATTAAACAATAATATCTTAAATAATTTAGCCACTTAGAACCGCATTAACCTTTAATTAACAATACTTATTCAAAAATTTATTTTAAATTATTATTATTTTTTTTTATATTATTTTATTTTTTTTACACATTCGATTTATGTAAGTACGTAAATATAATGTATGTGTTATAATTTTTAATTTTAATTTTTTTAATTTAAAAAATATATATATATATATATATATATTTTTTTTTTTTCTCTTCCCTTTACACACGAGTAGTTACACTCTCGTAAAGGTTATATATTATATACATATATATGTTTATACTGTTTATAATCAATGTTTTTTTTTTTTTTTTTTTTTAATCCTTTATTTTTCCCAATTTTACATTTTATGGTTACATATTTTAGATATAATAAAAATAATGGGAACCCACTAAGGCGCAGCCTGTGCGTGGGTAATGTTATAGTTAAATATATTTTATTTTAGTACCTAGAAAAAACAAACAGTGGTAGGTATATGAAGCAAAAACATTATTAAAATTTGTTTAAACAGTTTGTACAAAAAGTGTGTTCAATAGTGTACAAGGTAATAATTAGTGTATAGTGTAATAACAGTTATAAGTGTAAAGTTTGTGAGAAACATAAACTGATATAAAATTAAATTAATAGAGTTTTTATATCTGTATGGTTCAGCCATATTTTTAATTCTTTTATTTAATGCGGAAGTTTAGTTGCAACTTGTATATTTTTTGGTAAAAGGTTAAAAGTGCGAGGTCCAATAAAACTACTGTGAGTTTGCATTTGTTTTGTGTTTGTTTGAGGGGTATAGAATACATTATTATTTCTAATGTTTGTTCTGTTTTCATTTTTTTCGAATTTGTTTCTGTTTTTATAGATATATTTCATAGTTTGCAGTATAAATAGTTTACGGAGACTGAATAGTTTAGATTCTTTGTATAAAGCATCTGTTGAAAATGTTTTAATTCTATTAAACATAACTTTGACAATATAATTTTGAGTTGTTTGTAAAGGTTTTATAAAAACATCAAGCGCACCACCCCATCCTATTATTCCGTACATGAGTGAAGATTGCACCAGAGAAAAATAAATCATTTTCAATTTGTCAATATTCAATACTTCTTTAAGTCTGTAAAATATGTACGTAAGATATCTCAATTTAGAAACGGTATTATTAATTTGTGATTGCCAATTTAAATTTGTATCAATACATATTCCCAAATATTTGATCTTTTCAACTTTTTCAATTTCAGAGCAAGATGAGCATATTACTTGATTACAGTTAGCATTATGAATTCTAATTTTAAGGTTATTGGGGGGTTTGTTTTTACTGTTTTTATAAAAAGGTAGGTAAGATGTTTTATTGTAGTTTAGGAAGAGTCTATTTCTGTTTAGCCATGATGAGACATGTGCAATACATTTTGATGCATTTAAGTAAGTTTCAAGCCAGGATTTTCCATTTACAATTATTACTGTATCATCAGCGTAAGATACAATATTACCAGGGATTACAACATTACATAAATCATTTATATATATTAAAAACAGGATTGGGCCAAGCACAGTACCTTGTGGTACTCCATTTTTTATCCTCGTTTCAGTACTATAAAAATTCCCTATTTTTGTTTTTTGTTTTCTGTCTTTGAGATAGTTAGTGAGAATTTTTAGTGTACCTTTTTTGAAACCTATTTGATTAATTTTTTTTATGAGTATATTGTGATTTACCGTATCAAAAGCTTTTCTTAAATCTAAAAATATAGCTAGACTTTTTTTATTTTTATCAACAGATGTGTACAATTTTTTTGTCAAATCGAATATTGCGTCTTCAGTGCTAAGTTTACTTCTGAAGCCATATTGATTTTGGGACAGAATTTTGTTTTGTTCTAGGTAATTCATTACTCTATTTTTGATACATTTTTCAAATATTTTTGAGAGGTTTGAAACTAAGGAGATAGGTCTGTAATTGTCTAATATGTGCGTTTCTCCTGATTTGTAAATTGGAATGATGGTGGAGATTTTAAATTGTTCTGGAAAATGTCCCTCTTTTAGTGATATATTAAAAATATGTAGCAATGGAATTAAAATATTATGCTTTATTTTTTTTAGTGTGTTTCCTGATAAACCATCAATTCCTGTAGAATTTGTTGATTTTAGACTATCAATGTGTTTTACAATTTCATTTATCGTGATAGGTGAAAAATATTCTAAGGAGTTAATTGAATCGTAAGTTGAGACTAAATGCAAAGATGAGTCTACGGGTGTTGTACTATCAATTTTACTAGAAGATTCAAGTACTTGATCTACTACATTTGTGAAGAAGTTGTTAAAGTTTTCTGCAATGGCCGATTTGTCAGTTATAATATTGTTATTTATTTTAATCTCTTTCACATCAGTTGATGCCATTTTTTTTTTGTTCATTATTTCATTAATAATATTCCACGTTTTTTTGGTATCATTTTTTGCATTATCAATTTGTTCACAATAGAATTTCTTTTTACAACTTCTTATTAACCTATTGAGTAAATTTCTATACATCAAATACTTTGTTTTCATAAAAGACATTATTCTTACATTATTTTTTTGACAGTTTTTTTCATAGTTTAACATCTCTTTGTAAAGTTTATCTCTTTGTTTAATAGAGACTATTAGGCCTACAGTAATCCAAGGTTTGATTTTTTTATATTTTCTCTTAGTAATAACAATTTTGTATGTGCTTTTCGAAATATAATCTTGTAGAGTTTTATAAAACAATTCTAGTGCTGAATGTGGGTTAGCTGTCGATCGTACATTGTCCCATTTTTCTGAATGAAGTAGATTGTTTAATGTGTCATAGTTAATATTATTTTTTTCTAGATTACCAGAGTTTTCTTTTAAATTAGTGGTTAAGATGGTGTGTCCATAAAATGTTGGGTAGTGGTCAGTAATGTTTGTTTGTAGAGTTGAAGATGTAGTTTTGACGTGTTTGTGTGTTTTGACAAATATGTGATCTAGAGTCGTGGAGTTATTCAAATATTCTCTTGTTGGAGAGTTTATATATGACTGATATCCTGCATATGACAAACAATCTAAGTATTCATTTATAAAATTTGTGCTTTTACTATTTTGATTTATATTTATATTGATATCACCAGTTAATATTGCAAAGTTGAAGTTATTTCTGTTAGTTAATTTTAAAAGCGAATTAAGTTCTTTAGTGAAGAGAGACTCATTCAATGAAGGTGATCTATAGATAGCTAATAGCAGATAATTACAATTTTTGTGGTTAAATGTTAATTTAATTGCGTTAGCTGTTTTAAAATCTAGAATTTCGTAAGCAGTTTTTTCAAGGCAATTTTTCATAAATACGGTGATTCCGTCATGCCCAGTATGTTTACACTCAGATGAAATGGTAACATATCCTGGAAGGTAATAGGGGATTACCTCTTTCATCTGTGTTTCTGTTAAAATAATAATGCTAGGAGAAAAATCTAGACTATCGAGAAGGATACAGAGTTCATCGAAGTGCTTTCTTAAGCTTCTTATATTCATATTAAGAATTGAAAAATTAACGTCTTTAAAGTACTTATTTAGTTCTGTTGTGTTTTTGGAAATATAATTTTCATACAAACAAATTTCATCAGCCATGTTAAAAGATTGAAATTATTAGCACGTGCAATATGGTTACTGGATCCTTTATTCTGAGGGAATGTCTTCTGGCTGCCTTATGTGGATGATTGGGGCTGTCTCATCTTTCCTCATCATTACATTTCCATTTTTCGCCCATATGAATTTGTAGCCAAGCCGTGAAGATTTTGCCAGGTACAGGAGGTGTTTGTTATGTTGAGTTAATTGTTCGTTTATATACACAATACTTTTGTCGTCTTCGGGAAAATTAATATTTTTTGTGTACAAAACACCATATTTTCTTTTATGGGAAATAGTTTTTTCTTTACTTTCTTTATTTTGGAAGGATACTACTACAGCAGGATGCTTGTTTAATGGGTTTCTGTTTTTTATTCTATAGATATTTGTTATTTTTGAAGATTCTGATTCGCATTTTATAGTTTCCATTATGTTGTTGACAATTTTAGATATATTTTCATTTTCTTTAAAAGGAACTCCCTGTATTTCGATGTTATTTTGTTTTTGAAGTTGTTCTAGTTTGTTAATTTGCAGTTTTATTTCCTTGTTTTCCGATTGCAACTGTTTAATCAATGTCTCTTTGTTTTTATTTTTTTCTTCGAATTCATCAATTTTGTTACAACAGAATTCTACTGATTTTGTAAGTTCTCTGAGTTCATTCTTGATCTGTTCTCTGAAAGATTTCATTAATTGTTCCGATAAATCTTCGAATTTTTTTTCCAGGAATTTTAACATCTTATTTGTATTATAGTCTTCTTCAGATTCGCTAGATGCTGCTTTTTTTGTGGTTCTCTTTTGCTTATTCATATTAATGATTTTGATGTTCTGCAATAGATGGTGTAAGCGTGCAGAGTCTTGCGCCTTGACTAATTAATTTAAAAAAAAATATTGGTTTTACTGAGGATCGAACCTCGTTCCTGCGGACCTATGGCTCAGACGGTCGATGTCAGCGACGCTAGCCACTAGACCATGTTGCATGTTAGTATTTAATGATTTGAGTTTAATCCGTTTGTAACCTGAAAATGTAATTACTCATGATTATATTACATGTATATGTATATAAAAACTAATAAAAAAAAATAAAAAAAAAAAATCATTAGAGTGAATATCTCAGAAGAAAATTTTAGTTTTTTGGAAGGCCTTATGGCTTTTTTGTAACTTTTTCGACTTTAAATAAAAGCTGTCATAATTATAAGCCATTTTATTGATATTTACCTCACAAAGATTAATGTATTGCATTTTATTGTAGGAAATTGTCGTGGTTTTTAAATATCCGGTATCCGGCCGGATATTGAGTTACTATCCGGTATCCGGCCGGATCGTAAATATTCCGGATATTCGTTTCATCTCTAGAAAAAAGTATGAGGGGTGGGTAGGAATCTGGGGCCCAAGAGTGTGCCCAGGAGTTAGAGACGTATGAATCCACGCCTCCTATTACGGTGCAAGGCGATGGGTCGAGAGAGACCTGCTGGAGAGTTTTAGATTATGTCTGCCTCAAGCAGTCTTTCCCAATCCGGACCACCACGCGGTAGGTGAGGAAATGCATTCGCCACCAAGACCTAGACAAACCTCACTCAAAGAACCCGGGTAACCCTGCTAAATCACCAAAAGTATCGAACCACTTGGGGTGACCTACTTCAGGGGTGTTAGGGGGGAAGGGGAGGGGGGGGGGGGGGGGGGGGGGGGGCAGCACTTTTAAGGGGGGCGGCAAATTTTCACAATACTAATGTTTATAAATTATTTAAGAAAATAATTTTTATCATTAGAGAAAATAATGTAAACATCGTTTTACCTCAGTGGCGTAGCGTGGGGGGAGTAAAGTAAGTTATTTTTTTTAAAAATGTATACTAATTATTTGAAAATGTTCTACGATACTTTGGCTTACAATTCCAACTCTTTCTTTTATTATTTATTATAAATGTCAATAATAATATTTTTTTAAGCTGCAAATTTCATTACTGGTAGGAAAACCGTACGCATATTATGAGAGAAATTCTAATTAAAGCTGGGAACTCGCAAACAAATTCACTCTTAATTAAAACCAGAATTGTGTTCAGAATGTAACGATTGAGAATTTCAGTTGTGTATTCATCCGCTGATACATTTCGAAGGAGACCATTATTTTATTCGAAGTTATTCACCACATACCCGCCTAGAAACTAGATCTCCCTCACTCAAAGTGCAGTTATAAAATTCTAGTTGCAGACTATGTATGTGCTGCCAGAATCAAAGAGAAACCATTTTCATTTTCTCAGTGTAGTTTTAATTCGCCACATACCGATTTAATTTAACCCGTCTAATCACAGAGACGCAAATTGTCCCACACATTTAATTTTAAAATGAAGTTGTACGAATGCGATAAAAAACTGAACAGAGTTTTATTACAATTTTTTTTAAGAAAAGGAATCTGTATTTAAAATTTTGTGTGTTTTTGAGCCAATTCACATTTCCAATATCAAAATTTTAATATTTAGAAACAAAAATGTTCTAAGAAGCACGTGGGAAAAATTATTTTATCTAGATTTTAGAACAATTTTGTTTTTTGCTTTTGGGTAAAAGAAAAAAACTAATAAAAGGAACATTTAAAATGCATGGGAAGAACTGGGAATATTATGCGTAAACCTTGACAGGAAAAGTTTATAGGGTTAAACCAGTTTTCAGAATGTAAAATTCCAATTGTGGATTCATCTGCTGACACAGTTCGAAGGAAAACATTATCTTATTCAAGTGCAGTTTTAAAATTCTAGTTGCAGACTCTGTATGTGCTGCCAGAATCAAAGAAAAACCATTTTCATGTTCTGAGTGTAGTTTTAATTTTTCTCATACAGATAATTTAAAGCAGTTTTGTGTGCAGAATGTAAAATTTCTGTTGTGGATTCATCTGCTGACATATTTCGAAGGAAAACATTCTCTTATTCGAAGTGCATTTGAGGTTATCCACCACTTACCCGCCCTGGTATAAGTAACAGATGGGTCCTCCTGCAAGGACTCTAATTTTTTTGAAAGAACGAATCTACATTTAAGTTTGAATGAATCTAGACCTCCAGCATACAATAGTTGCATACGGTGTTAGGAAGCAGTATGCAAGTGCTTAGATAATATACAAAATGATAATAATATAAAGCAAGTCAGGGATAAAGTAATTAAAAAAGATAACAGATAAACATAAAAGGCGGCTGCTCGCAGGGTAATGGGATCTTTGCATATGCTGCAAGCATCTGCAAGAAAAGATAATGAAAACAAGTATTGTGATATGAAGAACGCTTGTCGGGTGGAATACCTCTCTCGTCATCTGGCAGTACCAGCTATGACCAGCCAGAATATGTATGGTGGTCGGTCTGCCGTAAATGAATCTCAATTCTCTATGAATCTATTCGAAGTGCAGTTATGAAATTCTAGTTGAAGAAGATGTGTGTATTGCCAGAATCAAAGAGAAACCATTTTCATGTTCTGAGTGTAGTTTTAATTCGCCGCATACAGATATAACTTAAGCCAGTTTCGCATCCAAAATGTAAAATTTCTGTTGTGGTTTCATCTGCTGACACATTTCGAAGGAAAAAAATTCTTTTATTCAATGTGTAGTTATAAAATTCTAGTTGTAGACTATTTATTTAATGCCGGAATCAAAGAAAAACTATTTTCATTTTCTGAGTCTAATTTTAATTCACCGCATACAAACTGGTTTTGTGTCCAGAATAACACGATGCAATAAATGAATAGTTGCAGATTCATCGTGTACCGAGTGAAGCTTTACTGCTGCAAAATTCTGAGAAATTGATTGTTCCATGTGTAACAATTATTTGGGGTCTAACGCAGAATCAATCGTAAGTTAAAACCTATCTTGCGTTCTATAGGATAGTGCAATTAGCGATCCGCGATCGGAATTATTCCGGTAGTCCCAATTTTTTTATATGTTTTATATACTCATCTCCTGATGTAAAATCTGAGTTTTCGACCTTGGGTCACTTGAGCTTTCGCCATCATTTTGAAAAAAACCAGCCGAAATCGCGTCAAAATCTAGTTTTTCTCAAATATCTCGTTTCCAATAAAAATTTCGGATAAAGTAGCTTTACAAGTTTAGTAGAACATAAAATTAACTACAATTATCGAAAAGAATTTTCTTCTATCTCTAATGAATATCGAGATATGCAGTCGTAAAAACGTGAAAAAGTTTATAAAAAGAGGTAAATTGCCCGACTTGGTTTGGTTTTTTGTGCGTATCTCTTTTCCATTACAATTTTGTGAAAAAATTACTGATATGAATTTTGTAGGGAATAAAATTTCATAAAAGACGTAGGTAGGTATATGTTTAATGTTTTTATTGCAATTAGGTATCCAGGTTCAAATACAAAATTTTCATAAAAATTAGGTCAAAAACTGAATCCGAAGAATAGTGTTGGCATAACTTGATTATTATTTTTTTAAACAATTACTGTTGAAATAACATGTAAAATATATAACGGCAACATTAACCATCAATGTAATCAAAACATTTAAATAAAATTAATAAGTAAGGTAAATAGATGTGTTAAAAAAAATAAAAAATGTGTTTTCTTATAATATATGACTATTGACTTTAGTTTTTTACTGCCACTTGCGGGCCCCGAACAGCTTCAATATAGTCTTCCTATGGCTCATCAGCCGAATTTGTGGCGACTGGGTCACAAATTCTCATCAACATCATGAACGAAGGCTTCTACGGCATTCTCGCACGAGCTGCCATTACAGTGAATACAGAGTAGGGAGCATTTTATTTTTTATTTTTTTATTTATTTATTTATTATAGATACAAAAGAAAGTACAAATTACAATTAGGAAGCTTTGCCTGTCCAACTAGGAAAGTTTCCCGTTCCAGCAGACAAATTGACATGTTTATTTCATATTATACCTGAAATGTACATAATTACATAACAAAAACAAAAACAAAAAAAAAACAGAAAATTTCATTTTTCTCTGAAACTAGATGTGTAATAAAGAAAATGTATATAAAATATATAAATATAAGTACCTACACATACATTTTTTTGTGACAAAGTAGAAAAGGTAATCTGGTAGCATATATTATAATCGGATTTACCGAATTAACCTGGTAACATATGTATAATACATTCAGATTTACAAGATGGAGGAATTACAAGAACAAGATGGAGGAATTACAAAAGATTTACAACATAAAGAAATGAAATTATGTTAGGTTATGTGTTTAGGAGTTTGAACTTTTATTACATAGTACACTTATAGGAGAAAATATATTAAAATTTACAATATTAGATATAATAACGAACGTAATAATCTATATGATTCATTCAAACCCGACTTTCTACATGTTCACTTTCCAGCGCAACCTTTTTGCATTGGCATGATATAAAGTTCAGCAACGCCTGAGGTGCAGCCTCCTTCATCAATGGTACTGGAGTAACCCAACAGCGTCCTTCTTCCAACCCCATTCAGTTGTATCTTTATGGTGATCAAGCCAAGTCTACACTTGAAAGCATGTTCTTTAAGCATGTTTGCTGGGCTGCATGAAGGATGAATTGAATTTATTCTTGACTCCTTTGACAAAAAGAATGTACTTACCTTAAATTTTCCAAATATGATTTCTCATTGCCGCCATACAAAAGTGCAAAGAATTGTTCGGCTGCAAAGTGATTGTTTCTCGCTTTGCTTTTGGATCTTGAAATACACTAGAAAAAGTTTTATTCGCTGAGTGTTTTTTGAGAAGAATATTACAAAATTTGTATACTTGACCAAACGGAGCACCAGTTGTATCGCAGCCACTTATGACATGAATGAATAGAATGTTTTCAACTATTTCAATGTGTTTAAAACATTTGTTGGAGTACAACGCGTTAGGTGATTTTCCTTTACCAACTTTTTGGTAATATACGTTTGGAGGTGAGAGAGCTGTGGGGCAGGCCGGATTTACACTTTTCATAAGTACCTATAGGCCACTTCATTTTCGCCGCCCCTTCCTTCTTCTTAGAAGTTGTCATCTATCATAATCACTCACTACTACTACTATAATAAACTTGAGAAGAGATCCATAAAGATCAGATACCATCAGTACATCAACAGATGAGCTCTGAATCTGAGCACTCATTTTATTTAGTCTTTCCAAAATAGTGTTCCAAAATACGATTACAAATGCAGTTTAAAGTTTTTTCGATTTGAGGTGATATTCCTTTGCTTTAATTCGCGGAATAGGTTGCTCTCTAAAGCGTCATTTTAAATTATTTTTAGAACCGTAGGTACTTCATCCCAGGAATCCCTTAGACTTTTACAGACATCTACTCTTGCTGACTAACGTGTTAGGTTTACTCTCTTGAGTGTCTTTCCTCTTCCTATTTCATAATTCCATTTTTTCCAATGTTCGGTTGACTTCACAAAGAAATTATATACCACTTCCAGCAACATGAACAAGACTCAGCGGCCGAGGTTTCCGCCAAATTTATTGAATGAGCTGCACAAGGGACGAACATAGAAAGTGGTGCTCGTTCTTAAATTTTGGTAAATAAAAAAAAATAAAAACTAAAACACATCTAATCACAAGTGTCTGTTGATTTACGTGTGCTGCATCCGGTTGCGGTATAGATTTCACAATTGAAGAAAAGTACCTACTTTGCTTTTTTTATCTCATCACTAGTGCCGTAAATAGCCTTTTTTGCGCCCTGTGCAAGCTTCTATAACTGCGCCCTATTTAAGTGGACCCTTCGCCTATTATACCACCCACTGTGTCTCACTCACTAAAACTCAAACGCAAGTTCACCAAATGCGTTGCCCACCCTGATGCTTAAGATTTAATTTTTGGGCCACTTTGGTCTTCATACTTCTATAATAAAATACCCTGCAAAGTTTCAGTAAACTGTAAATTAATTTAATTTTAAGTTCTTGGTATGGTAGAGTTTTGAATAAGGAAGGAAGCATAGGATAATATCAATTGCGTTTAAGTATGAATTGGTGAAAAAACGTTTAGGTATTGGAAAATATTTGCAAAGATTATTCACAACTACACAATACACGAATGAATAATAAAATACCCTGCAAAGTTTCAGTAAACTGTAAATTAATTTAATTTTAAGTTCTTGGTATGGTAGAGTTTTGAATAAGGAAGGAAGCATAGGATAATATCAATTGCGTTTAAGTATGAATTGGTGAAAAAACGTTTAGGTATTGGAAAATATTTGCAAAGATTATTCACAACTACACAATACACGAATGAATAATAAAATACCCTGCAAAGTTTCAGTAAACTGTAAATTAATTTAATTTTAAGTTCTTGGTATGGTAGAGTTTTGAATAAGGAAGGAAGCATAGGATAATATCAATTGCGTTTAAGTATGAATTGGTGAAAAAACGTTTAGGTATTGGAAAATATTTGCAAAGATTATTCACAACTACACAATACACGAATGAATAATAAAATACCCTGCAAAGTTTCAGTAAACTGTAAATTAATTTAATTTTAAGTTCTTGGTATGGTAGAGTTTTGAATAAGGAAGGAAGCATAGGATAATATCAATTGCGTTTAAGTATGAATTGGTGAAAAAACGTTTATTGGAAAATATTTGCAAAGATTATTCACAACTACACAATACACGAATGAATGAGACCACAGATGAATAAGTTCAGATACTTAGTAAAGATTTAAAGCAAGCCATAAACTTTTTTAAAGATTTACTTTTCGCGCTTTCTTTATTCCGAAATCGTTGATAACCTTTTCATATGACAGGTACCGCCATATGCCGCCATATGTCGCGTTCAACCGACAAAATCGCTAGGCCGGTCAACCTTTCTTGGCCAATCATCGAGCGCAAGTAAGTTGGTCTTACACCAGGGCGATACTGATAGTATCTTCCACTCTGGAACATGCCGCAAATATACTATATATTATTTTAAATGAATTAATTGTGAAATAACACAAATTAGTCAAATAAAATTTATTTGCGCATGCCGGGTTCGAACCCGCGACCTCCGGATTGTGAGTCAAGTGTCTTACCCACTGCACTACGGAGGTCGTCCTGGATACCTAATTGCGATAAAAACATTAAACATATACCTACCTACGTCTTTTATGAAATTTTATTCTCTACAAAATTCATATCAGTAATTTTTTCACAAAATTGTACTGGAAAAGAGATACGCACAAAAAACCAACCAAGTCGGGCAATTTACCTCTTTTTATAAACTTTTTCACGTTTTTACGACTGCATATCTCGATATTCATTAGAGATAGAAGAAAATTCTTTTCAGATAATTGTAGGTAATTTTATGTTCTACTTGTAAAGCTACTTTATCCGAAATTTTTATTGGAAACGAGATATTTGAGAAAAACTAGATTTTGGCGCGATTTCGGCTGGTTTTTTCAAAATGGCGGCGAAAGCTCAAGTCACCCAAGTTCGAAAACTCAGATTTTACATCAGGAGATGAGTATGTAAAACATATAAAAAATTGGGACTACCGGAATAATTCCGATCGCGACCCCCTTTTTGGCGCTAATTGCACTGGCCTACTAAACACGGTGTAAAAGTTCGACATGCGAAATCCTCTTACATGGATTCCATTTTCGATTTCCGACCGTTATAAACTTTGTAGAATTTATAAACATGATTTTCGTTGGAAGAATACTCCTCAAATGTAATTATTAAAAAAATCGGCTCGTATATAAATAGGTCATAATACAAATAGGATTTCCACATACACTTACCCCCCACCCATCGGCGCTTGAAGTTTCCAAAGAAGGGGGCGGCGAAATTTTCTCCCGCCCCGGGCGGCTGACACCCACGCTATGCCACTGGTTAGTTATCCAATAAATGGTTCTCGGGGTGGCGGTACTCATACCCGCCTCCCAAATTTTTAATTGGTTTATTGATACACAAGATCTGAGTGCTTAATTTACAAAAGCACACAGTTTGGTGTCCAATTTTCCCCTATTGTACCTAATACCTAATCTAGTATTCCTTCCCGGCTGGTTATTGTTATGCAGGCCGTTAGGCTACTTGAGTTCACAATACTAAATAATTCCCCTCAGGGCCGATGTCAGCCGAGGGTCTTTTTAGGAAAGGAAGGAGAGGAAGTTGAGTTATAATGAGTTCTGTAACTAACCTAAAATTGAGTTCTGTAACTCATCGGGATTGCTCTAGCAAGAAAAAAAAAAAAAAATAGAGAGTGTTTCTACAGTCTACAAGTAAACAAAATTCAGGAAAAAATAAAGAAAACTGTTACAGCAAAAAAAAAGTTCTGGGAAGGAAAAGAGTATTACGGGTGGGTAGGAATCTGGGGGTCAGTGTGTCCAGGAGTATACACCCTGCTAGGTCACCATACATAGCGAACCACATGGGGTGACCTATGGCAGAGATGTTGGTTATCCGATAAATGGTTTCCGGGGCGGCGGTACCCATAACCGCCCCCCAAATTGATATAACGATATTACTAATTATTAGCTAAACTATTGCAGATAGCAAACAGTTTTATATTTATAAAATAGTTTTTAGGCAGTTTTCAAAGAAGTTCATTAGTGGATTTTCTATTCTAAAACGAGATTCAGTTTTATTATTTATTTTATTATTTATTAATTTTCAACGCCCTGATGGGCTTTTACATGACAAGTTTATAATACAGAGACAGTTTTTAAATAAAAAAAGATAAACTATAAAAATATAACTAGTAAACATCATATGAAAGGTAGGTATACAGATAAATTTAAGGAAAGATGGTGCATTACAATAAAAGAGAAAGTTTCTAAGTTATAAATGGCATAGAAATAAACTTGTAGGTATGTTAGTAATTACAAAATTTACAGGTGACTAATTAAATGTGATGAAAAATACATGACAAAATGCAAGATACATAGAAAGGAAACGGTAATAGGTTTTTATATTGTAGATTTATAGAAATACACAAATATATGCAATAGATCCTATGTGATGCTCCTTAGATATCAAAATATTCTACATAAAAATATTGTTCAGATATTTCTTGAACAAAGGTAAACTTGTATTGAATACATCGATATTTGAGGTAAATTTGTTCCCTAGTGTGTGCAATCGTGAAATTGGTGCATGTGTGTGGTAGTTGGTTACAGAATTATTGTTGCAGAATAATATGTTTTGCCTTGTTTCTCGAGTAGGTACTTTAAAATCAATGAGATGCAGAAGTTCGCATTCGGAGTGAATAATTTTAAACAAAAAAGTTAGATCGTTTATTTTTCTTCTGTTTTCTAGGGAATGCAATTTAAGTATGTTTAGTAAAGATGTGTAGTTAATGTGTTGAATAGGTATGTGTAACTTGAAGTTAATAAATCTTAAAAATTTGTGCTGCACTCTTTCGATATTTCTTATATGAATTTGATAATATGGGGACCAAACTATGGAATTATATTCCAACAAGCTGCGTACGAGTGACAAATATACGATTTTTATAACTTCCAGCGAATCGAAGTCTTTAATTGTTCTGATTATAAATCCTAGTGTTTTCATGCCTTTATTAGTTATTTGTTGTATGTGATTTATAAAGTTTAATTGCGTATCAAACACAACTCCAAGATCCCTAATTTCTTTGACTTTTTCTAAGATTTTATTATCTATTGTGTATTTGAAAGATAGTGGAGTCTTTGTTCGACAAAATGTTAGTGTCTTACATTTCTCGATATTGAGGAATAAGTTGTTTGCGACACACCAATTTTGTAATTTGACGATGTTTGACTGTAGGATTAGGCAGTCACCTATATTGGATATTTCTTTGTATAATTTGATATCATCGGCAAAAAGCAGAACTTCTACATCGTCGAAACAACTTATGATATCATTTATGAATATTAAGAAAAGGATGGGGCCGAGATGACTCCCTTGCGGTAGACCACTAGTTGCATATATTAATTTAGATTTATAATGTTTAATTTTAACAAATAAGATTCTGTTAGACAAATAACTTGAGAACCAATCCAACAACTTGCCTCTCAGTCCTAAGGCATACAGTTTCCTAAGTAATAATTTATGTGATACTTTGTCGAATGCTTTTGAAAAATCTGTGTAGATACTGTCAACTTATTTTTTTTTTGTAAAAGATTCTGTAATATAGTTATGGTAAAGTAACAGGTTAGTAGCAGTTGACCTACCAGAAACGATTCCGTGTTGGTTTTTATCAATTACTTTTAATACTGATGGATAAATTAAATCGAGAACAAGGGATTCAAAGATTTTCGGGAGTGCTGATTGTATGCATATAGGACGGTAGTGTTTAATATCTGTGTTTTTTGAGAATCGGTGTAATATAACCAGATTTCCAACGGGTTGGAAAATGTCCAGAAGAAAGTAGGTGGTTAAATAATGCGGTGAGTGGACCTGATATTGCAGATGCGCATTGTTTGAAAAATATTGGTGGGATGTTATCTGGGCCTGCAGATTTGTTAGGGTCAAGTGAAATTATTTTATTTTATTCCTGTGTTATGAGGCAATTATGTAGATGTATTGTGTTTTGATATGTGTATGATGGTACGTTGTTATCTGATATTTCGCCTTCGTATACACTTTGGAAATGATCCGCAAACAAATTAACAATATCGAAGGTGCTATTGGCTATTTTGCCATCATAATGCATTGTGGGAGGGTAGTCTGTACTTTCATTGTTTAATTTTTTAACGAAATTCCAAAGATTCTTTGTTCCTAGCGCAGTTTTCTCAACGGAGGTGATGTGTGCTTTGTAGCACAGTTTCGATAGTGTTTTACATTTCTTTCTTGTTTCTGAGAAGTTTAAGTAGTCGTTGATTTGGTGGGTTAGTTTAAAAATTTTGTGTAGCTGTTTTTTTTGTTTCAGTAAGAGTATAAGGTCCATGGAGAACCAAGTTGGATATGTTCTGTATTTTGGTGTATACGAGGGGACATGAGATTTTATATTTTCAGAAAATGTTTCATAGAGTTTTTCTAGTATTTGTTCGATATCACTGTTAGTGGTCAAGAAAGTCCAATCTGTATTAGTGAGTTGGTAGTTAATAGAATCGTAATCAGCGTTTTTGAAGTTGAGTGTTGTTTGTTTCAGTGGTGGATTGTTTGTGTACATATTTACTATAATGTGTAGGGGGGGATGATAATTATCCACCGGGATGAGCTGATCGTCTGACATTTCAACACACAGTTTAGAGCAGTTTGAAAGGGCAAGGTCTAAAAGACGACCACATATATTGGGTACAAAATTATGTTGATGCAAATTTAAATAGTTTATCGTATCTATCACTTCACGTGCTGGGTCGTTAGAACTTTCGTTAGTAATATAACCGTTGTCACTAGAGTTCCATTTCAAATTGGGAAGATTATAGTCGCCGACAATAATTATTTTCGATGTAAGATTTTTTGACATAAGAAATTCGATGTCTTCACAATGTTTCTTGTAGGTTTGGATGTCGGAGTTTGGTGGTATGTATACGGTTCCATGATGATTTTTTCCATGTGAGTGACAATTTGTACAAATAATTGCTCCAATGAGGTATTTTGCGTTTTTAGTTTTTTCGCTGATATATTTTCCTTGATTGCAATCAAAACTCCGCCTCCTCTGGATTTGGTACTAGATTTAGGGTCTCTGTCACGCCGAAATATCTTGTGGTTTGTGAATCCAAGTTCAGGAGATTTTATTTCAGGAACGAGCCAAGTTTCAGTAAGGATAAATATATCATGTCCGTGTAAAGGTACCGTTACTTTAAGGTCATGTAGTTTTGTACGAAGTCCTCGTGTATTTTGATAATAGATTTTGATTTTATCAGGGCATTTGGTCCGGCATTTTCGGTTAGTTAGGCCGTATCCAATGGTGGATTTTGGTTTTTTGAGACATTTACTATTGCTGGCTTATTATTTATAAATTTTATAGTTAGTCCGACTTCGCCTTCCAGGGTACGGTTTGCCAGGGATTGTCTAAGATCATTTAGGTATTGCCTTTGTAGAGGGGTTTGGTCGGAATAAATTTTGCAATCGGTGTGTGTTAGAGCTATATTTTTTCTACGCAATACGTTTAATGCTGTCAACGGATCGTTAAGGATGACTTTCAATGGCCTTATTTTATTTGGTTTAACTACGCCAATATGGAAGATGTTGACTGAGTTTTCAACGAGCGTGGTATCGATTTTGTTGAGAATTTTTAAAACTTCCACTTTGTCCTGTTTAATTCGGTCCAATTGATTCGCCATGACGCTTTCGGGCACATTTGTGATAATTAAATTTTTGGCTCTCACCTTTCTTTCTTCCAACTCGTCGGTTGCTTCGCACATTTGGGCTATTTGTGCCCCGTTTGGCAGGGACTGGGGCGGAGGCTGGAGCGGCTGGTTTTCTGAGATGCGTTGGTAAGTCTTCAGTTCACCTTCTAAAAATCCCGTTTTAGCTGCAACAAGGCTTATATTGCCCAGTAGTTCGGAAAGTTTTGGCGATAATTTCCCCATCTGTTCTTTGGTGAACTTGTTGCTTGGATCCATTATAGTAGTATGTAAAGAGTTAATAATGTTGTTTGCCGCAGTGATAAAGGAATATGTATCACAGGTGTCCATTTTACTGCTTCGAGATGTGAGATGTGAGGTTTGAAAAAGGTTTAGCGGCCCTGCGCTGTGTAAGGTAGAGTCAGCTGTCACGTACAACACACACACGATACACACAAACAGAGTTCGGACTGAGTGATTGGTGATAATGATAATTGTTTTGACAGCAACTATGGATTATAAAAATCAGATTTAGGTTAAAACTGACGTTCTAAAACAGCTTAAAACTTCTCCACTGTTTTAAATGAAGTAGAGCCCAAAAATAATTTCTATATATTTTTTTTGATTTAAGCTTCCGTTTTCGAGTAAATTAAGTCCGAAGTTCCATTTTTTAGGTCTAATTTGGAAAAATTTGTCACTATTAAGATCAGCTGTTTAGGTGGCATACATTAATTATGTTATTTTACAATTTAGACCCCCCCCCTCCTTGGTGAGATTAAGTGTGATTTGGTGGGACCCCCCCAAACTTGAGATCAGTGGTGTATCTGGGGTACCACTAGTGGCGTAGCTAGCATGGGTGGCACCCGGGGCGGGTAACGTGGTGTCACCTCCCCCTAATTTCGAGTCCATAAGAAATAAAAATACTGCCTAGTAAAATGTGTAGAAAAATATAAACTATTTTCGCCTATAAAAAGACCGTCAGACACAAAATTCTCCCGTTTCGGGACATTCCACGGGGAGCCATAGAGCCACGAAAATATAAATAACAACGTGTTCAATAATTTTGTGACAATATCCTTCGTAATTTTTTTCCACGATCGGGTATCACCCCCATCGGGTGGTACCCAGGGCGGACCGCCCCCCTAGCTAGGCCAATGGGTCCCACCCTATCCCATCCCGCCCAATGCCACGCCATTACGCCCCCCCCCTCCCTGTCGAGGTATTGTTCAAGATTTGGTGAGATTTTACTGGACCCCCCCATAAATAAACGTTCTCACCGAGAAGATCTAGATTCTAGAAATCTAAAAGATATCACCTATGCAGTGGCGTGCGTGCAGTATGTAGTTAGGGATCGCAGTGGCGTAGGTAGCTAGCATGGGTGGCACCCGGGGCGGAATCTAATTATTTCTAATGACTTCATGGCAAGGAATTTCAGGGATAAAAATTTCTCCACAAATATAGGCTACGTTCGCCTATAAAAAAACCGAGCGACACAAAAATCGGGACATTCCACGGGGAGCCATATTGCTATGAAAATATAAATAACAGACCGACAATACTCTGGTGACAATATCCTTCGTAATTTTTTTTACGCGGTCGAGTGTCACCCCCCTTACCGTGTGGCTTTTAAAAACTATATGACATGTATAAAAACTGCTGCTTTGAAGGTATTAAAAAGTAATATGAATATAAAAACAAATGCTGCGATTTTAACAAATATGATTCAAAAGTTTAAAAATAACTGAATGCCTTAGAAATCCTTCCTGAACAGAAAAAAAATGCAAGTGGCCCATTCTTTCGTAAAATTTGAGGTAGAGGGTTTTACAAACCTGCTTACACGATAGTAGTGTTTTCTGTTTGCTGGCGACAGGAGATCGTTCATAATATATTATGTTTTTGGGACCTAAATACACAATTATTATCATTGTTTGATGTTGACTCAGGTCGAATTATGGCCGAGCAGAGCCACTAATGCTCTGGCCTTTGACTTGTTCATTGTCCACGTAATATCGCGTTACAAAGTATTTAAAAACAGTCGTGTCACACGCCACAAGTCATACGGCTGATGAGATAACTGTGTGTGAAATGGCTAGCACCTCCCTTTGGTGCCCACTGCCCATGTAAACTTCATGCAGAGATAACAAGCTCGCGAACGGAGGCGCGATTTTGATAACATTTAAAAAAATCATGAAATTCGATTGACGCAATTTATGGATGACCCCTAATGGCCATTTTCGCCAAAGTTTGTACCTGCACGTTTTTACCATTTTTACGCTTTCCATACCTACCTTTATTTTTATGTTTTATTTCTATGTTTTCACTAATACCATTTCCATTTGGGAGGCGGTATGGGTACCGCTGCCCCGGGAACCGTTTATTGGATAACCAACACCTCTGCCTCAGGTCAACCCAAGTGGTTCGCTCAGGACCGGATTAACCATGTCGGGGCCCCTAGGCAATGCACGTCTCGGGGCCCCTTTACCAATGGCGGACTAATGGGGGGGAGGGGGGGGGGGGGGGAGGGGGGGGGGGGGGGGGGGGGGGGGCTAAGCAGTTGCCTAGCATTGATAAGCTTCCAAATTCCATTAGGGCGTTAATAAATACATAATTATTATCATCTTTTCCCCAACCTGTCGTTTCCTTTACTGTATTTATTTTCTACTTTGCTGTATTTTCCCTAACCCGTTAGGGGTCGTCCATTAATCACGTGATGTTTTTTTACCAACTTTTTAACCCCCTCCCCTGGTGATATGTGGTGAGGGTTTAGACTACCCCCTCCCAAAATCACGTATATTTTGTTTTGTACAAAATACTTTGAAATTTTCAGAATATTATCACGAAAAATAAATGCACGTTATATCTCATTACTAGCTGACCCGGCCACGCGTTGCTGTGGCTAATAAAACACTTTGTAAAATCCAACCTTTGTAACCACCGCCGTCTTTGAGTTCATCGCGAAGAGATCATCAGTGCGGTTTGCACGTGAGCTAGCTCATCGCCCATTTTTTTTTTTTTTTTTTTAATGTCATCTTTGAGGATGCTGTGTGGAGGGTTTTTTTTAAGGAAAGGAAGGAGAGGAGAGTTCTGGGAAGGAAAAGGGTTTAAGGGGTGGGTAGGAATCTGGGGTTCAGTACGTCCTGGTCATCCGCCTCCAAGACCTAGACAAACCTCACCCCATGAACCCGGGCACTCCTGCTAAATCACCAAACGTAGCGAACCACTTGGGGTGACCTATGGCAGAGGTGTTGGTTATCCAATAAAGGTTCCCGGGGCGGCGGTACCCATTCCCGCCTCCCAAATTGTATCCTCCCATTTGATTGACTTCGACGATCTATGTCAGCTTGTCTTTTCCTTGGTATATTAAAACAGTAAATAAAGTTCTCACGCACTGACAAACTGATGATAGAAGATTTTAAATGGTAACAGAATGACAGGTAACGTTTGACAGCGACTGAAATATGACAATCAGAATTCTTTTTTTTTTGCATTCCAATTCTAGATTACGTTGTGCTTTTGAAAGTAGGTAGGAACAGTAGAACTGTTTATATGAGAAAATGAAATTGTTGTTTTTACCTATCTTCCTCACAATTTTTTTCATATTATCTCACCGCTTAAACCTTCCCTGGACTACGACAAACATTTCAAAACCAAAATCACCTAAATCGGCCCAGCCGCTCTCGAGTTTTAGCGAGACAAACGAACAGCAATTGATAAGAATAATAAGATAATTTTTTATTTTTTTATTTAATGAAAAGATACATGATTTCATGAAATTCTACGCTAATGAAGAGTACTAGCTCTTGAGCTTGGCGTAGGAGTTATTTTACAGCTAGTTCATTTTTATAACATATCTTTTACTTACATTTTCCAATAAATATAAACTATATATAAATATAATATATAAACTACTATTTTTCACTTTTATAACATACATTTTACTTAATGTATACTGTCTAAAATTCAGACCTTTAAAAATCGAATTTAGCCAGGACTCACACCTCTCGAGATCCACGTAAAAACATTAGGTGAGAACTCTCATAGTTAGTTAGCTAAATTATCAACAGATGTCCGGAAGGTACAAAACTGTGACTAGCCAAGGAGATTTTCTATAAATGACGGTTTTTTAAAAGGATATACCTCTTTCCTCTTCGTCGCTTCGCTGAAACTACATCTAATTAACTACTCCTTGGTCTGTCTCGGGTAGTTTTGTATCTTCCGATTATAAAAAATGTAATTGGAAATGATAACAAATAAATCAAGAGTTCCTTAGAATTTGTCCTGAAGATGAGTCTTTATTTTACCGGTTCCTTACCTTAAAACTTTACATTTGATCCTACGAGTCGGATAGTTTAACGCGAGTGATTAAATTAATAAAAAAGAACCAGCACTGAAGAAGGAACCAGAAATGCAGCCAGAATCCATCAAGCAGATTCCAGCATCCAGAAGACATCACGATAAAAAGGGCAAGTGACCAATCCATTCCATACTACCCACCTTACCATAAAAATCCTAAAAAAAAAGAAAGCAAAAAATTTAATGACATCAATATTGTGCATTTCTCATAAAAAAAAATTGTTGCAAGCCGGTATGAACAAGTTTACAAAAAAATAACACGACATTGCAGCCGGCAATTAGATTATCGCAAAAAACTACAACAATGTTATAAATTCCGGGATTAAAAGAAACTTTCTCCGAAATAATCATTTGAATTAACCGCGAAGCCGATAAAACAGTTTGTTGCTAATAATACTCTATGGGCGAAATTTAACGGCTTGTCGATTATCGCAGATCGTGTTGTGACGGATTGAGAAGTTGTCAGTGGTTATTACAGGATTAATAGTTTTAAACGGTTATTGTGATAAAATAATTGGATAACTCTGTAAATTGTAAGTACCTGATTTGATAAAAATGGATTTAAAAACGCTAATCGGTAAAAGGGGAATCTGTAAGGGGAAAGTCACGAGATTCAGAGAATTTTTAAACAAAATTTCGTTGACACAAAGTGAGCTAGGATTACGTATAAAACATTTCGAGCTTTTAATGGATCAATTCGAGGAAATTCAAGGTAATATAGAAGCCTTATCTCCCGATGAGGGCGATCAAGAAAGGGCGAGCTTTGAAAACGATTATTTTGATGTTTTATCCAACGCTAAAGAGAGGTTAGGTTCGGACCATTCCGCAGGCAAAACAAACAACAACATTAAACTGCCGATAATAGAGTTACCAAAATTTAAGGGTGATTACTGCGAATGGATAGAATTCCGAGATGCGTTTATATCTTTAGTAGACAGTAATTCTAACCTAGATGCCGTACAAAAATTTTATTATTTGCGTTCTTGTCTAAAAGGGGAAGCGCTTAAGCTTATAACAGCATTGCCAATGCAAGTTGACAACTATTTAATGGCCTGGGAGATGCTCACGGACAGATACGAAAACTCAAAAAAAATTATAAATAATCATGTAAACGCGTTGTTTAAATTACCGGACTTAAAAGCAGAAAATCACGTCGCAATAAGAAGCCTATTGGATGAGGCACAGTTGCATTTAAAATCGCTAAATAAATTAAATATAGCTACGAAAAATTGGGATGTAGTATTGATTTATTTGTTATCAAACAAGCTAGATTCAAATACAAGGGCTCATTGGGAACAATACCCAACAAAAAATAATCTACCTACCTACGAAGAATTTATTAAATGTTTGTATACAAGGGCCCAAGTATTAGAGGCCTCATCAAATAACGAAAAAAG
Source organism: Limnephilus marmoratus (assembly GCA_917880885.1). NCBI lineage: Eukaryota > Metazoa > Arthropoda > Insecta > Trichoptera > Limnephilidae > Limnephilus > Limnephilus marmoratus. The sequence goes on from OU862908.1 coordinate 68,804,604, forward strand.
AATTAATCCGGGAAAAACGAATCCGCATAATTATAAAAAGGAAGCTATGGTTTCATTTTCTGCACAAAAATTAAAATGTTTACATTGCAACGATAATCATAAGATTTATTATTGCCGCAAATTTTTGGAATTGAAGCCAAAGGAACGAATTGATAAAATACACAAATTAGGCGCTTGTTTAAAATGTTTAAACTTCGGTCATAAATTAAAGGATTGCAAATCAAAATTTAATTGCCGTAAATGCGATGGCGTAAATTACAATACGTTACTTCATTTTAAACAAGAGGAGGAATCAAAACACGAAAGGGCATCAACATCTTCCGCGAAGGAAGCGCCTTTGGTAACAAATCATGCCGCGAAGGTAGAACCAAATTTCGTGTTATTGTCCACTGCCATCATCAACATAAAGGACGATGCCGGACAATCAATTCAAGCAAGAGCTCTATTAGATTCTGGGGCACAAACTAATTTTATAAGTAAGGAATTTGCAAAGAAATTGAAATCAAAAGAGAAAAGGGTCAACATTCCTGTTACGGGAATCCACAATAAGATTTTAAATATAAAATATAAAGTGGAATTCAATATAACTTCAAGCTATTCTGAATATAAAAGGAATATAGAATGCCTGATAATACCTGAAGTGACCAGTAACCTGCCACAAATTTCCTTTCAGAGAAAAGACGCGGGGATCCCTAGCGGTCTCCAATTAGCAGATCCGAACTTCAACATTACCAGCCCGATAGATCTGCTACTGGGAGCGGAGGTGTTCTGGGAAGTCTTGCATACCGATCGAATGAGAATTGGAGATGCTGGACTCACGCTACAAAGGACCGAGCTAGGATGGCTTGTCGCTGGACCTATCTCCACTCCGAAACCAAAAAGGCCAGTAAATTCCTGTAATTTATCCTTAAATTTATTGCATAAGCAATTAGAAAGCTTTTGGAAATTAGAGGAACTAACTCCTGTAAAACATAGAAGCCACGAAGAAAGAGCATGTGAAGAGAGCTTCTTACGCACGCATGAAAGAGATGAGAAAGGACGTTTTGCGGTAAGATTACCGCTGCGACCCAATATTAATCAAATGGGTGAAACCCTAAAGGTGGCTGAAAAAAGATTCTATAATATGGAAAAAAAATTTCTTGCCAATAAGGACCTGATGCTAGATTATAAAAAAATCATGAAAGAGTATCAGGAATTGGGGCATATGACGCTGTGCGAAGCACCGCCAAAAGATAAAATTTATTATTATTTGCCACACCATGCAATGATGAAGGAGTCTAGCACGACAACCAAAACCAGGGTCGTGTTTGACGGATCAGCCAAGTCATCAACCGGTATATCATTAAACGACGCCCTCATGGTAGGGCCAGTTTTACAAAAGGATTTATGTGCGCAATTATTATTTTTCAGAAAGCACCAGTATGCATTAACCGCCGACATCGAGAAGATGTATCGTCAAATATTGGTGCAGCCTGAGGATAGAGATTTGCAGCGCATAGTCTGGAGGGACTCTCCGGAAGAAGAAATCCGACACTATCAACTCAATACTGTCACCTACGGTTTGGGACCATCATCCTTTCTGGCTACCAGATGCTTGGAACAGTTAGGAACAGAAAATCAAGAAGCATACAGAAAGGTCAGTCGCATCCTCAAATACAACTTTTATATGGATGATTTGATAACTGGCGACGAAAATGAGGCAGATTGTCTCACTATTAAGCAACAGTTAAGCAGCATTTTGGCATCTGCTGGCATGAATTTACGAAAATGGCGATCAAATTTACCCTCTATAAGTTCGAAACCAGAGAGTGATACAGATATGATTATTACTGATAACCCCAAGGAAAAGAAAATTCTAGGGTTGTCATGGAATAATCAGCAGGACTATTTTCAGTACATTGTAGAGCCCTTAGAAGCCTGCGTTAAAAGCAAACGCCAAATGTTATCATGTATCGCCTCTACCTTTGACCCATTGGGACTGATAGGCCCAATAATTTTAGTCGCAAAACTGATAATGCAAGGTTTGTGGCAAACTAAGATTCAGTGGGACGAAGATGTTCCATCTGAACAGATGAATGCGTGGAATTCATACATAAATGAATTACCTCTTTTAAATAATTTAAAAATACCGAGAAAGGTAATTTGCAAACATCAAGTTAAACTGCATCTGCATGGATTCTGTGACGCCTCGGAGAGGGCCTATGCAGCATGTATATATATAGTGTCTACTGATGAATCGGGAAACACAACTTCTTATTTAGTCACATCAAAATCAAGGGTGGCACCGTTGAAAAGCATATCACTACCAAAGCTGGAGCTTTGTGGTGCTGTTTTACTCACAAAATTAGTGAACTATGTCAAAATAGCTATGAACTTAAATGAAATAGATACAACCTACTGGTGCGATTCCATGATAACGCTATTCTGGATTCGTGGACAGCCAGCAAGGTGGAACACATTTGTGGCCAATAGGGTAGCTGAAATCCAAGAGTCCAGTCAACCCGCACAATGGAAACACGTAAGATCGGAGGATAATGCGGCGGACGTTTTATCCAGAGGCGCGACGGTGTCGCAGCTACTAAAGTCTGACATTTGGTGGCATGGACCCACCTGGTTGATTTCAGGCGATTACCCGATTACCAGCAGTGAAGTTACGCCGTTGGATCTACCAGAAGAAAGATTAAAACTAACTTTAATTTCAGCCGTAAAACAGGATTGGGAAATATTTTCCAGATACTCTTGCTTAACCAAATTGCAAAGGGTGACAGCTTATATTTTAAGATTTATATTTAATTGCAGAAATTCTTTGTCCAGGCGTAGCGGAGCACTAACTGTTTACGAATTGGAGAATTCACTTCACTTATTAATATCTCGTGCACAATGTTTTGCATTCCCCGAAGAGACGAGGGCCTTACAAGCCGGGGTAAATGTAAAGAATAGTAGTAGGTTAAAGTCATTAAATCCTTATTTGTTTAAGGATTTAATCCGGGTGGGGGGTAGGTTGTCCAACGGAAAAATGATATCGGAAAGCCAACAGCACCCCATAGTACTACCATCACATCATAAACTAAGTGAGCTTATTGTCAGGCACTACCATTATTTATATTTACATGCAGGAACGCAGGCATTGTTAGCGTTATTAAGAATGAAATACTGGCCGATTATGGGTAAAAATTTAATTAAAAAGGTTCTCAGATACTGTATTATATGTTTTAGATGTAACCCGAAAACAGAGCAACAACTGATGGCGGACCTACCTGCCGAACGAATAACGGAAGGTCGCGCATTTCAATCATCAGGCGTGGATTTCTGCGGCCCCATTTTGATCAAATCAGGTGTTAGCCGTAAGACTCACAGCGTAAAATCTTATATATGTCTATTTATATGTATGGTAACCAAAGCAATACATCTGGAACTAGTAATGTCTTTAAGCACTGATAGCTTCTTAAATGCGTTTAAACGTTTCATCTCGCGAAGAGGGAAACCCAGTAAAATGTTTTCAGATAACGCCACTAATTTTAGGGGCGCGAATAATGAATTAAGGGAAATATATGAATTTTTGGAAAATTCAAATGAAAAAATTGATAAATACTTAGCCAATTTATCTATTCGCTGGAAATTCATACCAGCAAGGGCCCCGCACTTCGGGGGACTTTAGGAGGCAGGGATCAAATCAGTAAAATATCATTTGAAAAGGGTAGCAAACGTTTCACTATTAACATATGAGGAATTCAGTACTGTATTATGTCAAATTGAATCATGCTTGAATTCCCGTCCCCTCTGTCCGCTGTCCAATGACCCCAAAGACCTAAAACCTCTCAGTCCTGGTCACTTTCTCATTGGAACGAGTTTAGCAGCGATCCCGGAGCAGAATTTGCAGAATGTAGCAGTCAATAGATTGAATCATTACCAAAAATTAAACCAACTAATACAGTCTTTTTGGTCGAGGTGGCGCAAAGAATACTTGGCTGAGCTGCAGACCCGGACGAAATGGACTGGCAACAACCAAAGGCAGCTGCAACCAGGCCAGATGGTCATTCTGAAGGAAGACAACGAACCTCCTTGTTTTTGGAGGCTAGGACGAGTGCACGCTGTACATCCCGGGCCTGATGGAAGAGTACGAGTGGCTACCATCATCACAGCACAGGGAACGGTCCAGAGGGCAATATCAAAACTATGCCTGCTTCCAATTGAGGACAACAAATGCGAAGATCATCTACCCGAGATGGACCAGGGAGAATAAGAAGCGACCCAGTAGCGCCAACACAGTGTGGCGCCCCCAAGCAAGACATAATAACCAAGTTCTATAACCAGACTTTAAATTAATAAAAAGTACAAATAAAAGCGAAAAACAATAAAAAATTAATGAAAAAAATGCAAACAAAAGTGTAAAACAATAAAAAGGCAAAATGAATAAAGGTGGTGGAGGTCGTGACCTCTTGTGAAACTCGTGTAAAAAGAAAAACCAGATTGAGTGAAAATTAAAGGTTATAAGCTAACCAAAATAATAATAATAATTATAAAAAAAAAACACTGCAAGTGCCCACATATATTTAATTTTAGACATTTAATAATATTTACAATAAAATTGGCTGTCCTGGAAGGAAGACCTGGTCCCGTCCTCATTGTATTGTGTTTGTCCTAAAATTGAATGTGTAATTTATTGTTATAACTCTTTGATTTAATTTTTAACTTTGAATTTTTAGCTAGAGCATGTAAATATGAATTTGTTAATTGCACAATTTAATCTGGGGTGAAATAGTTAAAGTAAAAAAAAATTTGTGAGCTTTTTTAGTATTATAAGTAGTATATTTTTTGTTCATTTTAGTTTAATAAAAAACTCATTCCTCACCGTTTTTTGGCTGGGAATATGTCTAAAATTCAGACCTTTAAAAATCGAATTTAGCCAGGACTCACACCTCTCGAGATCCACGTAAAAACATTAGGTGAGAACTCTCATAGTTAGTTAGCTAAATTATCAACAGATGTCCGGAAGGTACAAAACTGTGACTAGCCAAGGAGATTTTCTATAAATGACGGTTTTTTAAAAGGATATACCTCTTTCCTCTTCGTCGCTTCGCTGAAACTACATCTAATTAACTACTCCTTGGTCTGTCTCGGGTAGTTTTGTATCTTCCGATTATAAAAAATGTAATTGGAAATGATAACAAATAAATCAAGAGTTCCTTAGAATTTGTCCTGAAGATGAGTCTTTATTTTACCGGTTCCTTACCTTAAAACTTTACATATACAATAAATATAAACTATGTTATGATATTAATTTTTGATATGCTATGAATTAAAGTTATAACATTTTGATTGGTGTTGTTATGGTTGTTGATTTTTTTAAAGATTAATTTGACCTTTTTCTTGAATGTTACGAAATCTGTTATTTTTTTAATTTCTTCGGGAAGACTATTAAAATATTTTATGCCTTTGAAAATATAATTGTTGTGCATTTGTTGTGTTGAAAATAGAGGAATTTGGAAGTTAAATTTATGCCTTAATGATGAGTTGAGTTTACATTTTTTAGTTAGATTTTCTTTGAATATTTGTAGTATTGAATCTTTTTTATAGAGGTCTTCAATTTTTGGTACTTCGAAAATTTTTAACAATGATGCTGAAGGGAATGTTGTTTTTTTTTTAAAATTACTTTAATAATTAGTTTTTGTACCACTTTTACAGGACTTACAATTTTTTCATATACACCTCCCCATCCAATGATTCCATACTGAATTAGTGATTGGACTAGTGCATAATAGACTTTTTTAGGTTGTTTAATTTGAGAATATTTCTTGATCTAATGAATATATAGATACATTTCCTAATGCGTTTAACAATTTCACATATGTGTTTGTTCCATTTCATATGTTGGTCTACAATTACACCAAGGTACTTTATTTCAGTTGCATGGTTTAATATGGTACATGAATTATTACAGACATCTTTGTTACATTTTGTGTTGTGTATAATTATATTAATGTTGGGATAAGTTTTGGGTTTATTTATTGAGAAAGGGATATAAACTGTTTTTTTTTGCATTGATTGTAAGAAGGTTTGTATTGAACCAGGTTTTTAGGATATGGATGTCATTATTTGCATTTTCGTTTACAATTTTCCAGTCACTACCCTTAATTATAATCGTGTCGTCCGCATAAGATATAACGGTTCCACTGAGGTTTTGTTTAAAAATATCGTTTACGTACATGACAAAAAGTAATGGTCCCAAAACAGTACCTTGTGGTATCCCAAAATCACTTGTGAGTGGTAGGCTTGGTGTGTGATTAATTTTTACAATTTGTGTTCTTTTGTGAAGATAACTTTTTAGCCAATTTAGTGCTTTGTCATTAATACCCACAACCTTTAATTTTTGTATTAATTTGACATGTGATATACCGTCGAAAGCTTTTTGGAGATCTACAAAAATACCAACACATTTTAATGATTTGTCTAAAGCGTCTTGTATAGTACTAGATAATTTAGCAATGGCGTCTTTTGTGCTTTTGTTTTCCATGAATCCAAACTGGTTTTCGTGAATTATGTTATTGATCTTAATGAAATGAGTTATTCTTTTTTTGGCAATTTTTTCAAATATTTTTGCAATGTTTGATAGTATTGAAATAGGACGGTAATTGGTTGGTTCTTCCGGATTGCCGGTTTTAAATATTGGTACGATTACGGATTGTTTGTACATAGACGGAAATATTCCGGTTTGAAAACTTGTATTGATTATATGAGTTAATAAGAAGATATAATGTGTATAGTAAGCTATCCGTAAAAGATAGATATATGCCACCATTAATTGTTTTGTTATATCCTAAAAGGATTAGGCAGCGTTTTCGATGAAAGCTACAAGGCGGCTGGACTTTTTTCCGACACTTCTAACAATTATCCTTATGTTTCAACCAATTTACATAAATCCTTGACAAATTACACACCTAAACCTTCCTCACGATACACTCTATCTATGGGTGAAAACCGCATGAAAATCCGTTCAGTAGTTTTCGAGTTTATCGCGAACAGACAGACAGACAGACTTTATAACTTTATAATATGTAGAGAAGATACCCTCCCTCCCCCCTCGTGATATTTCGTGATTTTTTCCGAACCCCCCCCCCTCCTTTCGAGCCTCACGTGATTACGGACGACCCCTTACCTCATCTCAACCCAACCTCATGTGTTATTGCTAACATATTATTTTCCCATTCCACACACGTTTTTTCTCTGTTTGCTCTTTATCCATCCTTTAATCCCTTCTTTGCTCTAACCCATCATTTCCTTCTTTCCACATCCCATCCTTTCCCCCCCACGTCTCTCCTTTTTTTTATTTTACCCTTACCTAGATTTACCTAGATGTACCTATTTCATTCTTTCCCTATTCTAATCTTTAAACTAACCCATAATTTCCCTAAGGCTACGAACGCACAGGCAGGTGGCTGGCTTAGCGCCTAGAGCCTAGTGGCAAAAAATCAACACGTTGGTTTACCTGGATACACGCTAAGCGGCTATCCATCGGCTATCTACTACCTATCTAGGCTCTAGGGACTCCAGATACGAATATCTACAGCCTGTAGGTCTGACGAATATCTACAGCGCATATGTTTAACTAATATCTACGAACTTCAGAGTGTTGATTAATATCTACAGAGCGTAGGTTGAACTAATATCTACAGAACGTAGGTTGGACTAATCAGCTAAATGTGCCCAATAGTCCGATATTAGGGATTTTTACATACATACTTACATAAATTAAGTGTTTTAAACTGCATACGCAATATTACGTTATTCCAATATGCTATGCATAATTGCAAATCCAACCTCTGCCAGTGCTGTAGATATTCGTCAACACTTTGGTTCTCATAGATATTAATCAACAGTTTGAGCTGTAGATATTCGTCAACACTTTGATTCTCATAGATATTAGTTCGATTTTTTCAGTTTTTGGAATTCCTGTAGATATTAGTAGACGCCTCCGCTCTAGGCGCTAAGCAAGCCGCCTGCCTATGCGGACGTAGCCTTATAGTATCTATTATTATAAGCAATAATTATCAGCCTGAAACACTCATCCACATTGAAAAATCTTCCGAGAAAAGATACATGACGCCAACGGGACTTGAACCCGTGTCCTCTCGATTGCCGGTCGATTGCTCTTGACCACTGAGCTATGGCGGCTTATCTCGTACCCGCCAAATGATTCAATATATGCTATATTTGACAAGTTTAAGTATTTCCCCAATAAATGAAGACATAATTTGTCTCGACGCCACCTAGCGAGGGATTTAACACTTACAATGTTTCTCTCGCAAAAATAAAGTTGGTTGTTTTCAGGTGAAAAAAATATAATAAGCAGTAATTGTTGAATGAAACACTAGCATATATTGAATCATTTGGCGGGTACGAGATAAGCCGCCATAGCTCAGTGGTCAAGAGCAATCGACCGGCAATCGAGAGGACACGGGTTCAAGTCCCGTTGGCGTCATGTATCTTTTCTCGGAAGATTTTTCAATGTGGATGAGTGTTTCAGGCTGATAATTATTGCTTATAATAATTGTTACCCTTTGTGCTATGCATAAAAAATCTTGTCTTAAAAACGTTAGTTTTACAATTACAAATAATAATTATAGTATCTATTTTTCTATCTACATATATTATATTAGGTCCTTACATATGAAATTGGCGTTTTGCCGTACTGGCAACTTTGATCTCAAATATCTTCTCTTTGGTTAGGAATTCCAAATTCAAATTTATACAGCTATTTACTCATGTATTTGTGTTTCGAAAAGTATAATTCATTTGTTTCCTTAATTGTTTTTTTTCGTTGCGTCACTTAGTTTACAAAATGGAAAACTTGAAATATCGCGTTATTTACGAGTACGAGTTCTACCGTGGCACCAGTGCTGCAGAAACGGCTCGAAGGATTAATGATGTGTATGTCGACGGTGCCGCAAAAGAAAACACAGTGCGTTTTTGGTTCCAACGTTTTCGTTCTGGAAATTTCGACCTGCAGAACAAGCCCCGCGGACGACTGGGGACCAAAGTTGATAATGAAGAATTGAAGGCTATTGTGGAAGCGGATCCATCGCAAACCACGTCCGATTTAACTGCAGGCTGCGGTGTTAGTGATAAAACTGTTTTAATCTACTTGAAGCAAATTGGGAAGGTGAAAAGGCTTGAAAGGTGGGTACCTCACGAATTGAGTGAAGCAAATCAACAAACGCGCGTTAGAACGCTAGACCACACACTACACAACAGACGGCTACCAAATTAGAGGAGCTTCAATTGGAATGTCTAAGACATCCACCATACTCTCCGGACCTTGCCCCAACAGATGACCATTTTTTTTCGAAATTTGGATAACTTCTTGCAAGGGAAAAAATTCAACTCAGATGGGGCAGTCCAAACCGCCTTCAAAGATTTTATTGATTCCCGTCCGAATGGTTTTTTTAGTAAAGTTTTTTTAGTTAACTACCTATGAGATGGCAAAAGTGCATAGATAGCAATGGTACATACTTTGATTAAATAAATATATTATATTAAAAAAAACCGACTTTATGTTCCTCCCATACAAAACGCCAATTTCATATGTAAGGACCTAATATTTCCCACTTCAGCAGTTTGAAATATATTATGTTCGCCTATTGTTTTGTAATATCAAGTTTAAATATATTTTGCTCGGTATATAAAATCGGTGTGTACAAAAAAAATTAATTCAAACAATGTGGGCTTCAAAACCAATGGTTTCTTTGTCAGGATAAACGTATAATACAACAACAACAACAAAAAATATTATGTCCTTAAACTATGGTAAATTATTATTTTTATGAAAAAAAAAGCGTCATGTTAAAACGCATAAATATTTATTAACTTCATTTTTTTCACATTAGCTTCAGGGAAATAATTCCCCTCAGGGTCTATGTCACCTTTGTGTGGAGGGTTTTTTTAGGGAAAGGAATTAGAAGAAGTCGTGGAAAGGAAGAAGGTATGAGGGGTAGGCAGGAATCTGAGGGTCAGTGTGTCCAGGAGTGACGGACGTATGAATCAATCCCCCCCTCTGCGGGTAAGGCTATATTCCGAGAGTCCTGCTGGAGAGGTCTACAGGTATTTCTCAACCAGTCTCTCTCGATCCGGCCTGCCATGCACTTGGTAGGCAGACGCATCCGCCGTCCAGATCCGGGTACCCCTGCTAAATCACCAAACGTAGCGAACTACTTGGGGTGATCTATGGCAGAGGTGTTGGTAATCCAATAAATGGTAAAGTACCCGCCTCCCAAATTGAAATGATGACATTCAATTTAATACCTATTCAAACAGGTATTTTGTTTGGATTTTAGGTTGAGTTTCTTAGGAAATCATTTCCCTCAGGGGTCCTAGGTCCTAGCATGCGGCATGGGGCATGGGGCATGGGGCATGGGGCATGGGGCATGGGGCATGGGGCATGGGCGATCGATAAGGATTGATTGGATAATTTTGGGTAACTTCTCATCGTTCTCTAGAACAACTGCATATCGTACGAGCAACAGTCGACGTCGAATATATATATATTACGAACACTCGGTCATTGTGAACTGTTTCTTATTCGTTAGCGATCTGCAATCATGTTCGGGAACGATGAGAAGTTACCGAAAGTTATCCTATCAATTCTTATCTTATTGATGTCTACCAACCCCTACAATCGACTGAAATGGTCATGAACATATGAATATATCTGGACCTGCCCTAAGTGATAAAAGCGTATTATTTTCCCCTCCTATTTCGCCGGTTCCATGGAGCCAGCTCGGCTTACGAGAGCGACGCTTGAATCTGAAAAATGTGACGTCATCATTCTTGTCCTGACCAGCGCGCTGGTCATATCGCACATTTTACGAACAAAATATAAAAATTGTGCTATACTATACATTCTACCCTAATATATGTGAACGTAGCGAATGTGGGCGTTTCTCCAGTGAGCTCGTCGCTGGTTACAGGGGTAAGTAAATTATGAAACATTTGTAAAAGTGTCTTAACTAAACACGGAAATAAATATTCCTGTGTGAAAAAGGGCGAACTTTCCTTTGCCGATTTCGACTACGCAAATATTATGATAATAACGTGGCGGGCAATTCGCGCTCCCATGTAAAAAGGCCTATTCATTCAAAAGCAGATTTTGCTTTTAAGAACTAAATGGTGATATTATAATGCGAGATGCCTATATACTGTCAGATTGATTTTTTAACGAATCACAGTCATCTTTCCCCTCTTCGCCCTCCATAGTTTGGTTTTACCCCTCATCTGTATCTTCTGGTCTATTAAATTTGGATGTCTATGGAAATAATAAACATTGCGAAGAGTTAAAAATAACAGGTAAACAATAACATATATATGACCCTATATTTATTTCACTTCTCTTATAGGTACTCCACTAAAATCCTTCAGGTAAACACTTCGTTTAAGAGGAATATAAACGCTAGAAATATATCGAATCTCATGCCTGCAAAATTTTAAAATCGAGCGTCTTTTTGCACGAGGCTAGTAAGCGAAAAAGTGGTTTTTATTTATTTTGTGCATAATTTTATAAGATCGAAAAAAAGTTAGAACATAGATAAAGTCAAAAATAGTCTTAACCGTAAAGGGGTATTTTTAAAAAATTGTTACTTACATTACTTCATAGTTAAGTCACGAGAAAACCATTTTATTAGTGGTTTACGCTTATATTTTTTGTTAGGTAAATAATAATTTTATTGTAATTCCAATACATAGATAAAGTAGTTAAAGCTTTAATTTATCCGTAGCATATTTTTTGATGTTCATACTGTAAGCCGATTCTTCGTAAAGATTAATCAAAATAGTATCTAAATAGGATTTCACGTATATATTCATCTTAGTACGCAATGCGCCGTATGTCAGTATCTCTGCGCGCTCGAGGGAGTACAGTGTACATGGGTAGATAGGTTGGCGGGAGGGTAGTCACTAGGCACTAGGCCTGCGTTTTGCTTTATTAGACACTGTATATTCACATGAGTTGCCCGCTGTAATTGCATGTATCATGTAGCTTGTAGATGGTAGCATGTAACTGTATCTGCCTGCTCAGGGCCGGGCAGTAGGTAATACAGGCAAAATGGACGGAGAACACAGGGCCCCAAATATTCCACTTGAAAACAAATTACGTTGTAATTTATTTTTGAATATTTTTCCGCTAATATTTGAATGGCAAAAATTTCATTAATTTGATGTTATAGATAAGTAGTAGTTTAAAGAGGTTACTCATAGATAGCGCTGGATAGGAGTTTAAGAGGTTAGGTACTCATAGATGGTAATATCGTAGCTGTCGATAGCCATAATTCGTAGGTGTCGATAATGCATATATCGTAGCTGTCGTAGCAGTTATTCGTAGCGGTCGATAATGCAGGGGTTAAGACTATAATAAATACGATTGTAACCTCAAGTTCAGGGCCCAGAATGATTACTATTGCCTGCTAATTAAAGCCATCCGAACGAAGTGTTATATATCAATATCACAAATAAAGTCCCAAGTGTTTTGTTAACTCTGGAGTATTATTTATGGAGTCGTAAGACAAGCATGGAGTTACAACAATAATATTTCAGTGGATACCTATAACTTTGCAGAAGAATCAGAAGATACCAACAGTTTGTGACAATTTAATGTGCAAATTCTGTCGCTGAACACCGACCATTTGTTGCAACAAAACATTATGACCGGAGATAATTTAGCAGATCATCTTTGAAAAGCTTATTTCTACATTCGTCCAGAAAACGGACTTTAAAAGCTTAGAAATCGTACAATGGTTAAATTTTGAAATTTACACACAAGGGCCGCTAGAAATAAGGGTCTTAAATTGACCCTGCGCCGGTCCTTGGTTGCCGCCTGTGGCTGGTTTGGCGAACATCGCCAAATGTATTATTAAATCTTAATATGGCAAAATGGAGAGTTTGGTTTAAAATGGTAGGAACAGGGGATGCTGAATTCACAACTGCATTCAATTATAATTTTAATTGCTTTACTCAAGTTTGCATCACAAAACTCTATAAAATTCTTAATATTTGTATAAGCTCATTTTAACTAGAGAGGTTATTTTATCAAACAAAATGAATACGCTCCTTTTTAACCCCAGACGCAAAAGGAGAGGTGTTATAAGTTTGACGTGTGTGGCATCGTAGCTCCTAAACAAATGAACCGATTATGATGCGTTTTTGTTGGTGTTTGAAAGCTGACGTGATGGAGATGGGTCTTAGCTACAATCTGTTCAGGTTCAAGGTTTCAAAGTCGTTAGCTCTTTTTTGTATCGGGGGTTACTTAAAAAATTGAATTTTTTTTTATCTAGCCGTCGACGTAATCTGCGGTAAAAACAATAACGTTCATTTGCAAGACACTTTTCAGACTGATATTGGCTATTAGGCATGGTATCTGTAAACTAGTGGTACAAGCGTGAAATCTACATCCTGGAGTCGATTTTGTAGAATAATATATTTTTACTAGCTGACCCGGCGAACTTCGTACCGCCTCATAATCAATAACTGTTTTGTTAACTTATTAGCTAAATTAAATTCAATTTTTTTTTATTAAGTTAAACATTACACAATGAAGCAATTAACGATGCGCAACTGTCAGTGTTTTGTTTTTGTCAGAGTCAGTGGAGTTGTGTAGGAATTTATATTTTTGTGATTTTCTTACTTTTCCACTTACTTATGAGAATTGCGTTTCATTTTCTTTATACGTGTAAGAGGGATTTATTAAAATTATTGTATTTTTCCTGTGGAGGGGTGCAGACATACGTTCACCGTTTGTCTCATTTTCGACTGTTGACATTTAGTGTGTAAGAAAGAGGGGCAGCATTATATGTTTAAAAACAAAACAAAACAATCAGCGCATTGACATTTGACTTTTTTGAATTTTTGGAATTCACTCACTGCTCAATATTATACTTATCACAATATTCCTGCAGCTCTTTTAAAAGATGAGAATTCGTTCCATACAAAATATACGAGGAAAAGAATTTTCGTCATAACTTTTTTTTCGAATTTTTACGATGTTTTAATAGCTATTCTGCTATTATAAGATTCAAAATAAAATGGCAGTTTTGCACCACCCTATAGTAAATGTGTAAGGAAATGTTCATGTTCACGGTTAGTGGAGACCCTACTTTAATAGATCGAAAAGAAAATGTTTCTCTATGTGATGTAGATTCACTAGTTTACCCCGTTTTCAGACGTCTTACGTACACATACAATGAGTGTCTGTGCGTGTCTTTATTTTTTATTCCAGTTTTATTCCGAGATTGATGAAATTTGGCAAACTTGACCATCCCCCAAACCACCCCCATTTCCTTTTCTCGCCCTTTAAAGCAGAATGAAACCCGGGCAATGTTGGGTGTTTCATTAGCTATAAAAAACACACAGGGAGCTTTTTGATGCCCAATATGAACCGCTTTTCCAGTTTCCAAATTACTGAACTCGTAAAAGTTAACAATGTGATATCATGAATGATTAATCCGCATTAGCAATGACAGTTGCGTTAACATGGATATGGATGGTAACAGCGCTTATTATTTATGGCCGCGGGCTGTAAAGTGTAAAGTGTATAGTGTGTACATTTCGTTAATAATTAATATTATTGAGGCGTGAGGGTTGACATTACCCCTGGCTGGAAAGTAGCCGTGTGTTAAGTTTGTTAGGGCAGGCCCGGGCCCAGCTTTATTAGAAAAACGCACTCGCCCAAGAAAGCGGAATATTATTTCGACATTCTATCAAAATTATGTTATCTTTTTCCCTACCTCTCCCTCACCATACCCTTGCCGGAAAAGAAAAATACTGAAAATTCGAGTACAATTGTTTTGAAAACGGAAGAGATTTGGAAATATCTTGGAAGCAAGTTGTTGATGTTTTTCGTGTACACAATCTCTTTATACGTTTTTAAGTAAAAATAAGGAATATGACCATTTCGGAAGGGTATAATATCGTTTCGCGGTGGAACTGTATAACTATATTGTGGTTGTGTCGTGTGCTCCTCTGCAGAGATACAGTGGTAAATGATTGGTTATCCCTTTTCTTTGTATACCTTGTTTTTCCTACACATGTTATCACTCGATTCCAGCAAACACCATTTCGTCTCCTTTAGTTTGGAATATTTACAGTCCATTATAAATGCATCTGTTGCAGTAATTCGTAAGCAGTTTTGTATGCAACAATTTACACTTCGTATGCAGAAGTGTGTTTCACTACCATTATGACATTCAAATGGATGACGATACACGATGTCAGCCAAGTGTAAAAGAGACAGAGTGAGTGCTAAATGGGCTTGAACTAAAATATACTAAGTCACTGGTGACATTGGTTTCCATCTATTCTACAATCGGTGTTGTAGCACAAAAGTAATCTGAGAGTATTAATACGCTAGCGTCTGTACGGTTGAAATTTAAGAACCCGACTTAGAGTACATCTTTGACGCTGCGCCTTATGCAAAAGCAACTTCGTACGTGAAGTTTGTTACAAAGCTTCTGTCGTGTCGCCCGCCGTTCGCAGGGCCCAGCAGCAAAAACCGCGGAGTGGGTTTGTGGGTTAGTTACTGTGTTAGGGGAATGCTTGGAAGATTATTTTTGGTTTTCCAACAAAAAATTTTAATTTACAATAATTATTCTGTAATTTTTTCAGGTTGATTTTCGTCGACATTAGACATTGCGCCTAGGGCTGGTTCCAGGATGGTCCCGAATAGCCTAGAGCGGCCCTGGAGCCTACATCAGCCGTACTTAAAGCCGGGGCCCTACAGGACTTACATATATACTTTAAAACGTCTGCAGAAAGTGACCTGCGACTGTTGACCTTCCATCCTGAATAGCTCATATTCTGCAAACATTCCTTTTCGTGAAAGCCTTGCCACGCTACGGAAATTCCCCGTGAATTATGTAAGTTATTATGCGAGGAATGGATCACTGTTTACTGTTTATGTTTACACACATTCTGTGTTACAAATGGGAAAAAAGATACCCGTCATAAATAATACATAATACTAGACGTAATTTGTACTCTTTACGTGGAGGTATAATGAAAAGAAACATCGCTGCTGGAAATGATACAAATATTTCACCCCTTATAGACAATGACGCACTCGTAAATAACCACCCACCCCGCTACGCACCGCGGCCACCATTGCAGGGGCAGGAGGTGATACCCAAACCCAATATCAGGTAATTACCTGATTTTCCGAAAGTAGTCACCTCGGTGTACGGGACAAGCGTAGCCTGCACAAATACAACACACGAACAGCTTGTTCCCTGAGATATTCAGCTTGTGAAGGCAGCAAGAGCTTTGTAGGAGCAGTAGGAATATTTTTAGTCACTTGAACAACGTATTACTTTTCCCGAGTAGGTATCTACTATCGAATGAGGAATGACTGGTTGTACCAGTCACTTCTCTATTTATTGGGCAAAATTGCACATTAAATTTCCCACATTAGGGGGAAGTCCTCACGGAGGTGAACAAATGAAATAATCTTTAAACGACTGATAAATTCAATAAAATAATTGCACCAGTCTCACGTTTGAGGATGCCTGATAATTATTTTGATTTGATTTAATTATTTTTTTATGTACGTATATTATATAATGTATTTAATTATTTTACGTACATTTTATTTTTTATGTACCTATATTATATTATAGAGGCACCGCTGAAAACCAGCTGCATTCCGGGAGAAATCCTGAATGAGCTGAGCAGTGACCTTTTTAAACGACTTCGAAAAGGAGGAGGTTCTCAATTCGACTGTATTTTTTTTTATGTTTGTTACCTCAGAACTTTCGACTGGGTGAACCGATATTGATGATTCTTTTTTTATTTGAAAGCTGGTGCTTCCCGTGTGGTCCCATTTTAATTTGGTCCAGTTCTGACAATGGCATCCACGAGAAAATCATATAAGTCTTAAATTTGCATCAAGTATGTGCGCGACAAATGGACGAATAACTCAATATCACGCCATCCGATTTCGATGATTCTTCTTTTTAAACGACTTCAAAAAGGAGGAGGTTCTCAATTCGAGTGTATTTTTTTATTTATTTTTTTTATGTTTGTTAGAACTTTTGACTGGGTGAACCGATATTGATGATTCTTTTTTTATTTGAAAGCTGGTGCTGTCCGTGTGGTCCCATTTTAATTTGGTCCAGTTCCAATAATGGCATCCATGAGAAAACCATATAAGTCTTAAATTTGCATTAAGTATGTGCGCGACAAATGGACGAATAACTCAATATCACGCTAACCGATTTCGATGATTCTTTTTTTATTGGAAAGGATGTACTTCAAGGGTAATTTGAAGAGATTTTGGTTAGGTTCTGATTATTGGATCCATGACAAATTAACGAAACTCGGCCGAATCTCTTAATTTGACCCTAACGTCGCTATGGTCAAATTATGTCTGTCTCATATGAGCAGCACGTTTAGTAGGTTTACCCATATTCAGACAAATTAGTTAGTGTACACTTTAACCTTCACTAAAAATCAAAAAAATAAACAAAAATTTTAACAAAACAAAAAAACGACTTCAAAAAATGCACTAAAAAGTAAAAAAATAATATCGTATTCTTCTACAACTTCATAATCAACTTACTTTTTCTAATTATCAATATGTAGGTACGATTGTTATTTTTGGAGTCGGTGTCAGCAAAGGTGCGTGGCGTGTTCACTTGACAGCTCCCCGCGCCACCGCGGCCCCGCTATCGCCTCTCGCCTCGTCAAGTCGCTTGTGCGGCACAATCACATCTCATCTATAACTATGTATGTAGTTACAAACCTACCTTGACTGACACCGACTCCAAAAGTAACAATCGTACCTACATATTGATGATTAGAAAAAGTAAGTTGATTATGAAGTTGTAGAAGAATACGATATTATTTTTTTACTTTTTAGTGCATTTTTTGAAGTCGTTTTTTTTGTTTTGTTAAAATTTTTGTTTATTGTCATTAGAATCAATGATAACTAAACAAAATGTATAAAATTGTCAAAATCTATTTTTTTTTACATGAGCTCCACACAGGAGGCCCAGAGGAAAATAATTTCCCTCAGGGCCTATGTCATCTTTGGGGATGCTGTGTGGAGGTTTTTTTTTTAAGGAAAGGAAGGAGAGGAGAGTTCTGGGAAGGAAAAGGGTTTAAGGTGTGGGTAGGAATCTGGGGTTCAGTATGTCCTGGTCATCCGCCTCCAAGACCTAGACAAACCTCACCCCATGAACCCGGGTACCCCTGCTAAATCACCAAACGTAGCAAACCACTTGGGGTGACCTATGGCAGAGGTGTTGGTTATCCAATAAAGGTTCCCGGGGCGGTGGTACCCATTCCCGCCTCCCAAATTGATAAATACGAAATGTTTTTATTATAATTATAATTATTATAATGATTTTTTATTTATTTATTTATTTATATATGCATATATATTACAATACATTACAAAAAGATATTTTGTCTGTCCAACTGGGAAGGATACCCGTTTCAGGACAGCCAAATTGTATATTTAGTTCATAATATTCTCAACAAAGGAATGGTTTCGGTCAAGATATCACAGGAATTTGCTTCTATCAAGATAACTTTTGAAAACATTAAATTGTATTCTGAACGAAGGGATGATTTCTTTACGTCTTTGAAAGAATCGCAAAGATGTGATTTTTTTTCAAGGTCATTTTGGAGAACATTAATAATTGAATTCAGAGTGAATGAGTGGTTTCTTTAGTAAGATCACAAGTAGGAGATTCTTTCCAGGCCATTTTAGACAACATTTACAATTGTATAAGTAGAATTTACACATTTATAAACCAATATAAGACATATGAATTCCCAATGTATTTATGACTATTTAATTTTAATAAAGTACTATAATTTTAGTAGCCGAAATTACACAATTATAAACCAAATATATGACAAATTAATTTTTTTCAAGCTCGTTTTGGTTGATAGTGTGATTTGATAATGTATTATCATAAATACAGTGCATAGGCGTGATAAAAAAATAACCAAAGAATATTAAAGTCGTCGTAAAAATGTGAGAACTTGATAACTCTTGACACAAAACACATTTATTCATCACGTTCGATATACTCGTGCAGAGCGGGGATGCGAAGGCAGAACAACATTATTAGGTATTACCTGTGTTGGTAGATCTGTAATATTGTGAAAAAGGTCTCTATCGGTACACATGTACACTTCTTCTTCGGTGTACTGAGATCTTTGGGCTTGAGAGTTATGAATCCGCTCCAAAAGAATAAATACAAAAGGAGAACTCTTCAAATTGACCCAGCACTCTGCATCATTCACGCTTTCTGCTAGAAGGCAAGTTTCACCTTTGTAACGAGCTGCCCACTTAAATGCGGATGCCTTCTCAACAACATTATTAGGTATTACCTGTGTTGGTAGATCTGTAATATTGTGAAAAAGGTCTCTATCGGTACACATGTACACTTCTTCTTCGGTGTACTGAGATCTTTGGGCTTGAGAGTTATGAATCCGCTCCAAAAGAATAAATACAAAAGGAGAACTCTTCAAATTGACCCAGCACTCTGCATCATTCACGCTTTCTGCTAGAAGGCAAGTTTCACCTTTGTAACGAGCTGCCCACTTAAATGCGGATGCCTTCTCAACAACATTATTAGGTATTACCTGTGTTGGTAGATCTGTAATATTGTGAAAAAGGTCTCTATCGGTACACATGTACACTTCTTCTTCGGTGTACTGAGATCTTTGGGCTTGAGAGTTATGAATCCGCTCCAAAAGAATAAATACAAAAGGAGAACTCTTCAAATTGACCCAGCACTCTGCATCATTCACGCTTTCTGCTAGAAGGCAAGTTTCACCTTTGTAACGAGCTGCCCACTTAAATGCGGATGCCTTCTCAACAACATTATTAGGTATTACCTGTGTTGGTAGATCTGTAATATTGTGAAAAAGGTCTCTATCGGTACACATGTACACTTCTTCTTCGGTGTACTGAGATCTTTGGGCTTGAGAGTTATGAATCCGCTCCAAAAGAATAAATACAAAAGGAGAACTCTTCAAATTGACCCAGCACTCTGCATCATTCACGCTTTCTGCTAGAAGGCAAGTTTCACCTTTGTAACGAGCTGCCCACTTAAATGCGGATGCCTTCTCAACAACATTATTAGGTATTACCTGTGTTGGTAGATCTGTAATATTGTGAAAAAGGTCTCTATCGGTACACATGTACACTTCTTCTTCGGTGTACTGAGATCTTTGGGCTTGAGAGTTATGAATCCGCTCCAAAAGAATAAATACAAAAGGAGAACTCTTCAAATTGACCCAGCACTCTGCATCATTCACGCTTTCTGCTAGAAGGCAAGTTTCACCTTTGTAACGAGCTGCCCACTTAAATGCGGATGCCTTCTCAACAACATTATTAGGTATTACCTGTGTTGGTAGATCTGTAATATTGTGAAAAAGGTCTCTATCGGTACACATGTACACTTCTTCTTCGGTGTACTGAGATCTTTGGGCTTGAGAGTTATGAATCCGCTCCAAAAGAATAAATACAAAAGGAGAACTCTTCAAATTGACCCAGCACTCTGCATCATTCACGCTTTCTGCTAGAAGGCAAGTTTCACCTTTGTAACGAGCTGCCCACTTAAATGCGGATGCCTTCTCAACAACATTATTAGGTATTACCTGTGTTGGTAGATCTGTAATATTGTGAAAAAGGTCTCTATCGGTACACATGTACACTTCTTCTTCGGTGTACTGAGATCTTTGGGCTTGAGAGTTATGAATCCGCTCCAAAAGAATAAATACAAAAGGAGAACTCTTCAAATTGACCCAGCACTCTGCATCATTCACGCTTTCTGCTAGAAGGCAAGTTTCACCTTTGTAACGAGCTGCCCACTTAAATGCGGATGCCTTCTCAACAACATTATTAGGTATTACCTGTGTTGGTAGATCTGTAATATTGTGAAAAAGGTCTCTATCGGTACACATGTACACTTCTTCTTCGGTGTACTGAGATCTTTGGGCTTGAGAGTTATGAATCCGCTCCAAAAGAATAAATACAAAAGGAGAACTCTTCAAATTGACCCAGCACTCTGCATCATTCACGCTTTCTGCTAGAAGGCAAGTTTCACCTTTGTAACGAGCTGCCCACTTAAATGCGGATGCCTTCTCAACAACATTATTAGGTATTACCTGTGTTGGTAGATCTGTAATATTGTGAAAAAGGTCTCTATCGGTACACATGTACACTTCTTCTTCGGTGTACTGAGATCTTTGGGCTTGAGAGTTATGAATCCGCTCCAAAAGAATAAATACAAAAGGAGAACTCTTCAAATTGACCCAGCACTCTGCATCATTCACGCTTTCTGCTAGAAGGCAAGTTTCACCTTTGTAACGAGCTGCCCACTTAAATGCGGATGCCTTCTCAACAACATTATTAGGTATTACCTGTGTTGGTAGATCTGTAATATTGTGAAAAAGGTCTCTATCGGTACACATGTACACTTCTTCTTCGGTGTACTGAGATCTTTGGGCTTGAGAGTTATGAATCCGCTCCAAAAGAATAAATACAAAAGGAGAACTCTTCAAATTGACCCAGCACTCTGCATCATTCACGCTTTCTGCTAGAAGGCAAGTTTCACCTTTGTAACGAGCTGCCCACTTAAATGCGGATGCCTTCTCAACAACATTATTAGGTATTACCTGTGTTGGTAGATCTGTAATATTGTGAAAAAGGTCTCTATCGGTACACATGTACACTTCTTCTTCGGTGTACTGAGATCTTTGGGCTTGAGAGTTATGAATCCGCTCCAAAAGAATAAATACAAAAGGAGAACTCTTCAAATTGACCCAGCACTCTGCATCATTCACGCTTTCTGCTAGAAGGCAAGTTTCACCTTTGTAACGAGCTGCCCACTTAAATGCGGATGCCTTCTCAACAACATTATTAGGTATTACCTGTGTTGGTAGATCTGTAATATTGTGAAAAAGGTCTCTATCGGTACACATGTACACTTCTTCTTCGGTGTACTGAGATCTTTGGGCTTGAGAGTTATGAATCCGCTCCAAAAGAATAAATACAAAAGGAGAACTCTTCAAATTGACCCAGCACTCTGCATCATTCACGCTTTCTGCTAGAAGGCAAGTTTCACCTTTGTAACGAGCTGCCCACTTAAATGCGGATGCCTTCTCAACAACATTATTAGGTATTACCTGTGTTGGTAGATCTGTAATATTGTGAAAAAGGTCTCTATCGGTACACATGTACACTTCTTCTTCGGTGTACTGAGATCTTTGGGCTTGAGAGTTATGAATCCGCTCCAAAAGAATAAATACAAAAGGAGAACTCTTCAAATTGACCCAGCACTCTGCATCATTCACGCTTTCTGCTAGAAGGCAAGTTTCACCTTTGTAACGAGCTGCCCACTTAAATGCGGATGCCTTCTCAACAACATTATTAGGTATTACCTGTGTTGGTAGATCTGTAATATTGTGAAAAAGGTCTCTATCGGTACACATGTACACTTCTTCTTCGGTGTACTGAGATCTTTGGGCTTGAGAGTTATGAATCCGCTCCAAAAGAATAAATACAAAAGGAGAACTCTTCAAATTGACCCAGCACTCTGCATCATTCACGCTTTCTGCTAGAAGGCAAGTTTCACCTTTGTAACGAGCTGCCCACTTAAATGCGGATGCCTTCTCAACAACATTATTAGGTATTACCTTTGTTGGTAGATCTGTAATATTGTGAAAAAGGTCTCTATCGGTACACATGTACACTTCTTCTTCGGTGTACTGAGATCTTTGGGCTTGAGAGTTATGAATCCGCTCCAAAAGAATAAATACAAAAGGAGAACTCTTCAAATTGACCCAGCACTCTGCATCATTCACGCTTTCTGCTAGAAGGCAAGTTTCACCTTTGTAACGAGCTGCCCACTTAAATGCGGATGCCTTCTCAACAACATTATTAGGTATTACCTGTGTTGGTAGATCTGTAATATTGTGAAAAAGGTCTCTATCGGTACACATGTACACTTCTTCTTCGGTGTACTGAGATCTTTGGGCTTGAGAGTTATGAATCCGCTCCAAAAGAATAAATACAAAAGGAGAACTCTTCAAATTGACCCAGCACTCTGCATCATTCACGCTTTCTGCTAGAAGGCAAGTTTCACCTTTGTAACGAGCTGCCCACTTAAATGCGGATGCCTTCTCAACAACATTATTAGGTATTACCTGTGTTGGTAGATCTGTAATATTGTGAAAAAGGTCTCTATCGGTACACATGTACACTTCTTCTTCGGTGTACTGAGATCTTTGGGCTTGAGAGTTATGAATCCGCTCCAAAAGAATAAATACAAAAGGAGAACTCTTCAAATTGACCCAGCACTCTGCATCATTCACGCTTTCTGCTAGAAGGCAAGTTTCACCTTTGTAACGAGCTGCCCACTTAAATGCGGATGCCTTCTCAACAACATTATTAGGTATTACCTGTGTTGGTAGATCTGTAATATTGTGAAAAAGGTCTCTATCGGTACACATGTACACTTCTTCTTCGGTGTACTGAGATCTTTGGGCTTGAGAGTTATGAATCCGCTCCAAAAGAATAAATACAAAAGGAGAACTCTTCAAATTGACCCAGCACTCTGCATCATTCACGCTTTCTGCTAGAAGGCAAGTTTCACCTTTGTAACGAGCTGCCCACTTAAATGCGGATGCCTTCTCAACAACATTATTAGGTATTACCTGTGTTGGTAGATCTGTAATATTGTGAAAAAGGTCTCTATCGGTACACATGTACACTTCTTCTTCGGTGTACTGAGATCTTTGGGCTTGAGAGTTATGAATCCGCTCCAAAAGAATAAATACAAAAGGAGAACTCTTCAAATTGACCCAGCACTCTGCATCATTCACGCTTTCTGCTAGAAGGCAAGTTTCACCTTTGTAACGAGCTGCCCACTTAAATGCGGATGCCTTCTCAACAACATTATTAGGTATTACCTGTGTTGGTAGATCTGTAATATTGTGAAAAAGGTCTCTATCGGTACACATGTACACTTCTTCTTCGGTGTACTGAGATCTTTGGGCTTGAGAGTTATGAATCCGCTCCAAAAGAATAAATACAAAAGGAGAACTCTTCAAATTGACCCAGCACTCTGCATCATTCACGCTTTCTGCTAGAAGGCAAGTTTCACCTTTGTAACGAGCTGCCCACTTAAATGCGGATGCCTTCTCAACAACATTATTAGGTATTACCTGTGTTGGTAGATCTGTAATATTGTGAAAAAGGTCTCTATCGGTACACATGTACACTTCTTCTTCGGTGTACTGAGATCTTTGGGCTTGAGAGTTATGAATCCGCTCCAAAAGAATAAATACAAAAGGAGAACTCTTCAAATTGACCCAGCACTCTGCATCATTCACGCTTTCTGCTAGAAGGCAAGTTTCACCTTTGTAACGAGCTGCCCACTTAAATGCGGATGCCTTCTCAACAACATTATTAGGTATTACCTGTGTTGGTAGATCTGTAATATTGTGAAAAAGGTCTCTATCGGTACACATGTACACTTCTTCTTCGGTGTACTGAGATCTTTGGGCTTGAGAGTTATGAATCCGCTCCAAAAGAATAAATACAAAAGGAGAACTCTTCAAATTGACCCAGCACTCTGCATCATTCACGCTTTCTGCTAGAAGGCAAGTTTCACCTTTGTAACGAGCTGCCCACTTAAATGCGGATGCCTTCTCAACAACATTATTAGGTATTACCTGTGTTGGTAGATCTGTAATATTGTGAAAAAGGTCTCTATCGGTACACATGTACACTTCTTCTTCGGTGTACTGAGATCTTTGGGCTTGAGAGTTATGAATCCGCTCCAAAAGAATAAATACAAAAGGAGAACTCTTCAAATTGACCCAGCACTCTGCATCATTCACGCTTTCTGCTAGAAGGCAAGTTTCACCTTTGTAACGAGCTGCCCACTTAAATGCGGATGCCTTCTCAACAACATTATTAGGTATTACCTGTGTTGGTAGATCTGTAATATTGTGAAAAAGGTCTCTATCGGTACACATGTACACTTCTTCTTCGGTGTACTGAGATCTTTGGGCTTGAGAGTTATGAATCCGCTCCAAAAGAATAAATACAAAAGGAGAACTCTTCAAATTGACCCAGCACTCTGCATCATTCACGCTTTCTGCTAGAAGGCAAGTTTCACCTTTGTAACGAGCTGCCCACTTAAATGCGGATGCCTTCTCAACAACATTATTAGGTATTACCTGTGTTGGTAGATCTGTAATATTGTGAAAAAGGTCTCTATCGGTACACATGTACACTTCTTCTTCGGTGTACTGAGATCTTTGGGCTTGAGAGTTATGAATCCGCTCCAAAAGAATAAATACAAAAGGAGAACTCTTCAAATTGACCCAGCACTCTGCATCATTCACGCTTTCTGCTAGAAGGCAAGTTTCACCTTTGTAACGAGCTGCCCACTTAAATGCGGATGCCTTCTCAACAACATTATTAGGTATTACCTGTGTTGGTAGATCTGTAATATTGTGAAAAAGGTCTCTATCGGTACACATGTACACTTCTTCTTCGGTGTACTGAGATCTTTGGGCTTGAGAGTTATGAATCCGCTCCAAAAGAATAAATACAAAAGGAGAACTCTTCAAATTGACCCAGCACTCTGCATCATTCACGCTTTCTGCTAGAAGGCAAGTTTCACCTTTGTAACGAGCTGCCCACTTAAATGCGGATGCCTTCTCAACAACATTATTAGGTATTACCTGTGTTGGTAGATCTGTAATATTGTGAAAAAGGTCTCTATCGGTACACATGTACACTTCTTCTTCGGTGTACTGAGATCTTTGGGCTTGAGAGTTATGAATCCGCTCCAAAAGAATAAATACAAAAGGAGAACTCTTCAAATTGACCCAGCACTCTGCATCATTCACGCTTTCTGCTAGAAGGCAAGTTTCACCTTTGTAACGAGCTGCCCACTTAAATGCGGATGCCTTCTCAACAACATTATTAGGTATTACCTGTGTTGGTAGATCTGTAATATTGTGAAAAAGGTCTCTATCGGTACACATGTACACTTCTTCTTCGGTGTACTGAGATCTTTGGGCTTGAGAGTTATGAATCCGCTCCAAAAGAATAAATACAAAAGGAGAACTCTTCAAATTGACCCAGCACTCTGCATCATTCACGCTTTCTGCTAGAAGGCAAGTTTCACCTTTGTAACGAGCTGCCCACTTAAATGCGGATGCCTTCTCAACAACATTATTAGGTATTACCTGTGTTGGTAGATCTGTAATATTGTGAAAAAGGTCTCTATCGGTACACATGTACACTTCTTCTTCGGTGTACTGAGATCTTTGGGCTTGAGAGTTATGAATCCGCTCCAAAAGAATAAATACAAAAGGAGAACTCTTCAAATTGACCCAGCACTCTGCATCATTCACGCTTTCTGCTAGAAGGCAAGTTTCACCTTTGTAACGAGCTGCCCACTTAAATGCGGATGCCTTCTCAAACGCCACCCCCAAGACTAAACTAAAGAGGCACTTTCTGTTCCACCGGCAAACGGCACCGACTTTGCTTTTCCGACCTTTAAGCTCCATTCAGAGGGGAGTCAAATAATATTCGACGCCGAGACTTTTATAACGCTGGACGTTTGGCAATCTGTAATTATCTCTAGTAGGTCCTGTACCAGACACTTTCTGCTAAAAGCTGCCCACCGCTGCCACGCCAGTTCGAAGTTAACATTTTAATTTATCAACGTAAATATTAACCGGTTCATTGCAGTGTATTTATCACGAAAGTATTGCAATGTAACATTTCTTTTGCATATCATATTTTTAAACCATCAAAAATACCCATTTCGGTTGTTTGTCTATCTGTCTGGGATAACTCGGACTATCCTATTAGATTATTAAATTAATCGTAATTGAAATGTGAATGTTTTTTTTGTTTAAAATTCTTATGATGAATGACAAGTAAAAAAGATTTCGTGATTTTTCAAGAGTCTGCGCTTTTTCCATTTTCAAGAAAGCGTTATTACCTATTTACTAACCAGATTTTCTAAAGGTGTTCATTTAAGGTCAATTTCCAATCGTTTCTCTAGTTTTTCAACAAACAATTATATAATTACGTTGATAAAGAAAATGGACAATACGTAGGTACTTGTTTTTGGATATTGAGGACTGAGACAACATTTTATTAATACTCTCAGTCTCACAAATCCTACGATTATGATTTCCCGTGATTTCTATTCATATATTTTTTAACAAAGTAACGTTAATTATGAAATAGATATACCTACATAAAATAAATAATATAATATTACTAGCTGACCCGGCAAACGTTCTGCCATATACATTATTTCTAGTGAATATTTTGGTTGTTAAATCTGTCATTCAATAACATACTTGCTTCCTAATCTGTAACCATTTATTCTTTAAATCATAAATGGAACTTCACTGGTTTATGTTATATTCACTGTTAAATGTAAAATAATTGTATATTTACAACTGTATGTTTCCTAAATAAACTTCAATAAATAAAATAAAAATAAAAAATTTCGTACTGTTTGAAATACGAACGACTGTTAAATTTGTTCGTACAAAAATACTAAAATCTGATTAAAAAATGGGAGGGTCGCGATTAAAAATGAGAGGGTGGAGGTAGGAGGGTGAAAATATGGGTTATAGGTATTTTTTGATGCCAAAAAAAAACATTTAAAAAAAAAAAAAAAAATCTGGATAGGGACACCCTAATCACCTAGCGGTATCAAATATACTTTACGATCTATTCTCATACCTACCAAATATATATACAAAAAAAATCATAAAAATCGGTCTAGCCGTTTCGGAAGAGTGCGACCACAAACACCGTGACACGGGTTTTTTATATGTATAGATTTTCTACTGCAAGAAATAGAAAAACATTAGACATTTTAATAATAGGAAGGTAGGTATCTACCTATCTGTGCAGCACAAAACCGTATTTAGGTTGTTGATATGATTTTATAAAATGTTACTAAATGAATATTAAAGGTTGACTGACATTTTCAAATCGCCTCATCCATCATCCTTTAGTTTTCTTATTCAGCGCAATAAAAGGTATTGTGACAACTGTAATGTAAAATGTGAGTTTTTCCTCCGCTGCGAGCGCACTAGCTCAGGCAATGCACCGGCAAGTCTCGAATGAGTAATGTTCGTGCTCAGTCTGCTCATCATATTGTTATTTTCCTCTGCCTTCTGCCCTCTGCCCTCTGACTGACTGCGCGTTCCCCTTCGCCTTGTGCTTTGTGACTTTTGACATGCATAATATGATTTCCCGACATCACTCTTGACGGGAAATGGCCGGTGGGGAAATATGCCGCCCGCTGCGCGCTGTCAAAAAAACACCGAGCCGAGTTAACGTGCAAATTTGGCCTCAAACTTCGTAATAATAATATTCGTTAGGTGGCTTTTGTGAAATTGCCAGGGCGTACGAGTGCTCATTGAGATTTGTATGAGACTTCAGAATAAACGACCGACTCTTTACATTTGTGACTGCAGTGTGCGTAGGTACCAATACACTTTAATTTTATTAATGTAGAAGAGTCGAATAAAATGTAAAAAAATTAAATGCCTTAAATCGAGAGATCTCCAAGAAATTGAATAATTAATAACAGCTTTCTTATGACAACATTTTAGAACGAACACCCCTGTGCTGCAGTACAATATTGAAAATGATTAGTCTTTTAAACATTAAGTCCACCCACAGGAGACCCCGAGGAAAATCATTTCCGTTAGAGTCTGCCATCTCCGGAGATATTGTGTGAAGGTTTTTATTGGTTTGAAGTAAGTGGAAGATACTCTCGGTATCGCCCTGGTGTAAGACCACCATTCAGAATTGAAATGGCTTTAGCAGTATTTGGTGACCAGATCTGAACAGCCAGGTACTTCCCCACCTTACTCTTCCCCATCTCCTTCCCCTCACTATTACTTTCAGCCTCACAACATTTGGGGATGCCGTAGTCTCACTGGTTCCAAATGGGAGCAGCTGGGACTCTTGTGAGGTATTCACATTAAAAAAGGAGAGAATGCTCTGGTAGGAAAAAAGATATGCGGAGTGGGTAGGAATTTAGGGGTCAGTGTGCCCAGGACTGACGAAAGAATCTATCCATCCATCCTTCCACTGCGGAGCAAGGAGTTGGGTTAAGAGAATCGGCTGGAGAGGTCAAAGAGTCTCCCTCAACCGGACTTTCTGATTGCAGACACATCAGTCTACCCCATGAACCCGGTCACCCAGGTAAGTCACTAAGATAAATATATATTTTGGGGTGACCTATGGCAGAGGTGTTGGTTATCCAACAACGGTTCCCGGGCCGCGTATTTCCTTTTCCGTGTTCAATACGATGCAATCATCCTCGAAATCAACACGGGTTTGTAATGCCATTTTTTCTCCAAACCCGTGTCCAGTAGAAGGCAAGCGGTATCCTACTGTGCACGGGTTTGTAACGCCAATGCCTTCCCAAACCCGTGTGCAGTACGAGGCACGCGTCCTCCGAACGTGATTATAACATAAAAAAGGAATTGTGAGCATACACGCAAAATATAATGGATGGGCAATAAAACGCAAACAGCCTTATTAATAAAATAAATAAAAACACTTTATAATATAGTACTTATAACACTTTACAGTACAAATCTTATAAAATAAATTCTCTAATATAAACTCGCATGTCATCATAATTTTAAAAAACATCCCAGGTTTTGAATGGTTTGTTTAATAATAATAACGTTACATTTTTGCAGCGCAGTTTTGTGTCATTTCACTTTAAGTGCGCTTAACTATAATAAATTTAAAAATAATCCTACAGTGCTCCTTATAATATTGAGAAAATAATATGAAATAAAGAATATACAGTATTTACAAAACAATGACAAGAGAACAAAATTAACAAAGACAGTGCTGTTATAGCACACACAGGAAAATATTAATAATAGACAATAACAATATTATTGTAACACAGGACAAAACAAGAAACATTAAAACCAAAATATAATATACTAAAAGTAAGCAGTTTGCGTTCAGAAATGAGAAATATCCGGACATTAAACATAAAAATACAGTTAAGAGGAAACCGAAACCAAACAATTACGGGAAACTGAGAACATGGCTTATTACGTATATTTAAAAGATGTCAGGATTCATGAATGGTATGATTTTTTAAATAATTAGGTTTTTAAAACCCGTTTAAATTCAGCCCAATTCTGGATATTAGTAAGAGCTGAGGGAAGTTTATTCCAAATGAGAGGGTCAGTTACACGAAAACAGCGATCATAGTAAACAGCTCGATTTGACCTAGAAAGTTCGATTAGACGATTAGTAACATCTAGATCTGTTGACCTTAGAGTAAGCTGTCTCTCGCTTAAGTTTTGTCGGACACATAGTTCCTATATATAGGCTGGCGCCATTCCTTGCAATGCTTTGAAGGTCATTAATCAGATCTCGAACTCTATTCTTTCAGGACATCGAAGCCAATGAAGATCCCTTAGAGGCGGGGATATATGACAGTACTTAGATTCACCAAAAATCATTCTCGCCGCAGCATTGAAAACGGACTGAATTCTATTTAATTGTATTTTGGGTAGGCCAGGATATGCACTATTACAATAGTCCATTCGTGAGACAATGAACTAATTTAAGAGGGACTTTGCTCCACCAGAGGGAAGGCATCTCCTGATTGACTTTATCTGCCGTAGATGGAAAAAGCCAGAACTCACAGCTTTTGAAATTTGCGATTCAAGAGAAAGACTATTGTCTAGACTTCTAGAGTGAAGCCCAGAAATTTTATTTGTGTAGAAGGAATTATATCTGTGTCCTGAATACGGATTGGACTGAAATCGATGAGGGCTTGCCTTCCAGGAGAAGCTATCCAAATAAATTCCGTCTTTGTCGGATTAAGTTTGGGTTTATTGACAGACATCCAACTTAAGACTGTGTTAATGAAGCTAACCACCTCCTTTGATGTCTTTTTCATCCGGAGAGCAAAACTTGAATATAAAAAAAATATCTGCGTAGCCTTGTGATTCAAAGCCAGCTGCGTGAATGAGTCGTTCGAGATGATTCGTATATAGAATGAAGAGAATGGGACTCAGGACAGAACTCTGGGGAACTCCAAAATTCGATGGGAGTTTCAGGTGGTGTATATTTATTGAAAGTTACTGAAGCTACTCGTCCAGACAGGTACGATGTCATCCATTGGAGGACATCACCTCGAACGCCAAATTCGGTTTCAAGCACATTTAATAAAATACTATGATCTACCCTGTCAAATGCCGCACTCACGTCAAGAACAGATACCAAACCCAACTTACCTGCTTCCATCCCGATGGTCAGCAGGGTTTATCTAGCAGCTTGAGTAATTATTCTAATACATTTCTTTTCATGTTCTGCTGTTATAAATACGTACTTGTCTATAATGCATTCACTTAACATGCCTCGAACTGAACACGGGTTTGGGAAGGGAATTGTTGTTTCAAACCCGTGCACAGTAGGATGCCGCTTGCTTTCTACTGGACACGGGTTTGGTGGATAAATTGCGTCACAAACCCGTGTTGATTTCGAGGCATGGTTGCCTCGTATTGAACACGGAAAAGGAAATACGCTCCCGGGCCGGCACGCACTACCCATACCCAGTTCCCAAATTGCAAGTTTAACGTCTACCACTGTTTGTATTTTACATAGACTTGTAAATATGCAAATTTTAATCTAAAATAGCAACTGGAAGCTATACGCTGTTTCGTCGTAATGACTGGATAGTTATGATGTGAATTATCTATTCATGTTAGCGCGGTCGAGCAGACCGAGGCGGCCGCAGTCCGCAGTACAGAAGATGCTTTGTAGTTTTAATCTGTTTATGTTTTGGGCTAATACCGACCGCCTGCTAAATGTCATGAAAACTCCGATTAGCCATTGTACAGCGGTGCATTTCACTGAAACTAATAAGTATCGCGTAATTGAAAAGTCCTCAATGCCTGGCAATAAATAAAATCATTATTATTATTGTATCTCTTATTTTTATGTAAAGTTCATCCGTGACTTCAGGAATTCAGCCTGCAAAGTTTATATTGTTCTGTTGATAAACTATCTCCGTGGAGAGATCACCAGAAAAAGAATCTAATATGTCACTTTTAGTAAAAGTAAAAGTTTTGTAAACACTTATCACAGTGTTGAGTCATGTATATAAATTTGGGCTTCCAATCCCGCAGCCTGAATTCAATCTCGGTATTTGCGGGACTACGAATTTTCAATCCCGCGGGATCTCGGTGTTTGCGGGATCCCGCGTATTGAAAATATTCACATTTATATAAGTGAAATAAAACAATGAATTAATCAACTCCATATTTATTTATGTACATATTACTATTCATATGAGATCAATCAAATTACACCGTTTATTTGTAACAAAAAAATAATGAATTATTCGACTAACTACACATTTATCAAAGTATTAATATTAGTATGAGATCAATCAAATTACTCCGTTTATTTATCACAAAAACCCTTTGAATTATCAACTAACTCCATATTTATTTAAGTATTCCTACTAGTATGAGATCAATCAAATTACATAGTTTATTTATCACACAAAAAGAGTGATTTAATCAACTAAATCCACATTTATTTACGTATTACTATTAGTATGAGATCAATCAAATTACACCGTTTTTTTCTTCACAAAAAACAGTAACAAATACTGAATAAAAAAATAAACAAAACTTCTTCAAAAAATACACAAATAAAATAAAAAAATCAACAAAAAAAAAACACATTTCAAACTGAAAATTTATATAGGATGTATGTTACTTTAATTATTAAGTTTGTCAGCTTTTAACGGAAAATGTTTCCGAAGGAAACACAACATGTCCAAACTGTCGTCTGCCAAACTACTGCGTATTTTAGACGCATTATAGCCAGCAGCAGAAAATGCCCTTTCGGCTTCCACACTTGTGGGCGGTATTCCTTTTAAGGATTTGTAAGTGAATGAAAGATATTTTCCCATTGACCCCCCAGATTCATAGAGAGTCATGTCTTTTTTATAATGGAGTCAAGTGTATTAGCTCGAGATGGTGACGGACAAAGTACATTAAATGCTGACTATATAGTTAACTCTAACTCCTGTTGCAATGTAAGATCAAGACCGGAACCCGATGACGGAACATTTAATTTGACGTTTCTTACTTGATCAGCCTCTTTGTCATAATTGCTCTCAGATTCATTTAAAAGGCTGAAGTTCATTCTCGTTACACAATCTTTAATTTATTTTCGAAGTAAACTTTTCGCTGGAAGATGAAATGTTTAATCTTCCAGCGAAAGCATTTTTCAGTCCCGCAAATCCCGCGGATCCCGCGCCCGTAATCCCGCATCACGCGGGATTGGAAAATGGCGCGAGATTCCGCAATACCGAGATCTCGGTATTCCGGGATTGGAAGCCCTAATATAAATACTGACTAATACCTAAGCACTGAGTTTCCGGTGCTGGTTGTGTCAAATCTCTCAGAGGCATACATTAACGTTGATTGTGTTTTATCTGGAATTTAAGTTTCGCGGTGTTGCCGGTGTAATACCTATCTCTAGACAGCACCGGATCTACGACTTTTTCAAAGCGGGACAGAAACTTGATAGTGGCGCCCCCTCTCGTCAGAGTTTGAGAGGGGCGCCACTGTGAAGTGGCGGGTTTCTTCGGTTCAGCTCGTGTAGCACCTAGTTCTAGATGCGATAGGGATTCCCCTGGCAGAGACATCACGTACACTATGCGCGTTCAAAGTCGACTTAGGATACGCTCATAAATCAATTTAGGAAATTGTTCAAAAACCAACTGGGCGTTTTAAAATAAAATGAATAATTGATAGAACGACGAACGCAGGATGCCAGGCGCTTTGTGAATCATTTTTTTTTCAATCAAACATATAAATTACGATTCAGGCGCCCCCTAAAACTGCCGCCCGGTTCGACCCCCCCTAGATCCGGGACTATCTCTAGAATCTTTATTCTAATTGCGCGAAATTCGTTCTGGTTTGTTTGTAAATTCAGATTTGCGTATTCCAATATCCGTTGAAAGACTCAGTGCAAGACTTTTTTCTTTGAATCATATCAATTTTAATTTAATTAAATTAAAGTTTATTTTCTATCAAACTTGTATTAAGTTTCAACTATACCTAAAATTATTTTTTGATAATATTCATTCGTAATTTATTTAATCAAAGTGAATTGTTTTCACGTAGGTTAGGTATTAATACACAGGGGGCGCCTGAATCGTAATTTTATATGTTTGATTGAAAAAAAAATTGATTCACAAAGCGCCTGGCATCCTGCGTTCGTCGTTCTATCGATTATTCATTTTATTTTAAAACGCTAATATATACATATTCGTACTTAACACTCTGACGTGTGGTAATGTCCGCCGAGGATTGTAACCGTTATAAAAGACTTTACATAGTTTCATACGAATTATACAAGTGCCTCTGATAAAAACCTCTTTCAGTGCAAATCCAAGTTCAAACCAAATGTGAAGTTGTAAACCTCAAGAATCACCAGCCAGCAAGATCACTAGTATCAAGTCCTGAAGATGACATCAGAAAGTTAATGGACCCCAGCAGCGATACATTGATGAAGGCGATTTCTGAAGTTTTAGGCTGCATTTTGGCACATTTTGATGGAGACAGCGGCGATTTCATTTCGAATTCCATCCTTGAGTTCTTCCAAGGTGTGAGGCCGATGTTTTCTTTCCCTGCAGATAGCCCCACAGGAAGAAGTCGCAAATGCTTAAATCAGGTGAGTCCAATCCAACATCACCCCCCAGAGAGACGGAGCGCACAGTGAACATCTGTTGCAATTTTGTCATTGAAACTCGAGTAGTATGGGCCGTAGCACCGTCCTGTTGAAACCAGATGTCTCCCAGATCGGTTTCCTCCGTTAGTTCTTCCAATTGAGGTTAAAAAATTTCCAACATGGAAAGATAATGTTGAGCCTTGACAGTCACGGTTCGTCCATTCTGCTCGAAAAAATATGTCTTAATCACCCCAAATTTGGAAATTGCACACCACACGATCACTTATGCGGAGTGAAGAGGTCTCTTGTGAAGTTGCCTTGGGTTATTTTCAGCCCAGTAATTTTGTTTATCCTCTATGCCCGTCGAGATGTGCCAAAATGCAGCTGAAAACTTCAGAAATTGCCTTCATCAATGTATCACTGCTGGGGGGCCCTCATCTCTCTGATGTCATCTTCAGGACTTCCTGCATAAAACGGCATGATGTACCAAATAAAATAAAATAAACCCCATTTCTGTAAGTTAAACCGTTTTTTTAATAGCCCTTCAAAACTACACTGTTTGTTTTGCCGCACCTTGTACCATTGTGAGACACTGATATTGGTGTGTGACATTCAAAGGGGAACCCCAGGAGGTCATTCGTGCAGATAGGACACCACGCTTCTTTTCTGACCCGTTAAAATGGCGCCGGTCAGTCGCATCACCTTACAGACTATTGGTAAATATATATATTTTTTTTACTTTGTGAAATATGTATATGATATGGCCTCAACATGCTCATAACAGTTCCGAAATGTGAATCGAAACCTACAATGAATTTCTATCAAATATGAACCTTGGTGATAATAGAAAAAGTATTTAGTAAAATCTCTTGAAAAAATAACTCTTGAAAGTCTTACGGCGCCGATAAACGAGCCTCGCCGGTAATGTATTGCTGTGAAAACTTATTCGCTTACCAGGGCCTTTACTCAACGTCTCGGCTGCCGCCATTTTGGTGTTGATACTGTTAAATAATCAAACATATTTTGATAAATCTATGGACAAACACTGATTCGAGTTCACTCAACCAATATACATATACAGGCCGTGTTATAGGAAAACTGTTAATTTTAAAACTGCTTCTCGCTTTTCAGATGGCGTATTTCATCGCCTCCCCGTTTATTACAGTCGAAACTCCGATCAGCTGTTGTACGATGTTATAAAAAATACTTTTAAATTTTGGGATTTGTGACAAGTAACAAAAGAACTAGTACGCCTACGTAATAAAATGTTCCCAAACTCAACTCTCTTTCAAATAAAACGAGCCACTCTCTCTTACTGCCCCCAGCCGCAGCCCTTCCCGTGTATTTGCACATTTATTTAATTTCACCCGAGCTTCGAGCTGTGTGAACACAATATCACGGTTTTCCGCTTTTAATGTAAAATCCCCTCCTCATTGACGACACGCAATTAGAGTTAATCCCGGCGGCATTAATCTTGTCTCAGTCATTGCTCCGCACTCCGCACCTACCCGAGTAATCACACATCAAACATCACACATTACAGATCAAAGCTCTATGCAAATCACGCCAGGAAACAGGATGAGATGATTGTGAATCTCACTTCTAAAGCCACATTTATTTCGCAATAACACGAAAGTAAAAGCCACTAATCGCGCAGAAGGTTTCTTCAAGAGGAAACTAGTTTTGTTTAGAACTTCTTTCAGTATTTTTCGAAAAACATAAAACTAATAGTTCTGCGAATGTAGACCTCGCGTACTCGCATCATAAAATTAAAAAGGATTTTTTAAATTTTGTCTTATTTAATAAACCAAAACAAAACTTTCATCTGAAATCATAAGATTTGTAAGTAAGTACTTAATTACCTACCTACCTAGACTTTAAAAAAAAACTCGTCGGACCGCTTTCGAAATTTCGAACGCGTGACGTAGCTAGAAGACACTTGTATCTCCTAGTGGAACATGAACTTCAAGCTGCGTAATGAATTTTCAGCCAATCACGGGTGTACCCCCTCGATGACCTAACCTTGTTAAACGCATTTTCCACGCACCCTGATGTAATATATTTTTTTTAAATTTCGAATAAGGAATTACACAATTTGTTAAAAAAAATGTCACCATGTCAATGATAATTCTTTTTTCAAACGTTCTTCAGGTAGTTAGGTAGGTACCATAATATTGGAAAATGTAAATAAGAAAGTAAAAAAAAAAACATTCGAAAAAATCATCTTTACTGAAACATTAGCTGCTTTTACTATTCCCGCGGGAACGGCACGGTGACGGGAATGGCTCGCGCCATCTCATTTATTTAATATGATTGAGGGAGAAGCAAGAAAAGTTAACATTTTCTCTTTCCCTCACACGTATTAAAGAAATGAGATGGCGAGAGCCATCGGCCGTGCCGTTTCCGCAGGAATTATAAAAGCAGCCATTGATGCTGCCAAATTACAAACAAATTATTCACAGGCGGACGAAATAAAAATCGGTCAAGTTAAAGCAGGGCAATTAGGATTGTCTTTTTTTTATTTATGTAATTATTGTACATTTGGTATAGAAATTTATAGGTTACCGTATTAGGCCAAATAATGTATTGTGTCGTAGGCCGATCATATACGCCTAGCCACATCGTGAAGTACCTGGCGGCAGATCGTGAAATGCCAGAGACGCATCATGATCTGCCCGATTTTACGACAGACCTGCGATATATAAATAGATGTTGGATTTATGCACGATGATATTATCAAGCAAACGAGGAAAAGCTGCAATTCAGGCTTGAATACATTATGGGACCTGTCATCATTAGTTTCAGGCGGGGCCTGTTCTAAGAAACATGAAATACGAAATTTTTTATTTGACATTAATAATGTTTTTTTAAATGAAATTGTAAAGATTTTTTAAATAATATGATATTATTTTATTTGAATAGGTAATACACTAATGGCGAATAAAAGAAAAGAAAATATTCCGAAAGAAATTATAATTTTGAGAGAAAAGATATAAAAGTTAAGATACAGAAATAGGCGCTTTTAATAAATAATTATCTGATTACTTTTTTTGCTCTACGATGTTATATTTGGCCAATGAAGGAAATTTGAACAAACTAGAAGTTATACAAAACATAGCTATGAGATGTATACTGGGGAAAGGCAAATACGCAAGGATTAATCAAATGAGAGAGGAGCTAAATTGGATTCCAATAAAAAAGAGACTACTATTTAATGTGTTAATTTTTGTGCATAAAATTATGAAAAACCAAATGCCAAAATACTTTAAGGATGAAATTGTTTTTAATAGAGACATTCATAATTACGAAACAAGAAATACAAACAGAGTTCGGTTGCCACAAATGAAGAAATCAAAATCACAGAACTGCCTAATGTACAGAGGACTAAAGATGTATGATGAAATGCCTGAAAGTATGAAGAATGAAGAAAGAATGAATGTATTTAAAAAGAAATGTTATGCTTACTGTAAAAATAGTTTATATTCATGTAGTATAAACTAACTCAATAAATTAAAAAAAAAAAAAAAAAAAAAACATTTCGGAGTCCGTCCTGCCTAAATATGAACGGAAGGACAAAGGAGAGTTATTATTTTAAAAGTTATAGTTGATTTTATATTTTCTGACGTGGTGGGTGTTTGGGGTTGTTCTGCAATAGTAATGCTGAATGTTATGTATTTGTTTTCGATGTGATAAATGAAAGCAAATTGCTGTTCAGCTATTGTCTTAGATCAAAACATTCTTCCCCCATCTTAAAAATTTAGTTCCGTTGTGTTTCAGGAACATCTTTCACTCTATCCTGAAATATTACAGTTCACTGACTACGCACTCGATTATATTTTTATTAACAGTGTTAACTAATTTCCTTTATAATAGGTATTTATTTATTTAATTTCAACGGTATACATATACCATAAGAACTGATTACATGTCACAAAATGAAAAATAGTAATATAGAAATAAAAAAAAAAAATTGTTTAACAAATGATTGTGGCATTTGAATTAGAAATGACACCAGAGAGACAATTACGTACAAAAATCTATAGTACAAATAGAATTAATAATGACTAAAAAGATTTGATAGCATAGCCCTCTTGTACCTACTTTCCGTGCAGTTAAATAGATCTGCAATATCTGCATATCTATTAGTAACATCATGTAACCTAGGTAAAAGGGAGTGTTTAGTATACTCAGTCTTATTATTGTTACATTTAAACAGGATTTTAGATCGAGTAGTTCTCGTGGGAATATGAAATTCAATGAGCTTAGTTAAATCAGGACTGTCTATGCTACCATTTACAATTTTGAACATAAATATTAAGTCGGATATAATTCTTCGATCTGAGAGTTTTAATAAATTTAATTCTATCAGCAAGTAATTGTAGTTAATGTTTTCAATGGGAATACCGAGTTTAAAATTAATATGTCTTAGAAATTTATGTTGAATTTTTTCGATTGAATCTGAATGAATTTTAAAATGGGGGGACCAGATCGAGGAGTTATATTCGACTTGACTACGTACTAAGGATGTATACAAAATTTTTAGTGTTGAAATATTCCTAAAACCTCTGGAATTTCGAAGAATGAAGCCAAGCATTTTCATTCCTTTATTACCGATTGTGTTTATATGGGATATAAAGTTTAATTTAGAGTAAAAAATTATGCCCAGGTCGTTAATTTCTTCGACAGAGGTAAGGGTAGAGTTATTAAGTACATACGGATGAATAATTGGTTGACTTATTCTGTAAAATCTTATTGCATGACACTTATTTATGTTCAGAAAAAGTTTGTTAACAGAACACCAATTAATTAACTTGTGTAAATTATTCTCTAGACAGAGACAATCTTCAACAGTTTTAATTATTTTAAATATTTTCAAATCATCTGCAAAAAGCAACACATTTACATCTTTATCAAATATATCAACAATATCGTTTATAAACAGAAGAAACAAAATTGGGCCTAAATGAGACCCTTGTGGTACACCACTGGTAGCTATAAATTGATTGGAAAGGAACAAATTTATTTTAACAAGTAGTACTCTGTCAGATAGATAGCTTGCAAACCAGTTTAAAAGTTTTCCATCAATACCTAGCTTCCGTAACTTAGCCAGTAGAATTTTATGGCAAACTTTGTCGAAGGCCTTGATGAAATCCGTATAAATAGAATCGACTTGAGTTTTGTTAGCTAATGCGTTTGATATATAGTTTTCATATAATGTGAAATGCTTTGAGAAATCATGAGGGTGGTTTAAAGCTGATAAGCTGGTTGATTGACCGGCTTGAAGCTTATTCACATTCTGCCGGTTCAAATTCGTTTGTAAAATTAGTGAGCAATGAGTCTCACTACTTCAATATTGGACGTATGCGGTAAACGGTAAACGGTATCAAATTCCTCAACTATCAACTGTCAACTGCCAACTGTCATTATCTACTGGCTGCTGTTGCTGAGTGTACTACTGAACTAGGAACTATTATAACTACTCCTACACGTGTAGCTGGTGGGATCTTGCCAAAGCAATAATACAGACATTTCATTAGCCGATATTATAATCTTAGAAGCAATCAACTGCCGTCGAGAGAATGTAATCTGTCTGTTGGGTGTGGGGAAGGGAGGGGTGACGGGAGGAAGGGGGTGTATTCCCCAGAAACTCATTGTTCTGTCGTGATTTGACGATGTTCGTACAAAAACATTTTACATTGTTGAACTTGTCGGCACCCTATTGCAAAATACGCTTGAGTAATTTCTAAAATGATTATTGTTTACTTTTGTTTATTTATTTTTTTATTTCTGTTTAATGTAGTATTACTTGCTACAACTTCAACAACAATTTTTTGTATCACCCAAACTCCCAAGAATGATACAAATAAATCATATAATGGTGCCAATACAAATAAGCACTACTGAAAGTTATGAAACTAGTCTACTTTCATAACATTCAAAAGGGATATTTTGTGAAAGCAAAATGTAACATATTTTTATAAGTTATTCATGATTTGATGGGAATAGAATACGCTTGAAAACAGTTTGCGCTGCAGTCTCCAGTCTGCACTAAACCCCTAAACCTTATTGTGGACTGTGGGGAGCATGCCGGACTAGAAAGAGATCTGATACATATACACGGTGCCTGGAAACTAGTAATTCGAGTGGGAAACTAGGGAATTTAAATCACACAGAGCCCCAAATTTTTTCAGAAAGCTGACTGCATGCCCGCATGGCAGCAGGCAATTCTGGTCACTTGCGGGCTCAATAGGTCGCAATTTCTGTAAATCCAGTCTGCCACCTCTTACCAGACCTGTGGGCCTAGTCACTAATTTTTGTAAACCTCCGTTTCATGAAGTTACGGGTTTAGCTACGTCACATACCCGTTGTTGTTGTTATTTAAGTTGGCGAATCTGTCAAAATACGGGTATGTGACGTAGCTAAACCCGTAACTTCATGAAACGGAGGTTTACAAAAATTAGTGACTAGGCCCCCTGACGGCTCACT
Source organism: Limnephilus marmoratus (assembly GCA_917880885.1). Lineage (NCBI taxonomy): Eukaryota > Metazoa > Arthropoda > Insecta > Trichoptera > Limnephilidae > Limnephilus > Limnephilus marmoratus. The sequence continues at coordinate 68,845,882 of OU862908.1, forward strand.
AGCAAACACCGCCACCGAAAAGGCTAACTTACTAGGTAAAATGTTTGCGGATAACTCAACCCTCGATGATCAAGGTGCTGTCCCGACGTCAGTTCCTCATTGCGGTTTTCATATGAAAAAGCTGAGGATCCGGCATCGGGAAGTACTCCATGTTTTACGAGGGCTTGATGTTAATAAAGCTAGTGGGCCCGACGGAATACCTGCCCTGGTACTGCAGAGGTGCGCTGCAGAATTAGCTCCAATTTTGACGAAGCTTTTTAAAATGTCCCTGAAGACTGGCTCTGTGCCCTCTGGTTGGAAAAAGGCGGTTATCCATCCTATTCCAAAGAAGGGTGACCGCTCCAACCCGGCCAACTACCGCCCCATAGCGATCACATCAGTTCTGTCTAAGGTGATGGAACGTGTGATCAACGACAAACTGCTCACATACCTCGAGAAGAACAAAATTATTAACGACCGTCAATACGGATTCCGTCGGAACCGCTCGTGCGGTGATCTTCTCGCGTATGTGACAACAACATTCAACAACAAAGTCAGTGACAGACGTCAAGTTAAATTTTGTTCCTCATAAAATAGTAAAATAAAACGCAAAAAGTTTATTTTGAACATTATAAAACTTGTGTAGCGATTCATCATAGTGCTGCGGTAAACTGGAGCAAATATTATGTATGTACTGAACCATATTCTTAAAAGAAACTCATTTTAAAAAGTCAAATAACAGTGATTCTTAATAATTTGGATGCACTACCTACACATGGTATATTTATGCTACCCGTTAATAGAGGGTAGTGAATAACTACATGCATTAATAAAATTATAAATAAGTTTCACTACTAATCAACAGATGGCAATGCATGCATAATTTGTAAAGGAAAATATTTTAATACAACTATTGCCCAATAGATGGTGATAGTTATTGTAAACATCAACATAATATTTATATTTTTTATTAATAATAATATAAAATGACTTCCCTCACACCAGAGGAGAGGCTGAAAAATGCAAAAATTCTTGTGAAAAATTTTAACAAAACATTGACTTCTAATATTTTGTCAAAGGATCAAAAGACTTCTCTAACTGAAGCTATGTGCGAAATGATGAGTCATATTGAGGCCATGGTACAAGAATGCAAGGCACCAATAAACAATGAGAATGATGGACTCGACAGATTGTTTCAATCATTATCTAACATAGATAAGAACATTGAAAATCTTAAATTAAATATTGAATCGAAATCGTACGCTGAAGTTACCAAAAATGGTAAAATTAATGAAGAACAAACAAATTGTAAAAAACATGAACCTATCGTCATTATTAAGCCAAAAGATAAGGCTCAAAAAAATACCGTAACAAAGGACGAAATAAAACAAAACATAGATCCTGTTAATTTTGGTGTTACCGGAATAAGAAATTTTAAGCAAGGGGCTATAATAGTAGAGTGCAAGAATATAGCTGCAACAAAAAAGATGGAAGAGCAAATAATTTCAAAGATGGGAAAAAAATATGACGTGAATACACCAAAACCCAAGAATCCCAAACTGAAAATTATTGGTCTATCGGATAAATTCACTCCAGAAGAAATTATTTCAAAAATTAAGATGCAAAATGATTACCTGCAAACAGTTGAAGCGAAAATTGACATAAAATATATAAAAGAAATAAAAACTAAACGAGGTGACGTCAACTTCACCATTTTCATGGAAGTTGATGGAAAAACTTACGACATAATGTTACAAGAAGGTAAAGTAAATATTGGATGGGATAGATGTCGGGTTTTTGACAACATCTCACTTCTAAAATGTTACAAGTGCAATGGCTATATGCACAAAGCACAAGACTGCAGAAGTGAAAAAGCTTGCACTCGATGTTCCGAAGCACATGAAAATGTAAACTGTCAAAACGACATTCAGTGCATTAACTGCAAAAAAATGAATGAGAAATTAAAATTACAATTGCCAACTGACCATTATGCTTGGAGTAATGAATGCTCGGTACATTTGAGGAAAATTGAAGCTGAAAAGAAGAAAATTGATTTTTTATGCCATTAAAAAACTCCTCTAAAAAACACCAAACAAAAAATTGCCAGCTGTACTACCAAAATGTCAGAGGCCTTAAAACAAAATTAAGTCTACTTCAATCTACACTACCAATGTTTGGGCACGAGTTTATTCTACTTTCTGAAACATGGTTAGAACCTAATATTCATTCTAGTGAATTAGGTTTTATAAATCATAATGTGTATAGATTAGACAGAAATACATTGGCAAGTGCTAAAAGCAGAGGTGGCGGGGTTTTAATCGCTATCAGCAAGAAATACAAATCAAACTTAATTAAAACTAAACACAAACTTCTTGAACAAATCTTCGTGCAAGTGAATGTTGCCAGGAATAAAAAGATTATTGTTGGTTGTATTTATATCCCACCAAATTCAAGCAATGAAGTATACAGGTGCCATAGTGAGGAAGTGGAAGTTATATTAAAAAAGCATGCTAATGCAACATTTTTGCTTGCTGGTGATTATAATCTTCCAAATGTGAATTGGGTGAACAGGGACAATAATATCAGTGTGAGTGAGTCTGAACGCATTATTCTAGACATGGCGTTATTTCTAGGCCTGAATCAGGCAAATACTTTATCAAATGTAAATAATCGTACTCTAGACTTATGTTTTTCTAACTTAGAGTCACTAGTAATTGAAGAATGTAGTGAACCGCTGGTGCCCATTGATGGTTATCATCCTCCACTGGAAGTTATTATTTCTAATGTACATGATAATACCTGTAAACTGTCTTTCAGTTACCAAAATTTTTTCAAAACTAATTACGAGAAAATATGTAATTATCTCCTCTCTTTTGATTGGTCATCTGTGCAATATGATGATATTAACACAGCTACAAATAAATTTTATTCTGTTTTGGGAAAGGCTATTAGCATCTATGTTCCAACCGTAATATGTAAGCCAAACACCTATCCAAAATGGTACACCAAAGAACTTGTAAATCTACTTATCACCAAAAAACTTAAACATAAAGAATATAAATTATATAAAAAAAATTCTGATTACAGTGAATTTAAATATTTAAGAACTTTGTGTAAAAAAATGTCTATGACTTGCTACCGTAACCATATAAATGAAATTCAAAATTCCATAATAAACAATGTTAATTATTTTTGGAAATATTCGAAATCTCTTAAAGAAGATGATTCTGAATTCCCCAGCATTATGCACCTAAATGGCAGCCATAGCAATAATACTGATGGTATTGTTAACTTGTTTGCAAAATTTTTTAAAAGTGTTTATTCAACAGACGCAAATAATGCTCCTCTTCCATCAACAACTCTAGATGAAACTCTTGATATTTCACAGTGTACCATAAGTCTCTCTGATGTAGTAACTAAAATTAAATCATTAGATATCAACAAATCTGCAGGACCGGATAATATCCCCACAATATTTATCACAGAATGTATCAAAGTAATTGCTCTTCCATTAACCAAACTTTTTAATTTATCTTTATCCAGTGGAATTTTTCCCGATATGTGGAAACATAGTTATTTGACACCAATTTTCAAAAAGGGCGATAAAAGTGATGTTTGTAATTATAGACCAATATGCATTCAATCCACCATACCGAAACTATTTGAAAGCCTAATACTTGACAAACTTTTTGCCCAAATAAAACCTGTAATATCACCTTACCAGTTTGGATTTATGCCAGGTAGAAGTACACTTTCTAACTTGATTATTTATGAAAATTTTATAACCAATGCTTTTAAAGAAAAAAAACAAGTAGACTCTGTCTATACTGATTTTAGTAAAGCCTTTGATTCAGTTTCCCATAAAATTCTCATTTGGAAATTAGAAAAGCTTGGTATACGTGGCAATATATTAGCCTGGTTTGAAAGCTATCTTACTGGAAGACAACAAATTGTTAGAATAAAATCCTCATTGTCGAAAAAAATTTATGCAACAAGTGGAGTTCCACAGGGTTCACACCTTGGCCCAATATTATTTATCTTGTTTATAAATGATCTTACAAAAATATTTCATGATGTATTTATCTTACTTTTTGCTGACGACCTCAAAATTTTTAGAATAATTCAAAATATTTATCATTGCAACATTCTTCAAGATAATATCAACAAATTGTTAATTTGGTGTAATGAAAATAGACTTTACTTAAATATCTCAAAATGTCATATAGTTAGATTTTCTCGAATAAAAAATCCAGTGATCTTCAATTACAACATTGATAACAATACTCTGGAGACATTAACACAAATTAAAGACTTGGGCATCACTTTTCAATCTAATCTTTCATTTGTTAACCACATAACAGAAATCTCTAATAAGGCCTTAAAAATGTTGGGATTTATAACTAGGCTAACTAGAAATTTTAACAATATTAAGTGTTATATTTTGCATATGTTTTTGCATATGTGAAGTCAACTTGAATACAATTCTCCCGTCTGGAACCCATATTACAATATACATGTACAAACTGTTGAAAGAATACAAAACAAATTCTTACGTTTTCTTAATTTTAAAATGGGTATTCCAGCAGTTATGTTGAACTACAATACTATTTTGAATGATATGAATATGCTGAAATTGTCAGACAGAAGAACTTTCACTGACTTGATATTTCTGTATAAAATTCTAAATGATTTAGTTGACAGTCCGATATTGCTCGAATTGATAAGCTTCCGGATTCCAATACGTAATACTAGAAGTCAGGATTTATTTCAGTGCAGTAATTCTGGAACTAACTATCATATGTATTCCTCTTTGCCCAGAATACTAATGGAGGGAAACAATTATACCAAGTCAGTGGACATCTTCAATTTATCTTTAAACAAATATAAAATATTGTTACGAAGGCAGTTCAGTTATGTACAATAAATACTGTGTATTTCTTACTATTCATATGTAAAAGCCCCGAAAAAGGGCGTTAATAAATAAATAAATAAATAAAATGTTTGGGGGCGATGCCTGGAACGTTTCGGTGAGACCCAAACGGTTGCACTGGACATCTCCAAGGCCTTTGACCGGGTTTGGCACCGAGGACTTGTCAACAAACTGCTTTCTTACGGACTTCCCGCATCCTTGTGTACGTGGATTGCCGACTTCTTGAGGGGGAGGTCGATTCAGATGGTAGTCGATGGTTTCACCTCTTCCTCACACTCGATAAATGCTGGCGTCCCGCCGGGATCGGTTCTGTCTCCAACTTTGTTTTTGTTGCACATCAACGACCTTTTGTCATGTGCACCAATTCACTGTTATGCGGATGACAGTACAGTTCATGATAGCTTTTGTTTGACAAGCCCCCAAAGGGCTCACAAACTCTAACAGCTCGTAGGGCTTTGAAGCAAAGAATGGACGGCTACCTCGAGAGTGTTTTCTCTTGGGGTAAAAATAATCTCGTTGAATTTAATGTTTCAAAGACCCAATCTTGTCTGATTACGTCCAAAAGGGATCGAAATGAAAATCTAGTCTCTTTCAACGGAAGCAATCTTCCGAACAGGCCCTCCATTGATATGCTTGGTGTAACCCTAAGTGACCAGCTCAGGTATGGGGGCTCTATTGAAACCAGAGTAAAGCTAGCCTCCCAAAAACTGGGCGTACTGTACAGGGCCCGCAGATACTTTAATAGTACACAAATGCTAACCTTGTACAAATCACAAGTACGCCCCACGGTTGAATTTGGCAGCCATCTCTGGTCTGGAGCTCCAAAATACCTGAAAAATACCCTCGACTCTGTGCAGAAACGGGCGGTCCGTTTGATAGATTCTCCCATCTTAACAGACGGATTGCAATCTTTAGAGCACAGGCGTCGGGTGGGAATGCTATCCTTGTTCTACCGATATTACAATGGAAGATGCTCCGAGGAACTAGCATCATTGATCCCTTCGGCACCGGTGCATAGACGGGAAACACGCCTAACGCGTGCCCAACATTTGTACACGGTTGACATTTGTCACATGAGAACGGGTCGTTTCTTCGACTCGTTCTTGTATTCAACAGCTCGGTTGTGGAATGATTTGCCGGCCTCTGTGTTTCCTCCTTCCTACAACATGGGTCTCTTCAAGACCAATGTTCATTCCTTCCTCTCCTCAAAAAGACCCTCCACACAGCATCCCAGATGACATAGGCCCTGTGGGAAATTATTTTCCTCAGGGCCTCCTGTGTAGAGTTAATGTAAAAAAAAAAAACAGCACCATTCCTCTTGTCATGCTATGCTGTGCTAGAACATCTGTTCTGCCGTGTGGTATTTTGAACAAGTCGTGTCGACGACTACGGCTGAAATTTTCAGGCACGTATAAGCCATAACATTCCAAGAGGAATGGGCTGTCAATACGATTATGGATTATGTTAAAACTAAGAATTGCAAGATTTGCATAACGTCTAGTTTCCAAGCTAAATCTATCTGTTGCCTCAAGTAATTCCATATGGTGCATGAATCTCGGGAACGTTCCATTCATCCGCATATAGACATACCTAAGGAACTTTTTCTGAATTTGTTCTAGCATATTAATATATTTAGCTTGGTGCGGAGTCCACACACCACTAGCATACTCCAGCTTACTTCTTATGACTCCATCGAACATGGCTATCATTGCATCTGGGTCATCAAATTGCTTACATATTCTGATGATGAAACCCAGGAGTTTGTAGCACGCTGGAGTGAGCCGTGATATATGATCCGAGAATGTCAGTTTGGGATCAAAGACGATACCGAGATCTTTAAAGCTATTGACTCGGCATTATGTTTTCCCTTTAATGTTGTATTCAAAAACTATGGGCTTCTGGGAGCGGGTATATGTCATAGTTACACATTTTTTTATATTGAATTCTAATTTGTTTTTTACTGACCATTCTGCAATAGCATCAAGGTCAGATTGCATTTTTAAGCAGTCATAGTAACAGATTATTTCCATCAAAAGTTTGAGGTCATCTGCAAATAGAAGACATTTGCAATATTTTACACAAACCTGGATGTCATCTATAAGTATAAGGAACAGCAAAGGACCAAGGTTTGAACCTTGGGGAATACCTGATAACGCCGGGAATTGTTTAGATTCATGTCCATTTATTATTACATATTGACTTCTGGCTTTTAAATAGGACGCGAAGAATATAAGTGTTTGTTGATCGAAACCAAGTTTGTACATTTTAAGTAATAAAATATCATGATCAACTCGATCAAAAGCCTTGGCAAAATCCGTATACACTACATCTGTTTGGTGTCTCGAGTCCAGTCCGACGGCCACCAATCGCGAAAATGTTAACAAATTTGAAACCGTGGATTTTCTTGGCATGAAACCGTGTTGGTTTTCTCCTAGAAATGGCATAATTTGGTGATTTTCATCCTAAAGTAGGAAAATGAAATAAAGGATATCAATATTAATTTCGAAGAGCAATTTATTGAGTGTATGATATTTTTTGTCAGTCATAGCCATAAATTCGGTCATTTTTAACTGTATCATACTTCGACTAAGAACCACTTACATTATCTTCATTTGCTACTATCTTTATGTACGATTGCAAGATTCAAACCCGAGCTAAATGCTCTTTAGATAGTGTCTGGATAAATCTTTATCCATTTTATTTAATATACGGCATCTATTGACTTTTCTGCAAGTCTAGGATGAATATATATATAAATATATATATTTTTATTTTAAATTTATGAGTAAAACCTCAAATTGTAATATTTCATTAAATGAAGACAATATAAGCGAAACTCAATCGAAAATCTGAAAACAGAAAAATCAGAAAAAGGTATTGACACCTCTAAATATAAAATAATAATAATACCTTATGGATTAAGATTTATCCAGACACTATCTAGATCTAGAGATCATTTAGTTCTGGTTTGAATCTTGAATCATACATAAAGATAGTAGCCAATAATATATGCGTTAAGGAAATGAAGATAATGCGGGTGGTTCTTAGTCGAAGTATGATACAGTTAAAAATGACCGTATTTGATATCGACACCGTGGCGCAGTGGTTAGCGCGTTTGCCCGGAAAGCAAGAGGTCCTGGGTTCGAGTCCCAGAGATGTCAATATATTTTTCCGATTTTTCTGTTTCCAGATTTTCGATTGAGTTTCGCTTATATTGTCTTCAATTAATTAAATCAAAAAATTCTACTCCATTTACTTGAAAACGAAATCTCAATACAAAATCGACTACAAATGTGGTGCAGATTCACCATTTTCACGATGGAACCACTAGTTTCCAGACACATTGTATATATCTCCTGTACCCTATAATACAGGGTCTGTAGCATTTTTAAATCAAAGAGAAACGTTTTCCGGCGATCCACCCGACACTAGTTTAGTCCCTCCGCAATTTGCAGTCTCTCTCTTTCCTCGACCACTTGAAGTACAAAGGGGAACATTTCTCTCGACAAATATGCTAAGTAATGTAACGTGCCAACTCTCTAAACACAAACGAAATACACCACCCATTACTTCTGTAAATTTTTTTTTTAATAGAATCTAAACTTCACATGGAAAATCGTGTGGAGGGTTTTTATAGAGGACGGAGCGAACCAATCATAAACAGACCCTCGTTGTAGAAGGAATACAAAAGTCAACAAATCGTTCCTCCACCGAGCTAGCTGTTGAGGATTAAAACGTGTCGTATAAACGACACGTCCGCGTTTAGAATATCAATGTTATAAAATACTTGAAAGCATTGAACATGAACACATTGCGAAATAATTGTATTTAATCACACAGCATCCCCAAAGATTAGGGCAAAGAAAAGTTAATATAAAATGACACATAAATTGAGGGTCACTAACGATAGGTTGTTTAAAAAAATTTGAACAATTCATCATATATATTTTTCGTAAATTTTCACGTTCCGTGTAAATTTTATTCAAGTTCTGTTTATCATTATAGGCCAGTTGCTTCATAAAACTGAAATAATCTCAGGTCTTGTTCAAACTTTTAGAAACAACGCTTCCTTACACTTCAAATCTTTCCGAGCATCGGAACATCTAAAAGACTCATTAGCATTCCATAATGTATGAACTCTAGAAGATAGAAGAAATACATCCAAGCAGAATTTTTTTATTAAAAATAATCAACAAGTTTAAAAATCATCATCAATTTTTTATTAGAAAACATTAATTTCAACTATCAAATACGAAATACACGATCAAATCAACTCTTACGTCCCCACATATAAAAACCACACACAACATTTATGTCTCAGAAGGACGTGTACAAAATATGTTAACATCTTTTCAGATGCTGTCATTTTTCATTAGTACTCAGGTCAATTCACAAAATGCATATTGGAAAAAATTAAGTTGTTCAAATTTTTTTAAAGCTAAACAATCTATACATTCCAGTTATTATGTAAAAACTTTCAACAGCTCGGGACACTTAATCTTCATAAACCTGCAATTTTAATGTCAGGGAGGTATTTGAAAAAGCTGTCTGTAGATTAAAATTTCAGGAAGGAGATTTTTTGTTGTAAATCCATTGATAGGTGAAGTTTGAACTGGGAACAAAAATAACAACAAAAAAACTCTTTATTTCTCAGTAAATCTGCAGACCCGGAAAAAGTGTCGACGCGTCAATGTTTTGCTTTAACCCGTCTAATCACAGGAGACCCAAGTTGTCCCAAATCATCATATGCCGTTATAATAACAGGAGACCCAGATTGTCCCAGAGCGACAGTGCATTATTAAAAGTTAAATATCTCTCTTCCTGCCATACGAATATTTGTGATTTCTTTTATGTTAGAAACGGAATGAAATAATGCTTCTCATTGTTTTACAATTAGATTGGCTAGGTTTTTCAGATATTTTACAAACCCGATCAAAAGTGACGGTTTAATTTTTCACCAATTTGTGACGTATCACACATTTAATTCTAAAATAAAATTGTATGAAAGCGATAAAAAGTGAGGTGACAATTTTATTACAAATTTTATTTAGAAAAGGAGTCTGTATTTTAAATTTTAAGTTTATTCTATTTTTAAACGACTTCAAAAAGGAAGAGGTTCTCAATTCGACTGTATTTTTTTAAATTTTTTTTTTTATGTTTGTTAGCTCAGAACTTTTGACTGGGTGAACCGATATTGATGATTCTTTTTTTATTTGAAAGCTGGTGCTTTCCATGTAGTCCCATTTTAATTTTGTTTAGTTCTGACAATGGCATCCATGAGAAAACCATATAAGTCTTAAATTTGCATCAAGTATGTGCGCGACAAATGGACGAATAACTCAATATCACGCTAACCGATTTCAATGATTCTTTTTTTATTGGAAAGGATGTATTTTAAGGATAGATTGATGAGAGTTTGGTTAGGTTCCGATTATCGGATCCATTACAAAACGGAACTCTTCAATTCTTAGGAGCAAATTAACGAAACTCGGCCGAATCTCTTAATTTGACCCTAATGTCGTTATGGTCAAATTGTGTCTGTCTCATATGAACAGCACGTTTAGTAGATCTACCCATATTCAGACAAATTAGTGTACTTCAGATTCACTAAAAATCAAAAAATAAACAAAAATTTTAACGAAACAAAAAAACGACTTCAAAAATGCACTAAAAAGTAAAAAAATAATTTCGTATTCTTCTACAACTTCATAATCGACTTACTTTTTCTACTCATCAATATGTAGGTACGATTGTTATTTTTGGAGTCGGTGTCAGCAAAGGTACCCGGCCCGGCGCGGCGTGTTCACTTGACAGCTCCCCTCACGCCGCAGCCCCGCTCTCGCCTCGTCAAGTCGCTTGTGCGACACAAGCACATCTCATCTATAACTATGTATGTAGTTACAAACCTACCATGACTGACACCGATTCCAAAAATGACAATCGTACCTACATATTGATGACTAGAAAAAGTAAGTCGATTATGAAGTTGTAGAAGAATACGAAATTATTTTTTTACTTTTTAGTGCATTTTTGAAGTCGTTTTTTTGTTTTGTTAAAATTTTTTGTTTATAATTATTTTAATTCGAATATTCGCAGGTATGCATTTTTCAGCCAATTTAAATTTCCAATATTAAAATTTTAATATTTAGAAACAAACATTTTGATTTCTAATAAACACATCGGAAAGATTATTTTATCTAGATTTTAGAACAATTTTTGTTTTTGCAAAAGCGTTAAAAAACCAATAAATAGGAACATTTAAAATGCATGGGAAGAACCAAGAATTTTGCGCGCAAACCTTGACAGGCAAAAGTTGACAGAAAATTATTTTCTTATTATTCGAAGGGTTAAAGCTAAATATTGAATTCACAAATTTCGAGAAAATCCTGAAAAGTTATAGCTTTTTTATGAGAGTCAAGATTTATAGAATTTCACGCCGACGCGACGTGAGACAATGTGATGACAATGAATTATTTCAAATATATACATCAATAATATTTACTTTAAAGAATTGTATAAAGTGAAAGTAATTCATGTATTTATTTTCATGTGCACGGCATAACATGACAATGAGCCATTAACTTAATTAAATGTACATACGAATAGAACAATTCTAAACAGAACGTAACAGTATAAATGTAAAGTAAAAACAAAAGGTACGAGCATAATAAGTAGTAAGTAAGTAAAAAGAAAAAGTAAGAAAAAATACACCGAAAAGAAAAACGTGCTTATCTATAATATTATCCTTTTATCCTTATTATCTAAAATAAGGATAAAAGAACAAAAAGTAAGTAATGCTCTTAGTAGGAGTCAAAAAAGGATCAAAAGGAGGATCCAAAAGAGCCAAGAATCCACAGAGGTACGATGAAACTTCACTGATTCTGTGGCAATGAGATCCCTGAGGCGTATGTGGTCAAACCGCGTACGACCGTGTAAAAATGTGGAGATTCGCAAATAATCCAAGACTGAAGTAAACGTAATGTGTAAGAGACGCCACGCTTAGATGATTTGGGCATGTAGAACGAATGAACGAATAAAAGAGTGTAAGGAGCATATACGGTGGGGATGTGAATGATAGTATAAATCGGGGATGCCCAAGGAAGACATGGCATGATGAAGTGAACAAAATACTTGAGTCGGGACATATCAAGAGTCAGAATTCAGTTTCAGAAGTTCAACTTCATTAGCGAACCGAAGCTTTAGTACGACTGCACTATTTTATTGCGGTTTCCAGGAATAATAATTATTTGATCTTCCGTCTACGATCTCCTTTTTTGATTGCGTATTTTGAACACTGTTCCATCGTCATTGGTTCAATTGAAATGGATTCCGAAGGTTGTCGGGGAGAGTTGTTGGATCATAAAGAGATTAAAACATCAGTGACATTAAATATTGCGTGGGATCTCGAAAAAATCGTTCCATAAAATTCGACAATCCCGGTATCATGAGTATCGCAAATTAGACCAGGGGCCGGATTCCCTAATATAATAGCGTGCAACTTGATTTTATTACTGGTACTGTGATTGGGAAAAAAGTAAACGAGTGAAATCCCGCCATGTAATGAGGCGAGTTTTGGATAAATTCCTTTGATACATAAATTCAATTAAACTTTACAATTTTGGATATGTTAGCGAAGGTAAAAATGAATGAAAAATAATAGTTGATTTCTACATACGTATAGTTTTAGTAATTCGCTTATAAGATAATATATTTGTGTTATATACCTAAATGGTATTATTATTTCACGATATCTTTTTTGGAATGTTGAAAAATATAACAGTCGGGAAGCAGTTTTATATGTCGAGTTGGGCTTTACGATGAATGTGCATATCTAATATTATAAACGTGAAAGTTTGTTTGGATGTATGTGTGTTTGTTACTGTTTTTAATGAAACATTACAATAATATAGCTCATACAACAAAATAACAAAAATTCTATAATTTATAAAGCTAGCTAGGAAGGGGTCGCGGGAGGGAAACGGGGACGCAAAGGAAAGGTGATTCGGCTACTAGTGACGACAATTCTTCTTCTCATACATTTTGTATGGAACGAATTCTCATATCTTGAAAGAGCTGCAGCAATATTGTGAAAAGTATAATATTGAATAGTGAGTGAATTCCAAAAATTCATAAACGTCAAGTGACAATGCGCTGATTGTTTAGCTTTTGTTCTTAAACATATAATGCTGCCCCTCTTTCTTTCACACTAAAACTGTCAACAGTCGAAAATGAGACAAACGGTGAACGTACGTCTGCACTACTTCAAAGTAAAAATACAATAATTATAATAAATCTCCCTCACACATATAAAGAAAATGAAACGCGATTCCCGTAAGTAAGGGGAAAAAAGTAAGAAAATCTCAAAAAATATAAATCCGTACACAAAGCCATCTCTGATTCTGACAAAAATAAAACACGGATAGTTGCGCATCGATAATTGCTTCGTTGTGTATTTTTTAACAAAAACCTGAATTTAATTCAACTAATAAGTTAACACAACACACAACAGTTATTGATTCTGAGGCGGTACAAAGTTCACGGGTCAGCAAGTTATAAGATAATACAAAGTAACATTTAAAAGTATGATGAAAAGCGAGTTTATTTTATAAGTTTGGTACTTCCGACAAATGTCATATTTGATTGTCTATTAGTTAAAAAAGGAACATTCCGTATTATCCGTGCATCAAACTTCGACAACACGAACGTTCCGTATTATCCGGGAGGTGGACTAACTGCATATTTACCATTTTTTAAATTTTATTTATTGTTGAAAATGGTATGAATTAATGATATAATGAATGATAACATTTTGTCTGATCTCTCAACACTTTGTTGTTAATTCATATATTTTTATCACTTATTATTTTCTCTGTTTGTCATTTTATGTTTAAATTTTATTATTTTGCTTTTACTTAACTGTTTTGCATTACCGATATTTGCGTGGGTTATTTTTATTTAATTGTGAAATTATTAACCCCGATACCGGCGAACCCTAGTAGGGTTAATAATTACATGCTAAAAATATATGTATATAATTTTTTTTTTTTAAAGGTGTCGGTAACCCGGGCGTTTATTTACATCAATAGATATTAACATGTATGTGCGCTACCCGACTCAATAGACAATATCTGTTCTGAGCCTTGTGAAGAAGCAATAAATAAATAAATAAATAAATAAATAAATAAATAAATAAATAAATAAATAAATAAATAAATAAATAAATAAATAAATAAATAAATAAATAAATAAATAAATAAATAAATAAATAAATAAATAAATAAATAAATAAATAAACAAACAAACAAACAAACAAACAAACAAACAAACAAACAAACAAACAAACAAACAAACAAACAAACAAACAAACAAACAAACAAACAAACAAACAAACAAACAAATAAATAAATAAATAAATAAATAAATATAAAATAAGTATAAAATAAATAAATAAATAAATAAATAAATAAATAAATAAAAAAATAAATAAAAAAATAAATAAATAAATAAATAAATAAAAAAAAAAAAAATAAATAAAAAAATAAATAAACAAACAAACAAACAAACAAACAAACAAACAAACAAACAAACAAACAAACAAACAAACAAACAAACAAACAAACAAACAAACAAACAAACAAACAAACAAATAAATAAATAAATAAATAAATAAATAAATAAATAAATAAATAAATAAATAAATAAATAAATAAATAAATAAATATAAATAAATAAATAAATATATAAATATATAAATAAATAAATAAATAAATAAATAAAATAAAATTGTTCACAGCGTAAATATGATTTAAAGGAAAAAAAAATTACTAAAAATGGGAAAATTTAAAATATTTAACGCATTTTTTAAATCAAAATAAATTTTCTGCAAATATCCTTAGAACCGTATGTATAATAGAGCTGTGGATAGTGTGGTGAACGTATGTCTTGCGGTATAAAAGAGACATGCGTGTATGAGTGAGACAGCATGAGTAACGTATAAAAGGTTGTGAATGTTGTCCATTCGTCCTCTTTGCATTCAGTCTTCCTACGAAGCACCTCTGTACAGAATCTCGGAATAAACCACAATAGTCTACCCACGACTTATTATTGTCAACCTCACCCTGTACTGAGATCACCATCACAAGGAATCTGGATCCATACAACGGAGTCCAGAGGTAATGATGATAACCGGCCATGGTCATTACATTTGGCGCAGCCTATAAAGGAACGGATTTACGCAGCAGCCAAAATCATTTGGCAACATCCCGAGATTGAGGTTACAGTGGCCAACAGGTGATCGGGCAGAGAAAGGGCCAGATCACGACTCCCACATCATTGTGGAGCAGGAAGAGCAAGAGCAGCAGAATCGGCATCCAAAAAAACATCAAGGCACTGGATAAGGTTATTCAGTGCCGAGAACCTGGAGGAGCATACACGTAAGGCGTGGATGGAGAAGTCCGGGTCTTCAGGAGAAGATCAGAGACCAGGTGTAGACCTCACGGAAGGCGTGCCGGGGCATTAGAAGGACGACCAGGGTTCAGGAGCCAGGAGACGGTCCGCGGAAGGGCGAGATCATCATCGAGGAGCAGCATCAAGTCAACAGAGTCGTGAGTTGAGTGCTGTTTGTTAATTTTCTGTTTTTTTATTGATTGCATCTGTGTGAAGATGGAAGGGGGGGAACTGCCCAGGTTTTGTCATTTGAAGGACAAACTGGAGACATTCGTGTTGCAATACGAACAGTTCATCCTTGTCAATGATGACAAAATCAATTCGGTTGAGAAAAAGAGAGCGGTCTTAATATCCCATTTACACACAGAGACAATAAATTTATTAATTGATTTATGTTTTCCAAAAAAAATTACAGATTTTACGGTCCAAAATTTGTTATTATTGTTAGAGAATCATGTAGGAATTAAAAAAAATGTGTTCAAGGAACAGGAATTTTTTTTGCTGCGAAACAGAAAGAGTCAGAATCTGTGAACGACTTCATAGCACGTTTAAGAAATCTTGTTAGATTTTGTAAATTCGAAGACAGACTTAAAAATAATTTAAAAGATGTTTTTATCACCGGTCTTCGAGTTGGTCATATTAAGGAGAAATTATTCATCGAGGCTGAAAGTTTTTCATTGAAAAAAGTTTTTGAATGTGCTATGGCGATGGATTCATTCGAGGTAATTAATAAATCAATTAAAACGGAAAGTGTAAATTTGATAGCTAAAAATAAACTAATTAGTAATTAATAAATCAATTAAAACGGAAAGTGTAAATTTGATAGCTAAAAATAAAAACGTTTTGTCACCAGAACAAAATTCATCAGCGGGTAGACAGTACAGTACAAATCAGAATGTTACATTTACGAATCAAACTAGATGTAAACATTGCGGAAGTTATCATGAATCGATAAACTGTAAATTTAAAGAAGTAATTTGTTTTAAGTGTAAAGGCAAAGGTCACATGAGTAAAATTTGTCGCCAATTTAGTAAAAAAGTTATTTCTTCTGTGTTTGTGAATACACAGGGAAGTAAGAAGAAGTTAGTGGTACATGCTGTGAACTATGACCCAATTATGTGCAAAATCCTAGTGAACAATGTGATTTTTAACGGATTCTTGGACACAGGATCGGCAATTTCGATATTAACAGACATAGATTATGTTAAACACTTCAAACATTTGGATTTAAAACCAAAGGATTTAACCTTGATGGGTTACGCAAATTGTAAGTTGAATTTATTTGGTTGTATTTCATTATTAGTTGAGTATAACGGTTATAGAGAAATGTTAGAATTTTGTGTAGTTAAAAATGGAACAACTACGGTTCTAGGTCGTGACTTTATAAATAGATTTAATATTGGATTCACGGGGTTACATTCAATTTCATCCCAGAAGGATAGTGAAATTTTTTCTCACAATTTATTGGAGAATGATTAAAGTGATTTACAATCAATTTCATCCCAGGAGGGTAGTGAAATTTTTTCTCACAGTGTATTTGAGAATGGTAGAAGTAAAGTGAATAAAAAAATTCGAAAATTCCAGGAGGTTTTTTCGGAGAAAGTGGGTAGTTTTAATAAAAGTTAAGTGCAATTAAAATTAAATGGGAATGCGGAACCAAAATTCTGCAATCCGAGAAATATAATTTTTGAATTTGGAAGGAAATTAAGGTCAAATTTAAACAATTTTGTACCAAGAGGGGGGAGAGATATGTGTTAGGAGAATCGGAAATATTATTACAAGAGAAATAATAAACAATCCAAGGGATTTTCAGTTGATCAAAATGTAATGGTAAGGGATTTTAAGAATCAAAATAAGGATAAATGGGTACCAGGGAAGTTATACAAGCAATTAGGTAAAAAAGTTTATTTAATTGAGGTAAATTTGTATGGTAACATTATGTACTGGAAAAGACATTTTGATCAGGTGTCAAAGCTATGTGTAGCTAGGGATAATGGACCATGATAATCCTATCGCGTCTGAGACAAGGAGACTGTCGTATAATAACTACGATGTCTCCAGCCGTGCGCCGGATGACAATCTAACGGGTACTTCTCCTTTTACTTCCAGCTCCAGTGAACCGGTGGCTTCCACATCGGGAAACTGGAAAGACCAATTACGACCTCGGACACACAGATGAGTCAAGGAAGACAGGACTCAGCTCTCGACTCAACATGATAATGTATTGTAAATAATATTATGTATGTATTGTAAATATTATTATAATCATCATGTTGTGTAACTGTCTTCGGATTTAAGTGTGGAGGGATGTGGTGAACGTATGTCTTGCGGTATAAAAGAGACATGCGTGTATGAGTGAGACAGCATGAGTAACGTATAAAAGGTTGTGAATGTTATCCATTCGTACTCTTTGCATTCAGTCTTCCTACGAAGCACCTCTGTACAGAATCTCGGAATAAACCACAATAGTCTACCCACGACTTATTATTGTCAACCTCACCCTGTACTGAGATCACCATCACAAGGAATCTGGATCCATACAACGGAGTCCAGAGGTAATGATGATAACCAGCCACGGTCATTACAGATAGTACCTAAGCACAGCACTCAACAGCCAAAAAAACATTATTTTAGGATGGCAACACTGGCATTCTAGTGTCTTCTACCGGCCGCTGTCAGAAAAGGAACATTCTAAATTCATTTTTGGTTATTCACTGGTTTGGGCTGCTGTGTTGCGTGGATTACTATCTGTTAAAATTGTTAGGGTCCTTTTAAATAATAAACTCCTTTTGCAAAAAACTTCACTTTTTATTCACTGTGACATGTTGTAGAAAATGTATAAAATATCGGTGTTAATATTGTATGCACCGGGCCAAAAACACTGGCAGTTGTTTTACTGTTAAACTTTGCGTAGGAAAGAAGCCACAATAATCAGGTGCTATCATTTTTATATTAAAAAATCCTGCACACATTCAAGACTTAAAACCATACATTTGACGTTTTGCAAGTATTTACCAATACTAGGTAGTAACAAAAATGGCGTCTAACTAACTAGTAGCTAAGGCAGATTCCTAAGCCTAGCAGAGACTCACACCATTAATTTGAAATGGTCAGCCCATGGGAGTTTGCTCAAACCCCCCATAGATGGCGGTAGTAGGTCAATTTTTGCCACCGGTAGCCTCAATTTTCAACATGGTCGGCCGCCACGGGATTCATAAATCAACTTTATGGATTTATGAAGCCTTCAAGAAAACAACAAAAACAGAAGGAGACTACCAAGGCAAAAAAACAATTCCTAAATCTAAATACTGTACCAATACCAATAAATAATTTAACCTATTAAATTAGCAGCCAAAAACTTATTTTTTTTTTTTTTAAAACTACAATACTGCACTGATTATCATACTATTATTTAAAATTATACATTCACAAGTTGGATTTTAAAGTGATTAACCTAAACTAACTACATAAACTTAAATTAACCCCAAACAAAATATTTTTTTTTTCACATATTTAAATAATAATTCAACACAAAATAATATTATAATAGAACACAACACAATTGTCTTTTTTTTTCAAGTTCATTTGTTTTGATCTGCTCCAGGTGCAGTCCACGAGATAAGCACCACAGTGCGGGGTGCGTCATCAATTTATAGGTCGTCATGTTGTTCCTGAGTTTGGTACCTTTAAAGGGTCTTTTTTTTTAATATCTTCACCCTAAAAAGGTTTTTTTTGAATTTATTCATCATGGCCGTCCAGGGTGTCCGGACTGAACGGAGGGGTCCGGGGCGTCCGTTACAGGTTCAGCTTCCGGATCCAGAGGCATCAGACATATCTTTGTGATAGGCCTGACAAAGATTCCTTGAGGGGTTTTCAGGGTAACCACTCGTACTACACCATCCGCGCCGGGATGTGTACATATGACTCGCGCCATTTTCCATAATGGTGGAGGTGAATTATCTTCCTTCAGAATAACCAGATCATCCTTTTGCAGTGCCCGTTGATTACTGGTTTGCCATTTAGTCCTTTTTTGTAGTTCCATCAAGTACTCTCGCTTCCATCTAGACCAAAAGGATAACATTAGCGCATGGATTCTCTGATATTGGGTCAGTCTGTTGTCTGGTATGGCTCGGACATCTCTCTCCGGAATGATAGAGGATTTAGTGCCTATAAGGAAATGGTTTGGGGTGAGGGGTTGGTAATCGTGGATGTCATCAGACAAGGAAGTCAATGGACGGGAATTTAGACAGGCCTCAATCTGACAAATTAAAGTATACAAAAGTTCAAAGGTTAAAGCAGAATTATTAGTGACTCTATACAAATGAAATTTTGCTGACTTGACCGCAGCTTCCCACAGCCCTCCCTGACTAGGGGCTCGAGGGGTTATGAACCTCCACTCTATACCTCTGTTGGCTAAATAATTTTGAATTTTGTCGTTGTTTTCCCTCAAGCTGGTATACAGCTCCTTGAGCCTGTTACAGGCTCCCCGAAAGTTGCTAGCGTTGTCGGAAAAGATCTTATCAGGTTCTCCCCTGCGGGATATAAACCTCTTTAAACTGTTCAAGAAAGCATTGCTAGATAAATCCGAAACTAATTCCAAGTGAACCGCTTTTGTGGAAAAACAGACAAAAATACATAAATACGATTTCACGAGCGGAGCCTTCCGCAGTGGCCCACTTTTGGTTGGAATCGGTCCGGCTAAATCGACCCCCGTGACAGCGAACGGTCGGCTCGGTGTGATTCTTTCGCTCGGTAAGTTGCCCATGATTTGGTTACCAGTACGAGGATAACACCTGAAACACACAATACACTTATGTAATATCTTTTTAACAGTATTTTTCCCAAAAATAGGCCAAAACTTTAATCTTATTTCAGCTAATAGGGCTTGAGGTCCTGCGTGCAAGTTTACATAGTGATAGTGACGTATAATCAATTCGGTCAGCTTATGCTTAGCTGGCAATATAATTGGATGTCTTTGTTGGTACGATAGGTGTGTAGCTAAATTTAGTCTACCGCCCACATGTATAAGACCATCACGTAAAAAAAGATGAAGGGATTTTAAGTTACTATCTTTGTTGACGTTTCCTTGATTTTTTAATGTCTTCAACTCCTTATGAAAGGCATGTGCCTGAGCTGATTTCAGTAGATAATTCAAACTTGCCTCTAGTTCAGCTACACTTAAATTACCCGAAATTTTACTTTTAATATTTCTGCAGTTATTCACAAACCGCAGCACATATGCTGTAACCCTTTTCAATTTGATAAATGAGGAAAATTTTCCAAATATTTCCCATTCTTGAATATCTGTAGATAATAGAATATTTTTGCTCTTGAGCTCCGGAGGGTTTGAACAGGAAATGTTCGATATAGGCCAATCGTTGACTCCGTCAGTCAACCAACTTGGTCCATTCCACCATATTGTAGAATTTATCAATTTATCTGCAGTAGTTCCTCTTGACAGTACATCCGCTGCATTGTCAGTAATAATTTTGTCGGAATTGTCTGAATCGGCACACTTAGCTTGGCCCGACTCGGCTGACAATTCCAAGGCATTGGACCTCCACTTCCTCAACGTCATCCCCGCAGATGACAAGATGCTGATTAGTTCTTCTTTTAACTTCTTACACGATTCCAGCTCATCTGCTCCCGTTAACAAGTCATCCATATAGAAGTCATTTTCTATGACCCGACTAGTGCTAGGAAAAATTAAATTATTATCCATACCAATTTGCTTTAAACATCTCGTGGCCAAGAAGGAGGAAGGTGCCAGCCCATAAGTCACAGTCTTCAGACGATAATGCTTGAGCACATCCTGTGGCGACTCGCGCCATACTATCTTCTGCAGGTCAAGGTCATCTTCACACATGTTAATCTGGCGGTACATCTTCTCGATGTCGGCAGTCATGACTATTTGATGTTTCCTGAAATGCAATAGTTGGTTATATAGATCCTTTTGTATAACAGGTCCTGTCATCAAGGCTTCATTGAGGGAAATTCCATTTGAGGTTTTGGCGGAGCCGTCAAAAACGACCCTCACTTTAGTAGTAGTGCTGGATTCCTTCACTACAGCGTGATGCGGTAAAAAATAGGATTCACGATCCCCTTTTGACTGGTCACACACCTCCATGTGTCCCAATTCTTCATATTCACGCATGAATTTTACATATTGTGTCTTCAACTCGGGATGTGACACAAATTTTCTTTCCATATTTTTAAATCTCTTTTCGGCAGTGAGCAATGAGTTTCCCAACTGATCAATGCATGCCCGACGCGGTAAACTTACTACATATCTACCGTCATCTTCTCTAGTATGAGTATTAACAAAACTGGCTTCGCAAGCCTTTTCTTCTTGAGTTTGAATTTTAGTGGAATTAATCTCTTCCAATTTCCAAAATTTTTCTATTTGATGACTCAACTTATTTATAGATAAACTGCAAAAATCTGATACAGGCCTTTGTTTGGGATACACGTTTATCGGACCGGACACAATCCATCCCAGTTGCGTACGTTGAAGCGTTGGTCCTGACTCGAGTTTCAATCTATCGTTGCTTAGCATTTCCCAGAAGCTCTCCGCGCCCAACAGGATGTCGATGGGTGCAGCTATATTGAAGTTCGGGTCTGCCAGCTCCAGTCCTGGTGGTAGTTTGAAATCTTTTTTCGCCATTGTCACTTGTGGTAAATTGGTTGTAATTTCCTGTAAAATCAGACATGATATTTCGCATTTATAATCAGTATTAAGCGAAGTCATCTCCACCGAAATTCTCCTTTTTATATGTGTAATATTATTATGGATCCCAGACACGGGTTTGTTTATCCATTCACATGGTAAATTTAATTTATTAGCAAATTCAGCTCTCATAAAATTACTCTGCGCGCCAGAATCAATCAGGGCGCGAGCCTTAAACATTTTATTGTTGGCCCCCACAATTCCTATGTAGGCGGTTGACAATAATATTATTTTTTCTGCCTTTTCCGATGCAGAAAAATTCGATACTATAACCTCGTTATTAGCATCCATATTTGAGGTCTCCGGCGGAGGTACCTCCCTGTGTAGTAGAGTATTGTGGCTATACTTGCCACAAATTTTGCAGATTAGGTTTGTCTTGCAACTCTGTGCTCGATGACCCAACCTCAAACATTTAAAACATGCCCGGATTGATTTCGTAGCATCAATCCTATCCTGTAATTTTAATTTTAGAAATTTTTTGCAAAAATAAATTTGATGACCGTTTTCATTACAATAAATGCAATTGTTTGCTTTTACTGCTAAGAATACCGATGAATCTTTTTTGTTATTATTGTTGCCTATTTGCGTTTTATGTAGGTTAGAATATTTTTTCTCTGAAACATTCATGAGCTCCAATACTTGCGCCCTAGTAGATAAACATTTCATGAATTCCTTTAATGTAGGTAATTCACCTTGCAATGTATATTGTTCCCAATTTTTTCGGGTAGCTACATCTAATTTATTTGAAATTATGTAAATAATCAAAGGATCCCACTGATCTACTTTGACCCCGATGTTTTGTAATGCCTTTAAATTTACATTGGTTTCGTCAATTAAATACCTTAATGCTACAGGCTCTTCATGTTTCATATCTTTTAATTGAAATAGCGTTTGGATATGTTTATGTACGGTAGCCCTGAGATTAGCAAATCTGTCATGCAACAACTCCCAGGCCGAAAGATAGTTTAATTCCGAAACTTCTAAATTAGCAATTATTTTCAATGCGTTCCCTTTCAGCGTAGATTGCAAGTAAAAGAATTTTTGGACGTTGCTCAAGGAACTGTTATTATGAACCAAAGTTTTAAAGGTTTCAACGAAATTTACCCACTCCTTTTGATTTCCATCGAATTCTCTCAATTGGAGAGTTGGAAGTTTGATCTCGACCCTACCCTGCTCGATTGACATAATCGCTCCCTTGGCAGTTGCCAATACGGAAAAATATTGATTTTCGAATGTTTCACGCTGGACTGAATTCTCCCGCTCCTCATCTGATAAAATTTAAATTTCGTCTTGTATAGATTCGAATTGATCCAACAACGGTTTAATTCGGTCGTACCTCAGTTTAATCTCATTCGCGGACAATGAATTTAAAGAATCCGCGAACCGTGTCAATTTCCCTTTGATCACGCCTCTCTTGGCTATTAAAGACTTGATCTTATCCATTTTGCTATGATAAAATATGTTCCGACAATGCGTATTTATTTATTTGAGAAGCTACCTGCGTGAAAGATAACAACGACAATATTCCTGGCAATTATTAATTGAGAACCTATTGTTCAAACATCAATTGATAATCATGACTTGCATAAAAACTTTACGTGGGTAGTGATTTTATTTTTTACAATACGATATATACGGGATTAATCTTGTTAAAAAACTACAGGTCTAAATAGGTGTTAAGGGATGTGGGAACGGGTGGGAAGGCAACTAAACACTTATCTCATTTCCGTGGCGGTTCATGGTCTTCCTTTATTCATCTTTGTCATTCCGGTATTTTAATTTTGGTCATCTGTTTTTTGGCAGCTGGTTCTTGTTTTTAATTTAGCAATCCTCTGATTGCCATCCGGATCGTAAGGCCCATGTTAAAATTGTTAGGGTCCTTTTAAATAATAAACTCCTTTTGCAAAAAAC
Source organism: Limnephilus marmoratus (assembly GCA_917880885.1). NCBI lineage: Eukaryota > Metazoa > Arthropoda > Insecta > Trichoptera > Limnephilidae > Limnephilus > Limnephilus marmoratus. Next base: position 68,869,875 of record OU862908.1, read on the forward strand.
TTCACTTTTTATTCACTGTGACATGTTGTAGAAAATGTATAAAATAACGGTGTTAATATTGTATGCACCGGGCCAAAAACACTGGCAGTTGTTTTACTGTTAAACTTTGCGTAGGAAAGAAGCCACAATAATCAGGTGCTATCATTTTTATATTAAAAAATCCTGCACACATTCAAGACTTAAAACCATACATTTGACGTTTTGCAAGTATTTACCAATACTAGGTAGTAACAAAAATGGCGTCTAACTAACTAGTAGCTAAGGCAGATTCCTAAGCCTAGCAGAGACTCACACCATTAATTTGAAATGGTCAGCCCATGGGAGTTTGCTCAAACCCCCCATAGATGGCGGTAGTAGGTCAATTTTTGCCACCGGTAGCCTCAATTTTCAACACTATCCTCAAATTTTACTCTCCGGTAGAAATTTATTGTCGTATAATATAATTTATAATTTTAAATATACAAGAGTCAGAAAAACGCAAATTCAACTTATTATTTCAAAGCACCCGTGACATTCACAAATAACCTGGAGGATCGGTGGTAAGTATCGATTCTCCACCTGTTATAGAGCGAAGTTTTGACTTTTTTTGGGAATTACAATGTTACTTGGTTTTTATGGATTGATTCGGAGAAAGTCTTAGGACAGGATAAACCCAGCTAAATATAGTAATTGTTGGAAGCCCAAATTTTACCTCGTTATTTTCTTCCACATAATACAAAGAAAATGGTTTCTGCTAACTAAGGATCTAGAAATAATCAGATTCTACCTTTTTCCGAAAATACCATTTCTATTTTAAACTTCTGAAACTCCGGAATGTGACAACTTCGCGATTCCCAAAATACATCTGGAGAGATTTGAGAAAATTTATCTTTATTAGATTAATCAGCTTTCGTGTACGTTTTCCATTTACGTCGTCAACTTTTGATTACACGCTATGTTTTTTCTTTAATTATTTTCATCTGCTTTTTCATCCTTTTGACATATTATAGCGGCTCCACTTACGAGATGGTACGAGAGTCAATTAAAAAACCACGGTACGAGAAGAAGAAATTTCTTTCACAATAATTTTTAATGTAAGGGAACGTATGTCTAAATGGATGAAATAGACGACCGTGTATGAATGAGACAGCATAATTATTGTTGGTATATTGTGAAAACACTTGAATGCTGAGATTCACATCTTTTACCTTATTACCTTCGTAGATTGTAACTTGAATCTCAGTGCAAAAATAACATTTTATATTCTTTCAACAATTGTGAGTATTTATGACTAACCATCAACAAGAGAGTTAAGCTAATTTATATTTTCATGTTATCCGTAAAACGGTTGTTCATCAATATATCTCGGAGGGGATTACAAATTAAAAAGGCATGGGTGCAGTTTTACTATTTTGTGACAAGCGCCAAAAGATATTTGTAAGTCAAACGATGGTCAATGCAGAATCGTTAGCATTTGAGTCGCTCTGTTTATTGGCGCGTTCTGATAGGCAGAAGTCTTCGCTTCCGGAGCATAAAATAGGGCATGGGATCTCCCACGATTCTAAACTCGGTACCTGTTAGGGACATAGTCGTATTTGTTATTCCTAAGTAAGTAGTAATCTATTAATTTTGAACTAAAATGGTGCCACAAAATAAGTTTTTGAAGAAGACATATACGTTAACCTCTTTCAACACAGGCGGATTGAGTGTAGTTCCAAAGATTAACGAAAAAAAAAATTTAACTAAAAATATTTTTCGGCGGGCTTCTAAGGTGTTGAAATCGACCATTTCTGTTAAGAACAAGGATGGATACAGAAAAGGATAGAAGGTACGCGTATTACCTCATATACCGGTAACGAATAAATCTCTTTTATACTTTTTCTAGTTGTAGGATATGGTTTGATCAGTAGGGGCCCAAATAACGGAGCTATATTCCAGGATGCTGCAAACTAGTGCTTCATATGTTCGATTAATCTAATCTAAAAAACGAGTACCTACCCACCGCACAATACCATCAAGAGTAATAATAATAATAATCAAAGATAATAATCATGCAAATACTAATTTTGGTAGTGTGTGTCTGTGATTGTAACTGTCTGCTGTGTTTTCAAGTGCCTTACAATCCCTACATATCAAGAGCATTTTATTTTAACGAACGTGATAATTTATTTTATAATTAGTTTATTTTGACGAATTCGCAGTTGCCAGCCAGAACTAACGTAATTGAAGCTGAGCGCCATTCTGCTCGTCTTTCCACCGACTGAACAACTTCTAGTCCCATAAACCCGACCATAACGACGGTGAAAATAAGGTTATCTTAATTTAATCTTACAAATTAGGTTATCTTAATTATGCAAAAAATATATTTTAACAAGCGTGGAGTCTGTGGTTTGACTCAATATAATACGCCATTCTATCATTACGGTTATTTTAACAAGCGTGGAGTCTGTGGTTTGACTCAATATAATACGCCATTCTATCATTACGGTTATTTTAACAAGCGTGGAGTCTGTGGTTTGACTCAATATAATACGCCATTCTATCATTACGGTTATTTTAACAAGCGTGGAGTCTGTGGTTTGACTCAATATAATACGCCATTCTATCATTACGGTTATTTTTAGTCGAAATTAAAAAAAATTAACGAATTTCTTCGCAGGAAATATGTACCCCTTTAACAACATCTATTTGAATTTCGATTTGGTTTTTTTGAATGAATGAATGAAATGGAATCTTGGAAGTGGGAATTAATCCCCTTACCTATATTCGATCGAGCTGAAACTCGGCAGATAGATTCGTTCTTCGAGATGCATTCTATCAACTTTTGGTGGCAATCATGCACACACACGCGGACATAAAATATGTATACGCATTTCTCAGTTGTTAGCGGTGTTGACAACCAGTTCCAGGGGAGGAAATATATATATATATATATAATTCGTATTTTTCTTGTGATTTTGATGACATTCAATTAAAACACAATTGAGTTTCTCTGTAAAGAAAGAGGAGGTTTATTTTGTTAATCTCACAAGATTTACATAAATAAAAGTATCTAGTAACAAAACAAACCTGTAAAGAAAGAAACGACATTTAATGTTATTAATTGCAATGTCGATCCCTTGATCACAATATCACAATCACGATAGTAATCACTTTTAATTATTGAAATCAATCTCATCAATTTGCTAAATTTGCTTTATCATGGCCATAGATTATTTTTACTATATTTTCAATTATCCATAGATTATAAAACATTGAGTCGACTGTTAAGTAGGAACTGAGGCACATACCAGTGTCAGTCTATGGTACATACACAATGACCAGTCAAGATTGGCATTGTGTTAAATTAAAGAAAATTATATTTTTCTTTACATCTCCCCCCCTAGGGAAGATAATAAACCAAAACCTATCATGTATCCTCTTCATTGTTCATTAAAGGTGCTGGAGTTAACTTCGAGATATGGAAAAAATTTGATTCTGATTTTTGTCGACCAGTGTTTATCTTGTAAATTGATTTTGAAATTTTTTCTATGATTTCGTAGGGTCCGATTCTCAATTCGTCGAGCTTCTTCCTATTAAGTTTGTTTCCATTCTCCACAAAAACGGTATCACCAACTTTGAAGTCAAAGTGTTTCCTGGTTTTATCGTAAATTATCTTGTTGTAATTATGTGATTTCAGAGTATTTTCCAGAGCTTTTTTTCTGTCGTGAATCAAATCGATGTCGGTCTTCTTAAGTTTTAACTCTTTTGGCAAAATCGTAACATCTGTGCCGTTAAGTAGGTACTGTGGCGCATATCCAGTTACAGTGTGCTCCGTTTCATTATAGTTTTTTACACAATTACGCGCTATAGTTGTCCAAGCTACTTTTGAATCATTTTCGTTAATTTTGCATCTAATTTTATTGACCAGCGTTTGATTTAATCTTTCATTTAATCCATTTGAGAAAGGTGAGTTCACTGCAGTAAAAATTATCGGTATATTTTTTTCATCCAAAAATTTTTTGAATTCTCTAGAATTGATACCCGGGTATTGGTCCGACAGTATCATGCCAATGTTATTAGTTTCTGTGGAGTTTAAGAGTTTGATGAAATCATTGGTATTTTGAGTTCTTGACGTCAAAATATATGCAAACCTCGTGAAATGATCTGATAGCAGGTGCAAGTATCTCTTTGTTGACCGTGAACCCCCAAAACCGCCTATTGTATCAATAGAACATATTTCAAAAGGTTTTGTTGCGGGACCCAAGTGGGACATCAATCCATATTTATTTTGACCTCTTGATTTGTTCTTTAAACATACTGCACAACTTTCGCAGGTTCTCTTTATATTGTTTGTCATGTTTTCTGCTGTGTACCATGAGCTTATCATTTTTTGCATTTGTGTAATTCCTATGTGACCTAGGTCTGTATGAACATTTCTGATAAAGTGTATGCTGAATTTTTCTGATAGAATTATTTTTTCTCTTTTTTTTACTTTTTTGTAATAAACATTATTCTTCGATATTAATTTATCTCTTCTGTACTGTATCTTCTCATTTTTGACCTGATCTTTTAAGATATCTTCTAATTTTATTAAGTTGACAACTTTTAATTGCTCATCTGTATTTTCATTTGAATCTAGCACTGGATTTCTGCTTAGACAGTCAGCTTCCAAATTTTGTTTTCCTGGAGCATATTTTATGTTAAAGTCATATTGAGAAAGATAATATGTTAAATCACCCAGCTCTTCATCGGTTCTAGATTTGAGATTCATGTTTTCTAGTGGTTTGTGGTCTGAATAAACTGTAAATGGTTTACCTATCAACCAGTATTGCCAGTATTTCACTGCTTCTTTTATGGCTAAGCATTCTAAGTAAATTGCTTTTTTCTTTTTCTGGGCGCTATTTAGTTTTTTCGAAAAGTAAGCTACAGGTTTTTCTTTTCCATCCGACTGTGTCTGTTTTAAAATAGCTCCAAGGCCTTCTAGAGAAGCGTCTGTATATATATTAATTGGTAAATCTTGATCAAAAATTTCCAGGATTGGTTGTGAGCATAGTAGGTTTTTCATCGTTTCAAAAGCATTTTGGCATTTATCAGTCCAAATAAACTTTTGGTTTTTCCTTAGTAAGTTATGCAAAGGATCTAGTATTATTGCACTCTTCGGAATGTACTCATGATAAAAGTTGATTTTTCCTAGAAATTGTCTCACATTCTTCTGTGTTTTTGGAATAGGAAAGTTCTTTATTGAAATCAAATTATCCTTTACTGGCTTGACTGAATTATTCTGAATTATGTGACCCAGATATTTTACCATGTCTGATGCAAATGTGCATTTTGTAAATTTTAATCTAAAACCTTCTGTTTTGATTGCATTCAGCAACTTTGTTAAATGATCGATGTGTTCAGAAAAAGTTTTTGAAAATATAAGTATGTCATCTATGTAATTGACAGCAAAATCGGTTAGTTTATATTTTCTCAATATATTGCTTAATATCCTCTGAAAAATTGCCGGAGAGGTCTTTAATCCAAAAGGTAGGCAGGTCCACTGATAATGCCCCTCCTGTGTTACAAATCCTGTTTTTTTTTTGTCTTCAATCCGCAACGGAATGGACCAAAAAGCTGAGTTTATATCCAGCGTTGAAAAAAAATTGCAATTTCTGGTCTTTGTCATTAAGTCTTCAATCAATGGAAATGGTTGAGCTTGAGGTATTACTATTTTATTTAAGTCTCTGAAGTCTATGCATAATCTGGATTTTTTGTTTTCTTCTTTTTTAAATGCCAGAGTGACCGGTGCAGCAAATGGGCTGTACGACTCTTCTATCAGTTTGTTATCTAATAATTTTGCTATTTGCTCTTCTATTTCCTTTTTATCTTCTACGCTGCATCTGTAAGGCCTCTTACTACAATATTTATCCACCAATAAGTCTATCTTCGCTTCATATCCATTAACAGTACCAACATCGTATTTACTTTTCGCAAACACTGATGTGTATTTTCCTATTAGTTCATTTATTTCTGTTTTTTGATCATTATTTAAATGATTTATTGTTATTTTAAAATCTTCTTCGTTAACATGTTCATTAAAATTAATTTGGTGTTTTTCTATAATGTTCTTATTTTCAGAATGTTTAAATTCAGTATTCGTCTTCATATTTGTAGAAGTTTCTTCTTTTTTATTTGTATTATTCAAGCAGACTTTCTGTGATATTTGTAAGTCTTCACTTTGGATAAGTTTGAAGTCTTTTATCATGTCTAATCCAATCAAAAAGTCATACTTAAAATTGTGTTCATCAATAATGTACACATCAACATTTTTCTCCAATTCAAAAATTTTAATCTTTAACGTTGTCAAACCACTCGTCTTTTTAACACCATTAATCGTTACTAAATTTGCTTCATTCAAATTGTTTCCTTTTCTTTTTAGTTTCAAAAACTTAGAATTAATTAGAGAAACATTTGAACCCGAATCATAAATTCCGTATATTGTTAATTTATCATTTAGTAATAGTTTGACTTTTATTAATGGTGTTACTATTAGTTTTTTTGATCATTTTCATTTATCTCAGTCTCTATCACTGAATTGTTAACATGTTTAATGGCATTTCTCTTAAATTTTTCACCCTCTTTTGTTTTGAACCAGCATGTGGCTTCAGGGTGGTAACGAGTGCCCTTATTCAATTTTTCACAAATTTTACATGGATTTTTATCCTCATTTTTATTATGTTCTGCATTCCCAAATATTCTCTTGTTCATGAATCTTTTTTTGTTGACCATATGTTCATACTTGTTTACTTCATTAAACAAATCCACAGTATCTTGTAATCCTTCTCTATCGATCTTGTTAAGTATGAATTCTGGTAGTCCGGAAGCAACAAGATCTATCAAAGTACCGGTGTCGATTGATCTTCTCATATCCAATAGAAGTTTTTCTTTTCTCATAGCATAATCCAACAGAGAACCATCTTTGTATCTAAATAATAGTGCGTATGTGACAGGGTTCCATCCTTTGTTTGCGAATGATTCACAGAATTTGTTTTTCCATGTTGACCACTCTGAGTTCATTGTTAGTTTAATAATCATGGAACTATACCAATCTACACAAGTTTTATCCATGAACAATCTGAGTATTTCTATTTTTTTTTCATCCGTGATCACATCAAATCGTAAACATTCTTTTTCAAACACTTCTATCCACTGGCTTGCATTTGTATTTTTACTACAGAATTTTTCTATAACAAACTTCTCAGCAATGTTTTTTAAGCTCTGTTGCTTATCTTCCATTAATTTTACCATCAATCTTCCCAATGTATCTTCTTTTTGATGTACTTGTAAATTTTCTTCTTCCAATTCTTCGAGGTATTGGTCTCCGAACTGTAGGTTTCCATCTTCATCTACATATGTTTTTTTTAGTTCTTCCTCCATTGTTAACCAGACTCTTCTAACCTGGTATCTTTTTTTTAAACTATTTTTTACTTTTGCAAAAGCACTACTTTTCATAATCTCCTGGTGATGGCTGGCGGATTGTAGCATTTCTGGTATTTTAAACACTTTTTCATCACTTGTGACTATTTTTGTAATGCTAATAATATTTGACTTGTAATCGCCTCCAGGTAGTAGCGTAAATTCAAATTGAAGTTTCTCCATTTTTGGTTACGAAAAATGTCGTTTTATAATTCGTATTTTTCTTGTGATTTTGATGACATTCAATTAAAACACAATTGAGTTTCTCTGTAAAGAAAGAGGAGGTTTATTTTGTTAATCTCACAAGATTTACATAAATAAAAGTATCTAGTAACAAAACAAACCTGTAAAGAAAGAAACGACATTTAATGTTATTAATTGCAATGTCGATCCCTTGATCACAATATCACAATCACGATAGTAATCACTTTTAATTATTGAAATCAATCTCATCAATTTGCTTTATTTGCTTTATCATGGCCATAGATTATTTTTACTATATTTTCAATTATCCATAGATTATAAAACATTGAGTCGACTGTTAAGTAGGAACTGAGGCACATACCAGTGTCAGTCTATGGTACATACACAATGACCAGTCAAGATTGGCATTGTGTTAAATTAAAGAAAATTATATTTTTCTTTACATATATATATATTTTTTTACAGCAATTTAAGAGCCAGATCCCGAGGAGAAACGTTCAATCTTCAGTCGAACTATTTTTTTTTCTTCTTTGAAATTGACTACTAGCCAGCCTCAGAGATGGCGCAATTAGGTCGAAAAATAAAAATAGACGTCTTATAGTAAAATCCTTCATTTTAACGGGTTTATTTTTTTAGACAGTCCGTTTACGAATAAATTGGTTGAGTATTTATTTTGTTGGAAAACTGTTGCGAAAAACACAAACTATTTTTTATTTTACGTTTTAAAAAATGCTGCATAGATTGAGAGTCACCTAAACGTGACGAAAACGATTCTAATTTTAATTGAAACATAATAGAGAATTCCTTATAGGAATAAATACTTACAATCCTAAGTTGTTCATTGGAGGGGACCCCACCACTTTCCCAACGGCGTTATAAGGAAACATATGGTTTCCTCCTTCACCGCACACGTCAAGACTCTATTTTTTTTTTTAACGAAGCTACATTTATTTGAACGACTCTAGACCCTCCAATGTCCATGCATACGGGGTTAGTAAGCAGTATGCAAGTACTTACATTAACATTATACAAAAGATAAATAAAAGTAGCAGCCCGTTGAATGATTCTTCTGAAATCTATAGAGAAAAATATATACAGATAAAGGTGTTAGTAAATAAAGAAAAATAAGAGCTGCGCCCGGTTGAGGAGACCTGGATAAGATAAATAACGAAAAAGTAACAGTAATAATATAATGCAAGTATTTGCAAAAATAACTGAGAGAAGAAAAGGTATGAAAATAAAATATCTATACAGAGAAGGTATTCCACAAACCACCAGGCAGTCCCAATGACAATGTGTATGGCTATCGGCCCAACCGCAGACGAAACCCGGAGTCCGCGCCCTTTAGCCGACTCACCGATTTTGCCACGAAGAAATATATGTGGGAAAGAAGAGGAAGTTTTTGAAGACTCTGGGGAAAAGATCAGCGTCGGATTGTCGGAGGGGGGGCGGAAGGACGTCGAGACCACGCGGCTGTTCCTCAGGCCTACCCATATCATTGGGGGAGGCGCGGGAGGATCGCAGAAAAACCGCTCCAGTATGGGTTCGCCTGGCTGTACGCACGGACGGGGTCTATCCCACCCCCTTTTATGGGGTGACGACGATACATAAATATGTACAGTTCAGCTGCACCACCAAAATATGGAACTAAAGCTATTGTAAAGTAAAAAAAAAAATTAAAAAAGCAATTATATATTAGAAACATAATTGTTGTATGACTACAGAAGTCATAATATATTGGGCGATGGCGTCATCACCACCATCGCCCTCAAGATAGAACATGGCCTGTTGAAGTAAAGCATAAATCAGTTTTAGCAGAAACGTTAGGAGATCATGGATGCTTGTAAACGGTGTGAAGTTAGAGCTAAAAGAAAATAATTAAAACAAGAAAAGAAAATGTTTCAGTACATACATAAGTCAAAACGAAACCAGTAATTTACAGGTCACAAAAGTAATTTTATAAACAGTTCGAAGCGTATACACTAGTGAAGAGTAATGGAGGATATACCAAGGGAGACAGGAGCAATACGTGTAGCACCTGAAACAAAGATGAATTTAGTACTTATTTTTATTTAGTACTTATTTAATTTAAATAATAAACTCATACATACAAACACAGAATTCATTAAAACGTCCCAAGTACACAAACATTTTACACGACAACACGATAACATACGTTTAAACACGATTCATACTAACTACGGTAAGCAATCAATTAGTTACGAGGGGGGCAATTTATATAATTCCCTTCCAGATGATATCAAAAACGAAAAAAGTGTGTGCAAATTCAAAAAAAAATTGTTCATGTTTATTCACAAAAAACAAAGTAGCGATAGTGAATAATATCGTATGGTAATATAATATCATGTAAATGTTAGTATTGCAATCTAATGTAATCTAAGGTTATGAAATGTAAAAACTATGTAATGTAAAAACTGTACATAATTCAATATTCTAGTTAAGTAAGTGAAAATGTTATTTTCTTTTTTACTGGAATAAAAACATATGAAAAAAAAAAAGTCTAGATCGGCGACTCTAAGTACAGACATTCTCTCCACCCAGGACTTGACAAACTTTTTCAGGCACTCGAAATTCTCTTTATTCGACACAAGGTCAGCGTTCCACGCTGGTCTTGTTGTTCCGCGCAAGCCATCCAACATTTCCTCTCGTGCTTCTTTCATCAACTCGCAGTGCCACAGAATGTGCCTGGCATCCTGGTTAGTATCACCACATGCACAGTTTGGATGGGGAGAAAGGGTCAAGCTATGTAGCCGACCCCTGAATTCCCCATGTCCGGAGAGCATCTGTGTCATGTAGTGATTCAGTTTAATGTGTGCCCCTTCCATTCTGAATTTAACTGAAGGGAAGAAGGAGAAAGTCCATCTGCCCTTCATCGACCTATCCCATCGCTCTTGCCATACACTCAGAGTCCTTTCGCGCATCGCTTTGAGCAAGCCGGGGAGGGCCACGTCTCCTCCCGGTGTCAGTTCGACTCCAAGGTGGACAGCAGCCCTGCCTCTAATAAGTTCCTTTTTTGTCAATATTTCCCTAATTGCAAGGTCAATCGGCAAAACGCCGGCCAGAACCGGTAATGCATCTGAAGCTACAGTCCTATAAGCGCCCGAGAGCGCCAACAGAGGAGTCCGCTGGCCTCGTTTAAGAGCCGAGTTTATCAAGACATTATCCAGGCGATGCTCCCACACGGAGGCAGCATACGAGACTTGCGTCACATATACCCCCTCGTACAACAGGCGAATCGCCGGAGAACGCAATCCCCACTCGGCTGTTGAGATTCTTCTCAGTTTCTGAAACAAGGCCTGGGCCCTATCGGAGACGTTCTTGACGTGGGCTAGGAACGAAGAAGATCTATCCATAATGACGCCTAAATACCTGGTGTTTTCTGCAAATCGAATGGATGAATCTCCCATTCTAATGAAGGGGTTCCTGCCTCGGCTAAGCATGCCCTTCATGAGGAGACCCACGGTCTTGTGGGGAACGAAGTTGAGTCTGTTTCTCTTTCCCCATTCAAGGATCACTTTTAAACCTTCTTCAGCCTTATATTCCACTTCCCTTCTACTGTCCCCAGAGACCAAATACAATTTGTCATCTACGTAGTCGACCGATGTACAACCTTCAGGTAAGGGTAACCTGGAGGAGTCGTCGAACAAGATTTTCCACAGGTCGGGTCCGAGGACCGACCCCTGCGGACATCCCATGTCGACTGTTCGGGTGATTAAAACGTCCCCGTGCCCTATGATAACTGTCCTACCATTTAGATAGTCACTAATAATATCAAACAGTTTACGCGGGCAATTCCTGCTTTTCAGCTTGGTAAGTATCATCGGCCACCACGCGTGATCAAAGGCACCCGAGATATCCAAGAAGATGCCTATGACGTACCTCTTTGGACATACCCTCACCCATTCAAGCGCATGCTTAATGGCGTGCTCCGTGGATTTGCCCGGGATGAAGCCGAATTGAAGTTCGCTGGACGGCGTCAGGGTGAGGCGTAGACGGTGCTTAATGACGATTTCCAATACTTTGCCTAGAATTGGCAATAAGGTTATAGGCCTATAGGCTCCTATGTCCGTTTTCGGCTTATCGTTTCCCTTTGGTATAATCCGGAGCACGCCCTTCTTCCATTCTGTAGGGAATTTTCCCTTACGTAAACAAGTCTCCAAAACTTGGTAGAACTCCTCTTTGGCGTACGTCCAGACATTCTTCGCAATTATACCATTCAATCTGTCAAATCCCGGTGCCTTTTTCGGACCCAAACTCTTAATTATTACTTCAACCTCGGCTCGACTTAACGGTGGCATGCCCTCCCCCTGGGCGGGTACACTAGGTGGCAGCCGTGACAGATTTCTAATCTGTTTATGGTGGACACTTTCCCCTATTACTGAGTCTAATGGAACTAACTTACCCAGAAGTGTCTCAAGAGTGGAGGTAACATCAACACTCTCAACGTTCCCGAGCACCACACTCGACAAATAACTGTCAGATCCTTTTCCCGTTTTTCTAATGACGCTGTGGATTTCCCACGGGCTGGCGTTACCCACTTCATTAACCCAATTGTGCCAGGCAGCTCGTTTTGCAAAAAGGACGCCCGAGCGATAAGCACCTCGTGCGGCCCTAAAGCGGGCTTGGAGGACAATAGCCTCTTCAGGCGAGCACAAACTCTGCTTGACAACACTGAGATTCCTATAAGCGCTTTTAAAGGCTCCCTTCAGCAAAGTCAGCTCTTGTGTCCACCACGGCGTCCGAATAGCCTTTTTAGGGTTAGTTCTTCCCAAAGAAGCTTCAGCGGCTGATACCACCGCCGCGTTGAAAAAATTCCCCAAATTGTCCGGTTCCCTAGCTGCTACGTCGTGAAAGCCCCTTAATGATTGACGTAGCGCTTCCCCGAATTTATCCCAATCCGCTCTTGTGGTTCTGAAATTCCACGTAGACCGTGGAGCTTCTATCTTTGGAATACCCACAGAAAAAGTTATAAGTCTATGGTCAGAAGCTAACGCGCACTCGTGAACCTTCCACTGGGATATTTTGGCCGCAACAGATCCAGAGCATAGAGTGAGATCAATGTTGCTTTCGCCTCCGGCTCCTGAAAAAGTAGAAAACGTGCCTGGTTCATTGAGGATGAACAGACCTTGCGCCGCAATAAGGTCTTCGACAGCAAAGGATCTTTCCGTTCGGATTCCGTTATAGTCAAACCAGAGAGGCGATCGCGCGTTGAAGTCTCCACCGATAATTATGTTTCGACCTCTTAATTTGTGAAGCGCTCGCGTTAGGCTCAAAATATGCGGTTCAACAGGGTTACCGTATTTAAAATAAACGGAGATCACGATGATTTCCGTATTAGCCAATTTAATGGAAACACAGGTTTGGTAATCGTTTGAGAGCCCTTCCAGGAGTAAGGGTCTAATCAAGGAAGTGTTGATCAGGACACCCGCACCCGGAGAGGAGCCCACCTCGAGCATCGCACCTGGCCTATTTATACCAGGAGTTTTACCTTGCCACGCGTATTGCTCCTGAATAAGCAGGATGTCAATGTTTAGACTGGTCATGACCCGCTGGGCTTCAAGGGTGGCCACCCGAGATCGCTGCAGGTTTACCTGACCTATGGAAAGGAAATTAGCGGCGTCCATAGTCTGTCTTGCGCACCTGCACCTCTATGGCAGCTCTATGAGCGGGACAAAGTCTGTCACCTGTCTTATGATTTGCTGGTTTACCAAATCTCTTACAAGTGGCGCATATGGCTGCTTCTGTCTTCTTGGGGCAATCCTCTAAGTCGTGACCACTGGCGGCGCAGTGCCTACAGGTAATCACATCTGCCGTACAAAATTTACTTACATGCCCGTATAAATGGCATTTAAAACATCGAGTAGCACCCAAGTAGTCACGCACACGACAGGCGTTCCACCCAAGAAAGCAGTGGCCGCTGTCTATCAGTACCTTCCTGCTCTCAGGGTGGCAGGTAACAATCATATTCATCGTGGACCCATCTTTTCTGCCAAATAGAGAGACTCGCCGCATGGTGCGCAGATGGTCTTCCCTCGTAAGTGCGGACTTACCTTGAATATTGTTTCTAAATATCTCCTCAAATAATGCCTGGTCCCCAGCGGTATCGCCTTTAGGTACATCATATAAGACCACCTTGGGAAGATTTCCCTGTGGAAGTACCATTTTCAGGCCACTGGCCTCGAGTTTGGCTGCCGCGTTTTTTATATTGTTTAGCCCCCCTGTGCTGGACGTCTGCAACAAAAGGCCAGCACCTTTTATCTTCCTCGTTCTGGTAGGATTAAATACCTTCATCAGCTCTTTTTGTGTACTTTCTGAAGTTTTACCATCCGGAATAGTAGGATAAAATAAGACGGTAGGTTGGGGTAGTGGTAAATCTCTTTCGGTGCCTTCGACGAATATCGAGGCTGAGGGAGCTCCTGAGGCGGCACCGGCATACGTCTTACGGGCGGGGTGCTGTGGAAGTTGGACTGGGTGGGTCACCGGCGCAGGTCTGCTGATTAAGAGGTCCAACTTATCTGAGAAACCTCTTTGAGCCTTCAAGACCTCACTGAAGGCGTTGGCTCTGGAAATAGCTGAAGCATTTTCCGTAGCCAGGTTGATAAGCTCTCTCTTAATTACATCTATGCTTATCTTTATGTTGGAGCGGTCTTCTTTATTAAGTTTATTTTTCCCTTCTTGCACAGTTGCCGAGATTCTCGCCAATTGGTCCCAAATGGGAGCTAGGCGCTCCTCCCCGCTTGTTGGTGACCCTTCTGTCCGAGCCCTTTTTTTCTTCACCTGGTTGGGAGAAGAAATCTTACCTTCCTCTCCACTGGCCAATCTGGTCACGGCTGCCACCTAGAGTCCTCGCCCAAGAGGATAACTTCATTAGAGTCACTAAGGCAGAAATTGATGCGATTATTAAGGGTTTGGGTCCTAAGAAGGCACCAGGGCATGACAGGCTCAATGGCGTAATAGCGAAGCAAGTTTGGGTCCACGCCAAGGAGGAGCTCTTCCAGGTGATGGACACGTGCTTGAGGAGGGGAGTTTTCCCCTCTGAGTGGAAGCGTGGCGTGCTCCGGATTATACCTAAGGGGAACGATAAACCACTCACCGACATCAAGGCCTACCGGCCGATAACGCTGCTTCCCGTTTTAGGCAAGGTCCTGGAGAAATTACTGAGGGAGCGGCTCCGTCAAACCTTGTCCCCGGCCAGTGACCTCCAGTTCGGTTTCGTCCCCGGGAAATCCACGGTGCACGCCCTGTCGTATGCGCTTGAATGGGTGAAGGCTTGCCCAAAGAGGTATGTAGTTGCAATATTCCTCGATATCACTGGTGCCTTCGATCACGCCTGGTGGGCAATGATACGTACAAAGGTGAAAAACAGGCGGTGTTCCAACTTACTGTTCCAAGCCATCGATGACTACCTTTCTGATCGTACGATTACGATCAGTTTCGGTGAGTTTTGTATCCAGAGGGAAGCCGACATGGGATGCCCGCAGGGCTCTATCCTTGGACCCGACCTGTGGAACATCTCCTTTGACGACTCCTCCAGGTTACCCTTGCCTGAAGGATGTATCGCTGTCGACTACGCTGATGATAAGTTGTATCTGGTCGCTGGGGACAGCAGAAAGGAAGTGGAGAGTAAAGGCAGTGAAGGTTTGCAGATGTTCCTTGACTGGGGTGAAAGAAACAAGATGACCTTCGCTCCCCACAAGACCAAGGGCCTCCTGATGAAGGGCTCTCTCAGTAGAGCAAGAAATCCTACCATCAGAATGGGAGATTCTAACATCCGCTTTTTTGAAACAGTGAAATATTTAGGAGTTACTCTAGATCGATCGTCCTCTTTTCTGGCTCACGTCAAAGAAGTATCCAGCAAGGCCCAGGCTCTCTTCTTGAAGCTGAGGAGACTCTCCACAGCTGAGTGGGGATTGCGTAATCCGGCTCTGCGAACGCTATATAGGTGCGTGTACGTGGCGCAAGTCTCGTATGCCGCCTCTGTGTGGGAGCACCGCCTGGACAATTCGCTGATTCTCTTAGCTCTCAGGCGAGGCCAACGAACCCCCTTGCTGGCACTCTCTGGTGCGTATAGAACCGTTGCTTCGGACGCTTTACCCGTTTTGGCTGGCATTTTGCCAATCGATCTGGAAATCAGGGAAGTGCTCACTAAGCAGAAATTAACCAGAGGAACCCCGGCCACTCACCTAGGCGTTGTTCTGACACCGGGCGGGCCGGGGACTCTCCCTGGGCTGCTTCGTCAAATGAGGGATCTGTCGCTCCAAGAGTGGCAGGTCCGTTGGGATAGAACGAATAAGGGAAGATGGACTTTCTCCTTCTTCCCATCAGTTAAAGTCAGAATGGAAGGGGTCTTTCTCAAGCTGGACCACCACATCACCCAGCTTTTATCCGGCCACGGGGAATTCAGGGGAAGACTTCACGCCCTCTCCCTGTCCCCTCACCCCAACTGCGCCTGCGGGTGCACGAACCAGTCGGCGGAGCACATTCTGTGGCAGTGTGAGATAATGACGGACGCAAGAGAGGAAATGCTCGATGGTTTGGACGTACCTATCAGACCAGTGTGGAACGAACGAATGTGGTATCGAACAAGAAGAACTTCGAGTGCCTGAGGAAGTTTACAAGGACCTGGGTTGAGAGATGGCCTGAGCTTAGAGTCGCTGGTTAGTAGATTTTGACACCAGGTGTACTTGTTCCTGACTTATCACGGACTTTCTTTGCTTCTTCTCTACGACCAATATTGCCCAGGATGTACAGTATTTATGTTTTCTTTCATGTTTATTTGTTTTTCATGCCCTGCGTCATTGAACGCTCATGTTTTTATTTCAGGTACTTGGTTTAATGCCTTACACTTTTATGTTATTTTGTAACATATACTTTAGTTATGATTACTTTTTTAGTTTTTTTAGAAACGATTATTTTTTTTTAGTTATGATTACCGCGTAGAACTGAACTCAGTTGTTTGTTCTGTGCCGTCCTTCTCCCCATATAAGGGGTTGGACCCTGGACCGAGTCCCCGCCTACTGACCATGGACGGTCTTATGGAACTGGTGGAGTTGCACCTGTCTGCCGCGCCACCCCCCGTGACATGAAGAGGCTGGGAAGAAGGCTGAACGGCATCCGAAAGCTGTCCGTCCCGCCTCCGGCGACCCGACGCTTTTCTCCCTAGGGTCTTCTTCTATGATTTCCAGTTACTTTCGTCTAGGCACCACCGGCTAGCTGGCTTAAGGACGACGCCGCCGGTTATCGGGAGGCCGGACAATCAGCCTTCTTCATTCTCTCGGGTACTGCCGATAGTCAGGTTGCGGTGACACCAGTTCTACTCTGTATATATACATTATTTTTCTTTTGTTTATTTTTTATTTTATGTACAGTGCCCGGTGCTGCCCACCGGATTGTGTGTGGTCTTTCGCTGTCATGAGCTGATTACTCATGACGGCTGCTGTCATTTTGGATTACTTTATTTTTTATATTTTGTTGATGTTACTAACAACTTGTTTGACTGTCCATGAGGCTCACTGCTTTTGCATTGACACCTCCATGGGCTTTAGAATTGTAGAGATTGACCATTACAGTACAGTCCTGTAGGCGCGTCCGCATACCGCTACCTAACACAGTATGAGGGGACATTGAAGGTCTAGATTCGTTACATTAAATGTAGAGTCGTTTATTCAAAAAAAATTAGATTCTTGCGAGAACTCCGAAGGGGCGACCATAAGTTGCCTATACCGGGGTGGGACAGTGGTGGGTACTTCAATGGCCAATCTGGTTTCATTCATTCTGCCGGCAGCAGTCTGGGAAGTTGCCTGGATAGCTTCTGCAGCTTCCAAACTCACCTGAATACTCGAGAATTTGCGAGGCGAAGCGGGACGTCTGGAGCTGCTTGGTTGCCCTCTTTGAGCCTTCATTTGCTCTATAATTGAAAGCGATCTGGAGGTCGACTCTTGATGGGCTTGTTCCGCTTCACGCCTTTTAATAATTAAGTCCCTGTTTTCTTTCGCTAGTATTCTCTCCAAAACCTCGTCTTCAGACAAGATGTTGGAAGAAAGCTCATCATCTGACTCCATGGCTACTAGCCCATAGAATCGTTACGAGTGATAAAGAAATAAGACAGATCGTCCGATCACGCAAGGTTGATACTTGGGTCGAAACCCACGGTTTTTAGAGCACTAAATGTCGTATTGCATTGAATTTAAACACTTACAACTAAAAAATTTCTTAAGAACTATTTTAATGCTTATAAAACTATACAATTATTATATTTCTGCGCCTTTGACACTAGAAACTGATCACACAAACGTCTCTTCCGCACAACAGTTGTGATAGCTTACTAAAATATTTAATTAACTGTATTGATCTCTTATAACTATACCTACAACTAAAGATTGTCTACAGTTCACTTAATTTAATGCTTAAAAATTAAACAATTGTTTTATTTCCGCACTTCACACAATTCACACACGCTACTTATCACGCAAACGTCACTTGGCGTAAATACAAACACTTAACTTCGTTTTTGTTATTGTACACTTTAAAAAAAAAAAAACTGTTTTGTGATTCTTGCCGGTAGAAAACCGAAAAAGAACTGTAATGGGATGAATGTCGTCACAAAAAATCATACGTAAACATAACTTATTTAGCACAATTGAAATAATAATATACAAATTAACCTAAAAACAACAATAGCACTTTGGAGTCTGTTTGACAGTTTGACTTTAAACTTTTAAACTGTTTTTTTTTTTATAGGCTTGCCGGTAGATAACTGGAAAAAATATTATGGAGCGAAAGCCCTTGCAAAACACTTCATGTAAACACAAATTTTCGTATTTAAATTAGAATAATGATTTATAAACAAACTGAAATACGAAGAGTGAAGAATAATACAGCCGCACCGTAGGTAGGCGAGCTGAACTGTGCTAACTAAGTTGTTCACCTCAACTCTTCTCACGCGACCTAGAAATTCGTCATCAAATTTACTCGTCAAATCGTCTATATTAGTTTACATTTGTTTTATTAGCCTCATCGCAAATTTGAATCATATTAGAATGCAATAATTGTTTCGAAAATTTTTTCTTTTAATAAAACTTATTGAAATATATTGTGTATATTTAAAAGTTATGAATTATAATTACAGAGGAAGCATTCTTAGCACTTTTATATTATGTTCGATTCCAGAGTCAGAATTTTAGAACAAAATTGGCAGTCATCATTTTTTTAAATTAATCGTAATTGTTTTACTTTAAGCCCATCCTTTCTTTGGTTTGTTGGCACACTTTAACAGGACGTAAGTTGCTTCGGTTCATAAATCTGAGAATATTAAAAGGGTAGTTTTTTTGGAACAGAGCGAACTTGTAAAATATTTTACGAAAGTTTGTTGGTGAAAAGTCTGTGGCTAGATCCATAACTGTATTAGAAACAGTAGGTTACTATTCCCGGGTCCGCAGAAGCGTGCGCCATGCGCCGGGTGGGGAGTTTGGGTGTTTGGGTATTTGGGGTGTTGGGATGCTGGGATGCTGGCTTGTTGGATTGTTGGGTTCGGAGGGCGGCGGTGAGCATCTGCCAGCCGAGATTCATGAATATTTTAAACAAGTTATGCTGAAACATTACTGTGGTCAAGGGAGCAAAATAGACGTTTCTTTCATGTTTTTACACGCCCACATATATTACATATTGCATCGGGAAAACTCTGCATGCCTTTATAATATGTTTTGCTTTGTATGATATTACATTCTTTTGAACGTATTTTTTTAAAATTAATTCGTTATAATAACGTAAAAACATACTGACAAACCTCTTAGGGTCGGTTTTATAACCATCTGTTCGTAACGCTAGTAGAACATTCACCGGTAAATAGGTTTAATTTCTTGCAAAATTCCGCTAAAATTTTTCTCTTAATTACCTAACTTCTTACATAAAACTTGTTTTTTTTTTATATATATATTAAATATGAAATTCACCAAAATGTCCGGGACTAGGCATTACAACCGAAAATAAAAACAGTTGTGTTTGCACATTCAGCCGAGAAGAAAGGTAGAATGTGTTTTGCCAGACGAACAAATTAATTTGAAATCTTGAATGTGCCTGCTTGAGGCTATGTTTGCAGGATTTTATTAAAATTGGAACGTATAGGTACAATATCTTCTACCGTTCATATTTAGATATAGGAAATTATAAATACATATACATACATACCTACCTAGCACTAGTTCACTAGTTGATTGATGAGTGAGTTCTAGTGGACAGTAGAAGGCTTAAGTAGATCCAATCCAGGTCATTAATAATATCGGGTGAATGGTAGCATTTCCACGAGGGATGATTAAATTCATTTAAGCTAGGTATATTAAATATCTAACATCTGAAAATAGAAATGGCCTTGTGTATTAGAATTATTGAAATCCACAGTATATAGAATGAGAAAATATTGCTATTATTACAACTATTCCCACAATCCCTATCTAATTTTCCTAATTTAAATACTATGTAAAATATGTTTAACTTAATCTGAATTATATAATCGCATTACTATTATTGTCAAGCATATTATTCCAATCTGTTAACTTCACCCGGGACATCCCTATCATGGCGGGTGATATCGTACTAAAAAATGTACATTTCTTTCGTAAAATAAGCCAAAAAAAAAATTAATTTTTTAGACTTTTTTTTTAATCATCCCTACTTCTACCTGAGACGATTCAAAGATTTCTTTAATAATATGCCCTAATTAAATATAAGCAAAATAATTATTTCTGTTTGAGGACTAACCGTACCACTAGTACGAACCACAACAGCGCAGCATCACCATATATTTAAGGGTATAAAATTATTCAATAAATTACCCCTGGATCGGAAGAAAACAACGAAAATTATTAATAAAAAATATCTAGAACCACCTCATAACTTTTCTTATTGTTTAGATTTATGTTTTTGCTTATCATTCCTTTGCATCCTTTATACTCGTAACTTTATTACTACATTTTTATTACTTATATCGTATTTTCCCATAAAATTATCTACTAATAGTTGTAATAATATTGTTATTTAAGTAGATGTAAAAATATATAGTTTTCCTCTCCTAAGCAAAAGCATCTGCTTTATTAGGAGGATGGTTGAAATATTTTATTATATTATGTTGTAAAATTATAACTCTAAAAAAAAAGAATAAAAAAATAGATAAATTCATGACGGAATTGGAACAATGCATGTCAATTCCTTGTTAGCCTGATTTACTAATTATGTGGATATACTTGTATTTAGTTCTGAATCTGAATGAACATTTTTCATATAGAAAACTAGAGCCGCGTAACAGAAAAAATCAATTATCTGCTATAAAAAAAAAAATTATATCTGCTATTAAAAATGGTGTATACCGCACAAGAGTCTCACTGCTCCCAACCGCCGCGCCGCGCCGGAGCCAGCGAAACTATGGCAATCAATATGGAGATGATGAAGAGGAAGCTGTTCAAGCATTCAGTTCAAGTCAGCTATTCCGATCTAGTCACCAAACAACAGTGATTTTAAGCAACATTTTAATTCTGAATGGTCTTCAACAAGGGCTACACTGATAGAATCTTCCCCTTTGGAACGTGCTGTAAGTATACTACATGTTATGTTAAATGAATTAATTGTGAAACAACATAAATTGAAATAAAATTTACTTGCCCACCCCGAGATTTGAGCCCGCTACCTCTAAATTCCTAGACGAGAGCCTTATTCATCGAAAGCGAAGGCCGACACCGGCCGACAATATCCGATGTGTTTTAATTTACAAAATATATCAGCCATTAAAAATATATATATTTTTAAAACAACATTTTGGTTGAGTATTTTGGTCTCAAATCCAAAATGAAGTTAAGTGTGAAAAAGGCTGCGCAGACGTTTCTTTTATCTGCGTATACACTTGCCAGCCGAAGCGCAAACTGAACCATGAATAGTGGTAAACTGTGCGAACAGCCGCTTACGGTTGGTTCGTTCCTTTTCCATAATTCGTGGTTCGGCTCTTAAATATATACATAGGATTAAGTGTATAAATATATATAGTGTGGGTATGTATATTTATTTATTTATTTATCTATATAAGGTATGTTTATATTACATTATTCGATACCTGTCTCACTAGGGTATACCTGTGTTGAGACAGGCGTAGAGGTACATAAATGAGTATCATACATAAGAATATTTAATTATAACATAAGAATATTTAAGGTAAGATACATACTGATTTATACAATTCAAACAGAAAGATGATTTAAATTGAGGGTTAATACCATAAAGAGAGCATTATATAGGTGAAGGAAGAGATGAATAAAGTAGTAAATTCTGTCGAATCTATATAGAGAGTTATTTTTTTTATTTTTTTTTTATTTTTTTATTTGTTTATTCTTAAAATTGCTACATATTATAATTTTACTGGTCTTCCATTAAAAGCCTTAGCTTGTGGATGGAAGAAGAGTTGACATTTCATTTCATTTTATATTTTACATATAGGATTTTACTATTTTGATTTCTTTAATGAGGGTAAGGACATACGTGAGATGGTAATTCTGTCTATTTGTAATCTATTTTACAGATGTTAGCAGTAGTGTGACGTCCAATACTTATAATCCATTTCTTTATATCTTGTTTGAATTTGGTCATTGATTCAGTTTGTCTAATCGTAGCTGGTAGTGTATTGTGTAGTTTGCAAGCTATGTATTTAAAGTGTGTATTAAAGTGTAGTTTGCAAGCTATGTATTAAAAATATATCTACACACGCCCTCTGTGGTCCAGCGACAAGGCATTAGCGATCCGGTGGTCACGGGTTCAAATCCCGAATTTTATTTGACTGATTTGTGTTTCCTCAATTTAATAATTTAAAATAATATAAAGTATATTTGCGGCACGTTCCAGAGTGGAAGATCGCCTGTATCGCCCTGGTGCACTCTCAGAATCGCCCTGGTGTATTCAGAATTGAAACGTTGCTTGCAATGGCTTTAGCCGTGTTCGGTGACTAGTGGCCAGGTACTTTACTACCTTCCTCTTCACCATCTCCTTCCCCTCCCCACTTATCTTCGACTTCACGACATACCCCAATTGGGGATGCCATAGTCTCACTGGCTCCAGGCGGCTGGGAGCATCTCCTACTACCACCACACTACCTCATTAAACTGATAATGTTGCTTGTGTCGTGAAGGAGGATTTAGCCAGCCGAGGAATCGAAGACGGGACGCCTGGGTGGGTTCCAAACGCGATGCAAACTTAGCCACTGACTGGTCTCACTGGAACTCTTGTACATAAAAAAGTACCTACTTTAAATTTATATAACTCGTGTTTTAATCGCTGTTTATATCCGCGACTCCTACTTGACAGCTGACTACTGCTCTTATTTCTTTTTGGCCTTGTAAATCCGCTTTAGTTTGTTATTTGGGATGAGACATTAATCAGTGTTGGGAACAGGGGACAGGGAGCAGGGAACAGGGAACAGGTGTGAAGTGAAACGTAATCCGGTAAATGGGTTTCGGTGGCGGAAAAGGACGCGCGTTCTGAATTATTCAATTGGATTACACCAAATATCCTCAAGAGTTAAATATTCAATCGACCATCCCTATCCATGACTTACAGTGCGCAGTGTATACGGTGGACTCGGGCGGCCCTCTAATCGCCGGAACAATCGTCTTTTCAAATTTAACATTAATTCTTTTCTACAATAAGGCATAATAACTGTGGTGAACGTATGTCTTGCGGTATGAAAGAGACATGCGTGTATGAGTGAGACAGCATGAGGAACGTATAAAAGGGTGTGATTGCTGTCTACCGTCCTCTTTGGATTATCGCTTCGTAAGAAGCACTACCTGTACCATATCTCGGAATAAACTCGCTAAGTCTACCTACGAGTATTTATTGTTCAATCTCCCTGAACTGAGAGCACAATATAGAGGAATCTGGATCCATACAAAGGAGTCCAGAAAGTAATGTTGATACCGGCCACGGTCAGCACATTTGGCGCAGCCGATAAAGGAACGAGAAGCAGCCAAAATCACATTGGCAAAAGGAACGAGAAGCAGTCAAATCATATCACATTTGGCGCGGTTTGAAAAGAACCACGGGCAGCCAAATTGTCACATTTGGCAGTCGAAAGAGGAATCCGAGATTGAGGCTACAGGGGCAACAGGCAAGAGCAGCAGATATTGGCATCCGAGGAACAGCAAGGCGCTGGTTTGGTTATTCAGTGCCGAGAATCAGGAGCATACACGTAAGGCGTGGATGGAGAAGTCCGGGTCTTCAGGAGAAGACCAGAGACCAGGTGCAGACCTCACGGAAGGCGTGCCGGGCATTTGAAGGACGACCAGGGTTCAGGAGCCAGGAGACGGTCCGCGGAAGGGCGAGATCGGAGCAGCAGCATCAAGTCAACAGAGTCGTGAGTTGAGTGCTGTTTGTAAAATTTTCTGCTTTTATTGATTGTATCTGTGTGAAGATGGAAGGGGGAGAACTGCCCAGGTTTTGTCATTTGAGGGACAAACTGGAGACGTTCGTGTTGCAATACGAACAGTTCATCTTCGTCAATGATGACAAGTTAAATTCGGTAGAAAAAAAGAGAGCGGTTTTAATATCTCATTTACACACAGAGACAATAGATTTATTGATTGATTTGTGTTTTCCTAAAAAAATTACAGATATTACGGTCGAAAATTTATTGTTATTACTAGAGAATCATGTAGGTATCAAACGAAATGTTTTCAAAGAGCGCGAAATTTTTTTTGCTACGAAACAAAAAAGTTCAGAATCGGTTAATGATTATATAGCACGGTTAAGAAATCTCGTTAGATTTTGCAAATTCGAGGACAGACTTGAATATAATTTAAAAGATGTTTTTGTCACCGGTCTTCGAGTGGGGCGTATTAAGGAGAAATTATTTGTAGAGGCTGAAAACTTTTCATTAAAAAAGGTTATAGAATGTGCTATTGCTATGGATTCATTCGAGGTAATGAATAAGCAAATTAAAACGGAAAGTGTTGATTTAGTAAATAAATTTAAAAATACATCGAACAATTTGTCACAAAAACAAAATTCGGTAGGTAAACATTTTTTTAGAACTTCGGACAAGAATGTTACATCGTACAGAGCGAGGTCAGCGGACCGAACAAAGTGTAAACATTGCGGGAATTATCACGATTCAGTAAACTGTAAATTTAAAGACGTGTTTTGTTATAAATGCAGAGTAAAAGGGCATATTGGGAAGATAATAACATTTCTTCAGTGTTCGTAAATACGCAGGAACATAAAAACATGTTGCGGATAAACGCAGTATATTGTGAACCAATATTGTGCAAAGTTTTAGTGAATAATGTGGAACTAAACGGTTTATTGGACACAGGGGCGGCAATTTCGATTTTAACGGACGAAGATTATGTTAAACATTTCAAACATTTGATGTTAAAACCAAAGGATTTAACCTTAATGGGTTACGCTAACTGTAAGTTAAATTTATTGGGTTGTATCTTATTAACAGTTGAATTTAACGGTTATAGGGAAATGTTAGAATTTTGCGTAGTAAAACAGGGAACAATTACGGTTCTAGGGCGTGATTTCATTAAAAAGTTTAATATTGGATTTACGGGCTTACAATCTACTTTATCCCAGGAGGGAAGTGAAAATGTTTCTCACAATATGGTTGAGAATAATACTAGTGTAATTGATAATTTAATTCGGAAATTCCCGGAGGTTTTTTCGGAGAAACTGGGTAAATTCAATAAATATAAAGTGCATTTGAAATTAAAAGAGAATGCGGAACCGAAATTCTGCAATCCGAGAAATATACCGTTTGCTTTAAAAGCAAAGGTTAAATCGGAATTGGGATGTTTACAATCGGAAGGTATTTCAGTTCCGGTAAACTATAGTAAGTTTGCGTCACCAATCGTTCCAATAGAAAAAAATAATGGGGAAATAAATGAACAATCAATTTCAGCCCAGGAGGGTAGTGAAATTTTTTCTCATAGTGTTTTTGAGAATGATAGAAGTGATTTACAATCAATTTCATCCCAGGAGGGTAGTGAAATTTTTTCTCATAGTGGTTTTGATGATGATAGAAGTGATTTACAATCATTTTGATTTTCACCATGATTTTCATCCCAGGAGGGTAGTGAAATTTTTTCTCATAGTGTATTTGAGAGTGGTAGAAGTAAAGTGAATAAAAAAATTCGAAAATTCCAGGAGGTTTTTTCGGAGAAAGCGGGTAGTTTTAATAAAAGTAAAGTGCAATTAGAATTAATTGGGAATGAGGAACCAGTTCACGTAGAGAATGACTTGGATACTCAAATTCTAAGTTTATTTAAAAATAACAGAGATTTACCTATAACGGAAGAAATATGGAGTAGGGTGCATATTAATTATGCGGGCCCAATTGCAAATAAATATTTTCTTGTAATTATTGACTCAACCTCAAAATGGTTAGACTGTGTAGAAGTAAAGTCTCCAAATTCGTATAACACTATTAAAATATTAAAGGGTTTATTTAGTTATTTCGGGAGTGTACAGACAATAGTTTCAGATAATGGAGCCGCTTTCATGTCAGCGGACTTCAAAGAGTTTTGTGAGATGAATAACATCAAACATTTAACTACTCCGGTAAATCATCCACAATCAAATGGTCTAGCAGAAAACGCGGTTCGAACGTGTAAAAATTTAAAAAAAAAAATGATGATAAGAAATAAGTTTCAGTCAGGTTATGAGGAAAAATTAGGAAATTTTTTAATTGATTACAGAAATGCACCACACTGTACAACTGGCTTAGAACCTGCAGTTGTAATGTTTGGAAGGAAACTAAGGTCAAACTTAAACAGTTTTGTACCGAGAGGGGGGAGAGATAAGGATAATAGAATTAAGAAAGAAACAAAAATTAAAATGTCTAAATGTCAGGAAAATCAAAAATATTATTATAAAAGAAATAATAAAGAATCGGTAGGTTTTTCGATTAATCAAAAGGTAATGGTTAGAGATTTCAGAGACCAAAACAATGATAAATGGGTACCAGGGAAAGTGTATAAACAATTAGGAAAAAAACTTTATATAATTGAGGTAAATTTAAATGGTAAAATTATGTTTTGGAAAAGGCATTTTGATCAGTTGTCTAAATTATGTGTGTCATGGGAAAAGAAACACAGCAATCCTTATGTCGCGTCTGAGACGAAGAGACTGTCGTATGATGAATACGATGTCTCCAGCTTTGGCCTGGATGACAGTCTAATGGGTTTTTCTCCTTCTCATTCCAGCCCCAGTGATCCAGTGGCGTCAACGTCGGGAAATTGGAAGGACCGACTACGACCACGAACACACAGATGAGTCAATGAAGGCAGCACTCAGCTCTCGACTCAACATGAATTACTTACATTGTAAATATTGGAATATTTTATGTATTGTAAATAATTATCAGTTCATGTTGTGTAACTGTCTTCGGATTTAAGTGTGGAGGGATGTGGTGAACGTATGTCTTGCGGTATGAAAGAGACATGCGTGTATGAGTGAGACAGCATGAGGAACGTATAAAAGGGTGTGATTGCTGTCTACCGTCCTCTTTGGATTATCGCTTCGTAAGAAGCACTACCTGTACCATATCTCGGAATAAACTCGCTAAGTCTACCTACGAGTATTTATTGTTCAATCTCCCTGAACTGAGAGCACAATATAGAGGAATCTGGATCCATACAAAGGAGTCCAGAAAGTAATGTTGATATCGGCCACGGTCATCACAATAACAAATATATATCGCATATTTCATAAAGCAGTGTCGTAAGTCTATTTTTTAGCGCCGTTTTTGTGAAAAATCATCACAAGGGCGCTGTGAAAACTTATAACACATTTCTAAAATCTAAAAAAAAACTACAAGCTAGACAAACAATTAAAAACAACTTATGGCTAAAAATTGCTTACACCGGTTCATTGATCACCGGTACGAAAATATATGTACAATTTTTTTACCAATGAACGCGATGCTGCCTAAAAAATAATAAAAACAGGACCATACTTACCTGGGAGGTCACTTGAAATTAACACTGTCATTATATTAATTGTATTAGATGCCAACTAGAGTATAACTCTACGTTATGGTCTCCATTTTACAATATTCATTCCGACGGTATTTAAAAGATTCAACGTAAGTTCCTGAGGTTTATAAACTATGAATTGCGTATTCCTGTACTAAAAATTGATTATAATTACTAACTGATTAAAATGTCCCTATTTAAACTTTCAGAAAGAAGAATAACCACAGATTTAATATTATTACATAAAATACTGCATTAAAAAATTGACTGTCTTGAATTACTTCAATTTATCAACATCCATATTCCCAAAAGATCTTGCCGACATTTACTACCCTTTTACTTTAACAACACCAGGATACTCTCTCATCAAAATTCCCCGATTTCGAGACTTCACAATCTCGGTAATAAATATTCTGATCTAGGAGATATATTTCACCTTAAGAATAACCAGTATAAACATTGTTTATGCCAATTCTTTTATACATCTAGACACAAATAGTCGTGGATAATTTCTGCAATTTTCTTTATATTGCATATTCTTTTTTATGTTAGACTTTTTATAATTTTTATCAATGTATTTTAATTCATATTATGTGCTTTTATTGTTACTTTTTTTTCATTATATTTTATTTTGCTGCCTGTTTCGTGGTGACCAACGGAGGATAGTTATTTTGAAATGAAGTCTAGTAAGTGTAATCTTTTCATTATTGTTTTAGTTTTAAAAAGTAATGTGTTACTTAACTTACAAACAAAGAATGAAAAAAAGAATGTGTTATAAATAAATAAATAAATTATACATTCATTTGTTTTCGCTCTCCTATAAAATTAACTTTCTTCACTTAACGACACTTTTCTACTGGATGTGCGAAATATACTAAATTTACACATACTATGTATGTGTAAATGAAAGCATCTGTAAATATATGCATATGTACCCGTCTCAGAACAAACATAGTCTAGAGAGGCTTGCTACTTACTTGTTAGTATACGATAATTTAAAACAATAAACGCCCGGGTTGCCGGCATAAACTATAAAAAAATATTCTCTAACTAACACGCATCTGTTGTTTATTATTTTATTCTATTTCGGAAACAAACAGTGATACATACCCACCTGAATTACTGCATACATCAGTAAAGTTTCCGTATAAAATAAAATTAAAAAAAAATATATAAATAATAAAATAATAACAATATAATTAATGATAGCAGAATAGAGAGAAAAAATATTTTGTCGCTAGCGGAAATTTGAAATGCTGTAAAGGTCAATAAATCCAAAAGTTTGTAAAATAATATTGTCATTGGTCTCTCTTTCGATCTGCGTCGTCGAAATATTAAGTGCCTAAAAATTAAATATAAATTAAATTAAAAATTAATGTATTCTGAAATATCTATTGAATACTAATTTTATTATAAAAAACCGTAATTATTGGTCTACAAAACAGGAGACATGATTTTGTTAAAAAAAACTTTCTTTTCGCTGTACCTACTCAATATTTTGTCCTTTACAGAATTTCAAATACACGTTGATGATGTAGTAAAAAAAACAGATAAAAAATGTATACACAGTTAAGGTAAATAAATTAAACCACCTAAACAAAAATAATACATCTATATATATAAAAATCAAAATATGTTTGTTTATGGGTTTATATGTATGGGGCCTATGCGTTGCTAAACCATTCATCCGATTGCGATGAAACTTTGGTGATTTGATTCCGGGGTGGTGGTGTGAGAGGGGGTAGAGGGGGGGGGGGGAGGTGGAGGAGGCGGAGTGGGAACCCCTTACACCATGCGAGCGAAGCCGCGGGGAAAAGCTAGTACGTTATAAAACAATGTACACAAAATAAATGAAGTAAGACAAACAACACAAAAAATTCAAACATAGCAAATCCATAAGTGATTATAAAATCTTTAGTGAAACCAGGAAAAAATGTAAAGATCTTTCGAAAAATGTTACAAAAAGTATATAACCTCTATCGAGAATACTGCCTTTAAATCCAAAAATCTTTGAAAATTTAAAAAAAAAATAAACAATGAAAACACAGATTACCCGCCAATAATGCAAATGAACGGAACCAGTGCAAACAATACACAGGACATTGTACACCTTTTTTCGGATTTCTTCAAAAATGTATATGATGAAAATACCTCAGATGACAAAATACCTGAAGGTTATTTATTTATTTGTTTGTTTACGCCTTAAGACTACACACTTAACAAATTGCCATATCACACAAAAACGCTGCGAACAGAAATTACTTTCCTTAAGAAACTGACAAATCCGCTGGCCCAGACAACATTCCACCAATATTCCTCAAAAAATGCTCTAATGCATTATCTAAACCACTCACATTATTATTCAACCGTCTCTTGCCCCTTGGAAACTTTCCAGACCGCTGGAAATCTGGCTTCATTACACCTATCTACAAAAAAGGAGACGACACTAATATAGCCAATTATCACCCCATTTGTATACAGTCATTACTACCTAAGCTTTTTGAATCACTGGTCCTTGATGAAATCTATCCCAAATTAATGAAATTAATTGACCAAAAACAGCACGGTTTTTATCAAAGGTAGATCTACCGCAATTAACTTAACAATATTTAAAAACTTCATAATACAATCTTTTGCAGAAAATAAACAAATTGACTGCATATAACTTTCTAAACTTTCACTAACATAATTTTATTTATAACAGTAACAATCGCTTATAAGACTTAGCTTTATCAAACTATCCTAAAATATCTGTAGAACTTTCAAATGATCCACAATAGATAATGACCATCCTCCCCTATACATTAAATTAAATATTACATGCGATAATGAAAGAGTACCTGTACAAAGAGTCCTAAACTTTAAACGAGCCGACTTCGACTCAATTAACAGCCATCTCTCAAATATAGACTGGTCGTTTTTATCTGATAAAAACATTGATGAATCTTTAGACCAACTTTATTTATACTTTTCTAATATTATTGAATCCTATGTACCTTTTTATACACCGAGAAGCTATACTTACCCGGTTTGGTTCTCATCAGAGCTTAATGCCTCTCTTCAGCAAAAGAAGAGTCAACACAAAAAATTCAAACAAAGCAAATCCATAAGTGATTATAAAATCTTTAGCGAAATCAGGAAAAAATGTAAAGATCTTTCCAAACAATGCTACAAAATGTATATAACCTCTATCGAGGACACTGTCTTTAAATCCAAAAATCTTTGGAAATTTCTTAAAAAACTAAACAATGAAAACACAGACTACCCGCCAATAATGCAAATGAATGGAACCAGTGCAAAGTTTTGAAATATTGTTAAGTTAGTTGCGGTAGATCTACTTTTGATAAAACCGTGCTGTTTTTGTGGAAACAATAAAAAAAAACAAAAAAAAAAAACGTGTGGAAACAAAAAAAAAACAAAACAAACAAACAACAAAACACAGGACATTGTAAACCTTTTTTCGGACTTCTTCAAAAATGTATATGATGAAGAAACCCCAGATGATAAAATGCCTGAATACAAATTTAGTAAGACTGCACACTTAACAAATTGCCATATCACGCAAAAATGTTGCGAACAAAAATTACTTTCCTTAGACGCTGGTCCAGACAACATTCCACCGATTTTCCTCAAAAAATGCTCTAATATATTATCTAAACCACTCACATTATTATTCAACCATCTCGTCCCTTGGACACTTTCCAGACCGCTGGAACTCTAGCTTCATTACACCTATCTACAAAAAATGAGACGACACTAATATAGCCAATTATCGCCCCATTTGTATACAGTCAGTACTACCTAAGCTTTTTGAATCACTGGTCCTTGATGAAATAAAATTAATTGACCAAAAACAGCACGGTTTTATCAAAAGTAGATCTACCGCAACTAACTTAACGATATTTCAAAACTTCATAATACAATCTTTTGCAGAAAATAAACAAGTCGACTGCATATATACCGACTTTTTTCAAAGGCATTTGACAAAGTATCCCATAAACTACTAATCCAAAAACTATTTGCTCTAGGAATAAGGGATAACATGCTAAAATGGTTTACTAGCTACTTAATATTCGTAAACTGTTGGTCAAAATAAAATCTTGGATCTTGAAAGCTTTCTGGACTACTAGTGGCCTACCGCAGGGTAGTCACCTTGGCCCGGTTTTGTTCCTCATTTTCATCAATGATATAACCAATTGTTTCAACGATGTCGAGGTATTGCTCTTTGCTGATGACATCAAGCTATACAAGAAAATAACTGATATAAATCATTGCCATATACTTCAGTCAAATATTAGTAAGTTTACAGATTGGTGCGTTCAAAATAATTTATTCTTAAATGTAGAAAAGTGCAAAACCTTGACTTTCTTCAGAAAAAAAATCCTGTTTTATTCGAATATTCCATCAATAACACAGGTTTAGAAAGAGTCACAGAAATGAGAGATCTTGGAATTATTTTGGATGAAAAACTAAGTTTCGCCAATCATATCCACCAAATTGTAAACAAAGGTATGAAAACTAGGCTTCGTATTAAGAACAACCAAAAACTTTAATTCCATACGAGCCATTAAATTATTATATGTATCTCTAGTTAGAAGCCTAATGTAATATAACTCGGTAGTTTGGTCTCCATCTTACAAAATTCACATTAATAACATTGAGTGAATACAAAAAATAATTCTGCATTTTATAAATATCCCACTGGAAGACTTAAAATATAATTTATTATTAAATATAAAAATACACACACTAGGAGACAGACGTAAAATAAACGACTTAACATTTTTATTCAAAATACTTAACTCTAAATTTGACTGTTGCGAACTACTGCAACTCATAAACTTACAAATACCGACAGTTAATACACGACAAAATACACTATTCTACTGTAGCATTAATAAGCGGAACCACATTGCCCACTCTCCGATACAACGATTTCACACTATGGGAAATCAGTACTTAGGTGATATTGACATATTTAACATAAACTTGGCGAATTTTGTTGATCTTGTAAAAAACTTATTCCAAAACTATTCCTAAACATATCTGTATTTTTGTAAACCTATGAAATTGTTGTATTTTTGTATTTTTATGACTTGCATGCTTTTTTATCTAATTTTATTTTTATTATTTCTTTATCTGTTTTATTCCTAAACATGTCTGTTTTTCTGTGAACCTATGAAATCGCTGTATTTTAGTATTTTTATGACTTGTGTGCTTTTTTTATCTAATTTTATTTTTATTATTTCTGTATCTGTTTAAAAATCATCCGTCATGAATTATTTCTACTACCAAATGAATTATTTCTACTACCAAACAAGTAAAAGCCCTTTGGGCGTTAAATAAATAAATAAAAAACACAATGAAAATACGAAAAATAACTCTAACATCTTATATACACAGCAGGGGTTAGGGAGTGCGTAATGTTATTTTATTTATTTATTTGTTTGTTATGAAAAAATATTGACAGAATAAGGGGGCTTTGATTGTCCATCTAGGAAGGTCTCCGTTCTAGGACAGTCAAATTGACAGGTTTTGTACATATTGGCTAGGTAGGTATATGATGATTCATATATGCAGTATTAAGGAAAGTCAAGATTCACAATTTACATTTAGGTACATATCTATAAAATATGGTTACAGTAATAAGTAAAGTTAAGATTCACAAATTAAATATAATTATGAAATATGATACCGTAGAGTGTTAGGTTCTAGAATCAGTAATATATAATAATAATAATTATAAAATTCTTATAAATACTAACCAGGAATTATTAGATTCCTGGTCAAATAAAATTATTCACGCAAAACACTTCAATTATCTCAACCAAACGTATGTTGACAAACTTTCGTCAAACAAATGGTTGAGTATTGGAGAGTTGAGCGCAGAAATAGAAGAATTTATGCTTGCCATTCAAGATAGAGTCATTAATACTAAAAATTATAGAAAGCATATAATCAAAGATATAAATCAAATTGATGATTTATGTAGAAAATGTTTGGCTTTTCCCGAAACTATAGAACATATTATAATATCGAGATGTTCTATATTAGCGCCGTCCGAGTATACATCTAGGCACAATCAGGTTTTAAAAATAATTCACTAAAGTTTGGTAATTAAACATCACTTGATTGACTGCCGTAATATAGTACCATATTATGAATATGAACCAAATTCATTTTTAGAAAATGAATTTTATAAAATATATTATGATAAAACTATACTAACAGACAGAACAATTAGTCATAATAGACCTGATATAGTTTTACATGACAAAATTAAAAAAAATAACTTATATCATTGATGTAGCTATTCCAAATTCCTGTAATATTCAAAAAACTTTTCTGAAAAAATAAGAAAATACACAGATTTAGGAAATGAGATTAAAAGAATTTGGCATTCTCGGACTATAAAAATATTACCATTTGTTATTTCGGCCACTGGCATAATACCTAGGAATCTGATTCAAAATTTAAGCATATTAGATTTGTCGAAGAATTTGTATATAAAAATGCGAAAATCAGTAATTTTAAATACACGTAGGATTACAAAAGATTTTTTAAATATTTATATTGAGGGATCAGGGGGCCAAGTCTCTATCTTTTATTGTTTACTAACAGCCTGTTACTTAACATTAATTACGTCACAAACACGTATTTTGACCTTAACGCATAACGCATAGCGTTAAGGTCAAAATACGTGTTTGTGACGTAATTAATGTTAAGTAACAGGCTGTTAGTTAACAATAAAAGATAGAGACTTGGCCCCCAGTAGGATTTATAGGTTCAATTAGAAATGCCTCAGAGCCGAACCCTCTGATATGAAAATATCTGGAGTCGGTGAATTATATTCCCATTTGGTCTCTAGTAGGTTGACATGTTGTTCTTGTATTGTTTTGTATTTATAATACTTATATAGTGCAATTGCATAGCGTGGGTTGACTAGATGATCATTTGGGGAAGTGTGTGAAAGGGTTTAGTTTTTCCTGTGGGAAAAATTTAACCCGGACATTTAAATCTGGTGCGTAAAAATATATAATAGAGCCGAACCCTCTGATATGAAAATATCTGGAGTCGGTGAATTATATTCCCATTTGGTCTCTAGTAGGTTGACATGTTGTTCTTGTATTGTTTTGTATTTATAATACTTGTATAGTGCAATTGCATAGCGTGGGTTGACTAGATGATCATTTGGGGAAGTGTGTGAAAGGGTTTAGTTTTTCCTGTGGGGAAAATTTAACCCGGACATTTAAATCTGGTGCGTAAAAAAAATAAATATAATATATAATAATAATAACCTATTTATTTCTTGTTTTACAATAGTTGTTAGTTACAATATTACAATAAAATCAAATTTGATTTGTATTAGTAAGTTAGTAATATGTTAGATTATGTTAGTAATATAGGTAATAGGTTTAAGTTCTAACACCGCGGAAGTCCAAAAAATGCCATTTTCACTTTTGCATGTCATTCTATAGAGAATCGAAAGACGCACCTCCTAAACCAATCAGAAACAAGGATTTCAACCAATGAAAGTGTTTTATTTTGAAAACAAATACACAGCGTATCTCCGTGCCGCGGAAATCGTAATATTCGTAATGCAAACAGCGCGTAAGTCAGTTTACTTTCGTATTGTGAGAGGTCGCGACTTGTGCTCCGAAGAAATACATTGTAAATCAAGGTAAGTTTAATTCATTTTAATAATATTATGTGTTCATATAAGGGATAAAATCTTGATATTTGGTTTTTAGGTATAGTTAAGTCTAAATATCAATTATGTTATTGTAAAAAATAAGATGAAAATGTTATTTTACTTACGCGGTGTCCTGCTTAATGCAGAAGTGACTTAAGCGGTGTTTTATATAACGATTTTAAATACACGGTTTTAAATTTACTTACTTTTAATTTAGATATCAATACACCATGTATTTCGAAAGCAGTGATGATGAAGAGATCGCTGACCTATGTGAACAACTAGAAATAATACTACCGAAAAAGAAAAATGAAAATATTACCACCAAGGAAAACTTGGAAAACCTCGACATTATCAACTTGCCTGTTGTTATAATTCCAGATAATGCCAATATAAGCGGCGAGATGAGTGTACATGAACTTTCTGAATGCCATGTTGTAATGATGGAAGAAACGACAGTTCACTCGCCTTTGTTACCATCGAATGTCAAACCTGTTGATATTAACTTTGGACAAACAAGTGTGATAGAGCCTATATTAATGGAAGAAACAACAGACCTTCCATTGCCGATTGCGAGTCCCTTGCTAGCGAATAACGAGGTCGAACATGGTGATCTTAATTCTGGTCGAAAAAGACGTTCTAAGGGATGTTCTGAGAACAAAAACTGGTCTAAAAATAGCAAGAAACTTAGAATGGAAGGAAAAGAATATTTAGGATATCGGCGAGATAGCAATGGCCCAAAGTTTAGGGTATTACATGCTACTATTAGGCCAGCCCGAATAATTGGCCCTCGATGTACTTTCGAGTTTTGTAAGAAAACAAAGCTTTGTGATTGTGATACAATACCAAACGAGGAACTGAATACCTCATTCTCCAATTATTGGAATAATCTAGGCGTAGTGAGACCGAAGAGTATTTATTAGAAACTGCAAATAATGGACGTGTTCAAGTCTGCAAGCATACTTTTTAATACGTTCGGTATCAAACAATGGACAGTACGCTATTGGCTATCGACGTCTGAGCTTGGAATGGCAAAGAAACCCGAATTTACTCATAAGGTTTTAGAAGGACACTCAAAGAAAGATGAGATAGCTTTTCTGAAAGACTTTCTAAATAGTTGCCAAAAGTACCTTCTCACTACTATAGAGCTCTAGAGACCTCTTCTAGAGAATATTTAGAGCCTATCATCGAAAACAAGAATCATATTTTCAAAATTTATTGTGATAAGTGTAATTCAGTAAATAAAGAACCCGTTAGCCGATGGTCCTTTGACTACAATTTTAAGGAAAAGAATTTAAGCTTATTCCAGCCAAAAAAAGTATAATCCTAATGGCCTTATTAATTATAAGTTAAGCTTTCAAGATGACTATAAGAATTTGCCCAGAAGAGCCAAAAATAAAAGGACAAGACCAGGCCCGAGGTCAAAGCTTTATAATGAATCTAAATGGAAACATCTTCAAGAACTAGTCAGTTTTCTCTCCTGACTGTCACAATTTTTACGATACTTTACTTCATTTTATAACGATTTATTTATATTGTATTTTTGTTATTTTTGATAATTTTTGTTCATAAGGTAGTACTGATTTCGCATTTAAGTGATGCTGATTTTCCTTTTTGATGTGATTTTATACCAAATAAGTATCAAGATTAAAAAACAGTTAATTTGTTTAAAGCAAGAGGTCCTGGGTTCGAGTCCCAGAGGTGTCAATATGTTTTTCTGATTTTTCTGTTTCCAGATTTTCGATTGAGTTTCGCTTATATTGTTTTAATTTATTTAAATTTGTTAATTATTTAAAACGAAAAGTTAAGAAGATCTGTTAAGAAAGTTGTAGAAGTATGTTTTATGTTTTGTAATTTTTTATGAGGTATAAGTCTACCCATTATTTTAATTTTATTTGAAATAAATATTTGAAGATATTTATAGAGTATTTATAATAACTCAGCGTAAGTCTCCCTATTTATGTATTACAATGTGGTAACACCGCATATAAGAAAAAAGAAAATAAAAATTTGGAAAACAAAAGAAATATATACATATATACCAGGTTTCGATGGAATTACTGTCGAAACACTAAAAGCTATCAAAAAACATATTTCAAAACCATTAACGCATTTAATCAACATTAGTCTTCAAAGCGGAATATTCCCAACGATATATAAACAAACCATCATCACTCCAATCCATAAATCTGGCAACCCAGAAGAAGTGACAAATTATCGTCCAATATCGCTGATTTCAAACATTGCCAAAATCTTTGAAAAAATTATCAAAAAAAGATTAACCGAATTTATTAACAAAAATAACCTAATTCACGACAACCAATATGGATTTATGAAAACTAGAAGTACCCAAGGTGCGATTGCCAAATTATCGAACATTATTCAGAACACATTAGACAAATCTTTGAAATGCCTCGGAATCTTCATAGATCTTTTCGATAGTATTTCTCATGATAAACTTATTAAAAAATTAAACTGTGTTGGGATAAACGATAAAGCTCTAAAATGGATAAAAAGCTATTTATTTGAACGACACCAAGTAGTCAAGATAAACAACTCCCTAAGTCTACCACTAACAAGTAATTTTGGGATACCTCAAGGCACAGTCCTAGGCCCCCTACTATTTATAATATATGTCAACGATATCTTTAAACTACCACTTAACGCAGACATAATATCATATGCCGATGTCACAGCTATCATAGTGAATGGGATCGACTGGAATAGAGTAAACGAACATATCAAATAATATCATAAACATCTTAAAACATTGGTTTGACACAAATCTTCTCTCATTGAACACTAACAAAACATACTACATACACTTCTCAATCAACAAACTAAAAACACTCCCCAACACTTAAATAATTATCCACAATAACAAATGTAATAAAATCACATGTATCCAAGGCTGTTCAACATTGAAATCAGTACCAGAAATTAAATATCTCGGAGTGATAATAGAACAACATATGAAGTGGAAGAGCCATATCTGTGAATTGGTTAAGCGTATCAGAAAGTGTATATATATATTCATAAGATTAAGAAATATTTTAAAACTCAACAATCTAAAAAGAGTATACTATGCACTAATCCAGTCTTTAATTCAATATGGAATAATTGGATGGGGAGGGGTCATACTACAATATTCTAACCCCTGTCAAAGTGATCCAGAAACTAATCATTAAAGTAATCCTAAAGAAACCCTCCACTTATCCAACAGAAACGCTTTTCGCAGATTTCACGGTGCCTCGAGTTGAGAATATCTTCAAGAAAAATGCAATTATCCAAATTTACTAAGATAATATCATCAAGAAATTTGAAACTCACCAATCAAAAAGATATGAAGACAACATCAAAACACCAAAATTTAATACCAAACTAATGCAAAACAATTATATCTTGAGGGAGCGGGAGACAGAAATGAAAGGCGTCATGTCGAAGTGGTGAGTCAGTCGTTTATTGGCTACGTAGCAGATGGTCGGTGGTCGGTAACAAGATGTAATGCGGGGTGCTGTGATGAGATTCTGCAGGCGCACGATGTGATGGAGATGGTGCGGTGAAGGTCAGCGAGTTGTTCTACACCATGGCGGTGGAGATGACCTATCTTCCAGGCCGTTGCTCGACGCTTTGAATCGCGGAGATGAACGGTGTGTGGCTCGGTGAGCTGAGCCACCAGCAGGTAGTCCTGGCGAGGCGGAGCGTGTTTCCATGGCAGCGAAGCACGGTGAGGCTTCGGGGTGCCATGAAGTGGTGAGCTGATCCCTGGACTGAAGGTGACGCAAGCCTTGTAAGTCGCGGGATGAATCTGATCTCTGGAGCTGAAGACACGATGGGCCTTGTAGCTGAGACGTGGTGATGGACCTCGAGGAAGCTGCCCTGGAGCGTAGCGATACCATGCAGGAGCACCTATTACATGTTGAGATGTTGACCGATGATTAATGTGAGACTGAACTGCAGCGGGCGAGCGATCGGCTGCTTATATAGCCGCGGTAGAGTAACTACCTCGCAGTAGGTAATACGACCCACTTCGGCAATTGACGAGAATATTCGGCGCCGTACAGATATTGTACGGTGCTGTCTCGAGACCTTTCTAGGCGGGTGCGATATTATTAACGTCGGGCTGGCACGGCAAGCGAGAAAGTACATCGCGATCGGCATATGTAGGTAGGTACCTAGTAGCAAGTAGATTTGCCGATGCACGCGAATATAAGGAGATGTTTCTCGTATGTTCTTTTGATGGCGAAGATAATAATGATGTGTCGCCACACATTTAGGAATAAAGTTTTTCAACAACCTTCCCATTGAAATAAAAAAAAACCAAAGACATCAATAAACTGAAACTCAAACTGAAGCTACACTTCATCAGGAATAATTAACTAAATAATTACCTGTCTTTCTCTTTCTTTCTATTTATTTTTAATACATATTCATCTCTATTTTATTTAGATTTTTCGAATTTCTCCTAAGTGCACAATAACCGCATGTAATCGTATCCTATGTATGTACACCTACACATATAGATGATCCGGAAGTCTCAATTTATCCTATTATATACTTACTTATTACATAATGTTGTTCTATTTCAGTTATAGTTAGTGTAACTCGCTCATCAAGCACAAGAACTAGCTACTTCTTTGGTGAGATTGCAATGTTTAAATAATTTCTGTACCGCTATGTAATTTCTATAACTCCACTGTACAATTATATAACTATATTAAATAAATAAAAAAATTAAAAAAATAAGGCGCTCGTAATGAATAATTATCAGGTAGCATTTTTTAATAATATTTCTGCCTCCGTCCTGCCTAAATCTAGTGACCATTTTTATTCTTGGAATAACAAAATGGAGAAAAACAGTATACAAGAAAAACAATACAAGAAAAGATAATATAATTTCGGGAACAAAAGAGATATAAAAGGCGCTCGTAATATAATTATCAGATAAAATTTTTTAATTAACATTTCTGACTCCGTCTTGCCTAAATCTACTAACCATTTTGTTATTTTTTGACCGATGGATGACACTTCACATGGTTTTAGTGTATGTATCACACATCTGCCCTGATGATGGACACTGTAATGCTGTCCGAAATGTTGGCTAAAGGAGGAGGTAGCGCAACACGGCATAACACCCCAAAAACAAATAACAAAAATACTTTTGACCGTGAAAATCTAAAATCATTTTTTTATTGTAATTTTTAAAAAAGGGATTTTTTTATGTAATTTTGGTCCCAGGTATAAGAATATCTTTTGGTAAGCCGCTGTGTAGCTTGTTGGAATAGAAAGGTCATTTCTGCCCTTACTT
The DNA here is from genome assembly GCA_917880885.1 of Limnephilus marmoratus. NCBI lineage: Eukaryota > Metazoa > Arthropoda > Insecta > Trichoptera > Limnephilidae > Limnephilus > Limnephilus marmoratus. The sequence continues at coordinate 68,910,529 of OU862908.1, forward strand.
CTGGTTTGATGTTTGTGTTCGACTGTTTTCATTATATGTTTTTTATAAATTATCATCTTTTTAATGTAACACTGACGAACATTTAGTATATTAAATTCCCTGAAGAGAGCGGCGCTAGAATATCTGGAAGGTTTTATCATAATAACACGTAAAATAGATTTCTGTGCCTTAACGGGTTTAATATTGTTTTTTTCTGTAAACCCCCCTCCAACCAATGCAGCCGTTGGTTATGATCGAGTTACGTAGTCCGTAATATATATTTTTTAAGAAGTGTGTTTCTAAAATTCCCGCAATAAAATAAATATTTCCATTTGAGGTTATTGTCAACTATAACGCCCAGATATTTAATAAATTTAACACACTAAAGAGTTTCACATTTACTTGGAGAGTTATTACTTCCAAAGCTAATATTAATTTTGTGTATTGTAAGGTGGTGAAATGTTTTGGGTTGTCTTGCAATAGTAGCGCTGAATATTAGGTATTTGGTTTTTGATATGTATAATGAAAGCAAATTACTGTCCAGCCATCTATGTTTAATACCTACGGCCAGCTTAGTGCAGCGGTAAGGCGCTTGACTCGCATTCCGAAAGGTCGCGGGATCGAATCCCGGCGTGGCAAATAAA